>CM054138.1:57029229-57091729 GCA_028751875.1 Rapana venosa
CAACGTTAACAAACTTTACAGGACAGAAAAGCTACAACTCAAGCAGTCCTTCAGATCCTTGTCTTTTTCATCTTTTTGGAAAATATTTTGCGCTATTGTTAACACAACGTTTCAAAAAGAAATTTGGTCAATTCCTTTCCAGTTGCTGTTCACACTTAATATTCAGGCCAGTCAATGGAAGAAAAGACTATTGTACATTAATCCCTTTTTTTGGTCCCCCACCAAACAACTTCATGCAGAAAGACACGTTCTAAAAATCAGAGGGAAATAAAAAATTAAAAAAACAACAAAAATCTCCATCTCTACACTGCAGTGTTAGTCATTAAAAACATAAAAATAACAAAAACAAAAATGACATCCATGCAGCATGCCCATAAGCTATGGCTCAAAACAAAATGAAAAATGACCCTTTTCTTTTTTACAAATGGAAAATCAACTTAAATTCAGTTGAACTACTGACAAGAACCAAATTGACTGAAAGCTTTAATGTCACAGTCACACAGCTCAAAACCTTTAATTTAATACAGTAAACACAGATTTTTGATTAGACCATAACCAACTAAAAGAACACAAAATTCACCACCATCATCAAGTGTGCATCAAACACAGGTAAGACGGCATAAACTCATACGGTTTTAGTTACAGGCCATACAAACTGAGAGTTAATTCTTAAAGACTGAAAACAAAGAAGAGCGAAAGGCCCGTGGGTCTCTGCAGTTTGTACATATGCCTCACAAATACCTACTAACATTACATGAGGTAAAAAAGTAGTCAATATTAAATGAAAATAAAATGTTTACAGAAGCAAATTCCCTTCAGTACACTTTTTACAGCTCTCTTTACTTTATGCAACAGAATTCAGAAGGTACAGTTTCTTCACGCATACTTGTAGATATGGAAATGTTGTGCAGAGACAAAAGCTTTAGAACATATAACAAAAATTAGTATGCACAGTTCTGTGTACATCATGTTATAACAGACTATGTCAAACTAACTTCTACTTCTACCTTGGGGACAATATGAAGCATTACTGTACACATAAGATCACATACCATCAATATATTTACAGTTTTTCAACAGTATGTTCAATACTTGTAGTAGTTTAGTTGGTGCAGCTACACGTCAGGCAGTTTTGAATAACTGATTTCAATTTTTGTCCTGTTTATATTCCTGTTTATAGTCCACTAGTACTGTTGTGTACAAACATACTTCCCTTCCATCTACTCATACTGCAAGCAATATCGATACACAGTTAACCACATGTCTAACCCCCATGCAAATTATTCGTCAGGCTGAAAATGTTAACCATGATGCATATGCATTCCAAATACACATTTAAAAAAAAGAGATAAAACTCCAGGTATTCTGAACCAGGCATGCCATGCCAGGTAATGACGATGCGATGAAGTGTAACCCACAAGATGATGAGTGACGTGACGTGAAGCGACTATCAAGATGAGTGACGTGACATGCACATTAATCACAGGAGCTGAGAAAAGGGCGAACAAACACCAGGCAAAAGATGACATATCCAAGCGGACGTACTGGACAACAAAATGAACTCAGGAAGACAACGGAACATAATGACCAGGCAGGAGCACAAAACTTGTGGCCAGACAATGAGATGACCAAGGCGAGAGACGGTACAAAGGGGAGGAATGAACATATCACAATGCTAGGCTTGCAGAAAGCATGTATGCCTTCGGATTGGTGAGGGCATGCCTTTGTTCCCTTTAAAGGTGATCTCATTCCATCTGTGGCTGGATGTGTATGTATCGGGTACACCCACACCAAACCAAAGACTGAAATGCATAACAAATAAGCCTCCCTGGAAAAGAGAGGGAATGAAATTACTTAGCACTGTCAGGTCGGTCCAGTGGAAGGGAAATGGTTGGCTCTCCAAACAGAAGCTGTGGATTGAAACCAAGAGAAGGATGAATCACAATGATCATACACACAATGACAGGCACAACTCATGACAATGATTGAAGAAACGCACTGAACTGAAATGAGAATTAGGTTATATTATGGGAAAAAAAGAAATGATGATATGATTCAATGAGACCAATTCAATAAAAATTAATGAAATGAAGAAACATAAATGCTGAAACAGTTTGTATTAATTAAATAATAGAACGGTTTTTAAAACAATGCAAATCAAGATATGATGATCATATTAACAGAGACAATGAATCAAACTATTGAATGCATCAAAAACAACAAAGAGTTAAAAATCTTACTGCATTACAGGAATACTTTTTGGTAAAAATTTGCTGAATTAAAAGGAATTCTGGACCTTGTTTTACAGAGAAAAAAATAAGCGTTATCTCACTTTTAGACAAAATCATTTACAGAGATCACTGATCATCCCCCTTCCACCAAAAGTTACATTCTGATGAAAGAAATAAACATAAGCATACCTTTCTCAACAGGGCAAATGGCGATCGTGTTCGCGTGCGTAATGTAGGGTGAATCACAGTTGGTAGGCGTCCCTCTCGCATGTCTGTACCAGACGACTGAATAACAAAAACAAAACAAAAACTGAGTTCACTTGAAAGCTTGTTAACTTAATGTGACTTGCTGACTTTAAATACAGCAGCTAATGCCCATTATGGTCACAAAATAATCTTGTGATATATCTACGGTGATAAAAGAAAATAAAAGGAAGACAAACATGACGAAGGGATGATCCTTCGGTAGGTTTTATCTCCAAGAATGGCACAGTATTTAACTACCTCTTCCCAGACACAGACACATAACTTTCTTTCACATTTATATAAAAAAGAACGACTGATGAGATGCACTGCCACAAATTTGAGAGAAATACAATCCTTATAATAATAATAATATATGGAATTTATATAGCGCTGATTCTTGTAAAAAAACAAACAAATCGAAGCGCTTGCACTCAATCATTTACAGGCATGCAACTCTCCTTAAACATAATGAACAACAGATTTCAAAACCATGCGCGCGCACGTATGTACGCATGCACGCACACACACACTCGGAACAACACTTAGAAGGTGAAAGATGCTGTTGAAAATTAGGGACAGATATTTGGGGGGAAAGTCTCAGGTAGGAAATAAGTGTGTTTTGAGGCTGGATTTGAAGGTATCAAGTGAAGGCTTTTGGCGAAGTGAAAGAGGGAGGTCATTCCAGGTGGATGGACCAGAAACAGAGAAGGAGCGATGGCCAACAGTGGTTTGTTTGAATCTGGGTGTTCGAAAGCATAAAGTATCTGTGGCTGAATGAAGGGAACGGGATGGAGTGTACAGATGAAGACAGTTGCAGAGATAATGGGGTGCAGATTTGTGGAGACATTTGAAACAGAGGGTATTGATTTTATACTCCAGTCTTTGTGAGACAGGCAGCCAGTGAAGAGATCGCAGAAGAGGAGTGATGTGTTCAGATTTTTTCTTTCTTAGGACCAGTCGAGCTGCAGAGTTTTGTATGCGTTGAAGAGAGTGGATAGATGATGCTGATAGGCCAGCCAAAAGAGAATTACAGTAGTCTAAACGTGAAAGAATGAGAGATGTGACAAGCTTGGAAGTTGCATCAGTGGACAGATACTTGCGAATCGCGCTTATGCGCCGTAATTGATAGTAGCAAGACTGGCAGGTCTGGGTGATGAATTTTTTCATAGAGAGTGTGTTGTCAAGAACTACTCCTAAATACTTCACAGAGTTGGACAAAGGAACTGACGTATTGCCGAATTCTATTGAAGTTTTTGCGATAGAGGAAAGTTTATGTTGGGTCCCTATGAGCATGGCTTCGGTTTTATCGGCATTAAGTTGTAACTTGTTCTGAGTCATCCAGTTTTGAATGTCTTGAAGGCAGTAGGACAAATCTGTCAGGAGGGAAGGCAAGTTTTCAACAGTATCACTGCACTGAAGCTGAGTATCATCGGCATAGAAATGATGATCAATATGGTGGTTGTTTATTATATGTGAGAGCGGAGCAGTGTAGAGAGTAAAGAGAACAGGGCCCAGGACTGATCCCTGCGGGACTCAGTGATTGGTTTATACTCTAAATAAAACTTATAAATACCCTTCTTTTTTTACAGCTAAAGTGGTACAGCTAATGCAGCAGTGCACCATATAACCCAGACAATTTGGCAGTTATGTGCTAATTTTGAGCTTTCTCTCCTTTTACGCTCCATAATCAGATGTTGACTGGAAGGTGCAAGTCACCAAAGCCTGCTACCCTTGAAGTTTAAAGTGCACACCTTAGCGCTGATCTTGGACTCCAGGGACTGGAGGTAGGCGTTGGTGAGGTGGAGCAGGGACTTGAGGCGGTTGAAGATGATGTGGGTCTTGTCGCGGGCGGCGGACATCTCGGGCAGGTCACTGCTAACCAGTAGCTGGTCGGCTGTTTCTCGCAGTGACAACACCGCTGGCTGGTTGCTCTCCAGTTCGCTGCGTAGATCCTGCCACATTTGTTCACACATGCAGGGTCAGATGTGTTCTGCTTTTGCAAGTGAAGAGTCTAAGGTATTAGGTCAATATTTTTGTCCTGAAGATATACTCATTCTTACAAACTAAAGTCTGCGTTTAGAGAAAAGACAGATGAAGACATACATTCTAGATTCGCTCACAAGGTGTACACATTACTTAAAACTATCAATTAAATGCGTTCACACACACTCTTAAAGAATACAGAATAAATGAATCTCTATGCTACTTCAAGGTCAATTTGCAATCCAAATTGATCAATATTTGAAGCTCAGCATATGAACTCAATGTATCCTTTAAACTAATAATAATAATAATGTATGGAATTTATATATATTTATAATTTTTATAGTATTTCTGCCATAGACATACATGCACCTGTAGACACTGGAAACACACACACACACACACACACATACACACGCATGTGCGCGTACACAACACATACACACACACAGCCTCTAATACAAACAATAACAAAATAAACAATTCATTAACCCCTTAGAGCACAGACTGCACACACACAGACACACACCCTCCTTCTCCCCCCCCCCCCCCCCCCCCCCCCCCACCCTCCACTACACACACATACACACACACAGAGACAGGCATTCACCTGAAGTATGTTATATTTATCCTTGAGCAGCGAGGTTTCAGCGCTCAGCCTGACGGGCTCACAGCGCCGCACCCTGCCCTCCAGCCCCTCCAGCCACAGCAGGTAGTCCTGCACCGTGTGGTGGAACTCCTGGCAGTGCAGCAACGCCCGCTGCAGCACCTGCTGCGTGTCTGCAGCACGCTGCGTCACCGCGTTCCAGCGATGCTCCAGCTCCTGCACCGCAGCTGCAGCTGTCGACCCTCCGGTGTTTTGAGGGTGATGTAGGTTTTGCTGAGCAGCTGGATGGACAGGAAGCGGGTCCTCTTCTCTTCCAGCTGGATCATGAAGTCCTGCGCGTGAGAATAAAAAACCAGATGAGCAATGATGGTACCCTTGATTCAGGTCTTCAATGATTGATACAGGTTCTTGTATGACAAAATATGAAATTAGTATGTCTTGCTGTATGATTTAGATGTTCATAACTCAGTGTAGCATTATTTGGTGGTAACATTCATTGATCACAAAACAGCAGCCAAGGCTAGAAAATATGAACAAAGAATAACTGAGAGACAGCGGGGCAGAGAGAAAGGGTCTGCAAGTGTGTGTATGAGTGATAAACCCGTGCAGACCTTGTGCTGCCTGATGACCAGGTTGAGCTGGGTGACGTCAGTGGGCATGGTGCTGTGGGAGGCCTGCAGAGCCTCCGCTTCCTCCAGCCACATCAGCAGGCTGTCCACATCCGCCATGAACTTGATCAGGTCGCGCTGCTGCTGGGAGATCCGCACATTACGCTCCGCTGCCCGAGACTGCAACCTCTCCCAACGGTCTGTCACGCCTGAAGGAGGAGAGATTGGGGAAGAATGATTACTAGGAGACTGCAACCTCTCCCAACGGTCTGTCACGCCTGAAGGAGGAGAGATTGGGGAAGAATGATTACTAGGAGACTGTAACCTCTCCCAACGGTCTGTCACGCCTGAAGGAGGAGAGATTGGGGAAGAATGATTACTAGGAGACTGTAACCTCTCCCAACGGTCTGTCACGCCTGAAGGAGGAGAGATTGGGGAAGAATGATTACTAGCCTGTCATTTTGTTAAGTGGTGTTTTTGATTTGCTTGTTTGCTGGGGTTTTCTTTTTCAATTGGAGTATCCTTATTTTTTTGCAGTTAATGTTTACTTCACTCTATTTTCTACTTTTTTAATATCAACTTTGTTCTACTCTCCTCAGAGTGCATATAGGGAAAGTCTACAGATACATATAAAATGTAAAAATGAAGAAATGGAAAAAAAATTCAACAAATGGTATGCTGATCAGATTTGCTTTTGAATTAAGATGGAGGACTAGGTGGTGAGAGAAATGGATAAACAGTGACAGTAAAATACAGACTTAAGAACAAAGAAAAAGAGACAGACAGGGAGACAAAGAGGACAGGGTGTGTTACAGTCTTTGGGCATGCATGTGATGTTTGAGATATAGACAAGCTTAGCACAGACCTTTGACTTGGATGTCCACAGAAGGAATGACGGCACTTCCAGCCTCAATCTTCAGCAGACGGTCCAGACGCTGCACTGTGTCCACCTGCTTCTCACACTCCATCATACTCTGCACCTGTCAACACAATCGTCACATTTTGTCATTCACACTCCATCATACTCTGCACCTGTCAATACAATCGTCACATTTTGTCATCTCACACTCCATCATACTCTGCACCTGTCAATACAATCGTCACATTTTGTCATCTCACACTCCATCATACTCTGCACCTGTCAATACATCACTTTTTGTCTTATCTCTCCTTCACAGTACATCTCACACTCCATCATACTCTGCACCTGTCAACACAATCATCACTTTTTGTCTTATCTCTCCTTCACAGTACATCTCACACTCCATCATACTCTGCACCTGTCAACACAATCATCACTTTTTGTCATCTCACACTCCATCATACTCTGCACCTGTCAACACAATCGTCACATTTTGTCTTATCTCTCCTTCACTGTACATCTCACACTCCATCATACTCTGCACCTGTCAACACAGACATCACTTTTTGTCTTATCTCTCCTTCACTGTACATCTCACACTCCATCATACTCTGCACCTGTCAACACAATCGTCACATTTTGTCTTATCTCTCCTTCACTGTACATCTCACACTCCATCATACTCTGCACCTATCAACACAATCATCACTTTTTGTCTTATCTTCACAGTACATCTCACACTCCATCATACTCTGCACCTGTCAACACAATCGTCACTTTTTGTCTTATCTCTCCTTCACTGTACATCTCACACTCCATCATACTCTGCACCTGTCAACACAGACATCACTTTTTGTCTTATCTCTCCTTCACAGTACATCTCACACTCCATCATACTCTGCACCTGTCAATCATCACTTTTTGTCTTATCTCTCCTCACAGTACATCTCACACTCCATCATACTCTGCACCTGTCAACACAATCATCACTTTTGTCTTATCTCTCTTCACAGTACATCTCACACTCCATCATACTCTGCACCTATCAACACAATCATCACTTTTTGTCTTATCTCTTCTTCACAGTACATCTCACACTCCATCATACTCTGCACCTGTCAACACAATCGTCACTTTTGTCTTATCTCTCCTTCACTGTACATCTCACACTCCATCATACTCTGCACCTGTCAACACAATCGTCACTTTTGTCTTATCTCTCCTTCACTGTACATCTCACACTCCATCATACTCTGCACCTGTCAACACAGACATCACTTTTTGTCTTGTTCTTCCTTCACTGCAGTTCAGAATTTATCCACTTATTCCTGCTGTTTAACACATACATATATGACAGAAACAGTATGTTCAACCAGAAATTACTTGTTAAACAGGCTGGGTCCATACTTTTTGTGCATTTCGTTTGAAAGGAATGTTTCAGAAAATATACCGTCTGTGAGATACATAATGAGTAATTATCTTTCTGTTCATTAAAAAAATTTGTGGGTCTGCAAGACCCATGATGTAGGGGTGGGGAGCATCAGTGTCTTTCTTCTTTTCAAAGTATGAAAAACAGAGTCTTTGAGACTCACAAAGAAGCAAAAGGAGTGTCTAAAATCAACATTTCTATTTTTCTTCATTCTTTAACTGTATTATCATTACTTACAACTAGAACTATATGTCCCTTCTTCAATATGTGTTTAAGTGGTGTGTGTGTGTGCGTGTGTGCATGTATGTGTGTGTGTGCGGCACACGTGTGCATGCATTCTCTTTCAAAACCATCAACACAAACGCAAGATGAGGGGATCTATCATCATTTCCATACCTCTCTGTGACTAGGTGGAGTGTCAGTGGCGGTGCGGGAAGCTATCTGTCGCTCCACAACATCAAGATGTGCAGATGCAGCCTCCACAGCATCTGCCAACTGCTCCACCAGCACGTCAATCTTGGCAGTGCGCCCTCGTGCCATCCGCTCACTCTCTGAAACACCAGCGCAAGATGGTTACAGAGCTGGTCTGTTGTCAAAGTATCATAACTATCCCTTTTATCCTGGTTTTACTTGAGGGGGACTGAAACCAAAAATGAAGAACGCTCACGCTTTTAGCAGAAGTCTTTGTCATCAACTAATCAAGTTAAGTAAGTAAGTGGTTATCCGCTCTATGAATTGTGATAACATGAAACTGGTTTTCTGAAGAGTCTTGAGGCCATTACAAATGACTGGTGACATGAAGAGATGTGGGACCATCAGAAGGAAAGACAGTACAGAAAAATAAGGAAAGCACAAATTATGTTGATTTCTCTCGTAAAACACGCTCAATGTGGTGATCTTTACTGTTTTTTATACAACACATCTGCACGCTGTTTCAAACACTGAACATAAATGTCATTTGCACAACTTTTAGGATGCACTGTCTGCAGCAAATTCATTCTTCTGTATCACAGTACAATCACACTTCAATGTGAAAATAAACCAAACTCACCACCATCAACACCGTCTTTGCTCCAGCGGGATGGAGACACAGAACGTCGTGTTGGTGACATAGATCTCCCTGTCGGTGACAAAGATCTCCCTATAGGAGACAAAGATCTCCTCGTTGGTGACAGCGACCTCCTGGTTGGTGACAGAGACCGTCTCGTCGGTGATGCCGACCTTGTGGGTGACGATGACCTCACAGGAGAAGCTGACCTCAGCAAAGGTGAAGCGGACCTGATGGGGGAGACAGAGCGGCGTATGGGAGACACGGAGGCTTTGGGCAGAATGGTGACCCCCACAGCCCGCCGTTTGTAAGGGGGACTCTCTGGAGGGGAGCTTTCCAGGTAGGCCTCCAGCTCTCTGGTGTCCCACTCTGTGCTGGGGGGTCTCCTCTCTCCTCCTGTCAGCAGGTCTGTGCTGGCTTCTATCTGTGCGTAGCGCTCCTGTCAACAAACACGCCCAGCGTCAGCTGTAGACTTTGTCAGTGTCGTTCACTTACAGAGGTTTTCTGCTGGTTTTTTGTTTGTTTGTTAGGATGGGTTTTTTTGTTTGTTTGTTTATATTTGTTTATTAGTTTTCTGTCAAAAATGCAAAGAAAAAAGGTTCTTAGAAAATCCATCTGTAAGTACAAATGGATGGCTATACAAGAAAGCAGAAATGGAGGAAAACAAGAGTAGGTAACCAGTTCCACAATCCTTTCATCATTATAAAACTGATTTGTCAAAGATTAAAGGAAAAAACCAAAACACAATAACAACAAAGTCAAAAGACCTCTAGATTAAAAAAAAAATCTTTCTTAGACTGAAAACAATGTCATTTAACCAAAGGTATTGTTCCAGACTATTTTGACTCTCAGACTTTGTGGATGGCAATGTTCAAAAATAAAAATCAAATACACAAAATATCCACATTCTTATATTAAAGCTTTTCGGTTTATGAAACTTTTCCCCAGTTGTATTACACAGTTGAAAAGATTTAAATGTTTCTTAATTTTGTACAGCAAGACTTTATATAATTTTTAGTGGGGGTTTTGTTGGCGATCAACATCACTAAAACGTTCAACTCATTCAACAACAAGAATAGCTATGAATGATTGCTTTGAAAAAATGAAATTACATATGGCCAAGTACAGCCTGCATGATCTTCAAACTATATAATACCCATTTTTTAAAAAGTTCAGCAAAGTGTCCACTAAAGCGAGTAAGTACTTGTAAGCAAACAAACAAGCAGTCAAACATGATTCTAAACCCTTGGTTATACAATCAGGACTCACCGTTTCCTCTGACTTGCCATCATCCTCAACCTGTTAGATAAAAGCAGAAAAAAAAGATAGCCAAGCAACACTAAAGGCAGCCTCTGTCTACTGTTAAAAAAAAAGAAATAAAAGAAAGCCACACAACACTTAAGGCAACTTCTATCTACTGAAAAAAAAGGAGAAGGAAAAAAAAGAAACCTCAGGCATACCGAACCCAATTTAAGTTTACTGAATTAACAAATTTTTTTTTTTTAAAGTGATGACCAAGCCATATCAAAATCCACTTCTGTCTGAAGAACACACAACAGAAAACAGGCATGAAGCCTTATCAAGTTATATTTCTCATTCAGCTAGCATGTTCTACAATTGTTAGTTTCTCATGACAGATAAAAGCATTACTTGAAAAGAAAAAAAAACACCACCCTCAACAAGAAAAAACACAAGCAAGCAGATAACAACTTTCTTAAAATTTACTCCAATGAGCTTTAAAAAAAACCCCAAACAAACCCTAAACAAAACCCCAGAGCAGAGAGGAAAAAACCCTAAACCTTTCCTCAACTCACCTTGAACACCCCCCCCCCCCCCCCCCCCCCCTACTCCAACCCCCTTCCCTAAAAAAACACCACCCCCAACAAAACACAAAGATTTAAATAATAAAATCTAAAACAAAACCCCCCAAAAAGCAGAAAGGTTACAAACTTAGGCGAAAAGTAACAAAATAAAAGAGAGCAATTTCCTATGAAATGGTAACAATACCACCTACCTATGGGCTATCAACAAACATAGCTGTCAACTCTTTGCCTGACTCTTTCAACAAAAACAAAATCATGGATTGAAGACTGGCAAGAAACATTTCATACTTTTCCTGATCAATCTCTGTCGAAAGCATTTTGAACATATAGGAACACATTTCTCTTAAATATACCATACCAAAGAGTTTGTTTTATCACATTTTTATAATTTATCTTCAATCCCAAAATCTCTGAGAAGGCCCTGACATACAGCTGAAGAAAATCATTTACCTAGCCATAAACAGAGATTTTTGTTTAATCTTACAGATTATTTTTGGAATTGAAGTTTGGAATAGAATCTTTCTTGCTTTTTATTCTTTTATTTTTTTTAGTAGGACAGAGACTTTAAAAGTGGCAAAGACACATCAAAACCAGAAACAAAGCATGAACAAAATTTACAAAACCGCATACACATGGGGACTGGATGTAAAAAAGCACGAGTGCTTATTCCATTATCCTCCATATAAAAGAATAAATATATATAAATAAATAAAACAAAAAACAAACACACCACTGAAAAAAATCATCAAAATATCAGCAAGAGAATCAAGCATCTACCGAAGCAGACACAAAAGGGAGAAAGCAATCTTCTAAGAAAAAAGATGTCACAATAACATCCACCATCTATCAATAAATCATTTTTTTAAAACACATGAAAAAAAAACCACCACACAAACATGAGGGGGAAAAAAGAAGGCAAGAAAAAACCCTTCACACAGCAGAGGCACGAGAATCGAGCGCCTGCCTACCTGTCCAGCAGCGAGTCTGCGCAGGTGGGAGCGACAGGTGTCCACTCTGTCCAGCACCTGCCTGGACAGCTGTTTGAACTCGTCCAGCTCGTGCTGCACTCGCAGGGCCTCCTCTGCCGTGCCTTGCTGGATCAGCAGCACTGCCGCCTGCTGCAGGTAGTCCATGCGGTGACGCCGGTCGTCTATCTCCTCCTCTATCCGCTGTTGGTGTAACAATGGAATAGTTTATAAAGTAGTATAGGTAAGTACATGGTTATCAGTGTGATATGTCTACACGATTTATGTACACTATCTCCTCCTCTATCCACTGTTGCCGTGTGTGCAGTTCATAAAGTGATATAGGTAAGTACATGGTTATCAGTGTGATATGTCTACACGATTTATGTACACTACCTCCTCCTCTATCCGCTGTTGCCGTGTGTGCAGTTCATAAAGTGATATAGGTAAGTACATGGTTATCAGTGTGATATGTCTACACTATTTATGTACACTACCTCCTCCTCTATCCGCTGTTGCCGTGTGTGCAGTTCATAAAGTGATATAGGTAAGTACATGGTTATCAGTGTGATATGTCTACACGATTTATGTACAATATATAGATAACTACATGCTTTTCACAGCGCTATATGTGTATGCTTTTTTTAAAAGCTTATATAGAAAAGTACATGATTATCAGTATTATAAGTGTTTGGTTTTTTTAAACAATATCTGAATGAATACATGGTTGTCAGTGTCATATGTGTATGATTTTTAAAAAATATAAACTAATATAAATAAATAAATAAATGATTATCAGTGTTATATGTGTATTTTTTTTTTATAACAATAGATAAGTAAGTACATGGTTTTCAGCATTATTTGCGTATGCTTTTTAAAACTTTAAAAAAATTTTTTTTATAGCAAATACAAGTAAGTACATGGTTAGCAGTATTCTATATGTATGCTTTGTTTTATAAACAATATATAAATTTGTTTTCAGTGTTGTTCATATTTGTTTTTGATAAGCCAATATGAATAAGTACAAGATTATCGGTGTTATATGTGTATGCCATTTTATAAACAATATATACATAAGTATGTGGTTATATGTGTGTGCTGATCAACTATGTGTGTCGTGTGTGCTTACTGAACAACCTTTTCTGTCTGTCCTGTTCACAGAGTGTTCAACAGAGAATGGTGCTCTATGTTTCTTCTGGCATTTACATGTCTATGACCTATTCAATTTTTTTGGTGTTGTCTAGTTTCATTTTTAGACAAAACAAACTGGCAAAAAGATTTTTTGAAAGAGCACAAGGACAAAGATTTTGTAATTGTACATATCTATCTGCTTGTGCAGATCATCATTAGGTACTACTTTTTCAAGCTGTTTCTCTCCACTTATCTGTAACTGCTGTAGTTGTTCTTGTTCTCAGCGCCCTGGTCTTCAGGAAGCGTAAATGTATAATGGAATGAGATTAAAAAAATATTCCCTCACAGAGTGTCTGAATTGTTGGCTGAGCTTTGTCTCAGGACAGACAGTAGACACTTTCTTCTACAAAGTAATCAAAAACCACAAGACAAACATCAACGTGCACACTTCAACTCCCAAGTCTCCTAAATGCTGTACCTGGATTTCCCTGATCTTGGTGGGCACGTCCATCTGGGAGAGGTGCTCGATGTTGGTCAGCTGCATGTCCACCTCCGTCAGCCACTGCATCAGGCTCTGGCGCGTCAAGATGAAGTCCTCCCGGATACTGGCCGAGTGTCGCAGACCCTGCATCAGCTGCGTCACCCGCTGCTGCAGAGCGTCCCAGCGGTCGTTGGCCTCCTGCATCCTGCTGCGCAGCAGGCCCTTGTTGTCGGTGCGGCGCTCCTTGGCCAAGTGCCGGTACTGCCTGTTTATGGACTCCAGGTCTGCCAGGTGGTCGTGCACCTTGCGCTGCAGGTTCTGAACACAGGCGTCGTTTTGTTCAGGCTTGTTTCTGAGCATGAATGTGTTTAGGGGACTGATAGCCTCAGTTATAGCTATCTGTTATAGTTGTCTTTTTGTAGATATAGCATTAAGTTTCCATACTATGATAGATTCACACATGGCTGATAGACAATGTTGAAGCAAAACTAGCATCATTATTTTCTCCTTGCGTGTAACAATAACTTGCCCTACCTACCTACCTGCCTGCCAACCTGTATCCTTCTCTGGTGTCTATCCTTTGAATTGTAAACTTTTTTTTTTGGTACCTCAGCCAAAAATAGTTACCAAGGCATGTGGAGAAAGGATATTCAGCAAAGAATTTAAGGAGAGAAATTGCATGACGAAAAATGCATTAATAAATGGTTTTGAAAAAAAAAAGTTATAGTGAAATAAGTATTCTTCTCTTCTACCTTGTTTGTATAAATAATTTTGTCTTTCTCTTTATCTTGTCTTGATTTTAACAATGGTTTGAATGTTATCTTTGCTACACCACTGATCAGAGTAGATCATTCCCCTTTGGTGTGTGGATGTATAATGGTGTTGTGAAAAAAAAGTTAGTGAATTGTTTCTTCTCTGTTGTGTATAATAATTTTGTCTTCCTTTATCTGTCTGTGATTTTAAACAATGTTAATGTAATCTCACCCATATTGAGTAGATCATTCCTTGTGTGTGTGTGTGGTGGTGGGGTTGGTGTTAAATGTGTGCAACATGCGTTGTTCGTAAAACCAGAGTTAATCAATCTCACTTCATAATTGCGTACATCTCCTTGGTGTGTGTGTGTGTGTATGTGTGCAAGTGTGTATGTTCTAAAACCAGAGTTAATCTAATCTCACTTCATAATTGCATCCTCCTCCTTGGTGTGTGTGTGTGTGTGTGTGTGTGTGTGCAAGTGTGTATGTTCTAAAACCAGTGTGTTAGTCCAGTCTCACCTCATAATTGCATACATCCTCCTTGGTGTGAGTGTGTGTGTATGAGTGCAGGTGTGTATGTTCTAAAACCAGAGAGTTAGTCCAGTCTCACCTCATAATTGCATATATCCTCCTTGGTGTGTGTGTGTATGTATGTTCTAAAACCAGAGAGTTAGTCCAGTCTCACCTCATAATTGCATATATCCTCCTTGGTGTGTGTGTGTATGTATGTTCTAAAACCAAAGTTAATCTAATCTCACCTCATAATTGCGTATATCCTCCTTGATGTGTGTGTATATGTGTGCAAGTGTGTATGTTCTAAAACCAGGGTGTTAATCCAGTCTCACCTCATAATTGCGTATATCCTCCTTGATGTGTGTGTATATGTGTGCAAGTGTGTATGTTCTAAAACCAGGGTGTTAATCCAGTCTCACCTCATAATTGCGTATATCCTCCTTGATGTGTGTGTATATGTGTGCAAGTGTGTATGTTCTAAAACCAGGGTGTTAATCCAGTCTCACCTCATAATTGCGTACATCCTCCTTGATGTGTGTGTGTATGTGTGCAAGTGCGTATGTTCTAAAACCAGAGCTAATCTAATCTCACTTCATAATTGCGTACATCTTCCTTGGTGTGAGTGTGTGTGTATGTGTGCAAGTGTGTATGTTCTAAAACCAGAGAGTTAATCCAGTCTCACCTCATAATTGCGTACATCCTCCTTCATGTGTGCGTGTATGTGTGCAAGTGTGTATGTTCTAAAACCAGAGTTAATCCAGTCTCACCTCATAATTGCGTATATCCTCCTTGGTGTGTGTGCAAGTGTGTATGTTCTATAACCAGGGAGTTAATCCAGCCTCAGCTCATAATTGCGTACATCCTCCTTCATGTGTGTGTGTGTGTGTGTATGTGTGCAAGTGTGTATGTGTGCAAGTGTGTATGTTCTAAAACCAGAGAGTTAATCCAGCCTCACCTCATAATTGCGTATATCCTCCTTGGTGTATGTGTGTATGTGTGCAAGTGTGTATGTTCTAAAACCAGAGAGTTAATCCAGCCTCACCTCATAATTGCGTATATCCTCCTTGGTGTATGTGTGTATGTGTGCAAGTGTGTATGTTCTAAAACCAGAGAGTTAATCCAGCCTCACCTCATAATTGCGTATATCCTCCTTGGTGTATGTGTGTATGTGTGCAAGTGTGTATGTTCTAAAACCAGAGAGTTAATCCAGCCTCACCTCATAATTGCGTATATCCTCCTTGATGTGTGTGTGTGTGTGTGTGTGTGTGTGTGTGTGTGTGTGCGTGTGTGTGTGTGTGTGCAAGTGTGTATGTTCTAGAACCAGGGTGTTAATCCAGCCTCACCTCATAATTGCGTATGTCCTCCTTGGTGCCGGTGGGGGGCAAGGTGGCCTCAGCGTCCCCTATCTCCACCTCCATGTTACTCAGCCACTCGCTGAACCGGCGGCAGTCTGTGCTGAACGTCTCCCACAGGTCCCATGTCTCTTTGATTCTGCCACATCACACATCACTGACATTCAGTACGATTCTACACACCACGATACATATATAGACATAATGTAGTACAACCATCACATACACTTTCAGTGAGCAAAACTTTGAGCCCCATCCCCACCCCACCCCGCAATACAAACACATCCATTCTCGACACACACCACCACAGAAATTCACATACCCACACATAAGTTACACTCACTCAAACACACACTATTAAACTTGCAAACATTCCCCCAAGCACATTAATTTCACATTCATACACACACACACTTCACCCTAATCCCCCAAAACCCTAACCAACACATATACTCCACTGACCCCCTCCCCCCCCAAAAAAAACAACAACCAAACACACCTAATTCTTCCACCCACACCACACAGACACCACGTCTCCCCCCCTCACCCCAACATACACAACCCATCAACCCCCCACCCCACCCCCACCCCAGCGTGTGTGTGTCCCACCTGGCCCTGCGTTCAGGACAAAGGCCGAAGATGTGTTTCCAGCGCCTGTCCAGGTTCTTCATGGCGTGCTGCAGGGCCTCAAACTCGGTCTGTGTGGGGCAGGCGTCTGTGTCGTGCAGCAGCACTTCACACAGGTTCAGCACCGAGCTCACTCCTGCGCTGTGCTGCTCTATGTCACGCTGAATGTCCTGGGCAGTGGCGACGGTAGGGAAAGGGTTGGGTTAGATTGAGGGTGAGAGAGAGAGAGAGAGAGAGAGCGCGTGTGTGCGTGTGTTGTGTGTTGTGTGTGTGTTTGTGTGTGTGTGTTTGTGTGTGTGTTTGTGTGGTGTTTGTGTGTGTGTTTGTGTGTGTGTGCACACATGTGTGTGTATGTGTGTGTATGTGTTTGTGTGTGTTTGTGTGTGTTTGTGTTTTGTGTGTGTTTGTGTGTGTGTGTGTTTGTGTGTGTGTGTGTGTGTGTGTGTGTTTGTGTGTGTGTAGACAGAGGGGGGGAGGGAGAGAAAGTGTGTGGTTGGTGTGTATGTGTTTGTGTGTATGTGTGCACACACATGTGTGTATGTACATGCATACACTTGAACATGTCTGTGTGCATGTTTGAGTAGGCATACATATGTATACATGCCTCAGCATGTACAGAAACGAAACCAGCTGATATCTACAATAAATGAGTAAGCATGCATGTAAGTATGCACATCTCTCTCTCTCTCTCTCACACACACACACACCTGTCTAAAATAACTTTTTTAGTGGATAGATGTTAAGACGAACACACACACACACCTGTCTAAAATAACTTTTTAGTGGATAGATGTTAAGACGAACACACACACACATACACACACATACGCACACATACACACATACACACACACCATCACCACCACCAGCACCACCACCAATCCTAACCTGTGTGTGCTGCAGCTTGGCGTGGATCTCCTGCATGTCACAGTCGTGGTAGATGACGGGGGCGTTCAGCTCCTGCTCCATCATGGCCAGCCACTGACTCAGGTTCCGCATGCTGCTCTCCAGCTGCTTCACCGCCAGCACCGTTTCCTTCAGCTTCCGCTTCCTGCAGCAACAACATCCTTGGATTAGAGGCTCGATTTCTTTTTTCTTTTTTTCATCATTCCTTGCCTTTTCTGTTATTTTTTATTTCAAGAATAACGAAATAAGCATTCATGTGCTTTTTTACATCCAGTCCCCATGTGTATGCAGTTTTGTAAATTTTGTCATCCGTTCCCACCAGCACACAGTGGCCTACTCTTCCAAAAAGCGGAGAAGGTTTTAATGTGTGTGCAAGATGTTCTGCGTGTGTTCACACGTAGGAACTCAGTTCATAGTCTCATCTGAAGGATCTGAGGTTCACCAATGGTGAGATTTTTGTGTCTACGAATGTTTTTGGTCACCATTAAGAAAGCCGCATTGTGACATTGGGGATGGAGGTTGGATACACATAGCACTGAATTTTCAGAAAAGGAGACACAGTCTTCAATCGGTTCTGTTTCAGGATACACGAGTGTGCATTCAGAGAAACATTTTTACTCATAAGCACAGATGCATGTATGTACACATGCATGCATGTATAAACACACCATGCATGCACACACAAACACATTTGTACTCGTACACGAGCGTGTGCACACACACACACACTCACACAGACATGCACACACACACACACTCACGCACACAGACACGCACACACTCACATAAACACACACACACAATGAACCATATCCAAAACAACAACACTATCACCCGAACATCACAGTACCTGAAATCGGTCAGAGCCTGCAGATGGGCCCACTTGTCCTGGAGTCTCTGCAGCCTGTGGTCGATGTCCGAGGCGCGGACCTCACTGCTGTTTCTCATCAGCTGCTGCCCTCGATCCATCACCTCCTGCACCTCCTTCTCCTTCAGCACCATGGCGTCTGCATACTCCTGTACACCACAATATGCCGCCCTTAGTGCAGCCTGTGCAGGTAACTTAGTCACTGGAAATACTGGAGGTTCAGGAAACATAAAAGTTTTGTGATCATTTTCAGCAGGGGTTTTGTTTTTCTCAATTTCTGTGAATTGTAAGCATTTAGGTAAATGTAGGTGATTTAAATTTCTGTGGACAGTGATTGTTAAGCCATGTCTACCAGCATATATCATGTTTTTGCCCTAAACATTTTCTCCACAGCAGCATAATGTACAACAATTAGCGCATTTAAAAAAAAAAACCTACCCCCTCCCTCCCCAGCAACAAGAGAATTGTCCCTGGTAATATTCTGGAAAAAAAAACCCCACAGAGAAATAAATATATCTGCATCAGTAAAACAAAAAAAAGAAAGAAGAAAGGAATGACATACTGTCTCCAGCTTGTGGAGCAGATCCTCAATGTGGATATCCCGGCTGGAGACAATCCTGGCCTCCATGTCTTCAATCCACTTCATCAGCGCTCGGATCTGCTCTCCCAGGTTGGACCAGCGGAAAGTGGAGTCCTGCAGGCGGTGATCTCGCAGTCCTGCCTGTGACTTGAGCTCCTCCCACTGCTTGTTGAGCAGACGTATGCGCTGGTGCAGCACGTTCATGTCTTCAGCCTGGATCACTCGACTCAGCATCTTCTCCCGGGCCTGCAGCCTCTGACGTTTGTCCTCAGAGTTGTCGAAGGAAGTGGCGATATCCTGAGGGACGGAAATGGTTTTAATCAGATGTTAGAACAAAAAAGAAGAAAGCTGGGTTTTTTCCTTTTAATATGGACAATGGCACAAACAACATATCAATTATACCATGCCTATAATACAGCCATCAATGGTTTGAAGGTATGTGTCTATTTGGGGAAAACAAAAGCTATTCCCTTACCTAATTTTTAAGCATTCTCTCCTGGCCTCATGCATTTCTTTCTCATACAAACATTGACAGACAGAAAAATAGCAAACACAAACCTAAACAGACATGTCATACAGACAAACATGTACACAACCACAATAAAACATGTTCCTGCCAACCTAGTGGGTCACACACACATCAAAGACCTGTACATTACTTTCAGTATCAAAGATGTTGACTGGCTATTAAAAAAAAGTAGCATATTCATAGTAGCACTCCATTCCTTTATATGAATGGTATGACTGACTTCTTTTAACTCCCAAACCTACAAATGTACAAGTATACATATTTATAGAGAGCTCTCTACAGCATTTCTGCCTAGCTTTTCTGCCATTTCCCCAGAACATTTCCTTTAGTGAAAATAAGATTCAATGAGAAAAAAAAAGCCAACTTTTTATCCTTTTTTCCATTTTTTTTGGGCATGATTTCTTCCCATCATCAAACGCTCACAGACAGCAACAAAATATCATTACCCCCTCTCCCCAAAACAACACTAAACCAAACACAACCTAAAACCCTACTCTCAGCACCAACAAGAGTTGCCTAACTAAGCCTACCTTGCATCTGGTGAGGTCAGACTGCAGATCATCGTAGGTGTTGGGGATGTCGGAGTTGAGCAGTTGTCGGATGTTCTTCAGCCAGGCCAGGATCTCTTCAATGTCGTCCTCACACTGCCGCCAGTCTGCCTGCAGGGCCTCCAGCCGCACGCGCTGCTCCTCCAGCTTGTTGTACACCTAGCCAACACACAGCGTGCAACTTCTTCACAGCTCAGTCAAGGGTGCAGTGCCTGGTGATAAAACTAGCCCCTTCCTTTTACCAAGCCTAAGTGCGGTCAGTTCCTGCTGTAATCAGTACCATCTGAGATGGGATGGAACTGAGAGTAACAGAAAGTGGGGGAAACTGACAGCTGTGTATGTTTCTTTGGTTAGGGACTGAGTACATGAGATTTCTCTTCTACTCATGTTTATTTTACTTAGAAATGACATTTACGCATTTACAAGAATGTTTAGAAGCACATGTTTAGAATGCACAGGTACACACATATCTATGAATGTAGACTCATGCATGCATGCATGCACGCACACACACATGCACGCTCGCACACACACACACTTATGTCCTGACTCACCTCTAGCCATGCATGCTGCACCTGTGCTGTGATCATTTTGATCTCCTGTGCAGCAGAGGGGTCAGCACGCTGCAGCAAGGTCGCTCCAAGGTCATGAACCTTCCGGAAACTTTCTTCCTGCAGTTTGAACTCGCTCTGGATGGTCTGAGTTGTAAAATAAACACATAAAAATATTAATTTGCAGGGCTGACTTTTTTTTTTAAAGTGTACAGGAATATGAGAACATTTTTCAATCATTTACAGATCATGAATATTACAAATATGAAAGGATAGGATGTTGCTTACACTATTAGTGTGTGACATTCTTGCATCAAATCAACAGTTGTATTTTCTTCTTGAGGTTAACCTAATAGGAGAAAAAGGACAGCAATCTTATGTGAATGTATGAGTGTATGTATCCTCTGTGTGTGTGTGTGTGTGTGTGTGTGTGTGTGTGTGTGTGTGTGTGTGTGTGTGTGTGTGTGTGTGTGTGTGTGTGGCGAGTGTGTGTATCTGAGAATGTGTGCCTGCGCATGTGTATATATGTGTAAGTATATGTATGCACGCTGTGTGCTTGTTACACCTACACATGCCTGGGTGCTTCTTTGACAGTGCATGCATATGTCTGCATGTATACAAACATACCCATGCATATCTTCCATAGCGAGAATGTAAGAGAATACCTGCAGCCCACAAACACAAACAGACTATAGCACATCCAGTCCTTCTCCTCCTCACCTTGACTCTGTCCAGCAGGTTTCTGACCTGCTGCAGGGAGAGCTTGTCCACGTCGAACACCTTCAGCCCCTCCCTCTTCTCCTGCAGCCAGCTGCCCAGCTGGTCGCTCAGCGAGTTGAACAGATGCCAGTCCTGGATCATGTTGTCAATGATGGTCTTCCTCTGGCCCGCACGGCGGATCACGCTCTGCCACTGCTCTGAGAGAAGGCTGAGTTTCTGTTCAAATCCTGCTGGGTCCTCCACCTCTCCCGTTCTGAGCATTTTCTGGCCGTCGCTGACGATGGCGTGCAGAACTTGCTGGTGGCTGTACATCTCGCTTTCAAATTTCTGCGGACAGTTTTATACAGAATGAAGAACTAGGCATGATACTCCATATAAATAATCATATGGTTTACAAATGGTATGCATTACATCTGGTATTGTTCATAGGTCATGCAATACTCAGGAATAAATTCCTTCCTCTCTCTCTCTTCTTTTTTCCTCTTCATCATTTTTAAGATTGCTTAATGTTACAAGGCACAATGTATCTTTCAAATGACAGGAATACAAAACTGAATCTAACATTCCCAACTCTCACTGCTTTACCATACAAAACTAATCTCTTCTTCTCTTTCTTTCATCCTTACATGCTGCATTTGAACTTATCTTGATTGACATAAACTAACTGTGGGAAAATGCAAATTCAAAAATGGCTGAATAAAAATAAACCAATTTTCTTTGTGCTATACAAAGGATACTACACATCTTCAATGAAACAGACAAGCAATCCTGGATGTCTTCATGTACAACATCCCCAGCAACGCAGCCCAGCACCTCACCTGACACTTTCTCTGCTGCTCCAACAGGTCGGCCAGGTTTCCGGCAATCTCAGTGGCCAGGTCCCTCTCTATGGTGGCCAGGAAGGCCATCCAGGTCTGGCACTTGGCGGTGAAGTCCTGCTGCACCAGGAGGTGGCCCTGCAGCGTCTTGCTGCGCTCCTGGCAGTCTGCCGCCAGCCTGTGCCACTCGTGGTTCACCTCCAGAAGCTGCCGGGCGTCGCTGGCGTCCAAGGCCAGGCGGTATCCTAGGTCGTTGACTTCGTCCAGTTTGATGCTGTTGGCCTGTCAGAAGCAATGTGGCGTTGTTGTTTTTTTAGATGTGATGATTGTTCTGACAGTTCAGGTCTTTTTCTTTAGAGATCATGAGGTTTTTTGCTTTCAATGTGGCTTTAGAATATGTTGCTTTTTACCCAATTTCTACAAATCTTGACTGTTGAATGCACAGCCAGACATAAGCCTGTAGTACAGTTTTCATGCTGAAAATCTATGAGAAACTAACAGCACCCTTTAACCATGCTGATATTTAACAAAAGTGAACCAAACAGCTCATAAGTCGTGTTAGCTGTATATTATATACTAATTGCATATTTCGACCAAATATTGCTGAAAAGATCTTTATCTTAGTCCAATTTATCACAATAATTGCTTGGTCACGGAAATATGAATATACAGTCCCTCTTCCTACCTCACTGGATTTGTGTAGTTTGTCTTGGGGTAAAATTATACATTGTGACTACAGTCAACCATATGTACATGAATCCTTTGAAAGAGTTGTTAACTAGTTCTGCTGCAACTCACCCTTGTCCATTTAGAGAAGCAAAAGGAAAATAATAATTTATTCACTTTGATGCATTTATTCAAAAATTTTTTAAAAGGAGTGGAGTAATTGGATCAAGATTGTTGAATCATTGATTATTGAAGGTTTAATCACTGCAATTCACTTACACAGTCTGACTTACATTTGTTTTGGTTTTTTTACTTGTTCCATATGCAATATCAAGGCCAAAACATACACATATCAAACACTCGATGTTGACAATTTTTTTTAACAAATCCATATTCATGTATTCACAGACCCATACATCTTCAACAATGCAATGACCACACACAAACACACCTGGAACTGGGTAGAGAGCAGCTTGAGCTGATCCAGCCTGTTCTGCAGTTCCACCTGCTCAGAACTCCTGTTGGGATCTTCAGCCATCAGAATGGACCCAGCATGCTCCAGGAACTTCCTGACCGTGGCAAAAGCTTCCCGGAACCTGTTCACCTGGGACAGGTCTTGGTTCAGCCCCTGGATGTGCTGGGACAGCAGCTGTCGCAGAGCCACCAGGCGCTGCTCCAGCGCTGACTGTCGGGATGTGTGGAGGACGATGGTGGAGGTGCCCATGTTCTTGGTCAGCTCGTCGCTCAGTCTGTACAGGCATGACAGCTGGGTCTGGATCCCATCCAGTTCTTGCTGCAGCGCCTGAAGAACAGGATGGGCTGAGTGAGTGATTTCAGTGAAGGTGAAGCTGTCACTGTGTTTAGTATCTTTGATACGACTGGATGAAAGTGTGCACAATCAGACAACTTGGAATCAGCTGATGTAAATAGACCATAAGTGAGGGAAAATACTAACCCACTCACATTTTGTTTTTAATCAGTAATCTCCAAGATATGTCTGTTTCTTTATAGTGATTATCTTCTTTTCCACTGCTTGCATCTGTTTTCTATTACACAAAATGATTCCTTCCAACTAGATTTTGGGGGCTTACATTTATACTTAATTGGTGCAATATGCAAAATCATTTTTAGCTCAAAGCACCTCACAAAGCAGAGTTATTCAATCACCCACCCTATAGAACACTGTGTTTTGTTGCGTATGCATACACATGCATACATGCATGTGTGCGCATGCACACACACAAATATTACCCCAATACAGTAAATGCAAAAATTGCTGCCTTTCATATGATAAACACATTTCCTTTTTCTTGTCAGATGATAAAATTCTGAATTTCCTCTAACACCAAATACTTTTCCTCACTACCGTCTCATACACTTTTCTCTCATGTGCTGCATTTTTTTCTTCTCTTTCTTACAGTGAATATATTTCATCTTCCATTTCATACCCAAAGTCTGAATGCGGCTACCTTCATAGTGGGCAAAAACGGTCCTGTAGACAAAATCTCACCATTGGTGAACCTTGGAACTCTAACCAAAGAATGAAAAAAAGAAAAGATCTCCTTTTTCATAGAGTAAATCACTGCTAAATGCATTCCTTTTTACTTTGTCAGCACTTCACACATTCTTCCTAAACCAATCTATCTTTCTCAATAAATGAAAGTTGATTCTTCTCACTATAGAAATCAAAGAATTTCCTCTTCTTATAAAAATGAATTTCTTTTTAAGAAATAAAATCCAAAACACTTTGTCACATAATACAAACAGGACACTGTTTCACTACCTAAACAGCCTTCTCTCTCACCATGCTCACACAACACACCCTCACCCAGACCTGACCTCACCACTGACCTCGCTCTTCTCCAGACACTCCTGCCTCGACAGCACATCCTCCCTCATGGCAACCAGCTCGTTACACTCCGCCTCCTTTTTGCTCAGCCAATCGCTGATCTTCTCATACTCGGCCTCGTATTCGCGCCACTTGTTCAGGCAGCGCTCAAACTGGGCGCGGCGGGTAGAGAGGTCGGCAGAGAGTTTGTTCCACTTGGTCTTGATGTCGGCGACAGTGGCCTGGACGTCAGCCTGCACTGGGGCCTCACACTCCTGGCACAGCTGGGAGGCCAGGGTGGAGAAGGAGTCCAGGTGACTGCTGTGCTGCTTCAGCTCCCTCTCCAGGGCCTGACACAGAGAGAGAGAGAGAGAGAGAGAGAGAGAGAGAGAGAGAGAGAGAGAGAGAGAGAGAGAGAGAGAGAGAGAGAGAGAGAGAGAGAGGAGCAAAGCAGGTCAGGGTCAGTTGAGCTTAATGAGGCTGAATATTTATTCTGTAGATGAATTTGAATCATGTTGTCAGGCTGAAGACAGGATTTAAAGTTGTCAGCTGAACAAAAATCTGATAACTTGGTTCAAACATAGTTCATTCAGTATATTGATATATCTATATTTTATTATCTATTTACTCCGGTCATCTCTATTAGCTCCTCCTGATTCTGTGAGAGGAATGAAAAAGATTGGGAATCAAATGAGCACAGTGTTACCAGATTTTCATTTATGTGATGAATTTGAATTTTGTTTTAGTTCACTTTATCCACTTACCACTTGGAATGACTAGCCTCAACAGCACATGTTCACTTTCATTAGCAACTTGGGTCATCAGCCTGCCAGACCACAGAGATAACTAAAAATTTGAGAAAAAAAAATCATTTTTCTGTAAACCAAAATAAGTTTGATCAAATTCCATGAAGTTGTTCAAAATATAGAAGACTAATGCAATTACTAGACTCTACAGATCCTGATGCATTTTATTTTGGATAAAGACATGGTAAGGTTAGGACAATGTGCAAACTACATAAGGCACCATGCGCAAGTAATTTCAAAACAAACAGCCAGATCATTCTCACAGCATAGGTTGTTAAAAAAAGAAAAGAAAAAGAAAATGAAAGTGCACACACAAACACAAACACACATGCACGCACGCACACACACACATCACAACACCCTTTCACACCCTACAACACACTCACCTTCAATTTCTCCACCTGGTTGACCAAGGTGCTCATGTCTGCCCCGACCAGTGAGTACCTGTTCAAGGTGTATTCTGTCTGGGCCAGCACCTGTGTCAGGCTGTGCAGGTCGGCGTGGTAGCGGGCCCACTCACCCAGCATGTCCGTCAGCAGACTCTCCAGCTGCATGGTCTGCTGCTGCAGGTGCTCCCACTGCTGAGACAGGCTCTTGAGCGACTCGCGCACGCTGCGCTGGCAGCCTGGCGACTCTCGACTCAGGTCGATCAGCGTCTGGCCCAGCACTGTGACAGAGTTCATGTCTTCTTTCCTGGCCTGCAGCTGGTCTTGCAGTGCCTGTAAAATGAAGAAAAATGGTATATGTATGTACAGACATAAGTGATTCCAGAAACTGTCATTTTTAAATCATGCAACTGAAATTTGTTTGAGAGATGAAATTGTAACTGTCAGACTTTTGCAAGAAGTTACATGTTTTTGTTTTGTTTTGTTGTTTTTTTTAATTTTATTTATCAAATGTTTCTTCTTATTATTATTCTTCTTCTCTTCCTCCTCCTCCTCCTTCTTCTTCTCCTTTGCAATTTATCTTCTTTGCAGTTCTTCTTCGGCAATTCTTCCTCGCAATTCTCCTTCTTCCCAATTTTTTTTCTTCTACTTCTTTTTCTTCTTCTTCTTCGCAATTCTTCTCCTTCTTCACAATTTTTCTTCTTCTAGAAGTAACATGTTTGTACCTTATATCTCATTCCAAGTTTTTAGTTTTCCCACAGGAGTGTTGGTGTGTGCAAAACATACCCCATATATATATACACATCTACTAGGGTACCCAATTTGAAAATGCTTGGCCAAATGCTTTTAAACTAACAAGCTTGCTGAATCTGGGGTTAAGTGCTAGGTAGTTTTGCGTTTTAGCGCCCCACTGAATACTGAAGAAATGAAAAACTTTAAAACGTGCATATTTGATATTCTGCATGAGTGTACGCATAAAAGGGTGGGCACTGCAGAAATCTCCAGCAAATTTTCAAACAACGTAACATGAGGGATTGTAAAAACCCAGCCCTTACTTCACAAGGGGCCATCAAGATTCAAATGTATGACTAAGAGACCATTATGATTAAAAGCAACTTGCCATGTCCATTTCCTTTTTGCACCCCTTCCTGCCCCACTTCTAAGCTTAGCTAGAAATTAGTGTGGGAAGTTTTTATTTCAGATAGCATCTTTTGTGAGTTCACAGAATGCTGTGTGTGTAAATGGGAAGATGAATTACAAAGGTGACATGTAGACAGACAGACAAATGCATAACAGACACACACACACAAACACACACAACACACACAAAGAATCACACATGTAGACATAACGATAATAATTTTTTTTTAAACACTAAAAAGCAGAGAAAAATCCCCACAACAACACTAATCTCAATAAACACCAAAGGTTTCTTCACTGACCTTGCAGTCCTTCAGGGTCTGTTTGACGCCAACTTCATGACCAATGAGGCGATAGCGTTTGATCTTCTCCTCCTGCTGACGGAACCAGGACTGCAGCTGTGCCAAGGCTGCCTCATAGTCTGACCACTTCCCTGACAGCTGCTCCAGCGATCGAAGGCGATCGTTGATGTCATTGGATACCTGAAGATGATCAGTTTAGTCATAAATAGCCGACTATCTCTGATGTTTCATATTCTGTTATGAACTAGTTTTTACCCCAGGCCAAAAGCCTCGTCATTCATTGATGTAAGCTAAATGCCAAGGCTACATTAAAATGTTGTTATGTTTTAAAATATGTTGAGAGTGTCTTCAGCCACAAGCTCTGAGCATAATATCCTGCACACTCCTTACAAGGTGCGAAAAATCCTCTGGTCTGAATACAACTGCTTATATGGGCGAGGTACTTCGAAACAGCCATGCACATGAACTTTTCATCCAGTGTAAAATTAGCCTCTCACAGTGATTCCCAGGTGTGAGTGCACATTCTGGATGACCCTCTGGGTTTAAATCCACAGAATACCCTACAACAAGAACAACTGATGCTTAGGTGATCTTTTACATTCTACTAGCAAGGCTGTGTTTCACTGATCTAGCTAGTCTACAAGCCAATTGTTCCTGTCCCTCACAATAGCAGAAGGAAAACAAAGAGTCCCTATTCAGTACTCCCAAGGCTACGCATGTGATTCTATCACATTGTAGTTCCTGACAGAAAGAAACTGAATATTTAATCTATTAAAGAAAAAATCTACTACAAGCAAAACTGACCTTTGTCCAACGCTGGTTCAGCTCGTTGAGCTTCTCAGCGTAGTCCAGTTTTTCATGGGGGATGTCGATCTCATGAGGCCCTGGCTGCAGGACTGACTGGTTGACAAAGTCCATGGTCAGCTGCTTGCTGGCAAGTTCGACCTTGTAACCCTGCAATACAAGCACACATGTTATACCATTATATTCCTGAAGTCAGAATGCAGCTACCTCAATGGTGGGCAAAAACTGTTACAAACAAATAACCACCTCTTCCTCTCATCACCCCCCCCCCCCCCCTCCTCACCATCTCCTTTTGAAAAGTGTGACCAACCTTGTACTTTTTCAGGAAGACTTCAATATCAGCCAGAGTCTTGATAGGGGTGTTGCCGTCTCCCTTGAGGGCCTTCTCAATCTCCTCCATCCACAGCTGCAGTTCATGCAGGGCCTGTCTGGAGGGCATCAGCTCCATCTGGGCCTGGTGCAGACTCTGCTCTGCGTTGTTGATGCACTGCTCCAGCTCTGACCACTCTTCTTCCATCGCCTGCAAAGTCAGATTGGGATTTAGATGTTGTCTTTGATTTGTTAAAGAGAAATTTGGTGTGGTGTGGTTGGCATGTTTGGTGCATCACATATGTCGAGTATCATATCCACAGGAAACTTGATGATAAGTACATCAAGACTGCATAGAATATACAGGTTAAAGAGATATAGAATCAAAACAGTATGATCTTGGACTGCGACATACACATGCTCACACACACAGGCACACACACACGTATGACTGCATGTATACTTAAACAGAGACAAACCAAAACACACAAACACACACACACAGACACAGACACACACCCTTACCTTCAGTCGGGTATCCAAGCCCCGGGTATCGTAGTTGCGGTTGGCCATAAGCTGTTTTCCCACAGACATCACTTTGTTCTTGAGGGGCAGTTGGTTCTGAACCTCTTTGCGGAATTCCTGTCACAATATGAAGGAAAGTTCACTGCTCAAGTTTCATGGTTTGAGAGCAGTTATTTGCTAAATCTTTATTTTATTTATTATGTTAAGATACAATTATCCTAAGCTTTGTTTTTGCCTTTGTTATTTCTCCTTTAGGTTTATTTAAACTATTCCATACATCACTTTTTTGTTGTGTTTTGCCTCTTTCTTCTTTTATTCTTGTTATTTGTTCACATTGTGAGTAAGCACACTTTTTATTTCAGAAGCAAAGGCAAATCAGCACTTTTCTTTTTTAAAGCAAATAATATGTGACAGCCAAAAAACCCCAAAACACCCCCCCCCACCCCTCCCCCCCATGTGACAGTGAGCAAACGCGCATGCGCACACGCACAGACACACACACAAAACACATATACCAACACTTACACACACACACACATAACCAATCAACCACTATGACATACTCACACTCCCATAACACACATATATATTTATGTATGTATGTAAAACATGAAACAAAGACTCATCCACTGACCAGGAGGTGTTCCACTTTGGTGCGGATGTTGCCGATGTTCTGCAGGTCCTCCTCACTGAGGTGTTTGAGGTCGTCCAGCTTCATCTTGGCGGTGGTCATCCAGGTCTTCAGCACCATGGCCTCCGCCTCAAAGATCTGCAGCTGTTCCCCTATCGTCTCCGTTCTGCAAAACCACCATAGTATTGATATGATTTTTTCTTTCTAGGTTTATGATGAAGATGTTCTACATAATATTTGAGAATGAGAGAGAAAAGTGAAGCATGTGCGTGCACTCTCTCTCTCTCTCTCCCCCTCCCCCACACACAGACATGTGCACGTGTGTGCGCATGCACACACACACACACACACACACACGTTTAATATCACTGAGAGTGAACAGACGTAAAATCGAACACACACACGTGAGTGGGAGGAATGAGAGAGTAAGAAGAATGATGTATGTGTATACAGCATAGTCATAAAATCTTTCTGATGAGGCTATAAACCGAGGTCCTGGGTGCAAATGCTCGCAGAACATCTTGCGCACATGTTAAAACCTGTTCCACCTTTTGGAAGAGTAAGCCACTTGTGCCCATGGGGACGGATGACAACATTTACAAATTTCTGATGATTTTGACAACAGAAATAGAAGAAATACTTTTTTTGTTAAAAAAGACAGACGTGAGAAAAAAGAAAAGAGGATCAAAGTTTATTTTATTTATTTATTTTACTTATTCTTTTATATCGAGGATAATGGAATAAGCACTCATGTGCTTTTTTACATCCAGTCCCCGTGTGTATACGGTTTTGTAAATTTTGTCATCTGTTCTTACTGGCACACAATGGCCTACTCTTTCGAAAAGCAGAACAGGATTTAATGTGTGCGCAAGATGTTCTGCGTGCGTTCGCACACGGGCCTCGATTTATAGTCTCATCCGAAGGACTTTGACATTCAGTTCGATTTTTTGTCAAACTGGGAAGAACGGGCGAGGCTGGGAATCAAACCCGCAACCTCACGGTTTACTTGTTGGCAGGCGAACGTCTTAACCATCCTGCCACAGAACACCACCAACACAAACACACTCAAAACAAATCATACTACAGAAAGAAGGGGACTGACTTTTTCAGCTGGTGGACCATCTGAGTGTTGAGCTCCACCCATTTGTCTGCCAGGTCGGTGACTGCAGACTCCAGGGCAGGGCAGGCCACGCTGTGCAGGATCTGTTTCCCCTGGTCCACTGCCTGTTGGCCACACAGCAAACAGAAAACCTCCATCAGTTATCAACGCTATCTTACACTGTGCATAGTCTGTTTGGATTGTTGGTTATGCATGCACTGTCTGGGTGACAGGGCACAAAAAGAAGAAAAGAAAGATAGTGAGGCAGGAGGTTTTCGTTCAGACACATCAGTAGGTTTCTCATTTCTGTTCTCTATTTTTTCTCTTTTTTTCTTTTTGTTTTTGGTTGTTGTTAAAGCCACTCTTGTGTGTGTGTGTGTGTGTGTGTGTGTGTGTGTGTGTGTGTGTGTGTGTGTGTGTGTGTGTGTGTGTGTGCATGTGTGTGCACGAGTGTGTACGTGTGTCTATGCATGCATGCATCTGTGTGTGAGTGCAAGCTTGGTTTTTCAGTCTGTAGTCACCTCCTCAATTTATAGTTTGCATTTTCCTTTTTTTTCAGTGATCAGAATCATTGTTTCAAAAGTTCGTTCTTTCCTACATTTTGTAACAGCATTTATACATTTCTCTAAATTCATTTTCTTGAAACATACTTTCCCATGTCATTTTACAAAATCAGATACATTATGCTATCCCAAACAACAACTTAAACAATAAAACAAGCAAATAAGGTTTCAGGTTGAAATCCATTCTGGTCCATGTCATTCATCCAGTGAAATCTCAATCCTACTTGATTGAGATGGTAGCTATAACAAAATATCAATGCGTAACTATGTGGTAATACTGATGCCCGAAATGGCCATGAAAAGATGCTGCCTCAAATGTTTATGCTGACCTGGAAGACAGTGGGCCTCTCGTCAGACAGCTGTCCCTGCAGACGTTTAAACCTGTTCAGCTTGTCCTGAATTGTTGCCAAAGAGTCACCACTGGCAATCGGTTTGGGGATTCCTTCCTCCACCTGATAAAACACACACACACACACATAGTCAACCGTCAGCATACAAATGATATATGTGCACATTTGGATATAAATGTGCGTTTATATGCACTCACTTGCCTTTGCATGTGCACCAACACACACACACATGAATATTCACAAGTACACCCCCACACATTCAATTCATGTATAGCACCATAAATATTAAACAAAAGCTAAGACTGAGATTTTTCCTCCATATTTTCCCCATTCGAACAATTTGCTGACAGGATAAAAATAAATTAATATGCAGAGAAAAAAAATCCCAGATACTGTAACAGCTCAAAAACGTTCACTCCAAATTCTTCCATCAGAAATGAGGGCAGTGAACTGTAAAAAAAGAGGGTATAAACAACAAACACACACACACACAAATACCCACCCAACAAAAGTTCAAAGTAAGCTAGTATGCAGACACACACACAAAACAAAAAAAATCTATTCAAAATACTTATGCAAGAAACTAACACACTGAACTGTAAAATTAAGGGTGAAAACCACACACGCGCATGGACACACACACACACAATTCGTCTAATATCACTGAGTGAACAGACGTAAAATCGAAGACAACAACAACAACAACACACACACACTACACACACACACTACACACACATTACACACACACAACACACACACACACACACACACTACACAACACACTACACACACACACAACACACCACACAACACACTACACACCACACTCCACAACCCATTCACCTGAGCATGGAAGTGGCGCAAGTGTCCCAGCCTGTCAGAGAGGTCACTCCACAGCCTGACCAGCCTCTCCAGCCGCTGACCGTGCAGGCTGGCCTGGTCAGCCAGCACGTGGGTCAGGTTGCTGAGGCGCGTGTGCTGCAGGCTGTGGGCCTCCTGGGTGGCCGGGTCACACTGCAGGCACAGCGAGTCCAGCATCGCCTTGTGCACCTCCAGGTCACTGAAGAACTCCTGGCCACAAGACGGTCAAGTAATGGGTTAGCTCAACCGTCAATCCTTTCAATAAAAAAAAAAAAATTAAAGATCCCCTGTGGGGATGGCTGGGGCCTGTCAGTATGAATAGTCTCCCCACCTTCTGGAAATTCTGTGCTAGGAATTCCCTCTTCTCTATCCCTCCCTTTGTTTTTGCCTTGTGCCCTTTTTGTTACCTTGTCCATTCTCCTGACTTTTTCCCACAAAGACTTAAAAGATAACAATTTGTTCCTGGGCTGAAGTCGGATACGCTGGGTCTGACTTGTTGGCCACTTAACGGCAGTGGAACGCATTTTCACTCATATGACAGACAAGGGTAGCTGCTGTTTGAGCATTCAACAAAGAAGAAGAAGAAGATATTCAAGAAAATGGTTTTGTGGTTGTCAATATTAAAATCTGAATCATTGCTTTTTAGCAGAGAGCTTTCTTGATTCTGCCAATATGAATATTGAAAAAGAAGTTTCCTGCACACAGCATACCTGATTATACCCATACAGATGTGAAAAAAAGACATTTTTAGCAGTCTTGTGGTGATAAGACTTGAGAATGATCACATGACGCTGTGAGAAATTGTGTGTTGTATGCATGAGAGGCATAGTGTAGCTATGATACAAAGTTATTACATCAGTTTTAAAATGATTTTATCTACAGCATGATACTTGATACAGGTTCATGAGTCTAAATAGTTTGAAAAAAAGTTTTTAATGCTCTAAAGTGAGATGCATAAGGTATAGCACAATGAAGTATCCATTCCTCTTTTAATAACAGCGACAAACTTTGTCATTATCTATAAAAGTCCAGTTTAACTGTTGGTCTTTATTCTTTTTTTATCTCAATACTCAAAAACCTTGGACTATTCTATGTTAAAAAATGTCAAAAAACTACCATAACAATGTTCTTTAATAACTAAAAAAGAAAAGACACAAAATTACACTAAGTAGATAAATGATACACACACAGATAAATAAAAATATTACATTTGACCTGAAATCAAAACTATAATTCAAACTAGACAATAATTCCTTAAACAATCTTCCTGCTGTCAGTGAATCAACAGCGAGAGACTAAAAGGGCAGTCACTGACCTTATGGGCACTCAGCTGCTGTTTCAGGTGGGGCAGGTCCCTTGCAGAGATGGCCTCTGTCTTCAGCTTGCCCTCAGCTGTCTCCAGGAAGTCAGCATAGTCCTTCAGCATCTTCTCATACTGCTCTTGTTCAGACACTGACTGCAGCAGGCTGGCCTTCCGCTCCCCAACCTGGAACATGGACATTACTTTTGTCAGTTCCTGGCTGTAGGCCAAGCAGGTAGATAGAATAGATGAGTTATTCATCAGATTTAACTCACACACACATTATGTGCACAGATACATGCATGTGCGCACACATGCACACACACACAATGACAATTTTCCCGTCTAAAATCACTAAATGTGAATAGACGTTAAACTGAAGATATCACAATGACACACACCATCACACAATGACATACTCATATCTATATATTATTCACACCACCCACAAACACATACACTCTCTCTCTCTCTCTCTCTCGCTTGCACACAAACAGGAAATATGTGTACAATCTGCAATACTTGTTTGTGATAAAAATTGTATATACTTCTTACCTACTCATTCAGCAACCAACTCATTCAACTTTACACACAAAAAGAACAAATGTTTGCAGCTGGCAGTATCTGTTCCACTGTGACAGCATAACTGCACAACAGTGATGAAGGAGCCTGACCTTTCTCTGCAGGTCCATGTAGGTGTTACGCAGGGACCCCAGCTCTGAGGGAACAACAGCACGGGGGTTGTGACTGGACAGCTCTCGCTCCCTTCCCTTCAGCTCGTCCAACTGACTCTCGCATTTCTTCAGCTGGGTTTCCAGTTTCTGCACACACATCAAGTTTCAAGATTGTTTAGGGTAATGTTGTAAAGGAATCAAAATGTAAGGCTATATTGACAATGATGCCTCCAGCTGAAAAAAACAAAGTTGAACTAAAAACTATTTTGTCTCACCTCTGCTGTTATGAACAGATAGAGCCTATCGTCAACAATCATTTTCACTTGTTCCCCTTCTTTCAGACATACTTTCATAAAAAAAATTTTAAAAGGGAGAGGGGGGGGGGGAGGGGGAGCTATTTTGGAAGATTACCCACATGAAATACAGTAGAGATTTTCAAGACTTTTACACAGTTCACAATTTTTTTTTAAACAAACCAAAACAGCAAAAGGAACAGTAACAGCTCTGAACATAATAAAGACACAACTCACAGTAATATTGGAAACCAGCGAATCCAGAGTAGCGGTGGAGGGAGGATGCGGACCCATCACGGACGCCTGCATCTCCTGCATGCGGCTGCGCAGCGCGCGCACATCGTCGTGGTACTGCTGCCACTGGTGCTGCATGTGGCGTAGCTGGTCGCTGCGGCTGATGGCTTGCCGCTCCAGCATGGAGACGCGCTGGTTGAGGTTGGTGAGGGACTCCTGGATCAGGCCGTGGCTCTCTCCACTGGAGCGCGTCAGCAGGTCCTGGGCCTGGCTGCTCAGGGTGGAGATCTCACTCTGCAGGGACCGCAGTTCTCGCTGAAGGGCCTGCACAATCACAACAATTATAACAACCATAACAAAAACACTACTACCAAGAATAATCATAATTAGTGAAGAATTTTTAAAACACATTCTATTGGCAAATGTGCAACTCATCCGCCATCCCCATCTATCCCTCTTCTTTACAAGCAGCTGTAAATATAAATGATCTAAAGATCACTTTCAGCAAACTGATTTTTTATCCTCATGTATGCTTACCTGAGGAAAAGGTTTAGGTTCATGTCAAAATGTATCAGTAAATCTATTTTCAGCAAAAACAAATACATTGCATGTTTGAGCCATGTTCTAACCCTGGTCTGAATATATCATGCAACAATAAACAAGGGGAGATTTCACCTTCTGCTCTTTGGAAACGACTTGTGAAAGGAGATGCATCAAAAGCAACAATAAAGTTAAGCTGGAGAAGACAAGCTTGAGTGATAAAAAGAAAAAGTCTGCTGAAAAACTAGAGACTACTTTAGCACAGCTACATCCCCTAGCACTGACACATGTTTGTGCTGTCATAAAGCACAACAGAGACATGTGGAAAAATCCAACTACCACAAACACCAAGGCTGTGAAGAATGACAGCCACCATCTCTATCTACCACAAACTTCCATCTGTTCAAACTTCCCTCTTATCCAACCACACGCAAACTCAAAGCTGGTAGTTACCACACACAACTTGCACTTTCAAAAATTTGCTGGCTGATATCCCCAGTCTGGCACTGACCTCATTCTGTCGCAGCCGGTCATGTTCAGACTGAGCAGGAGAGGAAGGTCCCAGCACCATGTGTTCTGCAGAGTCCAGCCAGGAGGACATGGCCGTCAGGGCGGACTGCATCTGCTGCTGGAAGGACAGCGCGGTGTCCAGCCTCAGCTGAAAGCAGACACTGTGGTTTTAGTACACTGTCACCAACAGCTGTGATGGTCATAAGTTAGTAGTTTGCAGGCTGTGAAAACTTGTTCTTATTCTTCAGAATTAGTTGCAGGCCACGTATGTTGATGATGAAGTGGGGGAAAATCAAACACAGAATTTTTTTATTCCGGAAAAAAAAGAAAAAAAAGAATTTACACACACTGGATGTTTTTATTCCATGCAACAAAAAATAACCCTAACAGAACAAAACACACACAGATTTTTTTTTTTATTGCATGCAGGTGAATTGATCTTCTCATTTCATACAACCAAATGTATTTTTTCATGTCATACAACAATTTTCTTTTCTATTATCACTTATTTCATTGGAAATGACTGCCTGTTTAAATCATTTAAAACATAATCAAAGCAAATATTTAGGATCAATCATTTATTGGGTGAAAACTGATCTTTTCACCCCCTCCCCCCCCCTCCCCTTCTTTTTCCAATGTTACAGCATGTATTTCAACTCATTCAATGTTTTGCTGATTTTTTTTCACCTTATAACAAAATAATGGATAAAAAAGTAGCAAAGTTCCTTCATTGTCTCACAGACATTCAAAGTTGTGATTTGTTTTATTCCAGTGTTGATTTCAATGCAGGTATTATCTGGGGTCTCACCTGTTTGTCGTCCACTTGCACCTGCAGTTGTTGCCAGCACTTGGACAGCTGAGCCACCAGGGCCTGGACGTCAGCCAACTGCCGTGAGGTGTCCCCAACACTGCTGGTGGTGGGTGCCACTGCCTCCTGTACACACACGACCATAACCATGTCTGCAGTGCATTAAGACATCTGTTTGTCTCTGTGGGTGAGTATGTGCGCACAGGCGCATGCATGCATATGTGTGTGCGTGCGTGTGTGTGTGAAAACATGCCCACATATATGATCACTGAAAAATACACAAAGTCATGCATACCCTTATCTCTATCACTACTTAATTTCTTGATTAAGTACATATAAAGACTATGTAATGTTTGATGAACTCAATAAACAAGAACATCAGAACTATAACTAGACTCTAAACTGACACTGCCTCCTTCAGCACAACTTCAAGATAGATGATCACTGAAAAAAGATTATGACCCACCCATGCAAACTTATGATCTTCTTCCTCTGGACAATTCAACAGAAATCTGAAAGGAACCAGAATTTACAGAAAAACATCTTCAAACATCAGCTTTGACTCAACTTTAAAAAAAGAGAACTCAATCTTACCCCGGATTTCCTTCTCTGCAAGATGTTCTCCAGCTGCTTGGTTTTGAAGGCGAGGTCTTTCTGCAGAGCCTCCCAGCCAGAGTGCAGCTGTGCTTCAGACACTGAGGGGGCCAGCCTCATCTTCAGCTCCGTGCTGGACGGCTGAGATCCTGTGTCGGCACCGCGCGATGCTGGTGTTGTCAGTGACAGCTGGTGCACCAGTTGCTGGTGTTCACTGAGGCCTGAGGCCAGATCCTGGAGATGAGACAGAAACAAGAACGTGGATTAGACTGAACACAACTCCCAGGAAGAAAAAAAAAAGAAATTCATGCAATGCATTGAAAAATGTTAACTTGACCCAATTTCACATCAAGTTATTCAGCAGATTATTCTTACATCAAGCTACAGATGTCACAAAGATAAACAAAAAATGACTGTGTAAAAGATTAGAGGTATGTTAAATAAATTAAATAAATGGTTATCTGAATTTACCCATTCTAAAAAAACAAACAAACCAAAAAAACACAAATTTTTTTCCCTTCAGTTTCATTATCATCAGCAATCAATTGTAACTCAGAGATGAAAATGACAGCTCATGAGAATGACCAAAAGACTGCATTAAACTATCGTTTCGTTATGTTGTTGCTGCTGAGTGTTCCCCAGCTTAACATCCTGGGGGGTCACCCACAATACCCACACTGTCTCAATCATCACACCTAGGAATAGCTGTGATACTATAAAAATAGCCTAGAGGATAATTTTGCATGTATAACTGTTTTCCAATATCTTGCCTCATTTCATTATAATACTATTTACACAAAACTGCCCAAAAGCAAGGATTTTTCTTTCTTTCTTTCTTAACCATAGACTCTTTCAGAAATCATTATAAAAATTTGCCCTTCCCTCACTCACCTGGTGCAGCCTGGAATGGTCTGAGAGGGTAGGGGTGGATTCACTGGGCAGTGTCATCTGCTTGGTGTCGGTCATCCACTGCTGCAGTTTGCTCACATGGCTCTCGTAGTCGTCCATCTCTTTCTGCCGCTTCTCCGAGTCGTTCAGCGCTCGCCGCAGACTGGTCTGCTTGTCGATGGTCAGCAGCTTGAAGTCCCCAAGGCGTGAGTGCAGCCCTGACAGCTGCTTACGGAGTCTTTCTGCTTCTGTGGGGGTTTCCAGTTCACACAGGCTGTCACACTGCACCGCCAGGTCTGAGATCTGCTGCAGCTTGTTGTTCAGCTCTGTTTGTAGATCCTGTAAACACAGGCATTAGCGTTTGTGACTACAGTGAGATCTGCTGCAGCTTGTTGTTCAGCTCTGTTTGTAGATCCTGTAAACACAGGCATGAGCGTTTGTGACTATAGTGAGATCTGCTGCAGCTTGTTGTTCAGCTCTGCTTGTAGATCCTGTAAACACAGGGATGAGTGTTTGTGACTATAGTGAGATCTGCTGCAGTTTGTTCAGCTCTGCTTGTAGATCCAGCAAACACAGGGATGAGTGTTTGTGACTATAGTGAGATTTGCTGCAGCTTGTGCTCCTGTGCAGGGACGGGATAGCTCAGTGGTCGGAGCACTCGCTTTCCCCCAGCCAAGTTAAGCAGCGTCGAGCGTGGTTACCACTTGGATGGGTGACCGTCTGTGCGCCTTGGCTTCAGTACAGTTTCCCCATTTCACCCAGCTGTAGATGGGTACTTGCCTCTTTAGGGTCAGGGAAGGTAAAGCCCTCAATATGCTGGCCCCTAGAGAAGTGAGGTATACAACGCCTTGCTCCCCTACAACCTTATAGGTTATGGGACACCTCTACTTTTTCTTGTGCTTCTGTAAACGCATACATGAATGTTGGTGACTATAGTGAGATTTTCTGCAATTGTTGTTCAGCTCTTCTTGAAGATCCTGTAAACACAGGGATGCGTATTTGTGTGATTGTGTGTGTGTGAACATGTGCGTTCATGAGAGAGAATATCTGCTTGTGCACATATACACGCATCTATGTAAAAGACATATTAACGATTATGCACAAAAACTTCCAGAAGCAAGTACATCACTTACCCTGTTTTCTTGCAGCTGTCTCTGGATGTCGGCAGGGTCATCTGTGGGCAGGGGAGTGGTGGCGTGCCGCACTTTCATCTCTCCCAGCCAGCTCTCCAGGTCTGTCACCCGCTTCTTGTAGGCTGACAGATCAATGTCGTGCTTCTTCTTGTGCTTCATAGCATCCTGCACACAACACTGAATGCATTAAAGCTAGTGTCTTTTGGGAGCGGGGGGGGGGGGTGGGGGGTGGGGGGGGGGGGGAGTGTCCTCTCATAAACATACATATGAGGTGGGATGTTGTTATTTCTTTATTTTGTGTGTGGGTGGTTTTTGGATTTTGGCTGTGAGACCATTCAGTTCTCTTTAAATGAGTTGAAATCATGTATGATTACAATTGTATTTTTAAACATCTAAGACCAATGTAGACATGTCTGCAGGCAAGAGCACACAGATATACACACAGATGCAGGCACACTTACTCATACAGAGAGAAGACAAGATAGACACAAGATATAAACAAAAACAGAAACAAGACAAAGAATAGATACATTTCCAAATGGTCAAAAAGTGGAAAATATGTAATAATACTAATAACGATAATAATAATAACATTAGTAATAACACTTTGTGCTTTTTGTTAACAAAAAATGCTCAAAGCACTTTATATAAAAACTACAACATCAAAAATTGATACTACATTGTCTTGAGATTCTTTGTCCATCACAGTCACATGGCATACATTCACTGCAAGCAAAAGGCAGTCACACAGTATGCATGCATGCATACGCGCGCACACACATACACACACGTGTGCGCGCACACAGACAGACACACACACACACTCCCTCTACATCTCTTTCTCTGTCTATTCTTTTTTAAAAGAAAAATCTCTATCTCTCTCCATCTAATCCCAATGAAAAAAAAAGTATATCAATACTGATGTGCCACCCTTGGAAATACTTATTTATTTTATTTTATTTTATTTTATTTTATACCACTTTAAGTCACGAGATTTCTCTGCGTGAAATTCGGGCTGCTCTCCCCGGGGAGAGCGCGTCGCCACAAGGGCAGCGCCACCCTTTTCTTTCTTTTTTTTTCTTTTGGTCTGCAACTGTATTTGTTTCCCTATCAGAGTGGCTTTTTTCTAAGAATTTTGCCAGGGACAACTCCCTTGTTGCCGTGGGTTCTTTTACGTGCGCTGAAAATTTTGTGTAACACACGGGACCTCGGTTTATCGTCTCGTCCGAAAGACTAGCGCCCAGACCACCACTCATGGTCTAATGGATGGGGAACAATTTCGGGCCCAAACGGGTACGAACCACGCACACACCCGACCCGGACTTTTCGCATTCTAGACAGGCGCGTTACCTCTAGACCACCGATCCACCGATACGGCTTATCAATCAGAATCTCTGCTGCCTTACCTGCAGGTGTTTGCCCTTGTGGTCAGCCAGGGACTGGAGACTGGCCACGCGGTCATTCAGCATGGTCAGGGTGGCCTCCATGGCCTTGCTGCCTTCAGCATCAGACACCTCCATCATCTGACGACCTCGTTCATGCACCACCACCATGTCCTCCTTGATGGAATCCAGCTCCGACAGAACATCCTGCAACAACACACAAGACATTTTCTGAAACTCTAGTCACTATCAACAAAATGTTCAGAATGGTACTTACACTACAGTTTTCGATGGGTTTTAAGTCTTTGACAGATTTTGAAAATCCCATCGATTGTTTGGTTCTAAAGTGGCTAGTAATTGGATTATATAGCATAAACATGTAACATGCAAGGTGAATGGACAGCAGTATTCAGTGATGATTTTAAACAAGTCACTAGCACACTTACAACTTTGTACACACACATACATTTGTGCCTATGCACGCACACACACACACTCTCTCTCTCTCTCTCTCTCTCTCACACACACACACACACACACACACACACATTTTCCTCTTTCGGATAAGACTATAAACCAAGGCCCCATGTGCGAACGCATGCAGAACATCTTGCGCACACGTTAAACCCTGTTCCGCTTTTCGAAAGAGTAGGCCATTGTGTGCCGGTGGGAACAGGTGACAGAATTTACAAAACCGCATACACACGGGGACTGGATGTAAAAAAGCACATTAGTGCTTATTCCATTATCCTCGATATAAAAGAATAAATAAATAAATCCTATTCATTCCCCTCCCCTTCCCTCCCCTCCCAACCTCTCCTCTCCTCCACTCTTCCCAAGACTCACTCTGTAATCTTTCATCTGACTGTCTATGTCGGCAGCGACGGAGGCTGGGGTTCTGGCCAGTTTGATCTGGGCACGCTCCATCTTGGCCGTCACTTCCTGCACGGCCTGCTGGTACCTCTCCTGCTTCTGCAGGGCCAGCTGCAGCTCCCTCTCCTTTGCCGACACCTGCACACACACACACACATGCAGCACACACACACGCACACACACACACACACACATGCATGCACGCACGCACACACACACACTACACACATACACACACACACACATGCACACACACATACACACACACGCACACACACACAAACACACACACACACACACACGCATGCACGCACGCACGCACACGCACACACACAGTGTCACAGGCTGGGGTCAGTTACGGTCACGAATGGCGGCTAGTGCACAGTTGTCAGTTTACCCCCATTTCAGCTGCTCTCAGCTGCTATCCATCCCATCCCAGTTGGTGCTAATTATAGCAGGAACTGACATGCTTGGACTTGATAAAAGGAAGGTAGCGCTAATTTTAGCACTGGGCCCTGGACCCTGGACTGAGTTAGGTTGGCTTTGCCTGGTATGGGTGGTGTTTTCCCCCCTCTGTTCCTCAGCAAGAGCTCTCAGGTTCACCAGTGGTCAGATTTTGTGCATGAGAGTGGTTGTGCCCACCATGAAGATAGCTGTACTACGATTTCGGGGATGATATGGGTGGTATGAAGATATCCAGCATGCCACCTGAGCATAAGTAAAAGTCTAAATGAAGGTGGTGAGCACTGGGGCTGTACAATATCCCAACTCAAGGAGACCAAGAACAAGAAAAAGAGAATGCATTCTTGTCCCGCCATGACTTGACTTCTCTCTCTATTCACTGAGAGCTCATTTATGCACTGCATTACAACTTTTTATGCAGAGGACTTTGGGAAAAATTGACCCTGGTGGAGCCCATTCTTCTCAAGGATGCAGACTGCATGCTGGGTATGTTCATGTCATCCCTGCTACCAGCTAAAGTAGGCCTATTCTTGTATGAAAGTGGGTAGGTGTTTTTTAAAACATGTGTGTAATCCTGTGTGTGCTCTGTTCTGTATCTGTCTTTCTGGGCACGTAAATGAAGTAACTTTTTTTTTCTCATATCTTGGCTAGAGCTCCAAGGTTCCCAATGGTGAGATTTTTCTGCATGTGACAAAATGTAAGTAACAATGTGATCTTCCACAAAATCTATCATAGTCTTTCTCAAATTTTGTAACTTGATAATGGCAAAAAACATGTCATAGCAAAACTCACTACTGCTTTATCCCAAAGAGGGAAGGGGATGGGGGGGATTTTCTCTCTTTGAGACAAAAGAACATGTGTTTCTAAATTAACAAACGTAGTCTTGAGTCTGTGGGATCAAGAAAATTTCTATTAAAAAATTGTAAAAAAGAAAAGAAAAAAAAAGACAGATTCTGTACGATACTCTGCTATTGCTTTTCTCATTTGGTGATATTTCTAGTACTGACATGTGTTTTATAATATATAAAAAAACAAAAAAACAACAACAACAGCAAAGAAAATACTGTACTATGAATTAAAAGAATAATACCAACAACCAAAAACAAACAAACATGAGATATAAAAAAACACAGCAAAAATCTCTTCTTTCTCATACACATGCACGCACCTTGCATGCAAACACACACACACACACACATTCTCTCTCCTCTCCATCTCCTATCAATGCTACGGTTGTTGACCAAGCAATATGACAAGTCTCTACATGAATCAACATAAACAAACAACAGAACAGCAGTAATACTAAAAGCATGTAGAAAATGAGGCCATGCCTACCTCTAAAACACATAAAAACAAAAGTAAACAAACAAAAACACAAGCACACATAATCAATAATACCAGAATTAACTCAAATAGATATTAAAAAACCAAATTAACAACAACAGAAATAAAACTTTTGATTTATATGTTAATTAAAGCATTTAATCAAAAGATCAAAAAAGAAAACATAAAGAAAAGAGAAAATGACAATAAAAAGGCCCCCCAAAAAAACCCCCCACCCAAAAAAACCAAAAAAACAACAACAACACTGAAAAAAACAAAACCACCACCACCAACAACATCAAAAACAGAACAACAGATAAAGAACAAAAAGGAAGAAGAAAACAAAAACATATTATGTACAAAAACCAACAGAAACAAATACACAAATACAAACGTATACTAAATATATAAACATTTACGTGTCATTTTAGTTCAAGTACCCTGGCAAATATTTCCCTTGAATAGGCAGCATACATGATCGTTCACAGTCACACACAAACCAAAAGTCACACCAACACTCCACACAGATTCTGACATGAATGATTTGTTTCCAGGGAAAGACAGGCGCTGACAAAAACAATACAGCAATTCAATACACACTCTGTACCCCTACCCCTCTCTGCCACCCCCCACCCACACACACAGAGGTGTTAAACAGGTGTACACCACACACACACACACACAAACACACACACACACACACAAGCTTACATGTGTACACACACACACTCCACACATAAACGTACATGTACACACACACACACACAACCCACATTACTACCCTTCTCTACACACCACACCACTACAAAAAGCCACCCTAACAGCCACACTTCCTCACAGACAAACGTACCAATTTAAAAAAATCACAGTACCTGCCACTCACATAACTCTAGAACCGGTAATTGTCTTTCCAAACATAGATCACTGGTCCAGATCCGTTACGACACTATACATTAACTCCGGGGCGCTCCACTCCCAGCCACCATTCTAATCAATTCATCACAAGGAACAGGCTTTTTCCCATGACTGTCGATCACTTGATAGGAAAATGTAGAAAAGTGGACCCTGTACTTTTCTCCAAGCAAACTTCTTTCTGTGTGTGACCAGAAACCACAACTTCAATTGTCGGATCCTTTTTTTCTTTCTTTTTCTTTCCCAGAACCAAAAATTCAGCCTCTAACAGGTTCAAATTTCTTCCCTGACACTTTTTTTTTAAATTCCCGTCTCGCAATCTGTGATATTTTTCTTTTTGTTTAAGTTTTAGATTCCACACTGATTTTGTTTTAATAATCTTGCAATGTTTGCAGAAGTGAACTGCCGGTTTCCAAGCGTTAAATCTGAAATGGAAATCGTTTGCTGGGTAAATCTCTCTCACTGTCAAATAGATGAAAGGAACTATGTTTTCTATAGGTACACTATTCAGCATATGTGTTTGTATGAAAAGGTATATCTCTCTCTCTCTCTCTCTCTGAAAAGAAAGAAAGAGAGAGAGAGAGAGAGAGAGAGAGAGAGAGAGAGAAGAGAGAGAGAGAGAGAGAGAGAGAGAGAGAGAGAGAGAGAGAGAATGAATGTATGAGAGACAGACAGACAGAGGGAGGGAGGGAGGGAGGGAGAGAGAGTTCTATGATTTATGATTTTATCTTTCATGCCAGTAGTAGTAAAGAGAACTCTGAAAATGCAGCACTTACAAAAAGTATGTCTTCAAACTAACATCAAACTGAAAAGCAGGATCATTCTTTGGCAATGTATCAAAGCAACTGAATGCATTTGTAGGCTGCATTTTGATCTGTTCAATACGTGATAATGAACAGGTAAAAAGACCCAAGGCAACACTGCAAATGTGTATTGCAGTCCAGTTGTACACAGGAATGGAACCAATAACATCAGTTTTTCATACATAACATCAACGATAAATAGTTGGATTGCAAAGAAGATCTAATATTACCTATGCGCAGGATAAAAATAATATATAAAAGCGCTCTGTCTGAGGTTCGTATTCTCACAACAACCTCCACCTAGTTAACCCCATTCCATTTTGATTGGTGGTCTGAGTGCTAGTCTTTTAGTTTGGAAGCTATACTGAAGCTCTAAGTAAATTTAAGCTGTAAATCAAACACACATTCATATATGCACAAGCGCATGCATGAACACACACAAGTAAGTGCTCATGTACACACACACATACACACTCACACACACACATACACTAAACATATGCAGAAAAAAATGATGCACACAGTATATTTAAGTAATGAGCTTTACTATACACAATATTTGGATTTGAAATACTTTCCAACAGGAAAATTAATACATTACCCATCATGTTATGTAATAAAGTAATACAATGGACTCTGTTCTGAGGCAGAGAGAAAAAGAATATAGAAGATACAGAGAAGGGAACAAGTAGGGGCTGATCTTTCCGGACTGATAGACTTCGACTAGCCTTTTATTCTATCTTTATGGCTCATCCAACCACAGAGGCCATATCAGCAGTGGATCTCTACTGTTGTTCAGTGCAAAAAGTCACTCAGGAGTAAGAGAGTCTGAAATGTTGTCAGAAAATAACTGTCACTGAATCTAAAAGTGATCTTTCTTATTTTCCTGGCACAGACTGCATGTTACTATCAGGTGCCATTTTCTGTGAGGGACACATTAACAAACACAAACATGCACACACACACACACACACACATTACCTACCTACAAACCAAACAAAACAAGCACATTCATAAGTAAGATTCTTCATTCAACAGAAAAATACGAAACCAGACCAAGTCTTGCAGTCAACCTCACTGACAACAGAATCATGAAACCTTTCAAACCTGATTTTCAATCAAACCTACTTATCTATGGAGCATATAAAGCAACACCCTGTATTGTCAGTTCACAAAAATCAAACCAGATCACTGAACTAAGTTTACCCACACCCTGAGAACTAACATACACACACTCTGCAACTGTGTTTACAGAACACAGTCAAAGCAAACTGCACCGACATTCATTGCTGTGAACAGGCAGGTTCGTGCCAAACAGCACGCACATAACTCCAAACACACAAGAAAAAGGCCTTGAAATTTCCAATCAACGTCGTCTTTCTCACTCTAAGCACATTGAATACTCTGTCCTTAACTTCACAACAAATGACACAATACACCCATGAAGTACAGAATGCAAATGAGCAATACAAAACTGTACAAAGTCTGCTGACCAGTTCTGTAATGTACACACACATATAATCACAGCTACAAATAAATAAGTACGTAAACTGACACAATACACCCATGAAGTACAGAATGCAAACAAACAAAACAAAACTGCTAGGAACTCTGCTTACCAGTTACATATACAAACACACACACAATCACAACAATAAACAAATAACTAATCAAACATCCACACACAGATAGAAAATTATCCCTGAACCACCTCATGCTCTGCCTCATCTTCCATGGTCAAGTTATCCAAATAAATCTCTTTTTTTTCAGAATCCGAGAAGCATCCACCAAATTACATTTTCCTCAAGACTTCTGGCAGTTGGAACAAAAAGTGCAGAACAAGCACAGACCCGCTGCCAGCCACCCTGCAGTTTCTATGCAGACTGATACCGCTGTGTAAACGGCGCTGTACCCAAGCCACCGTTTTCTGATAACATACACAGACCACTTTCGCACACCGATCCATAACATCTCCCTCACTGGCTGTCGACTGAACCAAATCAGCAACAAACAGATAAATGGCATTTTGAGTGTGTGCGTAATACCTCCGCAAGGCTGGAATGTATGCATGAGTGTGATGATTGGGGGGATAAGGGGGCTGGTCGTTTGTACACCTGTCCTGGTCAGTGTGCTTTCCCTATCAGCTTTGGTGTTTTGTGAGGTGAACTGCAGTAAGGGGTGTGAGTGTGTGTGTGTGTGTGTGTGTTGGCTTTGTGTGTGTGTGTGTGTGTGTGTGGTGTGTGCGCGTGTGTGTGTTTGTGTGTGTGTCTGTGTGTGCATGTGTTGGGTGTGTGTGTGTATGTGACTGTTGTGTTGTGTGTATATGTTGTGTTGGGTATGTGTGTGTGTGCACATGTAGGTGTGTGTTGTGTGTGTGTGTTTGTGTGTATGTGTTGGGTATTTATGTTGTGTGTGTATGTGTGAGTGGGGTGAGTATGGGTGTATGTCTGTGCGTGTGTCTCTGCGCGTGTGTGTGTGTGTGTGTTTGTGTGTCTGCGTGTCACTGTGTGTGTGTTTGTGCAAGTGCATCTATGCATGCATGTGTGTATATGCATATATATATATATATATATATATATATATATATATCTATGCATGTGTGTGTGTGTGTGCGCATGCATAAGAGTGTGTGAAGATTACAGATGACTCTATGAGGAAGCATATATACCCTATCAAGCATAGACACACATGCTTTTAAACATACTTACAAATGTATACATAAATCTATAAACATTAGATATGAGCAAATTCCAAGTATGTATATATGAATAAATGCTACCCAGAGAGCGAAGGACTCCACCAGGTTCAACATGCCCACAACACACTGCCTGAAAAAGTCACTGCAGTGCCCCAACAGCTAGCTCCTCAAGGAGTTATGGCAGAAGTCAAGCCATATGAACATAAGACGTTCTGCACTTATAAACATCAATATACACTGTGTGGCGGTGGAAATGAATGACAAAACTGACAAAACTGCTTGGACATGGGAACTGCAGGTAATGAAGCACACCATTGCTGATTTCAGTTCTCCTCAAAATAAAAGATTTTAAACACAATATTTTGTTCAAATACTGCATGCCTGTGTCATTTCTGCCATGCCAAAAGCTTACCTACACTTCCATGAAAGATAGATGGATGGATCTTTAACGTGTACACACACACACACACACACACACACATATATATATATATATATATATATATATATATATATATATATATATATATATATATATATATAGAGAGAGAGAGAGAGAGAGAGAGAGAGAGAGAGAGAGAGAGAGAGAGAGAGAGAGAGATAGACAGATAGATAGATAGATAGATAGATAGATAGATATAAAGAAATCAGCCCAGTTCTTTTTTATTTTATTCATTCAGTCTCTGGCTCTTCCTTGTGTGTTATATGTACAGATCTGAATGTAAATGGCCAGCACTGCTACCCAGGTTGGTGTTAAAGTCTTGCCGTAAACTTCTTTGTACACAAGCTCTCTTTTGGCATTGTGTGTATAAAGGCAGATCCAGTCAAAGAATTGTGAAGAAATACTCTTGCCATTATTACTTGCTTTTAATGCTTATAGGTTTATTGTTACATACAAACACACACGGACAGACCTATAGTTATAGGCAAGGAACACAAACATATTCTATCTCTCTTTCACACACAGACACACACACTGACACAAAAGCACATGTGTTTTAACACTCACACACACACACACACACACAAACCACATAAACCGCATAAACACAACACACTAACTCATAAACACCACCCACTCTCAACAATCTATCCACCAGTACTACCCATCACTCCCTATCAAATAGAGGAACTACTGAATATTGTACCAGAATAACAAAGTAAACCTATCGCTCCTATCAAACAGAGGAACTATTCAATATTGTACCCGAATAATAGTGTAATGATTTTAAATCAAACAAACATCACAAAAACTCACCCTCCTGCTCACGCTAACCGAACCAGTAACCAACACAGCCTCGCCACTCACTAAAAACCCACCAGTCAAACTTCACCGACCAGGATATTCTTCATACACTTTATCAGCAAGTCCATACCTATCAAAATTTCACACACTTTTCAAAAGAAAAATCAATAAAAAATGTTTTTTATTATTAATAAACTCGGCAGCTTTCTCCCCTGCTTGATCTTCATATCTTGGGTATCAAAGGGCCTTCACAACAGAGCATTGTCTGTGTCTATGCACCCGAATAATATGCAGGAGCACAGAAATGCTAAGGGAAAGATCATAGGGGTAGAAGACCTCCACACCTACTGCCATTCCTACCCTGTGTTTTTCAATCACTGCTTTCAACCTGATCGAAAACTGATTTTTTTCCATTTCATCAGGCCTGTTTAATGCTTAGTATTGCACTGTGAGGACCACTGCTATGGTTATAACAGGCACAGAAAGAAAGGGAGAACAAGTGTGCTAGCTGTACATTGCCTTTTCTTTTTCTTTCTTCTTCTTCTTTTTCTTAGGCTGGGTTTTCAAAATGCTTGGATATTAAAAACCGCTTCTGTGGTTGAGTAGTACTTGCACTTCTGACTCGTGTAGATTTACTATTCAGAGATAGAAGAAAAAAAAGGCTTGCATACTTGTTTTACAATGCTTTTCTTTTTGATTTGGTCTTATCATTCTCAGTTATACACACTCGCCCTCTTCCATTCTGTATGCCAATCTTCCTGCCAACCCTCTATAAGATTGTTATTTTTCTTTCTCTACTGCAATAAGAGCGATAGAGAGGAACAGAGAGATAGACAGACATATGGACAGAAAGAGAGAGAGAGAGAGAGAGAGAGAGAGAGAGAGAGAGAGAGAGAGAGAGAGAGAAAACAGACAGACAGACAGACAGACAGATGACAGGCAGAGACAGACAGACAAAGACAGACAGACAGACAGACAGAGGCAGTCACAGACACAGAGAGACAGAAAAAGTGGGAGAAAATGTACACCGGGAGCATAATATTCATCCAAGTGGGGTCTTGCCATAATGACAGTATGAAGTATGAAATAATATCTCCCTCCCATTACTTCCATTTGAATCACTTATGTCTTGATGACTCCACTCTTCTAGAAGAATGAGTACCTATGCGCTATTGAATTACTGAATATTACACTCACTGAACAACCACACGTACACACACAAACTTTCTTCCTCTCTCTATCTCTCTCTCTTTCAACCCCCCTCCACCCCCGTCCCCACCCCAACCAGCTACACACACACACAATCTCTCTCTATAAATATGTCTCTCTCTCCCTCTCATCACCCCCCCCCCCTCCTCCAACTACCACCACATACAGACACACACACTCTCCATATATGTCCCTCTTTCCCTTTCATACCTCCCCACCCACCCACTCACACACACACACACCACAGTAAGGTGTCACAGATGCACAACAAAAGACTGATAATAACAAACTCAAAAGGAGAACAAAAAAAACCCCAAAGACTAACATCAAGAAAACTAAAAAAAGGAGAAAATAAAAGACTGATACTAACAAACCAAAAAAAAAAGAAGAAGAAAAGGACAACAGACAAAGTAAGAAGGAGGGTGGCAGGATGGTTAAGACATTCACCTGCCTAAAAAGTAAACCATGCGATTCTGGGTTTGATTCCCAGTCTCACCCTTTCTTCCCAATCTGACGGGGGAAAAAAATCAAACTGAAGCCCTTTGGATGAGACTATAAACTGAGGCCCAGCATGCGAATGCACTCAGAACATCTTGTGCACACATTAAAAAAACCTGTTCCCCTTTTGGAAGAGTAGCCATTTCATGCCAGTGAAAACGGACGACAAAACATAACAAAGAAAAAAATTCATGCACACATGTGTCGTGTTTAGATACCATCCGGCCCTGAAGTCAGAATGCAGCTACCTAGATGGTGGGGGGTTGTGTGTGTGTGTGTGTGTGTGGGGGGGGGGGGGGGGGAACGGTTGCATATGCAAAAATCATTGGTGAACCTTGGAGCTCTGACCAAGGAACAAAAAAAGCCCAAAACACCAAAAACGAAACACAAACACACAGAGGAAACAAAACACTAAGACCTCACCTGTTTCTGCAGAGTGTTCCACGACTGGTTGAGCTCCTCAATGGGAGGCACGGAGCCCAGCGGACGTCCCAGTGGTTCCACATTCTGTCCAAAAGAGGAGCTTCGAGCCCTGGGTTCTTCCTTTTCTGCCAACAGCTCCTGCTGCCACCCCATAAGGACAAGAGTGTGTCACTAATTCTGTGTGTGTGTGTGTGTGTGTTCCTGACAGCGCTAACATAAAATGTATTCAAGCATCAGGTAGTGGCTACAAAAAAATACCCCCACTAAGACCTTGTACACTTACAAACCCTTGCAAAGAGCAAACTATAGCACACTATCAAATAAAACAACTACATACTTACTAATTTTTGGGGGTAAAATTTTTACAATCTTTTGCGACAAGAACTTTGAAATCTGAGTGGAAAAAGTAAAAAAGAAAAGAATGCCCTATAAGCCCATACCATGCAAGACTGTCTTTGACATGCAACATGCAAGAGTCACTACACATATTCAGCTATTACCTGTGTACATGCTGATCATTTTTGAAAGATATCATGCTCCATCCACTGGGCCACTATAATAACTATTTACAGGAAAAGCATCTGCTGCCTATTGAAAGTATTGCAATTCTCATTCTATGCACAATAGTCACCACAGAAAGACACTATGTGAGATATGCTATAGACGGGATCATTCAACATTATACTACTATATTTTTTTTAATCACATATGATAATAATAATACTTGTTCTCTGTATTTCCTGAACACTTTCATAACAGTTTTTTTAATATAATTTCTCTTTTCTGTTATAAGTCTATAATAGTACTAGTTAGTATTTAAGGTCTAAATACTACAACAAAAAGCTACCTATATTTATATACAAATGGGTGCTCCACACTTTTTATAACTGCACTGCTAAAATTGAAATATAAAAACAAATTTACATGCAATTACTGAATGTGGTGTTTTGATGATATATCCAAATGTAGCTTTAAGTATCATTTAGATTATAAGAATTTGAGAAATAGAAAGAAAAACCCAAATAAACTTAGACTTAATCTTTCTTGTTGAGGCAGCACAAGCCACTCAAAATTAGACGTAAAACAGAAGAAGACAGGCAATCCCTGATGTTACCAGTAGTCACAAAGCTTCTTACACAAGGAGAAAAGCGTGTGAATGACATTTCTATAACAGTCAGGGCTTTTTACATCTCTACTAATGATTGTAAGTGCAACAAACAATTTCTGTTTGAACTTAAGGAGGATTGATCACTACAGCCATGACACTTATTTCTAGAAACCACAGAATGACACTTATTTGTTGATTTTCCATTGGTTGTCAAAATCATTTTTCTTTTTACCTATTTCACCTGACTGCGATTCAGCATGTATTAAAATACAAGCATAAAGCTGAAAAGTATTGTTAAAAAAAGTCTTTTTATGACCTGTCATTGAATCAAACGTCTTTATTTCCTGTCAGAAACAAATCTTTTTTTAAAAATGTATTAATTAGATACCAGTGTTTTGTTAAGCTATGGTTTCATTATTTTAAAGATAATGATTAATATTAAAAAAGAAATAAGCACAGCAATATTTTTAAAGGTAATTTTTATAAGGATAAAAGGGAAATATAAACACAGCAGGCTATTCCAAAAAAAGATGAAAATGGATGGAATCACGATAAATATGATGTCTAAAAAAAAGTGTTGGTAAACATCTGCAACTGACCACACAGAATAAAAATATTTTGGATGAAGAAAAAAAGGTACACTGCACACACGTTACAGAGAAAAGATAAAGAGATACACATCTCTTCAGGAATTTAAAAAAAAACACAGGTAAACACACACACACACACATTTAACTAACTGAAATTCTACTTGCAAATAAGCACAATGACAATCTTGCTGCATTACTTACCAACAGCTTCAAACTCAGACACACACAAAAGAAAAGGGAAACAAAGCCAGCTACAAGCCTCGCAATTAAACCTCTCACTGCACACAAGCCTTGTACTCAGTCACTGCTCAGTCACAGACTTTGCAACAGAGAATACCAATAAGAAAACAATATAAGAATACACCTCTCTGTGTAAACATTCCATAGTTGTGAAATAAAATGCTACTTTTTCAGTCTTGCTCAATATAAAGAAAAACTGGTAAGAGTCACAGAATGTCACTGGAGACTATACATGTGCACTTCAAACAAAAACACCAAGGTGGTTTAATTAACCTTGCCCGCAAAGAGCACCGTAAGGGTTTTGATTTCATTAACTTTATATCTGATTTTGGATTCAGCTTGGTCTTCTAGACATGGGAATATTCAAATATCTGGACTTTTTTTTGTAATTAGAGGGTAACATTTTTGCATGACAGTAGACAAGAACTATGGGGGATTACATGTTCAGAGATTATTAAAAGTCTGTATCTTTATGCAACTGAGACTGGTGAATTAGGGTTAATGCTGAGCCTTATAACAAAAAAAAATGATAATAGGTAAGTAAATAAAGAAATATAATTATAATGAATGATAAAAAAAACCAACAACAAATACACAAACAAATGGATAAACAAACAAATGAAAGAAATTAGCAGATAAATACACAATGAAAGCAGCAGCTGATGAAATAAGTTGAGGGGATGGACAGTTATGTTGAAACAATGGCAGTTTGATATGAACAACTCCACACAAAAGCAACTCAACACAGTGGAACCCTCTTACAGCAATCAGAAAAATGTTCTTTTTATTCTTTCTTATACACTGTTTAACTTATTTATGAGAACCTTAAAGTTCATGGCCTGTTTCTCTTCTTCAGAAAAAGAAGCTGAGAATTCTTTTTCTCTGTGTGTGTGTGTGTGGTGGGGGGGGGGGGGGGGGGGGGGGGGGGGGGTTAGAGGTAGAAATGTAGCCTCCACAAGCTTTCTTTCCTTGAGGTCAGTCTTAATTTAGATGTTCGGTGCAACCATAATTAAAGCTAACTACAAAATGACAGGATATGAAAAGAAATAAAAACTTTGTATTGTTCACTGTTATCATATATTTCTTTTGGATGCATTTGAACACCTGCGTCACCTTTCTTCACTCTACTTTTGATTAGTCTGCTAAAACCAAATTGATACAAAACATGTAAATCTTTATTTCAACAAATACAGCTTAGCAGAACTTTCAGATTAAAAAAAAAATGCTACAAGAAAAGCTCTGAAATTCTTAATTCAAGAAAATTTAATAACCTAATGATTTTTAATCCAAAACATGAAAATAAACTCTAACATGCACAAACAGGAGGCAACGTTCTAAGCAGCTCACATATGCAGTCATTTCTTTGATAATGAAAGGAGGAACAATTTCTGAAAGTTTGAAGGAATATGATAGCTAATCGTAATTAAAAAAGGGATCTGTTCATAAAGACCAACATCTTCCCTTGTGCATCTTAGCAAAAGCTGGAACCATTCCAGAACACACTAAGAAATAGTATCATTCCTTTTTCATTTTCATCTTGCTGATGTCTTACTTTAAAAAAAAAAGTTTTTTAAAAAGAAGGTTTATATTTTTCTTAGCACTAGCTGTGTAAGAGGGTCCACGGCATCAGTGAGTCATGGTTAAAGCAAGCACAGCATACATTGTGCCGCACCCACCAGGCGATTATCAACTACGTCATGATCATCACCACCACCACCACCAACAGCAGCAGTAGCAGTAGCGGCAGTACTTGTTGCTGAAGCCACATGCAGAGAGGAGCTCCCCCGTCCATACAGAGAGGACGGAGCAGAGAGGGAAGAGGACAGAGAATGCGTAGTCTGGGGCTGGCGCGATCTGCGCCCCCTGTCAGGGGAGTGAGACATTGCACGGCGGCCAAAAGCGGGCGAAGATTCGAACCAGCCCCGACCACGAGGCGTAGAAGTTCTAGCGGGACGATCATGATCAGAGAGAGACCATGACGACTCCAGCCTTGACCCTGGGGTGGTTACCTTGCCATCACTGCTGTCGGGACCTTGATCGGGCGACTTCTTCAAAAAGGACGAGCCATGGAGACGAGGGTCTGAAGCACTTTTGACTTTGTAGGAGTCTACCGGCCCTGACTGAGCTGACCAACGGATTGATTTCACTGACATGTCACCCGGCTGGGAGGCCAAACTGTCCGATTCATCTGAACGCAGTGATGCTGAGCTGTCCACTCTGGAAGAGTTTAAAATGGGCTTGAAGCGCCCAGAGTCTGTGGCACTTTGTTCTGACCTGGGGGTCATTGGAAAAGCTGAAGTCTTGGGGGTAAGCGGGCTGTAACTGTGCAAGGTAGTGGACAGGGAGGGACTGGTCTGCAAGGATTGAGAGAGGTTGGCACCGGTGTCCAAACCACTATCAAAACTGGTATTGTCCAGGGTAAAAGATGCGGAGGATACCGGGGAGCTGTGAGCATCAATACCCGTGTCTGATTTTGAGGCCGACAACCAGTTACGATAGACCATCTCTGGGAGGTAACGCTTGCGCGGAGTGATGGTGCTGGCTTGGGCTACGCGGAGTGACAGCTGTTGGCTCTTTTCGTTGATCTGACTGACCGTGGCCTGGTAGGCCTTGATCTGGGAGGCTAGGCTCTGAAAGGAAGAGGGCAGTCAGGCCACATGCATGAGGTGCTAGCTAGGCATGCTGACAACACTAGTGGCTCATGCATGACTGGCTCAGCGATCCGCATTGTCAAGATAGGGTTACAGTCACCATCTACTGATGTAAATCACAGAAAACAGGCATTTAGAGACAAGGAGATTTGGTAAATCAAAGACATATTTATCAATATCATGACCATGAAAACAACAGCCCATCAATTATCAATCACAGTTGTTTTGCATGGTGTGCAGTTTCCTTTTCTGGATTTTGAATCCACAATTAGCCTTTACCCCCCAAATCAAGACCATAGTCTTCTGGGATATTAAATCTTTCAATGACTTTTTTCCTTATAAAGATTCAATACACACACCATCCAAAACTGCTTGCCCAAACCAAGAGGACTAAGAAAAAAGAACTGGAACTGGGCAAGCCATGAAGTAATTAATCAAAGGATTAATGTGATGTGGTAATGAATTTGGTAAATGAATATGAAATGACATAATTATAATCAATGACAACAAACTCTGAAAACAGTAAATGATGTGTGATCAGTGGTCCTGTGACTTGGTTACAGAGTGACACCACCCCATGATAGTTGCATTGTGTGCAAATTGTGATCAATAAACACCATCCCAGTTTGTATATATATCTATAAACTTGGATTCCTGAATAAAATATAATTAAAAAAATATACAGCATAGTCTTTCAGCTTGCATAATAGATGGCAATGAATACTAATATAAAAGCTAAAAATGAGAGGCCAAAATGCTTGCCACTACCAAAAGGGCTTAATCAAGCAAATTTGCCAGGTCTATTATGCAAAAAGAAAGCATAAAAAACCTTGAACCAGTTTAGAAAATACTTGTGTATACTGTGCCTTTTAGATGAAGCACCTCTAAAATCATTCCTGTTGCCCCTTCTTTCACAAACACAAGATTCAACAGAAGAACAAACAAGAAAGTACTAAACAGGACTTGATGAGTTACATCCACAAAACTTGATTAGCAGACTTCAAACCACACCACACAGACATTTTCAACTACAATATCCTTGTATACACCTATATGTCTGTCACACAAACCAGTTACACTCTCATTTACATGTTATATTTGTCACACAGACTACATCTGCGCATGTACACATACAAAACCAGTAAATGCTTGTTCCCCTCCGAGAAATCAAAAACTATCCCCTTTCAGAAATTAAAAAAACCACTATCATCTACAGTATCCCCACCCCTTCCCTTTTTCCTTTTTTGAAAAGAAAAATCAAAAAGGAAAGATATTTCTAATATTACAAACAAACATACATACATACAAAACAACAACAACCCAACATCACAGCGCTATCAAACAATTCATTTCATCAATTAATACACAGACAAACTGTATCAATTACTACAACATAACACCATCACTTCAGCAGCAAATGAGTACCCCAAATGCCCACGTCATTGTAATGAAGCCAATCACAAATAGCTGAACATAACATACCCCGAAACTGGCATGGTTTCGAGCTCCTGACTAGCGCAACACACATGCGTAATGACTCAGTGGTTTAGCTCTGAAGGTCTTGTCAGACACAGCACAACATGCACATCAAGCCAAAATCAGACAAAGCGCAGGTCAAGAATATTAGTAAGCAGGGAAAACCACAACGAAAGAATAAATAGTGAAAACTACTTGTCATGTTCAAACATTTAGAGAGCTGTTAGACTTTGGTGAGAAGGCAGAGCAAACACCAGAATTGAGAAGGCGCAAGTCAATCCAGGCAGTTCTAGAACATTGTGTAAATATTCAGATTGAATGCTAGATATGAGTCGAGTTTCCACATTATCTATTCTATGAAAATGTTTGCAGAAAGTGATCTGTGTATAACCAGTGGGATATGATTTCACCTCCATGGTGTAAATAATTATGTGTAACTGTTTGACAGCAGAATGTTGGTTTTTAAAAAAAAAGTAAAAGCATAAATGTACTGAATCAATGAAATATGTCCTCTTTTTCATTTGTTGACTCAATCTCAATTCCATTTCTCATGGAGGTATTTCTGTGTATAAAATATTCTATATGACTATTCTAAACTAGGTCTGCCAACTCATGGATAAAAAACGAAAAGAAAAAGTGGTAGTGAAAAGTCTGAAGAAACTCATGTAGTAGATGTCTGACCTGTGAGTCTGCAATGACTAACACAGTGAACAAACCATTAAGGAGAGAGAAGAGGAGCATAGAAAAGAAGGAAGGTAAGGGAAACATTTCATTAGCAAGATTACATTTGAAAGCAAAATTATATAATGGTATGTGTTAGTGCAGTGGCAGTTTACATAAAAATTACTAATGATTAGAACATGCATGGTTTCTCCCCCCTCCCCCCCCCCCCCCCTCCCCCTCCCCTCTGGTGTTTGTTATCAGGAACTGTCAAAGAAAACAAAATTGGACCTAGTTAAAATAGATAATAGCTGAAAACGACATTGTCTCTCCTGACACTGCAATTTAAACAAAAATAAACAAACCTAACCTGCTATTTGTCAAAATTGGCAAGAATCCACAAGCTTTCAGACTCATCAAACACTCTATTTGAAGTGCATGGTGACACTTGCTGACAGACAATCTCTGTGCCTCTCACTTTATGTGACACCAGTAGTTTGGTCATTCTTAGAAACTCAAATCATGTTGCCCTTTTCAAAGGTGGGCCTCAATGATTTCTAATAATTCTAGTATTTTCCTCTTCTAATTCTCAGCATTGCTAAGTTTTGTACTTTCCATGAAGATTTAATGTCCAGAGACTTTGCAATGTTCTCTTGCAGTAGTTTAGGAGACCATGTTAGTATTGATATGTCTTTTGGTTTGGTTTCCAATTGTTTTCAGGTATCACAAGTACTGTATTTTTCTTATGCCAATTTTCTTTTCTTTTTTGGTCAAGTTGTCTGTCCTTAGGACCACTTTTGCCCACCATTAAAGGTAGCCACATTCCTACTTCAGGAATGATGTATAAACACAACACCAGTGTGCATGCATTTTTATGATATATTTTTTGTCATCTGTTCTCACAGCATGAATGGTCTACTCTTCCAAAAGCAAATGCCGAAGGACTCTCAGGGCAGTGAAGTCTATCTTATAATAACTCCAGAGGGAAAATCCCCTTGGGAGGGTGTGTCAGTGGTGGCTCAAACCTGGGCTTTTAATGGTTCAATCAGTATCTTTGACAAGCCTTTCATATAAGTCTCTATGCGACAATAGGGTACTAGTTACAGCAATGGGCACACAAGCTAAAGAAAACCACCAGACCCAAGACACTCCACAAACCATGTCACTTGAAAAAGGGATGACTCTAAATGCTTGTGAATACAGATGTAACTTTGACAATGGCAGGAAAATCTTCATTTTTTACATTCTGGAATTTTCTTTTCATGACAAAACGTTACCCCATTCTTTTTTTCAAAGACCAAAGACTCTTTCTGTCACAGAAAATACAGTCTCCTACAATGTATACACTCTAATGGTTATAAAATACATTCTCTCTCTTTTTAAAAATTTTTTTAGGGGGCATGGGGGGAGGGGGAGGCTACCAAAGAGAGAAAAGAAAGGATGTGGGAAAAACATGAAATCCCTCCATATGGTACACAATGGATTAGGAAAGAAGACAAAGCAGTTACATGTTAGCAACACACACTTCATAAAAAAAAATGCAAACTATAACCAGACTCTGCAGTGAGCTTACACAATTGTCAAAACCCTCCATATTTGTTTTTACAGATACGACATAACTCTAGTTTAAATGGAGTGTTTTTAACAAATATGCTTTGAATTAAGAATAATATTTTTACCACAATGAATCAAACTTGATAACAACTTTGGCACCTACCCATAAAGATTATCTCCCTTCTTCCAAATAAATCAGGCAAATACCGCTCTTTTATATTTCATGCTGAGTGAAATACTTATTACTTGAATACAGGCTTTGATTTTGTTTTGGTTTTTAAAAAAAAAAGGGGGGGGGGGTGCACACCTGATCATGAATGGGAAGTGTTCTATTACTGTTACTATCATTATTATTATTATTATAAATTACTAGGTTTAGACAAACAGGCTGTTGTGTTGAGAACTTGTTTCAATTGTCCGCCACAGTATAAGTTTTCAATTCACAATACATCTGACGCTTTATACAATTTACTCCAAATTTTTTTCTACATCAACGAAATTAAGCACAATCATTTACTCTTTAGCTAAAGCTATGATAACAATTTTGTTCACTGCAAAGTCTGTTTAACACAGCTGTGTTATTTCAAACCATCAAGTCCACACACAAAAGAAACAAAGTTGACTGAATGAAACACATCCAACACATTCATGCCTCAAAACATTCACTCATATACAGACTCACGATGTTCTACACATAAACACACACATAAACATACATACATGAGCACACAATCCCTATCACCTTTGTAACATAACTATCAGTAAAGAGATATTAATAAATAAATAAAAAGTAATTATAAAAAAACCCAAACAAACCTAACAAAGAAATCATGTGCATGCATGTGTGCACCCTCCACCCCCCCCCCCCCCCATCCCCCTTCCACACACACTTTTTCACCTTATACTGTGAAATATCCAACAGAACAGAACGTATATGGTGCCTTCACACTAAATCCTACTAACAAACAGACAAATTCAATAACAGTTTCTGTTATAGTATAAGTCAATCCCCCTCCTACAAATATCTGAAATGTAAACACACTGGGCTATTTCTAATAGCCTTCACAAAATCATAAACTTCCATGATTTTATTATAACTGTTTAAAAAAAAAATAATGATGTGACATAACTCATGAAACAAGACTCTACACAAAGATTAAAGGTTCACTACATGTTGAAAAAGAAAGAAGCATATAAATACGCAAATTATTAAGAAGGTGTGTGTGTGCATGTGTGTGTGTGTGTGTGTGTGCACGCGCTTGCGTCTGTGCAAGTACATATGCACATGCACGCATGCACACACACACATTCTACATCATGTAAGTTCCCTTCTTTCAATTAAAAAACAACAACAAAGATGAGTAATACAAAGCAAGATACACAAGACAGATGGATAAATATGGGATAAAAGAAAAAAGGTTAACAAATAATCATTCTGGACACACCTACACACACATGTTGTATACACTTGAGAAATAATGGGGAAAATGTACAAGACACGACACTGTCAACTCCACTGTGTGACATGACAAGACATTCTGAGACCTCCACAACAGATGTGTATATGCTATCTTCCTGCAGTGTATCAAACATGTGTTGTCAGCAGCCTTAGTTATGGAGCTGCCTAGTTTGTCACACTGCACAAAGACTGCATTACACACCTTTAACTTTGATAGATAGATAAGTGAATAAAATAAAATATTGAATAAATAAAAAGAAAAAAATATAATTTTTAATTTAAAAAAAAAAAGAATGTCAATAAAAAACAACAAAATAATAAATCCGACAAACAATGACAAAATTAAAAAACAGAATAAACAAACAAAACAGCAACATGAACAAAAACAGATGCAAAAAAACCAAAAAACCAGTACAGAACAATAATAATAATATTAAAAAAGCCACAAACAACACACAAAAACTCAGCCAGACAAAGTAAACAGACACATAAACAGACACACAAACAGAAAAAAAAGACCCCCCCCCCCCCCCCCCCCCAAAAAAAAGGAAAACAATGAAACACAAAAACAACAAAGAACTAAACAAAAAACAAACAAAACCCTGAACAAAATAAACAAAAATTCAAAAACCAACAACAGAGAAACCAAAACAAAACCAAATTCAACAGAATAAAATAAAATGAAACAAAATAATTTTTTTAAAATAAACAAAAATATAAAATATAAAGAATCCCTTTTCCCCTTCTCCTATCAGTGCAGTGTGTTTGCCTAGCCAATGAGGTACATACATTATGTTCAGCAATCTGCTGCTTCAAAGCCTCCACGGTGGAGGCTCGAACCGGGGATGCCAACAGCTTCTGCTGGGCCTCAGCAATGGCCGCGTTCAGATGGCGGATCTCCGTCTCATACTGCTCTTGCTCCGTAACCGCCGCTCGCAGCTCGCTGCATTGAGCTTCCGCTGCTTCTTGTAGTTCGCTGATCTCCTTCAGCAGTCGGTGGCCCTGGGAGGGAGTGCTCTCCCCTGTACTATCGGAAAGTGCTGCGTGTTGTTGTACGACCACCTCCGTTCGTGCCCTGTTGCTTCTGATGTCTTCCAAGAGGCGCTGTAACAAAACATTTATAACGTTTGAGAGGAGGTTAGTGCTGGGTTAGACTGTTGGTTGGTTGTGAGTTATAGGTTGAATTTACTTCCCTTTGGTGATGTTGAGTTGTAATTGTGTTTCTTTATATAGCTATGACAGGGAAAAAAATATAACCAGTTATTCTTTTTCTAAAAGCTATGGCTCTGAATTGCAACTGGTGATTTAGATGAGATTGAGTTCATTGCTTCTCATAAATTCACAAATGTTCTGGGCACTTACATGATAAATGCATTTATTTAGTTTGTAAAATGAAACATAAAGTTGGATCAAAATCATAAAATGTAAGTGTGTGTGTGTGTGTGTGTGTGTGTGGGAGAGAGAGAGAGAGAGACAATGACAATGACAAATTCTTTTATTTCGAGGAT
>CM054138.1:57096729-57155239 GCA_028751875.1 Rapana venosa
AGCACAGCATGCATCAAAAAAGATGCCCATCAAATCCATGGCAGCAGCATTCCACTACTCCCGGTCCTGGTGATCTGACAAGAAAACTACGCTCCTTTCTAAGATATATCAGTCTGAAGCTCTTATAATTTAGTATATCTCACCTTTCAAACAGAGTCTATGTCACAAATGATTTTTTTTTTAAATGCGTGTTACACCAGACTGTCAAAACATTGGAAGATATATTAATCTTAGAACAAAATTAGTCTAGAGGTAACTTCCGTTTCACAAATCATAGTCACAAAAGCTTCTAGAAAAGAAAGCTTCGCATTTACAGCAACAATCAACGACTATACACCCTTCCGAAACTGAGCCGAACTGCACACGGTACTAAAGATACGATAATTACAATTTTAAACGTTTCGTTTACTTGTATCCTATTACTCTTCGTTCTCGCCTCCAAAACCGAAAGCCAGGTCCAATATTCAGTTTCCAAATAAAAAGGGAAAAAAAGGGATTTATTCCTAGTGCTTTACATTCATATGTGCCCAAAATAAATCATAGTTCCAGTCTTGGCAAAATAACACGGTCAGACCATTGTGACTGACAAAAACCAGCAGTACCGAGTTGGTGCCAGATTTGTGCCCCTTTTCTGAAAGCACAAAGCGAAAGGTGTGTATACATGGGGACACTGAGGGGGCTTTACAATAATCCCGAATCCACTGTGTTAGCACTGAGAAATGGGGTAAAGGCACCCCGGGTGGATCAGCTTTGTTGACATAGCTGCTGTCCTCGATGCAGCCACCCGTGATCTCACTGCCAGGAACCGATCTGTTCCTAGTCTTGGAGAGCAAAATGGTGGGATATACCAACAGCAGTTCAGTTCTACACACCTTCAGTCTTTCTCTAAACCTCTGAAGCTGTGACAGCGCCAGAGGGATGTTCAATGCTGCTGTTTTTAATTAAACACTTCCCGCTAGTTTGGAAATTCTACATTGTCAATTCGCATAGGAAAAAAAGAATTTCAAATCTCGATAAGGGGTCTTTCCAATTTTTACTTATGATTGTAAAAGGGTGGGTATATTTACTATATCTTTTTCATTTTGTAAGGGCTTGTCATTTTAGAACTAGAGTTGGGGGGTTTTTTTTTTGTTTTTTTTTTTTTTTTTGTGGGGGGGGGTGTTTTTTGTTGTTGTTATTTTTTGGGTTTTTTTGGGGGGTATAGACTTTTTTTTTTACCAGCTCATGAAATTTGCTGTACAAGAAAAGTCGTTCAGCATTTCGTTTTACAAAGAAACAAGTGCTATATTTTTACCAGGTTGTTTTGCTGTTAGTGCTTTAAAAAGAAATTTAAACAACAAATCCAAAATGACCAAGAATAAAGACATCCAAACTGACGTGACCTTCAGCTCTGAGAGTGAAAATTTCGTTAGATCCTTTATTTCGATTTTTTTCTATTCTTCCTGTTGCTTTTTTTCTTTAACGGATAGAGGATGATTTGGAACAGCACAAGGGGCAAAAAGCCCAGCGAGGCGTTAAGTCAATTTGCAGGAGAGGAATGTATTGATTTCGATGATTGTTACCATCACGCAATTTTGTAAGAACACACTGTGCCGAATGCGTTGGGGAGGGAAACAATGAGTGTGTGCGTGTGTGTGTGTGTGGTGTGTGTGGTGTGTGTGTGTGTGGTGTGTGTGTGTAGTGTGTGTGGTGTGGTGTGTTGTGGGATGGCAGAGCTAGGACATGCCCAGAAACACTTTTGTCATACACCCCTTCAATCTATAGCACCACTTGTACCGTTCTTACACCCTTTTAGCGATTTTCTACGATTACGTTATAGACAACCCTCATCTGTTACCTGATGCTGATAAGTTTTAAATGGGGATAAACTATAACTGAACTGAAAAAGAAAATGTGCAGGAACTTCAACTAAACACAAATGAATTGTTTGGGTATACACATGCTTATACAGAAAACCTATGTCCCATGCGTTTGACAAATTATTTACAACACTGGAACAGGCTACTTGCCCACAACCTCTGCAAATGGAACCAACTGGTGCAACGTTCGTCATTGCAGTGCCTCTACGACCCCGGAGGGGTTACGGGAGAAGAAGACAGATGGAACATCTCACCTATTCAATACAACTTACAAGTATCAGCTGAAAGTTCACTTAGAAGTTTCCAGGAATTGTAGATTTCACACAGTTGGCAGGTAACTCAATGAATAAACAAAAAACAATACAAATACAAATAATCAGGACTGAAAGGGGGGAAAAACCCAACCTGTGATGAGTAATAATTCCTCTTTTGATATGTAACAATACCACAATTTCACCAGAATATACACTCATTTCATTTGAAGGATTCCCTCTCCATGGCACACAGAAGAAATCAGCCGGCTGTGTGTGTAGAGTGATATCACCCACACTCTCCACAATCAGACAAGTCAGCACCATTAACGGCACTTTGCTGCGCAGCAGAACTATTGACTCGTAAAAATCCAATTATGACTGCATACCCCGAGAAGAAGAAAGCATGTACGGCGTTGCTTAATCGATCAACGAAAATGGAATGTGGGGACTATTAACAACCGTTCATTTTCTGAGTTGTGTATGTTTATGGTTGTTGCTGCATGTTATGCCATAAATGAACACAAAATTTTTATTTTGTTTTATTAAATTATGCATCAACAGTTTTATGAAGGGGAAAAATATACTCAATCTCATGCAGGACAGTGAGAATGAGTACAGCCGGTGATACCAATCTTCCTTGATGATTGGGAAACACTGACCTTTCTCAAATTTATTGATTCAAACATTTGAAACAATTAATGTTGAAATAGAACGTTACAGATTTCTTACTGTAGCTATATCACAGAAAGAAAGAGGAAGACGAGAGCAGAGAGAGAGAGAGAGAGAGAGAGAGAGAGAGAGAGAGAGAGAGAGAGAGAGAGAGAGAGAGAAGCAGACAGACAGACAGACAGACAGAGCAGTCAAGAGACAGCAGACCGACAAAGACAGACGAAGAGAAAATGAAACAAAGACAAACATATGCAAAACAAAAAACAAACATAACAACAACAACAAGAAAACAGAAATTAAAGACAAACGATAATCAATGAACTCCAGGTACCCTCAGATAACTGGATTGCACTTTCTGACTTGCTCGATCAGTGGTGGGCTACCACACAACAGAAGGAGAGAAAAGATGATGGCATGACTGCATCAGCAATAATAATTGTAGAAAAACGGGAGAGTGAGACGAGAGAGAGAGAGAGAGAGAGAGAGAGAGAGAGAGAGAGAGAGAGAGAGAGAGAGAGAGAGAGAGAAAGAGAGAGAGAGAGACAGACAGAGAGACAGACAGACAAAGACAGACAGACAGACAGACAGACAAGACTAACCAAACAGAATCAGGTGCACAGAAACTTTAGAAAACCACATTCCCCCACCCCCTCCACCACATTTTCTGTTCTGTCTATTCAATCTTTCCTCCCTCACCGTCCTCTTTTTCTAAACAAAAGCCAAAGATGGAGAGAGAGAGAGAAAGAGAGAGAGAGAGAGAGAGAAGAGAGACAGAGAGAGAGAGACAGACAGACAGAAAAAGAGAGAGAGAGAACAAAAGAGAGAGGGGGGGAGAGAGAGGGGGGGGGGGGGGGAAGGGGGATCACTTGGTGCAGAATGAAAAAACAGGAACATTCCAGAACCGATTACGACATCAAATTCATTGGCCAAAGAAATAAAATAAAATAAAAATATATTTTTCCCACCAGAAAACTGTTATTTCTGGCAGAAATGCTTCCCCACCCCCCCTCCCAGTTAGAACCATTAATGTGTTAATTCAGTCACCGCTTCAGACCAGAATATCAGTTGCCATTGTTTTTTTGTGTCTCTATTTCTCTTGATTCTTCATTCTGAATCTCTTACATGGTCTATTTCACATGTGTGGTACACATACTCTTGTACACACAGGAAGGTACACACACACACACACACACACACACACAGAGAAAGAGAGAGAGAGACAGAGAGAGAGAGGTACCCTTTTCATATATTTCTTTTAATTTGGTTTTCAGCAGTACTAATCAAATCAGTAAAAATATAGTTACAAGTAAAAACTGCATTCAGTTGAAAATAAAATTCATGAAGAAATTACCGAAACTCACAAAAATTGTTCTGTTATACATATTATAATACTTCCATAATTTTCTCTTTCAAAAAGCTGCAATTACACTATTTAAAATAACTTTGCACCTATTTAACCTGCTTTTTCAATTAAACAAAACATCGTTATGTCACTTGGTTATAAAAACAGCACACCAAATGAAATGCATTAAGAACTGTTGTGAAAGAGTCAAATGATAGATTTTGTGTTCAACCACTGAGTCACACACAGACACACACACCCACATAGAGCACAGGTATCTCCCTTGAATCAGCTCCCATGAGAGAAGAGAGACAACTGTGAGTTTATTCTGTGAAAGTCTGAGTAGTTGTTTACCATTAGTACGGATGTCACACACTGAATTTTGTCCTTGTTTGTTTGTCTTGATTTGTTTTTTTAGATGTTATATTTTTTTGATATATTTTTTTGTATCTTGACCAAAGTCAGAGTGCTAATGGAAACAGTCAAGCAAATTAGATTAATCACACTTCACTGGGTCATCAAAGTTAAAAGAAAAACATGTTTTTCTAAACCATTCCTATTTTTCAAGTGGTCACAATGGAACATAATACCAACATTTCAAAATGAACTTAAAAAACAGAACTTTTCAAACAAACTCAAAGTCATATTTGTGCACAAACTGTTCAAACCAAAATGAAAATGACTGTGGATTTGAGTTTGTTAAAAATCAATCACTGTGTTATGATGAAGTTTTTAAAAAAAACAACCCAAAAACTGGTACCTCAGAACTGTAGTTTGAGAGAATGTAGGAAGTAATTCTCTGTTGAATTTCATGCAAACATTTTCAGTCACAAGAAAATAATAAACATGTGAGCAAACACAATATAAATGAAAAGAATCATGACTTGATTCTACATATGAAAAACACAGAACTATAAACAATTAAAACAGCACAAAAATATAGACACAACGGCATACACATTGTCCCACACAACAACAAAAACATACCTACAACAACAACAAGTATTAAATCACGCTTCTATTTCCATTTACACAGACTGGTTTTCTTCTGAATGGGGATATTATGATACCACCCCAGTGCTTGTGTTCTTCAAAAGGACCATTTTACAGCATGCAGTCTCCATGCTGGGTGTGTCCAGATCATTCATATCACGAGCCATAACTGGCCAGCTCTTTCTTATATCTAAGACTGTTACTGCCTCTGTGGCAGTAGTCGTATATTGTCACATATAAGAACCAGACTCATCAGAAAACTGTTTACTGAACACCATCCTTATGACACATCAACAGGGTTTCAGCTGGTGTCTGGCTTTAAGGTAGCTCAACACTTTCAGCAAGCTATCTAAAAAGTTTGGGAATTGTGACATCATGGGAAAGAACTTACTTGCCATGGCAGAAAAAAGCAGGGGAAATAGAAGCACATAGCTTGAAAGGCTGTGGCAGATATAAACCCCAGATTATACCAGCCACAAAACAAAACACACAAAGACATACATATGCACAGACACACACAGACACAGACACACATTCTCAACCTAGCAACCAACCAACCGACCAAATGTCATTCATTGCAAACCACACTAATCTAGACCATAAAAAAAGAAAGCCAAAAATGAAATTTATCGCCAATATTCCCAGGGATCATGCAGAAGAACCAAAGATAATATGTGTCCCACATGCAGAGCAAAATAGAATACTGAAGAAGGAAATCAGGTGGGTAGAGCAAGAAAGATGAGCAACAACAAAAAAACCCAGAAAAAAATGAGAGAGAGAGAGATGGGAAAGGGGAAAACAACAGAAAAGGATTAAAAAAAAGTTGGGGGGGGGGGGGGGGTATCATGTAAAGAAGAAGTAAAAAGAAAGAAAAAAGCCCTCCAGTCTAATGACATACAAAAGATGCTTCTTGAGTCGCCAAGAAAAGAAACTGCAGATTGAAAGGATTCTGGCCCATTCAATAGACTGACTGCAGGGAGAACCAACAGCATTTCTCTCACATGTCCATGTACAACAGATGACACCACAAAAAAGAAGAAGGAAAGATGAGTGAACGGTAAAGAAAGGGGCACCTGAAAAAAGAAAGATGAAAAACTGGAGTCTGCATGCACTGGATAGAAATGACAGGGAAAGAGACAAAGTCAGCAGAAGCTAAATGAGAAGACAGAGAATCCACAGGCATGCATCATACACTTTACAGATGCAATTTTGAGAAAGTTGCTCAATATCTGACCAACACTGCAGGTGTTTGTGTCTCTCTGGCCTGACTGATGTGAAGATATATTATGACAGGAAGCACAGACTACAATCCTATCAGCAGTCCGGACTTTCAGTGCAAAAGAATCTTTTTTATCAACAATAATAATAATATGCTTTTAAAAAAACACACATAAACTTTCTTATTTGGTAGTCTTCCTTGTCTTGGTATCTTCTTGACCACAATATTTGCTTCTCCTCCATGTCCATTCCAGACTCTGAAAATTTGTAAGAATGGTGACCACAATCCAAAGATGTGTGTCTCACCCAATCTGACAGGCTGAGCTAATGTTGTCAATAAAAGGTTTTGTATTTGTTGACTCAAAACAGGCACAACTGAAAACTTTTGAAGTAATCCAGTAACAGTTACAGGCCTCTTCTGTTTGGTGGCCTAACAGAAGCTTAAAACTGAGGTCTCCTTGTATACCTTTGACTCTGATTGTAAGACAGAAAGAGTCCTCAAAAAACTCGTTTGCTAAGACTGGAATGAGTGACATAGGAACAGCAGTGCAGAGACATCATAAAAGACAAGACAGCAAGTAGAGAGACATAAATCTGAATTTACATTCCCCTTATGACAAACACAAAACAATGTCCTCCTTGTCCACATGCACATCACTGTGTGTTTGTACCAGGATTCATGCACATGCATACTATTCACAATGTTCCTCTTGCTGAAGCACTGAAAGTTCTATAAGCATGAATAAATGCTATGCATATGCTTTCTTATCATATCTGGCATGGATGTAGCTAAATTCCAGGGGCAAGAAAGAAAACCTCATCAAGAGTGCTGATACACAAAAGCATGTTGATTTTGTTTATACCTCAACAGCGTAAAACTGTTCTTTCCACTGAAACACAAAATGCTACCTGTGATCTCCATATCTAATTTTGAAATGAACATTTTTGGAAAACTTTTCTTTAACCATTCAATATTTTGATTGATTGACTGATCCATCATTTTGATGGATCGACAGATCAACAGATTGATATAAAATCTATTCATTCCTTGATGTGTATATTTCCATCAGTTGATTTGATGAACTGATCAACCAACTAACTCAAAATCTGTTCATTCCTTTATATGTATATTAAAACCTTCACTTGCTTGACTTTCAACCATATCATCTTCACAGGAAATGAAATATTGAGCAAACATTAATCATGTATTCCTTTGGTACAAAACTGAAGAATTTAACTGATCAATGACCATAATCTTCATAGTGATAATGATAAAACCTGACAATGACTCTTACTTCACAAAACAACAAAAGATTTTATAACACTTCTGATTTACAGCATAAATTCACCAATCACAACACAGCAACGAGTTCATAACAGAAAACAACAAAGTGAATGGGGGTAGGAGTTACTGAACATCAGGTGATAACATTTAGTTCACTTTTTATTAGTAAGGCCAAAAATACAACAACAAAAATTTACAAAGCATGTTTTGATTCTGTGAATCAATACTTAGAGCTCTTTGCTTGACAACACCGAAGAGATATGTGCTTTTAATTTGTATTTAAATGATGAAGCAAATGTTAAACTTTCAGATGACATAAAATGTCATCAACATTTCAAATGTTCAAACAAAAGGACTCAGCAATACAAAACAGGGAGGTACTCATAAGAGATATGAAGATAAGAGCCCTATCCACATATGTACACATGCACACCCCAAATAGATACAAATCACATACACATACACACACACTCTCTCATTCCTCACCCCCCCCCAAAAAAAAAAAAACCAACCAAAAAAAAACCCCCACAACACACCAACAAAACAACACCACACACACAGAGCTACACACACACATCTACCCACCAACCCACCCCTCCTACATACACCCATCCCCCCCCCCCCCCCCCCCCCCACACACAAAATACCCCCTGAAAACCAAAACCGCTACCAAAGCTGACAACTCACCTCCTGTACAGCCAGCTGTTCCTTCAGGTCGCGGGTGGTGTCCCTCATGGAGATGCGGGTCTGGGTCTCCTCCATCCAGTGCCTCAGCTCCTGCAGCTCCTTCTCGTAGTCCTCCATCTTCTTGTTGGCGTCCTGCAGCAGCCCCAGACGGCCTTGACCCTGACCCCCCACATGCTGCAGGCGTTGTCGCAGGGTGCCCAAGGCGGCCATGCTTTGCGTGGTGTCGCAGACCTGGTCCAGCTGCTTGACCATAGCATTCAGCGCCACCAGCTTGTCCTCATTCTGCTCCAGTTCTTTGCACAGTTGCTGGAAACGAGACGTAAAACACAATGTCAGATCAACATGTTTGTGACTTTTGTGAAGGTAGTGAAGGTTAAAATGGAAATGGATAAACAGGAGAAATGTAAGTGTACAAAGAGACTGAAAGAGTGAGAGAGGGAGAAAAGGAGGGATGTTGACGGAAGTGGGAGAGGAGGGGAGGGGAGGGAGACAGACAGACAGACAGACAGACAGACAGACAAATAGAGAGAGAATTATAATTTTAAAAAAACCTCTAAGAGAGACAACAGATTTGCAAGAAAACAAAGACAAACCAAACAAAAACAAAACAAAATAGACATACACGTCACAAACTCAACACACAAAGGAACACGCATACAAGTGACAAGACAAAAAATTTTTTAAAAGGCTAGCAGACAGACAAACAGATGTGCAGACATACAGAGTGAAAGTGTAAAAAAGAAAAAAGAAAAAAAATAAGGTCACTCAAAGCACTAAAAGTCAGCAAACTGGGAACAAAGAAGGGGGGAAAAAATCTTTGTCTAAGTCAAGTCACAGCGGTGTCAAGAGATAAGGCATGAGGAGACCAAGCTTAGCTCCTTTCTTCACACTCGCACATACACATTACACACACACACACACACACAAATGCTTCAGTTGGCGAGTAGAAAGGAGAGGCTTTGGATTATGCCAGCCACAGAAAAGAAAAGAAATATAAGAAAAGACACTGTCCGTGCTTCTATAATGTGGTGAGGATAATTGTAGGTCTGGCAGGCTACTCTTCTCCGTAAAAAAAAAAAAAAAAAAAGATTTTTATCTGGATCGAACTATCGATCTATGAGTGTCTTGATGTATGTGTCAAGAGAGAGAGAGAGAGAGAGAGAGAGAGAGAGAGAGAGAGAGAGAGAGAGAGAGAGAGAGAGAGAGAGAGAGAGAGAGCATGCAACAACTGAGAAAACTGTTGTGTTAACATTAAACAGAAAGGGGAGGAAGACCACACACACACACACGCGCGCGCGCGCGCGCGCGCACGCACGCACACACAACACACACATACAACACAGCACAACAAAACACACACACACACACACAGACAGAGACAAGCATGATTGTCAGCAGACAGGAACATACATACACTGATCGACTAACTCCCCAACCAACCATTCCAAACACAATCTGCCTGCCCCCTCCCCCCCTTCCGTCTCTAGGCACCCCCCCCCCCCCCCCCCCCCCATCCTCCCACCCCACCCCACAACACCCACACACTACCCTATGACTAGCGAATGCCCAAACAGTTAAATACTTTGTATGGACCTAACTCACCACTACCCTCCCCATTATCCCCTTCCTCCCCCTTCCCGTTCCTGACCCCTCTGACCTCTACAGTGTTTGGAACTTAGAGGTTGATCTTTTCATCAGAGCAGCGGCAGCCCCCCCCCCCCCCCCCCCCCCCCCCAATCATTCTTACCCCCTCCCCCCTCCTCCAGAAATAAAATTTAGAATAAGCTTGCTACAGTTACTGTTTACAGAGAACCTCACTCTCAATCTCTTTTATCCAATTTGACATTCAGATATCCCTCCCAAAACACACACACACACACACACACACACAGTACTGCCATCATACTATTACTAGCACTACTTGATCTACTAGCGTAGTATAGTACCATCACTCATTTTCTTCAACCCAGCCCAGACCTAAAAACATTGTCAATCATCGAAAAGAACGAATAAGTGCCAAGGCCTACATTGAAATGGTGAACATAATTATGCTTTAAACGTTTGTGTTGAGATCGTCTTCAGCCATGACAAGCTCTTAGCATAACAGCCTGTACTCTCATTTTCAGAGGAGAGGAAGGAAAAAAAACCCTGCAGTTGGAGGGTGAACGCCTGTAATAATAATAATAATAATAATAATAATAAGTATGGGATTTATATAGCGCTGAATCTTGTAAAGCACAAATCAAAGCTCTCAGATGACTTTTTTTTCCATCGAGGACAACGGAATAAGCACTCAGGTGCCCCCCTTTTTTTTTACATCCAGTCCCCGTGTGTATGCGGTTTTGTAAATTTTGTCATTTGTTCCCACCGGCACACAATGGTCTACTCTTTCGAAAAGCGGAACAGGATTTAACGTGTGCGCAAGATGTTCTGCATGCGTTCGCACACGGGGTCTCGGTTTATAGTCTCATCCGTACACGCAAAGCTTCACATCCAGTGTGTATTTTCACGATCTTACAACATGATCTAGGTAGGATGAGGGAGTCAGAGTGTATATTCTAGGTTGTTGTTGTTGTTGTTGTTGAACTTAAAGTCCCGCTTGATGATATTAGACTTGAAAAAAAAAAGACTGAAATCATTGATGGGTGACCAGGGTGTTAAGCTCAGAAACACAAAAGAAGAAGAAAACGAGAAAAGCTGACTGTGCCAATACTCCACAGAGAGGATCTCATTCATTCCTTTCCACACTTCCCCTACTTCCCCCTCCCAAAAATCCCTGTTATCCCCCCCCCCCCCCCCCCCCCCCCCCCACCCACCATCTCCACTCTTCCACTCCCACCCTCCCTTCCTCCTCACCTTATGAGTCTTCAGCTGCTCGCGGACGTTCTCGAAGTCCGCCCAGTCGAGGTCAGCCTCTACCACGACCTGCGCCTGGTTCAGCCAGGTGTCCACGCTATGGGCCACGTCCTCTACGGCGTGTGCCAAGTCCGCGGCCTCCGACAGCTCCTGGGTACGGTCTGCGGTGCCGGCCTGCAGGGACAGCCACTGGCGGTTGACGGCAGCGATCGTCTGCTGCACCTCCTGCTTCTCCCCGGGGTCGCTGCTGTGACGGAGCAGGTCGGCCCCTTTGGCGCGGAGGTAGTCTAGGCTTTGTTTGAACTCTTCGAACTGGGACAGCAGCTCCTGCAGTGACACATAGTGGGGTGGTGATAGGTTTTTGTTGGAAAAGACTGGAAGAAAATCCGTAAAAAAGATGGGGAAATAAAGAACGAAAAGAAGAAAGACAACAAACCAAAAATAAAACAAAACACAACAACAAAACAAAAACAAAAAAGGTGTGGGAGCGCGACATTGAGAGGGCGAATAATAACAAGAAAAAGAAAGCGAAAGGGAGCAGCTGTGTACATGAGGACGTGGAGAAGGAGAAAACAAGAAAGAAAAAGAAAACGAGGATGAAAAAGGCAACAACAACAACAAAAGGGCGATAAAAGATGAAGAAAAAACACAGCACAGAAAGTAGATAAAGAGGGAAGAGGTTGATTGATTTTATGCAGTCACTAGAGTTACGTCAATACGGTTCTCCCACGTCAGTCAACGGTCATTGTTTTTTCTGCAGGTTCAAGAAGTATTTCGTCTCTAGTTAACGAGGACAGTTTCCATTCTATCATCATTTCATCCCCCCCTCCCCCCCCCCCCCCCCATTTCTTTGAAGCTTTCATTGTGTTTCAGACACTTTGATGCGAAACAACCCGTAAAAAAATATGAAGGCGAATATAATAGTACAATATGGTTGTGTGTGTGTGTGTGTGTGTGTGTGTGTGTGTGTGTGTTGTGTGTGTGTGTGTGTGTGTGTGTGTGTGTGTGCGTGCGTGCGTGGTGCGTGTGCGTGTGTGTGTGTGTGTATTCTAAGATCTTTTGCAATTTCTACTATTTCAAATTGCTTCAATGTGCATGGGAAAATGTATAAAACGCAGTGGCAGTTAACAAACAGTTTTTGAATGAATGTGATATGCGTCGTGTTTCTGGGAGAAAATAACCTGCAATGCAAGGGGGAAACTGGTACATCGTCGTTATCCACCTTTGCTACCTGATTAATAATGCTGTGCTCTGTCGGCTGAGAGGGTGAGGAATTCTAACTCCTATCCGGACTTTTCTTTGAGGGATTTTTAGCCGATGATACCCAGAGCGTGAGAGAGAGAGAGAGAGAGAGAGAGAGAGAGAGAGAGAGAGAGAGACAGACAGACAGACAGACAGACAGACAGACAGACAAAGAGACAGAGAGACAGAGAAGGTGTGTGTGCACAAGAAACTTCTGTTCTTGTAACTATATGCATACGCGTAATCATGCACGTGCCCATGCAATACATATATGCAAAAACATGGACATGTGCTTTTGGTTCATTCATATAATTATATCAATAACCCTCATGCTTCTTTTACACGCAGTATCCCGTTTTCCCCATATAAAACAAACGTATGCGCTGTTAGCAGACATAAAGTCATTTTTTCCCCTCCACTTATCCAGATGTACTTTATCAATGTGAGGCATGTTACAAACAGAATAATGCCTAACGTCGTAAACTGACTTTACGTACTAATCCCAGTAACCGTTGATCTCAATAGGTAGGGGGTTATCATGAAACGTGTACCCGTGACCTCTGTAACTTCCTACAGTTTCCCCCCCCCCCCCCCCCCCCCCCCCGCGCCGCATTAGGCCAGCTTGTAGCTTTCTTATTTTACTTAAAGACTTAACTGACTTTGGTACTACTCCAGGTAAAACCTGACCGCAATACGTGGGGATTACTGCTTATCATGAACTGGCACTAGTGACCTCCATAGTTTCTTATAGCTGTCTTTATTAAAAACCCACAACCCCTAAAGAATTAGGGAAGAAAGGAACTCTAGAGAGAGCTGGAGAGGATTTTTTAAAAACACAAAACTTTTGGAAAGTGTTTCAGCCCTAACTTCTTACGCTCCGGCTATCACAAGAATAACTCAACTCGGAGTAGAAATTAATGAAAGTAAGGGAAAGTTAGCAAGGAAATTTTTACCTGGAAAGCCAGTAAAGCGGAATGATTTTAGTCTGGAAAACCAGTAAAAGGGAATAATTCTATCTGGAAAGCCAGTGAACAGAAAACAATATTAACCTGAAAAGCTAGTAAAACGGAATGATTTTAGTCTGGAAAACCAATAAAAGGGAATAATTCTATCTGGAAAGTCAGTGAAAAGAACATTTTAATCTGGAAAGCCAGTAAATATGAATGTTTAATCTGGAAAGCCAGTAAATATCAATAATTTTAATCTGGAAAGACAGTAAAAGGGAATAATTTTAATCTGGAATGCCATTGAATGGGAATAAATTTAGTCTGGAAAGCCGGTAAAAGGGAATTATTTTAGTCTGGAAAGCCAGTAAAATAGAATAATTTAGTCTGGAAAGCTAGTAAAGGGGAAATAATTTTAGTCTAGAAAACAAGTATACGCAAATGATGTCAGTCTAGAATGCTAGCCTGGAAAGGCCACTAAAAAGAAACATTTAGTCTGGAAAGTCCAGTCAACAGGAATAATTTTATTCTGAAAGCTAGCAACAAACATTAATTCTAGGAAGTTAAAAAAAATGAAAGAAAATGATTTTAGATTGAAAAACCATGAAAGGGAATAATACTAGTCTGGAAAACCACAACAGTAAATAATGTCAGTATTTATATGAATAAAGGTTAATTTTTACTTTATTTGCGAGCGAGCGAGCGCGCGCGCGCATGTGTGCATGCGCACGTGCGTGTATGCATACGTGCGTGTGTGTGTGGCGCATGCGCATGTGAGTGTGAGCATATGTGTGTGAGAGAGAGAGAGAGAGAGAGAGAGAGAAGAGAGAGAGAGAGAGAGAGAGAGTACACTACACTGTACTGCACTGCTCTACACTACACTGCACTGCACTGCACTATACTACACTACAGTACACTACACTGAACCACACTTCTCTCTCTCACACACACACACACACGCACGCACGCATGCACGCACACATATGCACGCACACACAAACACACACACACACACACACACACAGAGCAATATATCATCCTCTGCTATCCTGCACATGACTTTAAAAGTCAATAATAAATCACGAAGTACTTGTTTCACAAAGGGTAATCGAATCACTTAACACGGATACCGGGTAACTAAAGAAAGCCATTTGGGAAGAAAAGAGATCACACACACACACACACACACACACACAACACACACACACACACACACACACACACACACACACACACACACCACACACACACACACACACACACACACACACCACAGTCCATGATAAATCACGAAGTGTCTATTTGAAAAAGGATCATCTTGGAGCGCTAAACACAGGCGAACAGAAAAAAGCCATTTATGAAACAGACGCGCGCGCGCGCGCGCGCGCACGCACACACACACTTGCACACACACACACACGCGCGCGCGCGATATCCACACCATTTTTTTTTCTGTATTACTCTCTTCTCTTTTTCTTCTTCACCATTATTAACGTATGTGCATACGAGTGAGTGGGTATGTTTGTACATGCATGTGCATGCCCACGCGCACACAAATGTGTTTGTGTATGTGCGTGCGTGTGTGTGTGTGTGTGTGTGTGTGTGTGTGTGTGTGTGTGTGTGTGTGTGTGTGTGTGTGTGTGTGTGGTGTGTGTGTGTGTGTGTGTGTGTGTGTGTGTGATGCACTTGCGCATAATTATGCAAGTGCACACATGAACATGCAAGGATGCACACATGTATCTGAATACGTTTACATTTTGCATGTCTACACCAATACTGGCTGAGGCCAAAGTTTAATAAATCGGTTACTGAACAAAGCAAAGGCTTATATTATTATTATTATTATTATTATTATTATTATTATTATTATTATTATTATTATCAAAATATTCTTAAACTTTTAAATGTTGAGATTGTTTTCATCCATGGGAAGCTCTTAACAACCTGCACTGTTTCCATCCATGGGAAGCTCTTAACAACCTGCACCCTTCATCAAAGACGAAACAGAAATCTCCTGATGCTGGACTATGGCTGCCCAAAGTATACTGCAAGGTAAGGTACTAGTAGGGGACGGAATAGCTCAGTGGTCGGAGCTCTTGCTTTCCCCCAGCCAAGGTTAAGCAGCATCGAGCGTAGTTACCACCACTTGGGTGGGTGACCGTTTGCGCGCCTTGGTTCCAGTACAGTTACCCAGTTCACCCAGCTGTAAATGGGTACCTGCCCCTTTAGGGTCAGGGAAGGTAAAGCAGCGAGGGAGAGGAGATGGGCGCTGTTCTCAATATGCTGGCCCCTAGAGAATGAAGGTATCTTACGCCTCGCTCCCCTACGACCTTATAGGTTATGGAACACCTTTACCTTTACTTACTTGAAAATAGCCATACACGCAAACTTCTCATCCAGTGTATATTTACTGGCTCGTAGTGATTCTCATGTGTGAACTGTAAGACAGGGTGCACATTCTGGGTGACCCCTAGGGTTATTAAGCCGGAGAATACCAAACGACAATATCGATAAGACGAAGGAGCTGGAAGGGGAAGGAAAAGGAGAGGGGTTGTGTGGTTTGTGCAAATACTTACCTCTCTTCCTTCCCACCAGACCCACTCTCTTTCCAAACCATGCACATAAATGTTTCTCACTGGATCTTATGTCGCAACCGAACAAACAGCCATGAAGAGGGCTGGAAAGGAGAAGACGAACGCGTGAAACTGGCTGTTGACCTTAAAAAGGAGGGTGGAGGAAATGTGGTGTGTGTGTGGTGTGTGTGTGTGTGTTGTGTGTGTGTGTGTGTGTGTGAAAATGCCTGTTGACCCTCATCACTAGGCCTGTACACAACACAAGTGTACACCGTTACGCACATGGTGCGTGCGTGCGTGCGTGTGTGTATTTATGTATTCATTTATTCTTTTATATAGAGGATAATGGAATAAGCACTCATGTGCTTTTTTACACCCAGTCCCCGAATGTATTCGGTTTTGTCAATTTTGTCATCTGTTCCCACCGGCACACAGTGGCCTAGTGCATGTTTGTGTGTGTGCGTGCGTGCGTGCGCGTGTGTGTGTGTGTGTGTGTGGAAGGGGGCGGGGTGATTTATGGCACTTGAAGTTAGGGACACTGTCGGTAGAACACCAATGTCACCCATAGACTTTCAACTTCCCATTTGCGACTGCCACCTAGATAGCGCTTTGTGCTTTGACATTTAAAACGACCACCGCCAGCATTCCTTGGAGTCATCAACATCAACAAGAACAAAAAAATCCGAAATGATGATGACGACAAAAGGAAACGCAGACGGCAAAAGCAAGAATACAAATACTGCTGTCCACACTGGAAACTTAAAGTCTTTTCTCATTTCCATTTTATGACGGCCTTCATCCCTCATTACCCAGTTTACAGTTTTCAAAGGGCTGACCTTACTTTCCTTTACCAGTTTAAGATCTTCCACAGAGGGGGCCTTGACAGACAGGCCGCTTTCCTTGTTCGTAAAATACCCCCCCCCCCCCTCTCTCTCTCTCTCTCTCACACACACACACACAAACACACCTTATGGAATGCTACTTGAACTTGACAAATCTGGTAAATTCTGTTGGGCTTCAAAGGTTAGAGTAATTTTCTCTCTCTCTCTCTCTCTCTCTCTCTCTCTCTCTCTCTCTCTCTCTCTCTCTCTCCCAAGTTCAATTTTGTGTGGCTAGATCATTGTATGCATGAAACTTCACAATGCAGAAGAATGTGCCATGACCAAGGAATTCGTATGCAACCGCACGTCAGTATATACATTTTATACCCCTGTTCCACGCACACTAACAAACAAGTGTGCTGGCGTATAAGAAAGGGAGCGTAGTGGACTGGTGGACCAGTGTGTGTGTGTGTGTGTGTGTGTGTGTGTGCGTCTGTGTGTGCGTGCACGCGTGTGTATGTGTGGATTGGTGGCTGTGAGAGAGCGTACATATCTACAAGCATGCATGCATGTGCAGAAAAGCAAGAGAAGCGAAAGGGGGGGGGGGGGGGGGGGGGAGGGGAGAGGGAGAGAGACACAGAGAGAGAAAGAGACAGACAGACAGACAGACAGAGACAGAGAGGCAGGCAGACAGGCAGGCAGACAGACACAGGGCCGGAGCTGGCTGTCTAACCTATCTGTCCAGACATCAAACCTCATATATGTATGGCTTACTATCGTCCTACCATGCGACTTGAAATTGTCTGATACAAATCACAGGCATACCAGACTTTATTAGTGTAGAACTATCCGAACTCACAGGCACGCAAGCACGGACCTTCACATACAGTAACACATACACGTACGCACACACATATGCGCACACACACACACACACACTTGCACGCACGCACGCACGCACGAACACACACACACACACACACACACACACACACACACACACACATGTATTACATAGACTCTACACTCTTTTTTGGTAGGAGTGGGGGTTGGGGTGTCTGTATCACTCTTAATGATATGATGGTAAATCACACACACACACACACACACACACACACACACACACACACACACACACATACATACAATACATACATACATACTACATACATACATACATACATACATACATACATACATACATACACACACACATGGTAAATTAACAACAACGAACACACATGCACACATTCTCTCTCTCTCTCTCTCTCTCTCTCTCTCTCTCTCTCTCTCTCTCTCTCTCTCTCTCTCTCTCTCTGTGTCTCTCTCTCTGTCCACACACACACACACACACACACACAACACTGCAGTCCACGACAGACACAAGTCCACGCCAGGGATACTATATACCCTCACAGTACAATAATCACGGTACGTGCAGACAGACAGACAGACAGAGGGGGTCTGGAATGATGCCAAAGACTAGCAGAGCGCGAGCTGTTGCCAGGTTGTCTCCGTGGTCTGTCTATCTCTCTCTCTCTCTACCTGATCCCTGAGACAGCAGAATTGTCAGGTCTTGCTGGCAAACTTATGAGCTTTTTTCCCCCCTTTATTATTATATAGAGAGTTGGGGAGGTAGGGTGCGGGACGGGGAGAGGGGCAGAACACGAAGAGCTGTCGTTGGGTTCGGGTAGTGACAGGAAGGGGAAGGGAGTGGGGGAGGAGAGGGGGTGAGAATGGAGAGAGAGAGAGAGAGGGGAGAGAGGAGAGAGATGAGAGATGAGAGAGAGAGAGAGAGAGAGAGAGAGAGAGAGGAGAGAGAGAGAGAGAGAGAGAGAGAGAGAGAGAGAGAGAGGACTGGCACCCATGCGACGTTCAATATTTCGAATCGATCTCTGCAGGCTTCTTGGTGTATTTCTCTCTGCTTAGGGTGTGTGTGTGTGTGTGTGTGTGTGTGTGTGTGTGTGTGTGTGTGTGTGTGTGTGTGTGTGTGTGTGTGTGTGTGTGTGTGTGTGTGTATGTGGTGCGTGTGTTGTGTTGTGTTGTGTGTGAGTGAGTGTGTATGTGTGTGCTTGTCTGTGTGAGCGTGCATGCGTGCGTGCACGCGCGTAAACAGTTTTCTTTTGTGCATGTGGGAGTAATGTATAGTATGTATGTATGTATATGTCTGTCTTCTCTGTCTGTCTGTCTGCATGAATGTATGTGTTTGTTGTGCGTGCTGTAGGGCGCGCGCGCGCGTTGTGTGTTATGCGTGTTTGACGTTTATATGATGTGTAACGTGTGATAGATGTGTGCTGAGCTCTAAGACAAATGACTATATTCAATCAAAAGAGAGAAAATTACACAGCAACAGCTCCAAATAACGACAGATTCAACTAATCGAAAGGAAACTCAATCTAAGATCAAGACGATGACAGTGACTTTACCTTATTCCATTAGTTTGGCACTGAGTAACCTGTCTTATAAACTGGCAGCCTTCTCTAAGCACCAAATACACGAATCGGGAAAAATTTCCCAATTCTAATTTCGAATTTGGGCGAAGGAATGCAATCTCACTCCAAAAGATAATCTGTAGACGAAAGTGTTCAGAATAATGTCCACATTTGTCGCTCGTGGCTGTGTGTGTGTGTGTGTGTGTTGTCGTGGTGCGTGGTGTGTGTGTGTGGAGAGTAGAGAGAGAAGAGAGGAGAGAGGAAGAGAGAGAAGAGACGACAGACAGACGACAGACAGACAGAGACAGAGACACAGAAGAGACAAAGACGACGACGAATACGATATCTTGTAATTTTTTAAAGCCATATGTGGATTCCAATAGCACAGCAGCTCAAAACGTCTTAGCCCATTCTCTATTTGAGAGCCAAACGATAACTTTGCTCAGAAGAAATAAAAATGAGGTCTGAAACAGATTTTCCCAAAAGAGCCCGACACACAACTCTTTCATGACAATAAGTTCCTACACATCAGATCTTTATGAGCGTTCTGAAATGTTACAATCTGATGTTGACTCACAAAGGGCAGTTTCAGTATGTCCTGTTATGGGAAATGGAGCAAGCACACTTTGATGTCGATTACATAAACATGAAAAAGAATGAGAATCCAAATATTATAGCAGTTAATGTTCATTCACATATACAACATACTTACTGTCATTGTCTTAAAATTTATACAGATGGCTCACTTTTAGACAATCATCAAGCAGGTTCAACATTCGTCATACCAGCCTTAGAAATAGAAAAGTCATATTATGTAGGTCAAAATCGATCTGTTTTTTTTACAGCTGAACTGATCTCTATTCTCAGTGGCTTTGACTTTCATCCAAGATCACCCATACTGTTTCTTTCATATATTACTTTGTGTGGATTCAAAACCTGTATTATATGCCTTTAAGTCTACAACTTATAAGCAGTCGACTAAACTTATACTAGACATCAAATACTTCATAAATTTCTGCTTTTAAGAGAAATGCATGTTTCCTTCTGCTGGATTCCTTCACATATAGGATTATTTTCTAATGAGTGGGCTGATTGGGCTGCAAAACATGGTGCAAGTAATGAAAAGGGGTCTATAGTACTGCATGTCCCTTTATCCATTGCAGAGGGTTATCAGTTGTTAAAAGAAGCATCCTTAAACAAATTCATAGAAAAGCATCGGCAAAACAAGCGGCTTTCACATTCAACTCCAAGTGGGAAGAGCTTAGTTGAATACATTGATCATTTAGAGATTCATACAAACGCTGTCAAAGAAAGACAACTCAAGGCATTATTTTTCAGGATAAGATTAAATGCATTCACGACAAAATTCAGCAAGGATGTTAAGTGCTTATGTGGTGAATATATTTAAAATACCCATATCATTCTTGAATGTGAGAATTTAAAACCTCATCTCCCTGCCTTTTCTGAGAATTCCATTGACGAAGTTTTGAACAATGTAAAGCTAACGTTTGGCATTGCTAAAGGTTCATTGTTAAGTCCTATAGGGCATTTATTGTAGTTCTTTTTTAATTTATTTTTTTAACGTTTGTTCTTGATCTGTTGATGTTAACAATACTCATTCTTTGTTATTACTTATTGCACACACACAACACACACACCCCACACGCCGCGCGCGCGCACTACACACAGATAAACACCCCTCTCCGCATCCCCCTCACCACTCTCACACCCACCCTAACACCTATACGTCTAATCACTGGGACAGACGCTAAATGGCTACCTCTAACGATCCTGGTAAGGAAACAAAATAACGTTACGCACTATTATTCTTTTCTCCATTTTTTGCTCAATAAGACATACCTAAATACTGTTGAAAAAACTGTAAAAATCTAACACACAAAACCCAAAAAGATAGTCTCCGTCACACACACACACAAATGGAACGCACACAATACAATGTGTACAACACATACTTACATACGAAGCAACAACATTAACGGCACATAAAACATTCCTCTTCGACCCGATTTCAAAAAACCGATCGATTAGCGATTCACGCCACACACAAGAAATCAATACAGATCAATACAAACCAGGCCGCACGACTCACCTGTCTCAGGTGGGAGGGGACGGTTAAAAGGAAGCCTGACAACGTCTTACACAATTCCACCAAGAATAACGGCTGTAGTAAAAACGCTTTTCTGCAAGAAGTGGCGCGGCTAACACCGAGATTGAACTGAGCGGGCTTCTCTCCACTGTCTGTCCACGAGTCCAAGCCTGATCAGATCTACTGTTGGAAGTAAACGGTCTGGCTATCCTGATCCGCCTACGTTCTCTGAATACATACATACATACAAGGGGAACTCTGGGCGTCTGCGAACACTTTCCCTATCACAGGTGTTTCACACACCCTCTCACACACTGGGAGGACTGGGAGGGAAAGAAATTATAGATTTTTAAAAGAAAAAAAAGACTTTGCTGGACCTAGGTTGAATTCGAGGTCGAGGTTTAGTTTTCAGACAGGTCGTGGTTAAAATGCCAGAGGTTGTGTCCCTCCCTCCTTCCCTCCTCACCAGAGCCGTCACAAATTAGGAAGCTGAGGCAGTAAGCGCGCTAAGTCAGGTGCCTAAGGTAGAATACGTCGGCGATTTTGAAGTGTAGATCAATCACAATACCCCCCCTCCCCCACCCACCCAAGCCATGCATGCCTCTCTCTCCCCCTTCCCTCTCGATACACCCCCCCCCCCCCCCCCCCCCCCCCCCCCCATGCACAGACTCCAACCCCAAGTTCAGACACACATAACGGGCGAGGACAAGAGCTCAGCAAACGGTTGCAGGAGTTGCCACGAGCGGGGGGACTGTGGTACACAGACTAGTGTTAGAATAACAGTAACTAGTGGTTAGCTGGATAACAAGAGAACAGGCCCTGCAGGGCAGTGCTGGCGACAGAACCATACCAGAGTAGGTAAACACCGTCCACACACCTCTCTCTCCACACACATTATATACACCCAAACCCTGTTTGGAGATATTGACATTGCCTCCTCTAGACTACCTCAGTGCAGGAGTTATTATAGTGGTGGTACTTTAAAGCCCCAAATCAGGATATCTCTCAGCAGACTAGGATTAAACTAGGAAAACCAGGTAGCAGGCGTAACAGACTATTATTAACTGTGTTCCTGAAGCTCAAGTTTCATTCCTAAGTCTGATTTAATTTCCAGTTTACAGGTATATTGGCTGGTGGGGGTGGTTTTTTGGTCTGTTTTGTTATCCATGACAAATTATCATATTATTTACATGATTCTGTCCACGGTGGCAATAGTTAGTCCCTTTCAGAGAAATAGTCCCAGGTCAGTTCTCGTTTACTGCCATTTCTCTATATCAAAGTTTGGTTTTTTTAATGTATTCCTTTATTTATTCTTTTATATCGAGGATAATGGAATAAACACTCCCGTGCTTTTTTCAATCCAGTCCCCGTGTGTATGCAGTTTTGTAAATTTTGTCATCCGTTCCCACCGGCACACAATGGCCTACTCTTCCGAAAAGCAGAACGGGTTCTAACGTGTGCGCAAGATATTCTGTGTGCATCCGTACACAGGAACTCGGTTTATAGTCTCATCCGAGTGTGTGTGTGTGTGTGTGTGTGTGTGTGTGTGTGTGTGTGTGTGTGTTGTGTGTGTGTGTGTGTGTGTGTGTGTGTTGGGGGTGGGGGTTGTTTGTTTGGTTGGTTGGTTGGCTGGAGGGGGGGGGGGGGTGTTTGTTTTTTTAGTGTTAGATTGTTGTTGTTGGGGTTTTTTGGTAGCGTTTCCAAGATTAACACCCAGGGGGTGACCAAAATGTGCACTGTCTCACTCATCACACCTGGGAATCACTGTGAGATTCGAATGTATGTACAGACTGGAGAAGTTTGCATCTGTGGCTGTTTTCAATTATCTCGCCAATGGGCAGCAAGACTCCGACTTCAGAGGATTTTTTCTTTCAATGGGGAACTTCAAGGAGCAAGATCCCAGATCAGTTCCAGACTAAAGGTAATTATAGCCATTTCTCTGTTCATCTCCAGAGATAATAATGATTCCAGGCGATTTCAATTCCCGCTACTTACAAACACATACGTAAGCCTACATTTCACTGCCACTGTCAAAGGATAACCACTATTGTAACAAAAACAAAAAGTAACAGAGAATGCAAGAGTAGCTAGATCTATTTCTGGATATCCCTTCAATGACAACAAAATAATATCCCGAGGTCTGTTTTAGACGGCATGCAGTCTTTTCTCCTCAAGCCTCAAGGAACAAACGACGGAAAAGATGTTTGGTCAATTCCAGACAACATACGATCTGTTTTCTTTCTCCCTCCACCAGTGAGTGTAAACCTTTAAGGATTATTACATCCAAATCACATGACGGCGTAATTCCTCCTCTCTCTTCTTCAGCAATAATTGGTAATAAAATTATAAAACAAAACTCTAAGAGCCAAACGGTTTCTATTCACGCTTGTTATCTGGAAATAGAAGATATCAAACTCAACTTCTGTTCCTAACTATGATGTGAAGATTTCTTCTGATTCACTCCACATCCTTGGCCCAAGGGAAAACCTTTGTCAGTTATCAATGTGCGTGCTAAGTGCCAAGGTCTTCATTAAAATGGTGCTATGCTTTCAAGTAAAAGGCGAAAGATTTTCTCGTTATTTGAAGAGAAACCAGAGTGTAGAAAGTGAGATAAAGGCCATGCAGCACTCTTGGGTATCAGTGACTAGGTTGGCCCAGGATAGGCAGGAGTGGAAGCGCTTTGTTGCTGCCCTACACACCACTGGGTGTAATGGTTAATGATGATGATGATGATGCTTTCAAGTGGACATTGTCTTCTGCCATGACAAGCTCGCAGCAGTCTCCTTTCAGGGAACACTTTCTTGTAAAGGAAAATAAAATCTGAAGTCGGAATATGGCTGCCTATAAGGCAAGGTGGGTGACAAGAATTTTACTGGCAAACCACTAGTCATCCACTGTGTACTTACGGTCTTTCATTGATTCCTAGGTGTGATGAGTGTGTCGAGAGTGCATTCTTATTCTAGGTGACCTCCTGCGTGTTAAGCTGGGGAACACGCAACACAACAACAACAACACTCTCTCTCTCTCTCTCTCTCTCTCTCTCTCTCTCTCTCTCTCTCTCTCTCTCTCTCTCTCTCTCTCTCTCTCTCTCTCTGCGGGGGATCTTGCCTGCTTGAGGAAAAAACAATTTTTAAAAAATATATTTACTCTCAACCTTACAGCAACACAAAGTTGTTCTCGTAACGAGCAGACGATCTATTCGCACCGGCTGACACCCTTCTTCCTAATCTTCTTACTACACACTAATACGTGCTTGCATTCACAAGATCATAATATTGGTTTTTCCGCGGCTTACATGGAGATATTTCGCGCGCTTTTGCCATTCATAACCATAATATCATATAGATAAAACGGCAGTTGCCTTACAGGCAGCGTCGAGACCTGCTAGGCAAAAAGCCCGCCAAAATCAACCGGCCGTCACTAACATACTACTACCCCTCTCCCTGCTTCTGAAAAGGACAAACAAAAAACCTAGGCTCAACCCGATCAGGCCACGAAACAGCCGAACAACAAAACCTGACAGAAAGTGAGAGGAGGGATCTTATTCTTTGTAGGGATCGAACCGCGTGTGTGATTACAGCGAAGATTAGCTATGGTGTCTTTACAAAGACTACCTATATAAGTTGTTCGTGTTGTGATAGTTTTAGTGTCAGCTTGTCTGTCTGTGTGTGTGTGTGTCTGTCTCATACACACACACGCACGCACGCATGCACGCACACACACACACACACACACACACACGAACGCACGCACACACACATACACATAGACACACACACACACATGTTAGTTTTATCATTATTGGTTATGGTAACAATGTAGTTAGATAATATTGATCAAGTTGTTTTTTGTTCCTAGATAGATGGCTTGATGGAAAAAAGCAAATGTTCAATGTACCATCTGGAAATAAAAACTTGACTTGACACCAAACACACCTGGCAGTTTAGAATCGTGGAAAATCTTATCAAAACGAATAGTAATCTCTTAACGCGCGCGCGCGCGCGTGCACACACAACACACACACACACTCTCTCTCTCTCTCTCTCACTCTCTCTCACACCACAGAGACGCAGGCACGCACAGACACACACACACATACGCACACACACACACAACACGCTCACGCGCGCGCGCGCGCACGCGCACACACACACACACGCACCGCGCGCGCAGTCTGTCTGTCCGTCTCTGACTCTCTTTTCTCTCTCTCTCTCTCTCTCTCTCTCTCTGTCTCTCTCTCTCAATCTCTCTTTTCCCCCCTCTCTCTCCCCTAACCCCACCTCACCTTTCGCCCCTCTCCCTTTCCCTCTGAACAATAAAAAGCAAAGTCCGCGGGGGTCTAGATCTACCAGGTACCACTACCATAATTAGTTTCCCTACCGCTCTTTATTTAGTTTTGCACCGGTGAATACCAATATACTACTACACATTATACGGCACCGCCAATCAATCCTGTAATCAGCGTTCATGGGACCTGTGGCAAAGCCAGAAGAAAGGACAGAAAAACGGGAGAAGGAATAGTAAGTACTGTGCTCACTACTGGCAAGGAAAGCGCGCGCATACACCACACATCCCCCCAGATGAGACTATAACCCGAAGCAAACGCATGCAGAACATCTTGCGCGTACGTTAAAACCTGTTCCTCTTTTCAAAAGAATAGGCCATTGTGTGCCGGTGGGAACGGATGACAAAATGTACAAAACTGCATACACACGGGGATTGGATGTTAAAAAAGCACATGAGTGCTTATTCCATTATCCTCGAAATAAAAGAATAAAAGGGGGAAAAAAGAAGAAAAAGATCCTTTTTTTGCATTTGGTAGCTGGCTGGTGGGTTTTGTTGTTGTTGGGTTTTTTTTGGGGTTTTTTGGCATAGGCAAAAAAGTAAAAGAAAAAGATGCTATCAACTGTGGTACATGGAAAAGGTGACGATGATGATAATGATGTTAGCACAGAGAAAGACAGCAGACAGACAGAGAGAGAGAGAGAGAGAGAGAGAGAGAGAGAGAGAGAGAGAGAGAGAGAGAGAGAGAGGCTAATGTCTATGTACCAATGCATGCATTCAGGCATGCAAGTGGGTGTGGGTGTGGGTGTGTGTGTGTGTGTGTGTGTGTGTGCGTGCGTGTGTGTGTTTGTTTGTGTGTGTGTGTGTGTGTGTTGTGTGTATTCATAAGCACATTACTGTATGCTTATTTTTGTGCACATGTATTTATGAGCGTGTTTATCTAAGTCTGCATACACATCACTGATTATTATATCAATGCATATTATTATTGATGGAGGAAGGGTGTAGCAGTGGACTTCATGTGCATTACCTCTCACACTAAACTGTTAGTGATACTTGAATTATCATTTTCTTTCACATTACACTTTTTTTTTCTCTCACATGAATACTTTCTCCCTATTTTCAGACCAGACAACCTTTTTCGTTGTTTTCAAGATCATGTCTCTCCATGTCATAAAATCCCTGAAACATCTGAGCGGTGTGTCTGACAATTAGTTGTATGTTTATGGGTTTTGACAGTCTGCAGGGTCTCTTTCAATCGCTGGCTTTGACACTCCATTGCTTTGTATTTTGATGCCAGATGATATGGAAGCTTCCTTACCTGCAGGTTTTGCGCGCATGTCTATTACATGCACCTGCAGAGAACGAGAATAATGGAATGCGTTGTATTAAGCCATGAGTCACATGCTAACTTTGCAAATGTTTTAAAAGAAAAAAACAAAAGACATCCCCCCCCCCCCCCATCAAAAGAAACAAACAACAACAAAATCCCCCCTCACTCACCAACCAACCAAAACAAAAAACAAAACAAAATCTCTCCCCTTCACACGTACACACATATCTCAATATAATGGCATCTGTCCATAGATTCATACCAACAAATACAATGTACATGATACATACGCACATAATACATAGACAGACTCTGGCATATTCATTCAAGCACATACATGCACGCACACATGCATGCATGCATGCGTGTGCGCACACACACACACACAAAAGCATACAATATCTCCACGTAACCCCTTGTCTCCCCCATTCCCACCTGTCTCCTCCCTTTATAGAAAAGTTATGTCACCTACTAATCCTCCATGACATTCGCTATGAGCGCTAGCTTTCATGCATAATTTCCCATCCTGGCTCCAATAATCCAGTCCATTAAGCCCTCTTTTTTAGAGTCTGATTTCATTCTCTTTCCTTTTTTGGTCCTCGGCTAGGGCTCTGAGGTTCACATATTGGTGAGATTTTACGCATGTGACAGAACCTCAGGGAGATTTCAAGCATTCAGTACAGTCCCCACACACGTGTGATCTATGTGCACACAAAACCATGTCATTGTTAACTGATGCTCTTTTCAGAGTAATTATCACGGTTTTACCTCCACTGTATGGGACAGGTGTGCCTGCTTGTCTGCACCCAGAGTGTCTGACTCCCTGACAACCAGTGGTTTCAGTGAAAAATCAGATATTTCCTCATCTCCTCAGATGATTTTTCTCAAATGCCAAAATCACATATGTGGCTGTTGGTGTAAAACTTGATTGATGTTAAACTTGAACCAACAAAGAAAAAAGAAAATGTCCTATCTCAAAAACCTATTTGATGCCAAGGTTTGTACAATAAACTGACAATTTAAAAAATGGAAGAATGCCTCAGGCTGCTTCATCCCCATGCATGCCCCTCCACTTCCACTTTCCCTCCCTATCATGATCTTTAATTATCTGCTCTCTCTCTCTCTCTCTCTCTCTCTCTCTCTCTCTCTCTCTCTCTCTCTCTCTCTCTCTCTAACGGGATAGCCTGTGGTTAGACATTGCGCTCGCTACTGATGAAAAGGTTTTTGATTTCTGTTCAATGGGATTTTCCCTGGAGTTAACATCAGTGCAGAAATCCACTCTCCCCAACTAGTGGTTAGAACATTGCGCTCACTACCTGATGACCCGGGTTTGATTCCTGTTCAAGGGGATATTTTCCCCTGGAGTTAACATCAGTGCAGACTCCACTCTCCCCAAAAGTCCTTTGGATGACACTATAAACCGAGGCCCCATGTGCGAACACACGCAGAACATCTTGCGCACACATTAAATCCTGTTCCGCTTTTCATAAGAGTAGGCCATTGTGTGCCGGTGGAAACAGATGACAACATCTACAAAACTGCATACACATGGGGACTGGATGTAAAAAAGCACATAAGTGCTTATTCCATTATCCTCGATATAAAAGAATTTTTAAAAAATTTAAAAGAAAAAAAATCTCTCTCCAAAGACAACATCTCAGTGTCAAAATTATTATTTTCTTAAACGTCTTCAACCACTGACTTGCCTGATGGGGCATTAAACATAATTCCACCCCTCACTCAGCTAAATGCTCTAAGCAATACCATGATAGAGCTCATGTGGTTTGGCCAAAAAGCTAGAAGACAAGATCACACAGTGTGGTGTCACTGATTTCCAAGCAGCTGTTGTGACAGACACAGCAGGAGCCTTCATCTCTGAAGCCTGGTTGATACCCAGGCTTATGCATGGATAAGGAAAGTGTTGGGTATTGCGCCAATGACATTCTCCATGTAAACGGGATTTTAAATTGTGTGTGTGAGTGTGTGTGTGTGTGTGTGTGTGTGTGTGTGTGTGTGTGTGTGTGTGTGTGTGTGTGTGTGTGTGTGTGTGTGTGTGTGTGTTGTTGTTGTTGTTGTTGTTGTTGTTTCCTTGTTGAGTTTGTGGTTTTCCAAAAAAAAAGGTTTTGCTGTTGTTCTTTGTTTTGGCTTATTTTCTCCATTTTGTTTTGTTGTATTTTTGCTATTGGTTTTTGTTGTTGTTGTGGTTGTTTTATTATTGTATTGTTTTGGGTGGGTGGGGTGGGGATGGTGGGGGGGGGGGGGGTATGGTCTTGTGTTCTTTATATACACAACAGAATGAATAGTACTTTACAAAAGCCAGCAGCAATGGTGCATGAACTAACAAAGTTATTCTATTTTCTACTGTTATGTATGGAAGTGCCTTATTTTTCTCTCTAAAAGTCATACTCAGTACACATCTTCTTCGCACTGAATCCTTCTATCCTATACTTGTTTTCCAAACAAATTCATTCAAACATGTACCAATTATTTGTCATGCTTACAATACATCTTTAAATTATAGCGAGGAACAGTCCTTCTCTCATGTTGTTGCCAAGGTATAGTGTTGTGCATAGCTATTTAAAGAGAAAGTGTCGTGGGGAGGGGGAGAGGGGCGGAAGACAGAGACAGAAACACACATAGGGAGGAGGGATGCACAATGCAAGAATACAGTCCAACTCTAGTAATTAAAAAAAAAAAAAAAAAGGTAAAGGAGTCCCATAACCTATAAGGTCGTAGGGGAGCGAGGCGTCAGAGACCTCACTTCTCTAGGGCCAGCAAATTGAGGGCGGCGCCCATCTCCTCTCCCTCACTGCTTTACCTTCCCTGACCCTAAAGAGGGCAGGTACCCATTTACAGCTGGGTGTACTGGGGGAACTGTACTGAAGCCAAGGCGCGCAAACGGTCACCCATCCAACTTGTAACCACGCTCGACGCTGCTTAACTTGGCTGGGGGAAAGCGAGTGCTCCGACCACTGAGCTATCCCGTCCCTAAGTAATTACAGCCACACATACAAAGCTCTTTGATTGAAATCCAACTCTTGATAATTACACCACCTTGTCCTAAACCCCAGCATTTCTTCTATATTCTGGGCTACCTTTGCCAATATTACATCATTTTTTACATCCCACTGACATTTAAGCACCCCCTACATTAATTAAGTTCTCTGTAAATCCCTTCTAAGTCAAGCCACACTCACTCTCAGTTACACAAACACACCAGTCATATTAAAAACTTAAGTTTTCACTAAGCCTTATGACCGTTCATCCTTTGTTATACAAAGTCAGCCATAAAAATTCTTTCTGGTCTGTTTTGTAAGGAGGGGGGGGGGGGATTTGCCACAGATTATGATGGGACAGATAACATGGAAGGAGTGACACGTTTATAAAAAGAGGCCCCCCTGACTGAGATAAGTTACCACCCCACAGTGCTGTGGTGTGGGTGGAATGTCTCCTATTTCACAGTTAATGGCTTTCCTTGTGCTGAGTGGAAAGAAGATGAAGCTTGGAGATATGGTTTGAAGTAGGAAAGTTAGTGGTTGATTGAAAATAAGCTGCATGTTTGCATGTTCTGTCTGTCTTATTGTCTAGTTATTGTCTTTCTGTCTGTCTCTCCCCCCCCCCCTTCACTCTCTCTCTCTCTCTCTCTCCTCCCCTCTCTGTCTAACTGAGACTTGCCTATTGGCACACACATAAATTATTCATTTATCCATGTGCCAATATGTCATACATGCACACTCACCGCGCGTCACCACACACACAAACAAATACATACACAGAATATCACAACACATTCGCAAAAATGCAGACACACTAGAGAGACACTCAAAACAGAGACACACCATACACACAAGAGACTCAAGTGACAGACCACACACAACACACACACACATGGATGACAAATTTTACAAAACTGCATACACACGGGGACTGGATGTTTTAAAAAAAAAGCACATGAGTGCTTATTCCATTATCCTCAATAAAGATAAAAATAATAAAAATAAAACACACAGAGCATCACAACACAAATATACAGACACACATATCATATGGAAAGACATGCACACAGACACATAAACACACACACAGAGAATGCCATTTTTTTCAAGTTAAAAAAACAAAGTGTATGCAAATATTAATAAAGGAAGAGCGAATGCAAAGAATGCTGACATAACAGTCCAGAGCTGCTCATTCTGAGGGTGTAACAAAAACAATATGCATGGGCTGTGAAAGACACATAAACACAAGTATTTGTCCACATATTCAAACATATATGAATATACCAGTATGAAACAAGTCTCTGCACTGACCTGGTGGGCCATTCTGGCTTGAGGGATGTCGACAATGCGTTGCTGCAGTTGTTCCTCAGCCTTCTGCAGCCAGTCAGACACCTTGACCAGAGTCCTGCGATATTCCTCACGGTCTTCATGCAGGTGGATCAACTCCTCTCTCTTCTCTCGCAGTGCCAGCGACACCTGTAAACACCGTCACATTTTCAAAGGCCAAATCTGAAACAACTCTCTAAGCTGTGCAAAGTGGTGTTTTTGTCAGTCATGGGTTTTTTTTAGGTGAGAACACGATAAATTTGATGATGATTATTGAATCTATAAACACTTGTTATACCACATGATAATATCAAGGCTGCAAGAAGTGACGCTTTTGTCACTCATGCTTTTCATGTAGTTACAACATTCAGTTCATCTGATGGAACAGCAGCTGATGATGATAGTTTGAATGACAAACAACACCTTTTTTTTCAACAACAACAAAAATCTGTATGTACCTGAGCCATGGAATCTTTTAATGCATTTGCAAAACTACCCATTAATTCAACAATAACCAAAAGAATCAACATCCACAAATAATGGAAGCAGGAAAACCAAGAAGTTTACCTGTTTTTCCAGATCGTGCATTTCCTGCAGCTGATCACACATTTCTTGGGGCAGTTCACGACTCAGAGCAGCATACTTGGTCTCCTGGAGAACAGTCAGTCGTCGCATCTGACCCATCCGTAGTGTGATTTCCTGCTGGTAGGTCTGTCGAAAGACAGTGAGAATAATGATTAATATCTTAAATAGAAAAAGTATACAAATCAGATCAAATTATATTTTAAAAAAGGTTCATAAGGAAATTACAGCAAATATTCGCATGGTCATTTTTCAAAGTAGACAATTCATCTTACGAATAAAGTAAATCATCAATTTCTTAGATTAACACAGTAAAGTCTAAAACTGTTTGAAATATTCTTTTAGAAATGCATGAGAAGTCAACAACAGGCATGTGTTCCATGTACCTCACACCTCTTTCACAGACATAATTTGAGGGCCAATCAAATACATCAGGGATGGAAAAGAGGAAGGATGTACTCCAATGACTCACTCTTTTTACCCTGGTTAGTTCAAAACTGGAATCAACACCCAAAAACAAAGAAGATCTTGCGCACAAGTTAAAACCCCATCCATCTGTCATAGAAGAGCGAGATAGATGACACAAACAAACCCAGTATGTACCCTGCTACCTGGAGAGGGATGGGCTCTGTCAGGTTCAACTTGCCCAAGAGACACTGCCTGAAAAAGTCAGTGCGGTGTCCCAGTAACTACTCAGGGAGTCGTCTTCTTCTTCTTCTTTGTTGAACGCTCAGACAGCAACCACTGTTGTCTGTCACATGAGCAAAATGCATTGCACTGCTGTAAAATGCCTGACAAGTCAGGCCCTGCTCACACAACTTGGGTGTGGGAGAAAATTATTAGCTTTCATGTTGTTCTAAAAAAAAAGAAAGTGAGAGAATGGACCAGGAAGGCAGAGAATATACAAGAATGATGAGACAGAGAAAAAAGGAACAAGGCAGAAGTAAAGAGAGGGATAGAGAAAAAGGGAATTCCTAGCATAGAATTTCCAGAAGGTGGGGATGCTATTTGCACCGACAGGTCCCCCAATATCCCCCAGGGGGAACTCATGGAGTGGAAGCAGACAAAGACACCTCCAACTGACCTTGCACTTCTCGACATTTTCCTCGGTGTCGTCAGCCTCAGGGTCCATGGCGGAGAGTGCGGAGTGAGTGCCGGAGAGCCAGGTGAGGGTCTGCAGCACCTCCGTGTGGAAGTTGTCCCAGTCGTCCAGCTCCTCCTGCATCTGGCTCAGCTGATCCCCTACTGAGCTCTTCTGTCTGCAAGGACAGCCAACAAGGGATTTGGAACTGTGTGTTGTGTGGTGTTGTGGTGTGGCATGTTATGGTGTAGTGAGGTGTGGTATGGTGTGGGTGTGGTGTAGTGTGGTGTGGTGCAATGCACTGCAACTGCATTATGTTGTATTAATGTTGTATTGCACTAAACTGTGTTGTACTGTACCGTTTTGTGTTGTACAGATGTTTATTGCAATGCACTACACTTTACTACACTACACTGCATTGTGTTTTTGTTTTGCATAAAACTGCATTTATAAAAATTACAGATGTCTCTGAGTAACGCATGTGTTCATACACACACACACACAACTACACTTTACTAAACTTTATTGCACTACACTGCATTGTGTTTTTGTTCTTGGCATAAAACTGCATTTATAAAAATGACAGATGTCTCTGTGTGAAGCATGTGTTCACACACACACACACTCCACCACTCCCTCCCCGCCTACCCCCCCAAACACACACACCAATCCACCCAACACTCCTTCAAAAGCAAAGCAAAGTCCCAGAACTTCCAGCACCACACTACACCACTCTAACTCACTTGTCATAGTTCTCAGACAGGGAGATGAAGCGATCCTGCAGAGTGACCATAGCTTCAGCGCTGGGCAGCATTTTCTGCAGGGCAGAACTGGACGTCCTCAGTCGCTCCACTTGAGGGCCCACACTGTACAGTTCGTCGTTCATCGCCTGCCAAATATGCACAGAAACACTGATGAATTTTTTATATATTTCTCCAGTTTTCCTTTTTTTACCCCTTATATATTAGTTGCCACTTATAAAATGCACAGACGCACACATGTACACTCATCCACACAGAGACACACAAAGACACACGCACGCATGTATGCACTTACACACATATATACACACACATGCACTAACACTTACACACAGAGACATACACACACACATACACACATGCACTAACACACACACATGCATGTATGCACACATGCATGCACACATGCGCACACACACACATCCACACACCCATTCCCATTTCTCCCCTGCCGTATCCCTTCTCACATTCCCCCAAATGCCGCTTCAACGTAAAAGAGCAGAACTGACCCTGACGACTTCCAGCTGTTCCACCAGCTGTGCCTGTGTGTCTGGCAGGTAGTGGACAGTGGCCATGGTCTCCTGCACATGACGCACCACCTCCTCTGCACCCTGCAAACTGCTGCTGAACTCCTGCCACTGACTCTGCAACTCCTGACCACACACACAGCCATGATACTGTAAGTCAGTAGTAATACCTAGGTACCAAAAGCAACGTGGAGGAGGACTGTAGAAAGCGAGATGAAGGCCATGCAGCACTCTTGGGGGATCAGTGACTAGGTTGGCCCAGGATAGGCAGGAGTGGAAGCGCTTTGTTGCTGCCCTACACACACCACTGGGTGTAATGGTTGATGATGATGATGAATATCTAGGTGGAGTTCTTTTTTTCCGCTTCATCTCATTTATTCATTCTTTCATTTCAAGGATAATGGAATAAGCACGTTTTTGTTACATCCAGTCCCTGTGTGCATGCAGTTTTGTAAATTTTGTGTCATCTGTTCCCAGGAGGAGAAAACGAGGAGGAATAGGAGGGAAATAAAAAAGATGAGAAGAGATGGAAGAGGAGGAAGGATAAGAGGAATAAAAAGAGGAATAGGAGAGGAAGGAAGGAGGAGGGAAAAGAAGAGGAGAGGAAAAGGAGAAGGAGAAAGGATAGGAGGAATAAAAGGAGGAATAGGAGGGGAGGGAAAGGAGGAGGAGGAAAAGAAAAGAAGAACGAAAAGAAAGGAAACAGAAGATGAAAAGCAAGAAGGAAGAAACAGAAGGAAGATGAAAACAGTAGAGGGAGAAGAAAGAAGAATACAACTAAGAAAAGGAAAAAAGCAAGGGAAGGATCAGAAAAACAATCATCATCATCACCATCATCATCACTTCTTTTATTGATATTGTTTCGATAATTTTTTGTGTTATCAATGAATATGTGAGTGAGTGAATGTGTGCACGTGTGCGTGCATGCATCTGCGTGTGCATGAGTGTGTGCATGTGTGTGCGCATGCAAGTGTGTGCATGCACATGCATGTGCATGTTTGTGTGCGTGTGTGTGTCAGCGCCCACATGTGCATGCGTACATGCATGCACGAATTCATTTGAAGACATCACACCCAAAAATAGCACTACACTCGATGACATACCTCCAGATTTGCTTGTCTCCCTTCGACTTTGGACACGACGTCATCCCAGCGTTGGTTGAGGGCCAGCATGTGTCGATTGATGGTGGCGGTGCTGGCGGGATTGGCAGAACGAATCAAGGATCGGGCAGTCTCGTTCAGAGCACCAATCACTTCTCGCTTCTCTTCCAGCCTGGCAGTGAAGGTCTGGTACACACAAAATGAAGCAGTTTCTGAAGGTTTTGTTTTAAAGGTGAAACATTGAGTTGGAAAAAATAAGGATATTTTGATTGTTATAAAGTATATGAAGGAGTATTCTTGGAAAAAAAAAATTTTACTTCATAGGTTTTTGTAGATGCGGATACACCACTAAGAAACACTTTCTTTGGCAGTATGCTCCTGTATCACTGAATCAAGTTATTCTTTATGTCAATCTTTCATTTTTTATTGATAAATTACAACACAATGCCCCCCTCTCTATCTATCTATCTATCTATCTACCATTCCATCTCTCTCTCTCACACAAACATGCATCACCCCCCCACCCTCCCAAACACACACACATGTATAACTCCCACACCCTCCCACCCCCAAACACACACATGTTCATGTACTACCACTCATCCTAAACAGACATTCAGCTAAAGAAGAAACACACACACATAAGATGGAAATGGATGACAAAACTTTACAAAACCGCATACACACAGGGACTGGATGTAAAAAAAAAAAAAGTACACGAGTACTGTTCCATTATCCTTGAAATAAAAGAACAAAATGAATAAAAGAATTTTTGTCAAAATAGGCGAATAAAATCATAGCCTTAGACACAGGACAGGTGAACACTCACCCTGACTTTGTCCAGCACAGAGTCCAGTTCCTGAGGAGAGGAGATGGTGCCTCCCTCCACCTGCTGCCACTCCGCCTCCAGGTCATCCACACACTGACTCACATCCTGCGTCCCCTCCTGCAGGCAAATAATGTGCACACACACACACACACACACACACACGCACACACACACGCACACACACTCACACATTCACACACACATTCACACACACACACACACACACACAAGCAAACACACACATGTAGATATGAGGGAATAAAGTGTGATTGATAAAATGTGATTGAAAGCTTAGCACTTCTACACTTGCCCACAACTCTAGGCACACACACACACACATCACAAACAAATGGATCACAGATATGTAAGAAAGAACTTGTGTGTGTGTGTGTGTGTGTGTGCGTGCGTGCGTGCGTGCGTGCGTGCGTGCGTGCGCGCGCGCGTGCATGTGTGTGTGTAAGTGTGTGCGTCAAGTCAAGTCAAATTTTTATTTCCAGATGGGTGTGTGTGTGTGTCTCTGTGTGGTGTGTGTGTGTGTCTGTGTTATTTGTCTGTCTGTGTGCATGCATGCACATATATGAGCATGTGCACACATATACAGACACAAACACTTTGGCCAAGACCAAGACAGAATTGTGTTATGCAAATAACTTTTTGGCCTCCAGGAAATAGCACAAATCACATTGAAAATAAACTCTTCTCCCTGTTTCACAAGACTTATGAGTGGTCTGACACAAGTCCTTCAGGAAGATAATAAGTCATTCCCTACACACATTAACCACACACTAAGGAATGCATGGGAGATGCCTTTAGTAAAATTCTGGAGATAAGTCCACTCTAATATGTTCACAAGATGCTCAAGACTCATAATTCAGGTCATATTTTGGAGAAAATACCTTTTTCATCCGAACACAAACATACTTGGAAATGCAAAAAAACAAAAAATCATAAAAGACTGGTGATGATGTATTTAGGGACTGGAAGGAGACTAATCTGAATTTTAAACGGAAAAGTCTTATCATACAATATGAACGACATTCTGAAATAACTTTCTCAGCCACAAAATGCTAACAGTTGAGATTACAAAAAACCAACAACAAACAAACAACAAACAAACAAACAACAACAAACTACCCCTGACCTGGAATGCTGTCCACTGTGCTGTCTTGCTGTCCAGCAGCTGCTGTTTCTTGCTCCAGGAGGCCGTGACGTGGGCCAGGCGTTTGTTGACGCTGGCCAGCGACTGGTGCAGGGTCTCCGTGTCGTTGGCGTCCAGCGTGCTGAGCAGCTTGTCCGACAGCTCCGACACCTGGTCCATCTCGTCCTGACACAGGCTGGCTTCTGAGAAATAATCCTGCAATGGAAACAGAACGTGGTGGTGGTGGTCAGTGAGTTTTGGAACAATTCAATGATGAGTGTTGGTGAGTGTATGTACTGGTGATTTTAACCAGTATCGAAATAAATTCCAAACATTTTTTTTTTAATGCCCTTTCTGATATTATGCAACCCTCCCTCCAACCATTCAGGGAGCTATATTACAACTTTCGGTAGTAGATGACCTTCAAACATGATAGGGATAGCCTAGTGGTTAGAACACTGCGCTCGCAATCTGACGACCCAGGTTCGATTCCCGATCAAGGGGATATTTTCCCCTGGAGTTCAAATCAGTGCAGACTCTACTCTCCGCAAAAGTCTTTCGGATGAGACTGTAAACTGAGGCCCCATGTGCAAATGCACGCAGAACATCTTGCGCACACGTTAAATCCTGTCCCGCTTTTCGTAAGAGTAGGCCATTGTGTGCCGGTGGGAACAAATGACAGAATTTACATAACTGCAAACACATGGGAACTGGATGTAAAAAAAAAGCACATAAGTGCTTATTCCATTATCCTCGATATAAAAGAATAAAATACAAAATATACATATAACTTCGATCCCCGCTCGGCTCGGTGTTGTGTCCTTGGGAAAGACACTTTACTCCTATTTTCCTCACTCCACCCAGGTGTACAAGTGGGTACCAGCTCTGCTGGGGAAGTATCTGGCGACAGACTAGCGTCCTGTCACAGGGGTGGTGAAAAACCATCAGTTCGCTTAACGCTACAGAAACCGGGATAAGCTCCGGCTCTATGGGCCTTCTGGCTCGAAAGAACATACTACATACATATAAAAATACTGACCGTGAACTCGGACAAGGTGTTCTCCACACTGTTGTAGTCCAGCCCTTCATAGCCAGAGTCCAGCAGTTCCTCTGCCCCCCTCAGCCAGTCGTTCACCTGTCGCATGGACGTCTCCAACTGCGCTCTGTCTGCCTTGGCCTCCGTCAGGTACTGCTGCTTCTTCTCTATCGCCTCCTGTTGGGCCAGAGGGGGATGTGGGGGTAGGAGGTTAGTTATGTTGTTGGTGAAATGGTTAATGATGATGATGGTGTGTGTGTGTGAGTGAGTGAGTGAGTGTGTGTGTGAGTGAGTGTGTGCGTGTGTGTGTGGTGTGGTGTGGAATGGTGTAGTGGTTTTTAATTTTTTTAATTTTATTCTTATATATTGAGGATATTATGGTTTGGTGTGGTGTGTGTGTGTGTCTGCATACATGCATCCGAGAATGAATTTTGCTGCATTTTTCTTGCTTGTTCTGTTTCATCTACTAAAATGATTCTGTTATTCAGAACTATTTTGAAGCTCTTCCTCTGCATTTTCAGTTCCTTTACTGTGTGCAACCAGTGCATTTTCAGTTCCTTTACTGTGTGCAACCAGTCTTGATACCACAATGGAAAGACAGTCCAAAAGTGTGTGTTTGCCTGCAAGTGAAAGTGTGTATGTTCAAGCCTTTCAGTGAACCATTTTGCGCAAAAATCATGGTGATCCTGACATCATAAACATGGTGACTCCACAAATCTTCATTTTGATAGTCTGTGTTGTACTGCATTGTATTGTATACCACTCTAAGTCAAGGCAGATTTATCTGTATGTTGTTTGGGTTGCTCTTCCATGGAAAAGCACATTTCTACCAGACCAGGACCACTTATCTTCTTTTTAAAAAAAAAGTATTTTCTGCATGTGCATTTTTTTTCTGATACAGGCTTTTCATTTGGCTACAGAATTTTGCCAGGGACAACTCTCTTGTTGCTGTAGGGGTTTTTTGTTGCTTTTTTTAACATGTGCTAAATGCATACTGCACATGGTCTAGCAGACAAGGGACATGTTTGGGTTCAGAGGTGTGTTAACTCTTGACCCCCAATCTACTTTGAAGATATATCTATAACAAACTACAAATTAGTTCAGTTTTTTCAACAGCAGACACCTTTGACTTTTTCATGACTTTCATATGGGATCAACTTGTCAATTCACTGAAAATCCCTTTTTACTACTGTGAAGATTACCTGTATGGATGTTTGGAGGATGTTGATCTGCTGCACCTTGCCAGTGAAAGGTTCTGGAACAGGTTCTCCCAGGTTCTGGAAGTGACTCAGCTCCACCTCTGCCTTGCTTTGGATGCTGTTCAGCTTGTGCACTGCTTCCAGGGACATGGTCTATACAAAGAAAAGATACAGAAAAAAATTGAGAAATTCAAGTGACGTGTTGTGTACAGATTGGCTTGATGTCTGTTGTACCTCTCTATGAGGACTCGTTGGGGCACTGCACTGAAAACTTATTCAGACTGTCTAGGGCAAAGTGAACCTGGTGGAGCCCACCCTGCTTCAGGCTGCAGCATGCATGCTGGTTATGTGTGTGTCACGCATACTAGCAGCTACTGCTGACACACTCTATGTAAAAAAAAGGTAATGGTGCACTCATAACCTATGCAGTCATTGGAGAGTCAGGTGTGGGAGACCTCCGCATCTATAGGAGCCAGCATCTTAAGGCTAGCGCCCATCTCCTCTCCCTCACTGCTTTAACTCCCCTGTCCCTAAAGAGTGCAGGTATGTATTTACAGCTGGGTGAACTAGGGGACTGTACTGAAGCCAAGGGACATGAATGTTAATCAATCCAAGAGGTAACCACACTCAAAGTTGCTTAACTTTTGCTTGGGGAGAGAAAGTGCTGTGACCACTGAACTATTCCATCCTCCTCTACACTCTATGTAAAATTAATTAAATCACTGTGCAAAAGATGGTGTGTTTGTTTTTTTAATGACACACAGTGCATACCCTGCAAAGATTCTAAATAGACATATTCAAACAAGTAATTTTATTCTTACTTGTTTTTTCATAGACATTCATGCACAGATACAGTAGCATGCACCATAACATGTGCATGGAAAGTATAAATATTCATATACACATAAACAGACACAACACCAACACCACTCTACAAAACACACACACACAAACACACACTCATACAAACACACACTCTTGCTCCCAACCACACCCATACCGCTCCCCCCCCACAAAACCCCAACCAATCTTTTACCTTATGTTTCTCAATCACAGGATCCACTTTATCAGAATCCAGATGGAGGGGCCTGAGAGAAGCCAGGATGTCTTCTTTATCCTCGAGCCAGGCCACGATCTCCCCAACAGCCACCTCGAAGCTGTCCCTGTCCTGCTGGATCTGCTTACACTGCTCCATGTGAGCCTTCAGCAGCTGACGCAGCTCGGAGAGGTCTTGCCTGGCTGTTTCCACCTGTCCCACCACGGCTGCCTTGTCTTCTTGGGAGCAGTCCATGGCGATCTGCTGGGCATGGTCTTCAGCAATGTTGATCTTTGGGTCCAGCCTGGACAGTGTCTCTCGGATCTCCTGGTGGTGGGTAGTGGAAAGTGTTGTTAAAAAACGTGATGAAGAAAATAAAACCTACCGAAAATTCTTGACAAAACAGGCGTATCAGACATCTGTCATGTATACAGACTGCACAGAGGTAGGTCCAAATTTTTGTTCATGTTATGGAACTGAATTCGTCGTTCACAAAATTGAATAACAAGCACACCTATATTCACAGAAAATCCTTTTTATTTAAATAAAAATGTCTATTCTTACACAAATACTATAGATGTAGTTGAAATGATCTAACATAACTTCTGCTGAACAGTATGTAAAATCTCAAACAAAAAACAACAACACACACATACACACAAACATAAACACGCACACACATGCACAGACACACATACACACACAAATGCACACACACATACACACACACACACTCACTTTGTACTTCAGCAAGCGGTCAGGCACAGAGATGCCCAAATCAGCCACAGACTCCATTTCAGCCCTGCTGTCTCGCAGAACAGCCTGAATCTCCCCCAGCTGACCCTGGTGCTGCTGCCTCAAGGTCAAGGCTGCCTGTCGCTTGTTACGACAACCGTTGACTCGGTCGATGAGCAACTCATGCTGGGAGGTCAGACGCAGGATGTCCTCAGCCTGACTGATCTGTCCTTGGGCCCGAAGAGTCTCCACATTGCTGTTCAGCTGAGCCATGGTTGGCTGGTATTCTGCCAGGGACTTCTCCAGTGTCTGGGGGAATGAGAGGTGGATTGTAAGATGAGTGAAAAGAGTGGTGAGAAGTACATGAGATATGTGTGTTACTGTTGTTTGGTAACAGTGGTATTGTCCTACATAGCTTAGGTAATAAAGGATATGGCCTTCCAAAAAAGAAGTAAAAAAGATAAGACTTGAAAAATAGATACAACACTTTCAACTAGAGTGTCATGCCAGAAAAAAGGTGTTTAGTAACATTTTGTTTGGTTGGTTTTGATTTTTAAAGAGCTTCTTTCTTTTTAAACAGATTTTAAAGATTCAGATCTTCCATCTGACAAACACTACAAATAACTTACTCAAACTCAAGCACAAAAAATCCTTATGGGATCATTCTTCCTCTCACCTCAAACTGTTCCAGAGCAGTTTGTGCATGCTGGGCAGCAGGTCCGATGGGGCAGTCGGCAGCGCTGATCTGGTCCTGCATGTTCTCCAGCCAGGCTCTGCAGGATTCTATGTGTCCTGCACCTCTCTCCTGGATGACAGGCTTTGCTCCAGAGACTGCAGTCGCTCCATCACTAGTGTGCTGGTGCTAGGGTGTGAAACAAAAATGATTTGTTTTCAAGAATTTATGTTAAGCTAGTGTTTACCATATCAGACACATTGCTTCACAGCCATGGTTTAGTACAAAAGGTAAAGGTGTTCCCATAACATATGCAGTCGTTGGGGAGTGAGGTGTTGGACCTTGGCTTTTCCAGTGGCCAGCATTCTGCAGGTAGTACCCATCTCCTCTCTCTCTCTCGATGCTTTATCTTCCCTCGCCCTAAAAAGGGCAGGTATCCATTTACAGAGGGGTGACATGGGGGACTGTACTGAAGCCAAGACATGCGAACCATCACCCATCCACTTGGTAATCACACTGGATACTGAACCACCTTAGCTTGGGAAGAGAGAGTGCTCGGACCAGTGAGCCATTACGTCCCATTTGGTACAGTATACGTTTTCCCAAAAGTTGGGTACATTTTGAATACTAAGAACAGTTAGAAATTTACAAAAGCTAACAAGCAATATAGTTCCTGATGAGCAATGGTAAATGAGGGGTAAAGAATGATTTCTTGTGAAAGATTGTTGCACATCAGTTTTATGTCATGGTCAAATTTAAGTCACAAACTGTCCTTTCTCTTTGCTATAGCCAATCATGTTCTGCATATTGCCAGAATCAGGCATTGCCCCATTTAAACCTGAATTTGTCTCCCATCTACTGGACTGTGACTGGTGGTATAAAAAAAAGTATGTTCTTTCGAGCCAGAAGGCCCATAGAGCCGGAGCTTATCCCGGTTTCTGTAGCGTTAAGCGAACTGATGGTTTTTCACCACCCCTGTGACAGGACGCTAGTCTGTCGCCAAATACTTCCCCAGCAGAGCTGGTACCCACTTGTACACCTGGGTGGAGTGAGGAAAATAGGAATAAAGTGTCTTTCCCAAGGACACAACACCGAGCCGAGCGGGGATCGAACCCGCAACCTCTGGATCACGAGTTGACCGCCTAAACCACTCGACCACGGTGCCTCCTATGACTGGTGGTATGCAGGCTACTATTTTGGATGGGACAATAAACTGAAGTCCCATGCACAACACACATTTAACAGGAATGAAAGATTCCTTGCAAACACGAGTGTTGTAAAGTTCTCCTCTACATTCCACTCCACTCCAGTAGACTGCACTTCACTTCACTAGACCACACCACTCCATACCACACCACACCACATCACACCACACTACACTACACTAAGTACACTACACAACACTCCACTACAACCTTACACTCTTACACTTAAGTTTCTTTTTATTTTAAAATTTAAAAAAAAAAAGCAAAAAAAAAAGCAACAATCTAAAGTATCAGCCAAGTACCCTTTCTAGACAACTTTGTAGAGATCTATCTCACCTACAAAGCAACAATCTAAAGTATCAGCCAAGTACCCTTTCTAGACAACTTTGTAGAGATCTATCTCACCTACAAAGCAACAACCTAAACTATCAGCCAAGTACCCTTTCTAGACAACTTTGTTGAGATCTATCTCACCTACAAAGCAACAATCTAAAGTATCAGCCAAGTACCCTTTCTAGACAACTTTGTAGAGATCTATCTCACCTACAAAGCAACAACCTAAACTATCAGCCAAGTACCCTTTCTAGACAACTTTGTAGAGATCTATCTCACCTACAAAGCAACAACCTAAACTATCAGCCAAGTACCCTTTCTAGACAACTTTGTTGAGATCTATCTCACCTACAAAGCAACAACCTAAACTATCAGCCAAGTACCCTTTCTAGACAACTTTGTAGAGATCTATCTCACCTACAAAGCAACAACCTAAACTATCAGCCAAGTACCCTTTCTAGACAACTTTGTAGAGATCTATCTCACCTACAAAGCAACAACCTAAACTATCAGCCAAGTACCCTTTCTAGACAACTTTGTAGAGATCTATCTCACCTACAAAGCAACAATCTAAACTATCAGCCAAGTACCCTTTCTAGACAACTTTGTAGAGATCTATCTCACCTACAAAGCAACAATCTAAACTATCAGCCAAGTACCCTTTCTAGACAACTTTGTAGAGATCTATCTCACCTACAAAGCAACAACCTAAACTATCAGCTAGACAACTTTGTTGAGATCTATCTCACCTGTCAAAGAGGACTGGAGGGAGGCCAGCTGTTGCTCCAGCAGGGGCAGGTCATTTTCATACAGGTCAGGTTTGAACCCTTCTCCTTTCTCCACTGTTTCCCGCACCAGGACTCGAACATCTGCGCTGTGTTGGCCAGGCTCTGTAAAATAGTGGACAGATATTTCACATCTGTACATCTTCAAAGTTACAATGTGGCTACCTTCATGGTGGGCAAAAACGGTTGCATACGCACAGTCTTACCATTGGTGAACATCAGAGCTCTAGCGAGGAATGGGCCCAAAAAAATCTGTACATTTGATAATAAGGATTTTAGACAAAATCATTGTAATACCTACTGATAGCAATATTTCAGAAAAAATAATTCTGGAAATGTTAAGTAACCGATTCATAAAACAAAAATATTGATTACAAAACAGCAGTTTTCAAGTGCTTAAGTAGGGTGATGGAGCAGCCTAGTTATTTAGCTTCTCAAATGTGGGTCTGGTCCTCAAGCACACCACAAGGATCATGTTCAACGATTTTCCCTAGTTCATCAGTCCACTCTCATGACCCAAATTGTTAGTGATCCCCTCCTAAATAAAGTCGCTTGCAATTGATATTAAAGCTGTCAATGCACAATGAAATTTTGATGCAGTTCTCCTTTCTGAACTCTTGTTTCCACAGATTTGCAATCAATACAAGTTTCTCTAGTTCGTCAGCCTCGATATCTGGCCGTAAAAACTTTGAGTGATACTTTCATCCATATGGTGCATTTGACAGGGATCTTGTCAACCAAGACCATTTCCATTACTTCTGCATTATTTTTTCTTTTTGCAACAGAAGAAATCTATATATCATATTCACCTCTCGATTGATTACCACAGCTTTCCACTGCTTCCTAGTCGCTGTTCTGTGTCTTCTGGCTAGGGTCCAGCACTCCACATCCGTACAGTAAGACATGCATACTGTAGCTTCTCAAACACTGGATCTATTCTGAGGCTATCTTACTGTTGGTAAAAATGCATTTCATGTTTTAAAAGTTGCCTTAGATTGACCGATTCTCTTCTTGATTTCTGTGTCACTACTTGCCGTCCGGGGTGATAGTACAACCAAGGTATTTAAAGGTGTTTACTTGTCTGATTCTCTCTCCTTTACAGGCTATGTTGCATTGTGGTATAACAGGTTTTTTCGAGATCACCATGCATTCTGTCTTCTTTGCATTGAGCTGTAATCCTTTCTTTTCGCTTTCGTCTGGTTATTAACCATTAAACTCATAATCTGTGGGCCTGGGTTCAAGCCACCACCAAGGTATCTGTTCAAGGGGATTTTTACCTAATGTTAACATCAGTTCCAACTCTTTTCCCCCAAAAATCCTTTAGATGAATCCCCCCCCCTCCCCCCCAAAAAAAAAAGTCCTTCAAGATGAGACTATTAACCAAAGTCCCATGTGCCAATGCACACCGAACATTTTGCACACATATTGAACCAGTTCCACCTTTCTGAAGAGAAGCCATTGCATTCCAGTTGGAATGAATGACAAGTTTTGTTTTGTTTCTGACTGGATTTTGTTTCGTCCCTCAGCTAGAGGTCTGAGATTAAAAACTTGTGAGATTTTGCATATGTGACCGTTTTTCACCCACTGACTTCAGGGATGGTGTCTAAACAAGACATCTGTGTGCATGTGGTGTTTTTTAATGGGTTTTTTTTTTTAATGCAACAAGAAGAAAATCATATATATGTGCACACTCATTCACACACAGCCTCTCACTCTCACTCTCTCGTGCTATCTCTCTCTTTGTTTCTATCTCTCTATCTCTGTGTCTACATGCTTGTCTGTCAATTACTGTCTGTCCATCCCTTCCCCACCCCCCATCTATTATGTCTGTTTATCTCCCCATCTTTCTCTGTCTCCTCCCATTCCTTCCCCTCAACACCCCCCTGCCCCCCCCCCCCCCCCCCCCCCCACACACACACACCATTCCCCCTCACTCTGTTCTCTCGCACACTCACCCTATAATGCTGCAGCTGTTGTTCCAAGACTTCGGTGGCACAGTCGGAGGGGAGGTGGGTGCTGCAGCTGACGTCAGTCTCCCTGCACCAGTGCTCCACTGTGTGGCAGTCTGCTTCGTACACTCGCCGGGCGGCAGAAGCAGGTTCTCAGGTAAGCTTCCTGCTTCTTCAGACGGTCTGCCAGAGTCTGCTGCTGCTCTTTCAGTTCTGCAGGGAAAAAAAAATGGGTCGGGAAAAGTTTGGTATGAAGGAATGTGCATGTGTGGGTGTTTAGGGTGTGGGGGGAAGGAATGGGAAAGTGTGTGTGTGTGTGTGTGTTCTGAAACTTTTTTGCATGCCTCGCAAAATTCTCATAAAGACGATATCCAGAATCTCTTATCTGCTTTCTGAAATGCTTCCATTTTGTTGCAAATTGTATCCGTCATGTAAAGATAACGGGACATTATTTCACAGGAATCATTTCACCACACACAACACACATACACCACCCACCCACACACACACACACACCACACACACACACACCACCCAACACCACACCACACCACACCACACCACACCACACACACCACACCACACAAAACAACACCCCCCCACCCCCCCCCCACACACACACAACACACACAACACACAACACAACCACACCACACCACATCACACACACACCACACACTCTCACCTCCCTCTAGACTTACCAGCCAGTGTGGTGTCAACCTGCTCGGCCCCTTCCTCTGTGCATCCCTCCTTCAGTTGCTGGCCCTTGCTGTTCAGTTCTTCCAGCTGTGCACTGCGGCTCTGTACCTTGGCTGCCAGGCTCTGTGAGACAACAGCAATGACACGCTGCAATGACATGTGATGCGATAAGATGCAAGGTAATAATGCAATGAAATATACTACAACACAGCGCAGCACAAGAGATATAATTCACCACACAATACCAATCGGTACAATTCAATCCAATCCAAAACAATACAATACAAGACAGTACAATGTAATGCAGTGCAATAAAAAGCTATACCAGGCAATATGATAAACATATCATGATAGTAGCAGATTTCCTAGTCCAAGCTTCACTGGGAAGGCTGTTTTTAACACAAGATGCCCTTTGGCATTGCAGTACAGTACATTACAGTATAATACAGCGCTATAAAGACACAAGATACATGTTACACTAAACCACACTATACCACATAGCATTACACTACACTACACTGTGCTACACTACATTACACTACAGCACACCACACTACACCACATAGCATTACACTACACTACACTGTGCTACACTACACTACACTACAGCACACTGCGCTATACTACATAGCATTACACTACACTACACTATACTATACTACAGTACACTACAGTACACCACAATACAATAAACTACACTACAATACAATAAACTACACTACAATACAATACACTACACTACATCAAAATATTCATCATTCATTTTCTCACCCCGGATGGAAACTTATAATGTAAATATCGGGATTGTTTTGTTGGTTGTTTTTATTAAATGATTAATGGGTTTGGGATTCTTTCTTTCTTTCTTTCTTTCATTTATTGCTTCTTTGCTCCATAGTTTAAAAATGAATACGTCATAGAGCTTATGAATATTCAAAGCACTGGTACACTTTTTTCTCTCAAAAAATGCCAGGAAGGACAGAGAATACAAACACATCCACAAAAGCAAACAAAAAAATAGTTTAAAAACTTGCATTGATTAGAATGGTGTGTGAAAAAGACAGGAAGGTAGAAAGGGAAGAAGTGAATGATGAAGGAGAGAAGAAGGGAGAAAGATATGAGGAAAGGGAGGAGGATGAAGAGGGTAAGACAAAGCGGAAATGGTGGGGATGAAGTTAGTGAAAAACAAAAACAATTGTGCTGTTAGACAGAATATTTGATTTAACAGCCAGCCAGCCAGCCAGCCAGACAGACCGACCCACTGACAGATCAACCAACCAACTGACTGACCGACCGAACGACCGACAGAGACAGACAGACAGACACACACACACTGACTAACTAACTAACTATGCACTCTAAGATGTGGTTCAGAAGAAAAATATTGTAAAAAAAAAATCACAAAACAATGCGACAGCAGCAAGTTCAACACTGGTGTTAGCACAGCACATGAAGACAAGTATTAAGGGGCAACACAACCATGCCTATTATCCCTGATCTCTCTCTCTCTCTCTCCTCCCCCCCCCCCCCCCCCCCCCTCTCCCTCACTGTCCCCTTGTGAATCCATGGCGTAAAAAGCTTAACACAATAATATTATATAGTGTCATTGTCACTGTCTCTCTTATATGCACACACACACACACACACACACATATGCACATACATGCACACACTGTCACAGACACATACAACCATCCACATCCCTGCATGTGCGTGCACACACACACACAGTCTAATGAACTCCTAAAAGTCTTCTGAAAAACAATTCCTTTTTGTTGTTGTTGAAAGGCTATAACAATACACACACATGCACACACACAAGCAATTATTGATATTCAGTGTTCACAATTTTGCATCAAGGTTCAGACTAATCTCCTAATGTTCGATATCAGTAATTGTTCTGATTTTTTAAGAATCCAAATCAATCTGCTTCATACTAGGCTGATTTTTGTATTACAGAACAAAAACAGGGACAGTGTGCATCATGTTGTTATGGTCCATGTATGTCAACACTGTCACAAACAGTCATTAGCAAAAGTGCCAAACCACTCATGAAACCTGTGCACATCATTCAAACAACACTTCTACCTCTAGTCTTCTAGTCAGATCTCTCTGTAAGCAAAACAGCAGAGAAACAATCAATCCTCTGGGTTTTAAAAACAAAACCAAGCCTAGATTGCTGAAGATCATCTCTAATTCCAGGCACTAAAATACATGTAGGAAAAAAGACAGCAGGGTCTGTAAACATGTCAGTAGGAAAAGTTCCATACACAGAAACAGAAACAAAACTACTTTGCCAGACCTTTGATTCTACGAAAGAAACATTCATCCAAATAAATGTTTGATCTATATCAAACAAATATAATGTGTCTCCTTGGACTCTTTGCAATATTTAACATGAAGAAAAACCATGAGGAAACTTTTTTCTTCGTTCCTAAGCTAGAGCTCTGAGGTTCACCAATGGTGAGATTTCTACATAATTACGGGGGCCATGGGGTTTTTTTCCTCCAAACTCTGGAGTCAGTACTGATGTTAACTTCAAGGGAGAAATCCTCTTGAATGGGCGTCTCACCAGTGGCTGCTGCCTGACTCCATCTCAGTCCATCAAATTATGAGCGCAGCGCTCCAGTCTAACAACTAGACCTATCCCACCCAACTGATTCTTTTACTTGATCAGTCATTCTAAATAGCATTGATAAATGCTCTGCCCTGTACCATGATAAAATGGAGAGGATTCATGATACACTCTGAATATAAATCAAGGCAAACATATCAAATAATGCTTGGCTGATGCAAAATTCTTCAAATAAGAAGGCATGCACACATGCATTTACACATGCATGCATAAATATATACACACATTCATGTAATCACAAATATCTATACATATGCATGCATGGACACACACACACACACATACAAACACACACACACATGACATACATCACACACACACACACACACACACACACACTCACACACACACACACTCACAAACCAGTACCTTGCATTTATCAGCCTGTTTGTCCACATCAGAGGCCAGCAGTCTGACAGTGTCCAGTTTCTCGGCAGCCTTGACCCTGCCCTCCATCCAGTCCTGCTGCTTGCCCACCGACGTCTTGAAGTCCAGGCGTAGCTGACGGCTCTCCTCCAGCTTGGTACACCGCGTGGTCACCAACTCCATCACCTGAACATGGGCAGCAACATGTTCTGTGTTGTGCTGCATTGTGTTGTGTTGTGTTACATTGCACTGCACTAAAAAGGTAAAGGTGTCCCATAACCTATGTGGTCATAGGGAAGTGAGGCATCAGAGACCTCAGCTTCTCAAGGGGCCAGCATATTGAGGGTAGCGCCCATCTCCTCTCCCTCGCTGCTTTACCTTCCCTGACCCTAAAGAGGAAGTTTCCTTTTACAGCTGGGTAAACTGGGGGACTGTACTGAAGTGAAGATGTGCAGTCACCCATCCAAGAGGTAACCACCCTTGGTGCTGCTTAACCTTAGCTGGGGGAAAGTGAAGGCTCTGACCACTGAGATATCCCGTCCCCACACTGCACTACTTTGCCTTATTTGCATTGCATTGCATTGCATTCTGTTGCATTGCATTAGCTTCCTTTGCATTGTGTGGCATTGCATTGCATTAGTTTCCTTTGCATTGCATTGTGTTACATTGCATTGGCTTGCTTTGCATTGTCTTACATTGAATTAGTTTACTTTGCATTGTATTGTGTTGCTATGTAATAGCTTGCTTTGCATTGCACTGTTGCATTGCATTGCTTAAGCTTGCTTTGCATTGTTGCATTGCATTACCTTAGCTTGCTTTGCACTGCCTTATATTGCACTGCCTCAGCTTGCTTTGCATTGTGTTCAATGCATCAGCATGCTTGCATTGCATTGCATTAGCCTGCTTTGCGGTGTGATGCATTGCATTAGCTTGTTTTGCATTGCACTCTTGTGTTGCATTGCATTGCATTAGCTTGCTTTGCATTGAGTTGTTGTGTTGTGTTACATTGCATTGTATTATCTTCCTTTGCTTTGCAATGTGTTACATTTCATTAGCTTGCTTTGCATTGCACTATGTTACATTGCTATGCGTTACTTTGCCTTGAATTGAATTGTGTGTGTTGTGATACTTTACAATGCATTGCATTACTTTTAATTGCCCTGTGTTGTGTTACATTGCATTGCATTAACTTGCTTTGCATTGCAATCCTTTTACAGTCATGACAGACAGATTTCTCTATGAGAAAGTTGTTCGGCTCTCCCTAGAGATATTCTGTTGAAACAAATGCAAAACCATCCTTCCTCACTACTAGTCTACATGCAATTTTGGTCCCTATAGGAGTGGCCTTTTCCTACAAACTTTGTCAGAAACTGCAAAGTTTGCCAGGGAATTTGTAACAACAACAAAATTCTAGCAAGTATAAGTTTATCAAAAATGTTTGGGTATTTTTGTTTTTTACCAAGAATAGTTTGAAACGTTTGTTTCATTTGAAACTTTCTCCTTCTTGGTTTGTCATGGTTGTTTTTTCTTCTTTTTTTTGTGCACAGATTCTTATCCACAACTTATGTATCATCAAAATACATCAAATTTTTTTTAAGTAAGAAATAAATAAAAGAAAAAAATAATGAAAAAAATGTTTTAAAAGCCCATCAAGTTTCAATTCTGAATATAAATGTACATAATACATCACACTCATCTTTAAAAAAAGAAAAAAAAAGAAGAAACACATAAGAAACCAAAAACAAAACAACGACAAAACCCCAACCAAACCTTTTCTTCCCTTAAACTGAAAACAATCAATCAAACTAAATGACATATGCCACTCACAGAACGCTCTCAACAACTCCACCTCTGTCTGCCTCATGCTCAGCTAAAACAGACTGAGAGAAGCAGACAGCCAAGACAATGAGCAGTTATGAAGAGTGCGTGTGGCTATGTAATTGTCCAGAGACATTCTATTCACCCAGCATTAGGAAACCTGTGATTAAGCTATGGCTTCACGCAATATATAACAGTACCAAGTGTTGGCTCTGTTAGCTCTTGCTTCTTAAGAGTATAAGGGGCGTTGGAAGGTATAGGGTTGTAGTGTGTGTAAGTGTGTGTGTGTGTGAGTGAGTGTGTGAAAAATTATTTGTTTAAGATTAAAACCAGGCTAGCCAACACACTAAAGACAGGCACATTCACACTACTATACGTTTTGTACAATGTCACACACAGACACACACACACAAATACAAAGATACAAAGACACACAATCACCCACAAACACACAATATACACACTGCATCCATCACCCACCAATATCCAACCCCAATCCTGCCCCATTCCCTTCCAGCACAAAGACATAACATACCTGTATGTGTTGTGCCTGGACCTGTCTGACCAGGAGTTCTACAGACTGTCGTTCAGGTCCTGGCAGGTCGTCCAGTAAGGCCTCTGCCTGCTGCTTCACAGCCTCCAGGGTGATCTGCTTCTCCTCCAGGGTGGCACTCAGCTCCTGAGGTCAAATATCATACACATTGTATCAGTGACTGGACTTCTCCCTTAGCTCCTTGCGGAGTCAGCGGGGCATTCTCTTTCTCGCCTGCAAGATTTTACTGTCTGTGGAAAGTTTATCATCTCATTCTCCACGTAAACTGACAGTATATGATGCTGACGGAAGGTTGAAAGACTGAACTCTCATAATAATCTTATAGCTCTTACTGCTGGTGGAAGAGTAACCTGATCGTTTCTTACTGTTGATGGAAGAGTAAAAGTCTGAACTCTCAATGGAACCTGATAGTTCAAAAGTCTGAACTCTCAATGGAACCTGATAGTTCAAAAGTCTGAACTCTCAATGGAACCTGATAGTTCAAAAGTCTGAACTCTCAATGGAACCTGATAGTTAAAAAATCTGAACTCTCAATGGAACCTGATAGTTCAAAAGTATGAACTCTCAATGGAACCTGATAGTTCCTTCTGCCAATGAAAGAGTGAAAGTCTGAACTCTTAATAGTTCTTACTAGCAATGAAAACTTTTTTTTTAAAAAGACTCTCACTTGTGTGATCTGATACTTGTTTTTCTTGCTGTTTTTGTTTTTGTCAAGCCTTAGTTGTTTTTTGTTGTTGTTGTTTTTTATCAGCAATGAAAGAATTACAATCAGAACTTTCATTGTAACCTGGCAGTTTTTATCACGATCATTCAAAAGATTTTCGGTGGCAGTGAAAAAGTTCATCTGTTCTGTCTGAAAGCTTTTGCTGATGATGGAAGAGCTAAAATAGTCTAGAACTCTTTACACCCTGACAATCTATACCAGAAGCAAAAAGATAAAAAATACTAAAGGTAGGAATCTCACCTGTGTGGTTTGCAAGTGATGGTCCACCTCACTGGGGTCCACCCCCAGGCGAAGCTCGGTGCAGAGGCTGGAGTTGGTGTCCTCCAGCCAGCGGATGTACTGCTCCGCTTCTGCCTTGATGCTGCCCAGGTCGTCCCCCAGGGAGCCGTAGCTCCGCTGCTTCTTCTCTGCTGAGGCCTGCAGTTCTCCATACCTCCTCTCTGTTATTCTGGAAGGGCGAGATGGGGTGATATGTTGAATGTTTGGTTTGGGTATTGTTCTACGCTTGAGGCTTGAAGTAACGATTAATGAAGAACAATAATAGAAGCAGTAAAAAAAAAAATACTAACAGCAATCTCCAATCTTACTATGGTTTATGCCTTTTTCTTTCATAAATTAAGGGTATATATTCATTAACTTTTATGTCTCAAGGATTGACAAAACACATGTATGAGTTTTCACACACACATACATGCATGCACACACACTCACACATGCACACATGCACACACACACACACGCACGCATGCACACACACACGCACGCATGCACGCACACACACACATGTACACACACACAGACACACACAAGCAAACACACACACACACACCTGCCTCCCCTCCAACACACACACACACATACCCCCTCGCCCCCTCGCCCCCAGTACTATCCTACACACTTTGCACTGTACACCTCCCCTACCTCATGTGTTCCTGGACCAGCTCAGTGTCGTGCTGACTCAGCCTGGGCAGCAGTTCTGAGGCCTTGCCCCTCAGGTCCTCCACCCCTTGCCGCCTCTTGTCCACACCCTCCACAAATTTCTGAAACACACCCCATGGACAGTTGTAAACTCTGTGTGTGTGTGTGAGTGTGAGTGTGTGTCAATCAATCAATCAATCACTCACATTTAGTTTTTGCAAGCCATAAGACCCATATGAACACAATATGAAAAAGCAACCATGGAGCAGTCGAGGTGATATAATACAGTAAGCACATAGTCTTTGTTGCAGGCAGGGAAAGAGCTACATGTTTCTGATCTTTACACATTCAGTGACATAAACTGCCAGTTTCACAATCAATTTCTCAGAAGGGTTTGAACACAGCATCTGACCCTTAAAGCCTGATGGAAACCTGTGATAATAAAGGGGTATATAACGTTTACGCAAAGCTGCATATTTTGGGCATATGAGCAAAAAATGACATAAATCTTCAACCACAGATCTGTCACACTGCACACAATAAGGATTTACAGGCGTTTTCTTATAACGTGGAATGCCTTTCAGTGGCAGTGTATTACTTCTTAATAAGCAAAGTATACGAGGGTGTTCAGAGGAAACCAAAAGTCCTACATAATTTGCTGTGTGTGTGTGTGTGTGTGTGTGTGTGTGTGTGTGTGTGTGTGTGTGTGTGTGTGTGTGTGTGAAACATGATTGAGTGACACAACATACTGCGAAAAGAGCTGAAAACTGCAAGGAGAGGAGGAAGCTGGTTGCAAAATGGCGTCCCAACGGTCGACTAGACAATGGTATAGGTGAAGGTGAAGGTGATGGTAAAACATGATGGATAGAGCTGATTGGTAATTGTGTATGCTCTGTGTAGTGTGTGTGTGTGTGTGTGTGTGTGTGTGTGTGTGTGTGTGTGTGTGTGTGTGTGTGTGTGTGTGGATTATTGACTTACTAATTCACTCACTCATGTGCACTTGCTTGCAAGCACTTGTGCACGCACATGCATACACATTCACACACTTTAAATTTTTATATTTGGCAGTCAAAACAAAAGTTAAATGTGCTTGGAAAATAAATATAGATAGTTGAAACACAGATGTTAAGCTTCCTGGTTTGAGGGTTAATTATCATACCATATACCATCATGCACAGTATAATTTAAACATGAAGCAAGATTGTCAGCTCATGCTGTCTGTCTTCTACATTTCTACAAACCATTTAGATAGGGAAAAAGAAAAGCTATGAAAAAATAATTTAAAACTTTCTCTTTCGAGATGGGCAAAGAAGAATATCATTTAAAACAAGACTTTGACCTTGACATCTGATCCAGGACTTGATTTGACCTTAAACCCTTATCTACGACCTTGAAATGTAATACATTTCACATTCTCTTCACAGTCAAATCTGGATGAAGAATACACAACAACAACAAAAAAACAAAAGAAACTCTGTTCCAAACCCAACTGATGGTGCATTTTCAAATTTTCTACAATATCATGTCATGACCTTAACCTCCCCCTCTGACCTTGACACGTACCAATTAGGGTTCCAAATCTTATTAAAGCTGCTCGTTGTACTCTACTGAATGAAACCAATATGTAAAATGTAGCCTTCTTTGACCTTTCTGTTGTAATGCATTTCACCTTGATGATACATAACCTTGATCTTTCACTTGTCATTTTCAGTTACTCTATTCTGTTTTCATAAACAAAACAAAACAAAGGGGTTGGGAAGACCTCGTCCACAATCTAGCATACTAAACGTTATCTTGTTTTTTCTTTAACCCATGCTTGTGTGGAAGGGCAAGCATCTTCTTCTTCTTCTTAGTCCTTATCGCTCCTAGTGGAGCATAGGGCCTCAACAGCGTCCCTCCACCTTCTCCTGTCTCTGGCAAGGGTCTTGGCCTCTTCCCATGTCAGGCTGGAGTCTCTCAGCTCACTATGCAGGCTTCTCCTCCAGGTCTGTTTGAGGTGCCCTCTCTTCCTTTTCCCCTGCGGGTTCCACTCGAGCACTTGTCTGGTGATGTTGCAAGGCTCCTACCGTAGGGTGTGGCCGACCCAACGCCACTTTCGCCGCCTTACTTGGACATCCATAGGCTGTTGGTTCGCCCCCATCCACAGGTCGGTATTGGCACTCTGTCGAACCATCTGAGATGAAGGATCTGCCGGAAACATCCGTTGATGAAGGTCTGGATCTTGGAGGAGCTGGTGTTGATGACCCGCCAAGTTTCTGACCCGTAGAGAAGCACAGACTTCACGTTGGAGTTGAAGATCCTGAGCTTGGTGGTTGTGGAGATCGCATTTGTTCTCCATACGGGTTTCAAGATGGCAAATGCTTGGCGTGCTTTCTTTATTCTTGCCTTGATGTCTAGGGCAAGCATCAATGTTGACAATACTCTATCCATGCTCTTACACCCTTCTCCTCTAACCGCCCCTCCCCCCCCCCCCCCCCTCTCTCTCTCCTCACTCTCTCTCTCTCTCTCCTCATCTGCTTGCACACACACACACACCATTCCACCCTTCCTTAACCTTCAACAACCCAAACACTTCCCACTCCCACAAATTTCCCTTCCCCCCCCCCCCCCCCCCCCCACCTTCCACTCCCAGTGGCTGCAGTTTGTCCTACTGCCATGACTTTTCTTTTCTTTTTGGAGGTTAGTGTCATACCTGCCACACCTACAACTAACTACACAGAACTGGCAGCATAGGAAACTTGCCAGCCAAAAGTGTCAGTAGCTAATCCTGTCACCCTGGCTTCACTGCCCTTCTGTTCGACAGCAATCTGACCCTGTTTGGTGGGGTGGGGTAGGGTGGGGTGTCTGGTGTTGGAAGTGGTGTTGAAGGGGTGGGTGGGTGGGTGGGTGAGGGTGCATACACGTGCACGTGCACACGTGTATGCGCTCTCTTTCCATCGCTATGACTCTGTCTTTATCTATTTCTCGCTGTCTCTTTGTCTGTCTCTGTGCCTTTGTCTCTCTGTGAGAGATAGACGACTATACTGAAGCTAGAAATTGGAAAATGTCACACACACACACGCGCGCGCGCGCGGCCAGAGGGAGGGGGGGGGGGGGGGGGGGGGGGGAGAGAGAGAGAGAGAGAGAGAGAGGGGGGGGGGGGGGGGGGGGGGGGGGGGGGGGGGGGGGGAGTTTGTTTTAATTTTAAAGTAAAAAGATTTTTAAATCAAGAAAAAGAAAACGAGGGGGGGGGAGAGGAGGGGGGAGAGAAGAAGAGAGAGAAGGGAGAGAGAGAGAGAAAAGAGGAGAAGAAGCAGTTTCATATTAAAAGTGAAAAGTTTTTAATAAAAGAAAAGAACAAGGGGGGGGGGGAGAGAGAGAAGAGAGGGAGAGAGAGAGAGGGGGGGGGGAGAGAGAAGAGGGGAGAGAAAATGACAATGACAAATTCTTTTTTTTCGAGGTAATGAAAAGCACACTGTTTTTTTTTGCATCCATCCCCGCCCTTGGGGGATACATTTTAAATAAAAAAACCCCAATACTTAACAGTCCCAAAAAAAACGGGGGAAAAAACCCCTTTTCAAACAGCTCCCCCCCAACAACCCCCCCCCCCCCCCCCAAAAAGCAAGCAATTTAAAAAAGAAAATCCAAAGATACCCCCACCCCCAAAAAACCCAACCAAAACAAACAAACAAACAAAGAGAAAAAAAAACCAACCAAAAAAGATGATAAAAAAGAAAAAAAAAACAACAACAAAAGAACAAGAGCAAAACAAAGCCAAAAAAAATAACACAACCAAAAATTTAAATAAGTCAAAAGATAAACATCTACCATTGTCAAATGGGAAAATACTTTTTACACAAAATTATAAAAATTGAAATAGGCACCTTAAAATTGATACAGAGGCAGTCCAAAAAAGTTGAAAAAAAAAAAATGGAATCCTTATCAGGGTTACTAGACTATAAACAGGACGATAAAAATGAAGAAGAGAACAAGGGCAGAGAGTGTGTGTTGTGTATTTCAGAGATAATATCCCAAAATATAAATCCCAAAACATATGCGATCCCATCAAACTCATTTTGATTATACTCGTTTTAAAATTTTATGCATGAAATGAAATAAATTTAAAAACCCATCTCCACACAATAAAAAAAAAGAAACAAACCAAAAGAAAATTTAAAAAATATACAGTCGTTTTGGGGGAGAATATGGGTGGGGTGAGTGAGTGAGTATGTGTGTGTGTGTGTGTGTGTGTGTTTGAGCCCGCGCTGCGGGGGTGTGTTGTGTGTGTGTGTGTTTGAGTGTGTGTGTGTGTGTGTGGGGGGGGGGGGGGGGGGGGGGGGGGGGGGGGGGGGGGGGGGGGGTTTCAGGATAAAACTAATATGTAATACTCACATACACACAATCAACACAAACACTTTTAATTATGTTTGCAAAATTTAAGTCAGGTAATAAAAAAAGTCAATACCCATAACTCTCTAATAAAGGGGGGGAAAAACCAATAAAGTCAAAAAAAGAACATCACACATTTTAAATAATAGAAAAAAAATTCTTTTTTTTTTTTTCCCGGGTAATGATAAGTATTCATTTCTTTTTTTCATCCAGCCCCGCCCCTGGGGCAATTTTCAAATCAC
>CM054138.1:57155739-57163239 GCA_028751875.1 Rapana venosa
TGGACTCTTTGCAATATTTAAATGAAGAAAAAAACCATGGGGAAAACTTTTTTTTTCGTTCCTAAGAGAGCGGGGTTCACCAATGGTGAGATTTCTACATAATTACGGGGGACCATGGGGTTTTTTCCTCCAAACTCTGGAGTCAGTACTGATGTTAACTTCAAGGGAGAAATCCTCTTGAATGGGCGTCTCACCAGTGGCTGCTGCCTGACTCCATCTCAGTCCATCAAATTATGAGCGCAGCGCTCCAGTCTAACAACTAGACCTACCCCACCCAACTGATTCTTTTACTTGATCAGTCATTCTAAATAGCATTGATAAATGCTCTGCCCTGTACCATGATAAAATGGAGAGGATTCATGATACACTCTGAATATAAATCAAGGCAAACATATCAAATAATGCTTGGCTGAGCAAATTCTTCAAATAAGAAGGCATGCACACATGCATTTACACATGCATGCATAAATATATACACACATTCATGTAATCACAAATATCTATACATATGCATGCATGGACACACACACACACAACATACAAACACACACACACATGACATACATTCACACACACACACACACACACACACACACACTCACACACACACACACACACAAAACCAGTACCTTGCATTTATCAGCCTGTTTGTCCACATCAGAGGCCAGCAGTCTGACAGTGTCCAGTTTCTCGGCAGCCTTGACCCTGCCCTCCATCCAGTCCTGCTGCTTGCCCACCGACGTCTTGAAGTCCAGGCGTAGCTGACGGCTCTCCTCCAGCTTGGTACACCGCGTGGTCACCAACTCCATCACCTGAACATGGGCAGCAACATGGTCTGTGTTGTGCTGCATTGTGTTGTGTTGTGTTACATTGCACTGCACTAAAAAGGTAAATGTATAGGTGTCCCATAACCTATGTGGTCATAGGGAAGTGAGGCATCAGAGACCTCAGCTTCTCAAGGGGCCAGCATATTGAGGGTAGCGCCCATCTCCTCTCCCTCGCTGCTTTACCTTCCCTGACCCTAAAGAGGAAGTTTCCTTTTACAGCTGGGTAAACTGGGGGACTGTACTGAAGTGAAGATGTGCAGTCACCCATCCAAGAGGTAACCACCCTTGGTGCTGCTTAACCTTAGCTGGGGGAAAGTGAAGGCTCTGACCACTGAGATATCCCGTCCCCACACTGCACTACTTTGCCTTATTTGCATTGCATTGCATTGCATTCTGTTGCATTGCATTAGCTTCCTTTGCATTGTGTGGCATTGCATTGCATTAGTTTCCTTTGCATTGCATTGTGTTACATTGCATTGGCTTGCTTTGCATTGTCTTACATTGAATTAGTTTACTTTGCATTGTATTGTGTTGCTATGTAATAGCTTGCTTTGCATTGCACTGTTGCATTGCATTGCTTAAGCTTGCTTTGCATTGTTGCATTGCATTACCTTAGCTTGCTTTGCACTGCCTTATATTGCACTGCCTCAGCTTGCTTTGCATTGTGTTCAATGCATCAGCATGCTTGCATTGCATTGCATTAGCCTGCTTTGCGGTGTGATGCATTGCATTAGCTTGTTTGCATTGCACTCTTGTGTTGCATTGCATTGCATTAGCTTGCTTTGCATTGAGTTGTTGTGTTGTGTTACATTGCATTGTTATATCTTCCTTTGCTTTGCAATGTGTTACATTTCATTAGCTTGCTTTGCATTGCACTTGTTACATTGCTATGCGTTACTTTGCCTTGAATTGAATTGTGTGTGTTGTGATACTTTACAATGCATTGCATTACTTTTAATGCCCTGTGTTGTGTTACATTGCATTGCATTAACTTGCTTTGCATTGCAATCCTTTTACAGTCATGACAGACAGATTTCTCTATGAGAAAGTTGTTCGGCTCTCCCTAGAGATATTCTGTTGAAACAAATGCAAAACCATCCTTCCTCACTACTAGTCTACATGCAATTTTGGTCCCTATAGGAGTGGCCTTTTCCTACAAACTTTGTCAGAAACTGCAAAGTTTGCCAGGGAATTTGTAACAACAACAAAATTCTAGCAAGTATAAGTTTATCAAAAATGTTTGGGTATTTTTGTTTTTTACCAAGAATAGTTTGAAACGTTTGTTTCATTTGAAACTTTCTCCTCTTGGTTTGTCATGGTTGTTTTTTCTTCTTTTTTTTTGTGCACAGATTCTTATCCACAACTTAGTATCATCAAAATACATCAAATTTTTTTTAAGTAAGAATAAATAAAGAAAAAATAATGAAAAAAATGTTTTAAAAGCCCATCAAGTTTCAATTCTGAATATAAATATACATAATACATCACACTCATCTTTAAAAAAAGAAAAAAAAAGAAGAGAACACATAAGAAACCAAAAACAAAACAACGACAAAACCCCAACCAAACCTTTTCTTCCCTTAAACTGAAAACAATCAATCAAACTAAATGACATATGCCACTCACAGAACGCTCTCAACAACTCCACCTCTGTCTGCCTCATTGCTCAGCTAAAACAGACTGAGAGAAGCAGACAGCCAAGACAATGAGCAGTTATGAAGAGTGCGTTGTGGCTATGTAATTGTCCAGAGACATTCTATTCACCCAGCATTAGGAAACCTGTGATTAAGCTATGGCTTCACGCAATATATAACAGTACCAAAGTGTTGGCTCTGTTAGCTCTTGCTTCTTAGAGTATAAGGGGCGTTGGAAGGTATAGGGTTTGTAGTGTGTGTAAGTGTGTGTGTGTGTGAGTGTGTGTGTGAAAAAATTATTTGTTTAAGATTAAAACCAGGCTAGCCAACACACTAAAGACAGGCACATTCACACTACTATACGTTTTGTACAATGTCACACACAGACACACACACCAAATACAAAGATACAAAGACACACAATCACCCACAAACACACAATATACACACTGCATGCCTCACCCACCAATATCCAACCCCAATCCTGCCCCATTCCTTCCAGCACAAAGGACATAACATACCTGTATGTGTTGTGCCCTGGACCTGTCTGACCAGGAGTTCTACAGACTGTCGTTCAGGTCCTGGCAGGTCGTCCAGTAAGGCCTCTGCCTGCTGCTTCACAGCCTCCAGGGTGATCTGCTTCTCCTCCAGGGTGGCACTCAGCTCCTGAGGTCAAATATCATACACATTGTATCAGTGACTGGACTTCTCCCTTAGCTCCTTGCGGAGTCAGCGGGGCATTCTCTTTCTCGCCTGCAAGATTTTACTGTCTGTGGAAAGTTTATCATTCATTCTCCACGTAAACTGACAGTATATGATGCTGACGGAAGGTTGAAAGACTGAACTCTCATAATAATCTTATAGCTCTTACTGCTGGTGGAAGAGTAACCTGATCGTTTTTACTGTTGATGGAAGAGTAAAAGTCTGAACTCTCAATGGAACCTGATAGTTCAAAAGTCTGAACTCTCAATGGAACCTGATAGTTCAAAAGTCTGAACTCTCAATGGAACCTGATAGTTCAAAGTCTGAACTCTCATGGAACCTGATAGTTAAAAAATCTGAACTCTCATGGAACTGATAGTTCAAAAGTTATGAACTCTCAATGGAACCTGATAGTTCCTTCTGCCAATGAAAGAGTGAAAGTCTGAACTCTTAATAGTTCTTACTAGCAATGAAAACTTTTTTTTTTAAAAGACTCTCACTTGTGTGATCTGATACTTGTTTTTCTTGCTGTTTTTGTTTTTGTCAAGCCCTTAGTTGTTTTTTGTTGTTGTTGTTTTTTATCAGCAATGAAAGAATTACAATCAGAACTTTCATTGTAACCTGGCAGTTTTTATCACGATCATTCAAAAGATTTTCGGTGGCAGTGAAAAAGTTCATCTGTCTGTCTGAAAGCTTTTGCTGATGATGGAAGAGCTAAATAGTCTAGAACTCTTTACACCCTGACAATCTATACCAGAAGCAAAAAGATAAAAAATACTAAAGGTAGGAATCTCACCTGTGTGGTTTGCAAGTGATGGTCCACCTCACTGGGGTCCACCCCCAGGCGAAGCTCGGTGCAGAGGCTGGAGTTGGTGTCCTCCAGCCAGCGGTTTGTACTTCCCTCCGCTTCTGCCTTGTGGCTGCCCAGGTCGTCCCCCGGGAGCGTAGCTCCGCTGCTTCTTCTCTGCTGGGGCCCTGCAGTTCTCCATACCTCCTTCTGTTATTTGGAAGGGCGAGTGGGGTGATATGTTGAATGTTTGGTTTGGGTATTGTTCTACGCTTGAGGCTTGAAGTAACGATTAATGAAGAACAATAATAGAAGCATTTAAAAAAAAAAATACTAACAGCAATCTCCAATCTTACTATGGTTTATGCCTTTTCTTTTCTTTAAAATTAAGGGTATATATTCATTAACTTTTATGTCTCAAGGATTGCCCAAAACACATGTATGATTTTTCACACACACATTACATGCATGCACACACACTCACACATGGCACACATGCACACACACACACACGCACGCATGCACACACACACCCCACGCATGCACGCACACACCAAAATGTACACCACACAGACACACACAAGCAAACACCACAACACAACCTGCTCCCCTCCAACACACACACACAATACCCCCTCGCCCCTCCCCCCCATTTACTATCCTAACACTTTGCACTGTACACCTCCCCTACTCATGTGTTCCTGGACCAGCTCAGTGTCGTGCTGACTAGCCTGGGCAGCAGTTCTGAGGCCTTGCCCTCAGGTCCCCCAAACCCCTTGCCGCTCTTGTCCACACCCTCCACAAATTTCTGAAACACACCCATGGACATTGTAAACTTGTGTGTGTGTGTGAGTGTGAGTGTGTGTCAATCAATCAATCAATCACTCACATTTAGTTTTTGCAAGCCATAAGACCCATTATGAACACAATATGAAAAAGCAACCATGGAGCAGTCGAGGTGATATAATACAGTAAGCACATAGTCTTTGTTGCAGGCAGGAAAGAGCTACATGTTTCTGATTTTTTACACTTTTCAGTGACATAAAACTGCCAGTTTCACAATCAATTTCTCAGAAGGGTTTGAACACAGCATCTGACCCTTAAAGCCTGATGGAAACCTGTGATAATAAAAGGGTATATAACGTTTTCGCAAAGCTGATATTTTGGGCATATGAGCAAAAATGAATAAATCTTCAACCCACAGATCTGTCACACTGCACACAAAAAGGATTTACAGGGTTTTCTTATAACGTGGAATGCCCCTTTTAGTGGCAGTGTATTACTTCTTAATAAGCAAAGTATACGAGGGTGTTCAGAGGAAACCAAAAAACCTACATAATTTGCTGTTGGTGTGTGTGTGTGTGTGTGTGTTTTGTGTGTGTGATGTGTGTGTGTGTGGTGTTGTGTGTGTGTGAAACATGATTGAGTGACACAACATACTGCGAAAAGAGCTGAAAAATGCAGGAGGGGGAGGAAGCTGGTTGCAAAATGGGTCCCAACGGTCGACTAGACAATGGTATAGGTGAAGGTGAAGGTGATGGTTAAAACATGATGGATAGAGCTGATTGGTAAATTTTGTATGCTCGTGTGTATGGTTGTGTGTGTGTGTGTGTGTGTGTGGTGTGTGTGTGGTTTTGTGTGTGTGTGTGTGTGTGTGTGTGTGGATTATTGACTTACTAATTCACTCATCATGTGCACTTGCTTGCAAGCACTTGTGCACGCACATGCATTTCACATTTCACACACTTTAAATTTTTTATTTGGCAGTCCCAAAAAAAAAGTTAAATTGCTTGGAAAAAAAATATAGATTGTTGAAACACAGATGTTAAACTTCCTGGTTTGAGGGTTTAATTATCATACCATATATCCATCATGCACAGGATAATTTAAACATGGAAGCAAGATTGTCAGCTCATGCTGTCTGTCTTCTCATTTTACCAAACCATTTAGATAGGGAAAAAGAAAAGCTATGAAAAAAATAATTTAAAACTTTCTCTTCGAGGGTGGGCAAAAAAGAATATCATTTAAAACAAGACTTTGACCTTGACATCTGATCCAGGACTTGATTGACCTTAAAACCTTATCTCGACCCTTGAAATGTAATACATTTCACATTCTTTCACAGTCAAATCTGGATGAAGAATACCACAACAACAAAAAAAAACAAAAGAAACTCTGTTCCCAACCACTGATGGTGCATTTTCAAATTTTCTACAATTCATGTCATGACCTTAACCTCCCCTCTGACCTTGACACGTACCAATTAGGGTTCCAAATCTTATTAAAGTGCTCGTTGGGACTCTACTGAATGAAACCCAATATGTAAAATGTAGCCTTCTTTGACCTTTCTGTTGTAATGCATTTTCACCTTGATGAACATAAACCTTGATCTTTCACTTGTCATTTTCAGTTACTCTATTTGTTTTCTAAACAAAAAAAACAAGGGGTTTGGGGAAAACCTCGTCCACAATCTAGCATACTAACGTTATCTTGTTTTTTCTTTAACCCATGCTTGTGTGGAAGGGCAGCATCTTCTTCTTTTCTTTTCCTTATCGCTCCTAGTGGGCATAGGGCCTCAACAGGTCCCTCCACCTTCTCCTGTCTCTGGCAAGGGTCTTGGCCCCTTCCATGTAGGCTGGGTCTCTCGTCACTATGCAGGCTTCTCTCCAGGTCTGTTTGAGGTGCCCTTCTTCCTTTTCCCCTGCGGGTTCACTCGAGCACTTGTCTGGTGATGTTGCAAGGTCCTACCGTAGGGTGTGGCCGACCCAACGCCACTTTCGCCCCCCTTACTTGGACATCCATAGGCTGTTGGTTCGCCCCCATCCACAGGTCGGTATTGGGACTCTGTCGAACCATCTGAGATGAAGGAAACTGCCGGAAACATTTCCCTTGATGAAGGTCTGGATTTGGAGGAGCTGGTGTTGATGACCCGCCAAGTTTCTGACCCGTAGAGAAGCACAGACTTCACGTTGGAGTTGAAGATCTGAGCTTGGTGGTTGTGGAGATGCATTTGTTCTCCTTACGGGTTTCAAGATGGCAAAAGCTTGGCGTGCTTTCTTTATTCTTGCCTTGATGTCTAGGGCAAGCTCAATGTTGACAATACTCTATCCATGTCTTACACCTTCTCCTCTAACCGCCCCTCCCCCCCCCCCCCCCCCTCCCTCTCTCTCACTCTCTCTCTCTTCTCCTCATCTGCTTGCACACACACACACACCATTCCACCTTCTTAACCTTCAACAACCCAAACACTTCCCACTCCCACAAATTTCCCTTCCCCCCCCTCCCCCCCCCCCCCCCCCCCCCCCCCCCCCCCCCCCCCCCACCACCCCCCCCCACCTTCCACTCCAGTGGCTGCAGTTTGTCTACTGCCATGACTTTTCTTTCTTTTGGAGGTTAGTGTCATACCTGCACACTACAATATACCAGAATGGAGCATGGAAACTTGCCAGCCAAAAGTGTCAGTAGCTAATCCTGTCACCCTGGCTTCACTGCCCTTCTGTTCGACAGCAATCTGACCCTGTTTGGTGGGGTGGGGTAGGGTGGGTGTCTG
>CM054138.1:57168239-57325739 GCA_028751875.1 Rapana venosa
CACACTGTTGCTGTTTTTGTAGGAAGCAAAATGTTGAAGGGATTTGTAGGAAATGGTAAGGTTTAGTTTTTTTAAAAGGTGTTGGTCAATTGTTGTCAAAAGCTTTTTGGTTACAAATGTCTCACAAAATTTTTGTCTTAAGTTTGTGCCAGTTGTCTCGAGGTAATCAGTGAGTATGAATGAGTGATTTTTTAAATCCCCGACGGTATGTGTTTGTTTTTATGTTTTTCCAAGGGTTTGGAAAGGATGATATATGGAAAATTGGTCTATGTTTGAGGGGGGGCTGAGTGTCCCAGATTTGTGATGGGGGGTTTCTTTGTGTTTTTAAGGGATTGGGGGGAAAAGGTTTTTTTCAAGACAAAGGTTAAGTATATATGTTGTGTGTCGTGATAATGGAGTGATAGCTTCAAAATTCTGCTGTCTTTTTCCTCAAAAACCACGCGTTCTTGATTTTTTGAGGTGAGTTAGATAAAAATGCCCCAAGAACAGCAAAAAAGGGAAAGTGAAATTTTGAAGGGATGCTTCCTTTCAAGTATTTTTTTTAGTTCATTGAGTTTATTGGACTTTTATTTTATTTTTAATAATGTTAGTAAGAATTAAGAAATGATTGTTAAGTGTTTTGCGTAAGTCTTTGGTACATTTGTTTTGGAAGTGCTTGTTTGTTTTTTTGATTTATGGTCGCCATACAGTCTTGGGTTTTGTTTGGTGGATAGAAGTTTGGAAAATTTTTTTTTTCTCGCCGTTTTTTTTTGGTTTATGGGATTTTTCTTAATTTTTTTGATCTTCATTTTTATGTTCTTTTAAAAAGGGCTCTAAAATAGATGCTTTTCTAGTTTCCTTAGTGAGCCCAAAGTGGGTTTGGGGGGGAAAATTTTTTTCTAATGATTTTTGTGGGGCATGTTTGTTTAAATGCAGTAAAAGTGTTTTTCCAAATTCTATGACTAAGTTGGATCAGTAAGTTTAATGTTTCCCCAAAAGAAAGGGTTCTTAAAATTTATAAGAAAAAAATTTTCATCCTTTTTTGCAAAGGAACGATTTTTGTTATGTTTGTGGCCAGGTTTGGGGATTTTTGTTTTTTTTTGACCCCGTGATACAGACTGGGGGAGGATGACGTGATGACGGGATACAAATTTTCGGGGAAAGGAGGTGGGGGGGAGAGGGGGAGAGAGAGAGAGAGAGAGAGGAGAGAGAGACAGACAGACGACAGACAGGGCGGCAGATACATAAAGGGCAGACAGACAGGCGGAAAAAGAAAGAAAAAAAAACCCCCCTTTTTCCCCTTTCCCTAAAACCACCCCTTCATTCGCAAAACTTAAAAAAACCTTTCTAAGATATATCCCGAGGTAAAATAATTAAATCCCTAAAGGATAAAACACAGTGAAACAACATTTTTGTGTGTGTGGGTTACAATCCCCCCGTCCTGGCCTGCTACACCCATACCCTAATATTTTTACCAAGGCCAGATCTCGTGATGTTTGCCCTGTTGGTAGCGTTTTGGTGAGTGTGGGGGTAAGCTGATTATAATCCCACCACGCACAGTCGATACGGCAATACAACTATCAAGAAAACGCCCCCCCTACCCTAAAACCAACGTTCAGGGGCATGAAAATGTGTTTCTCTAATATTTATTGACTTTTTGTTGTGGTGGCATATGACCACGGGGAGGGGAGGAGCTTGGAAGAAAATGACGAAATTTGGGGTCAAAAAGGGGGGGGGTTTTTTTGTGGGGTGTGTGTTGTGTGTGTTTTTGTGTGTGTGTCTGTGTGTTTTGTGTGTGAGGGGGGGGGGATTTAAAACAAGGGGAAAGAAAGTATCACCTGAAGGGTTTTAAAAACGGTTTAAGTGAGGGGGGGGGGGGATGGAAGAAGGAAGGGGAGGGGGGGGGAGGGAGGGGGGAGGGGGAGAGAGGGAGGGGGAGATTTTTTGGGTTGATTGATTGATTGATTGTTGGGAGAAAAGAAAAGGACAGTTGGGGGGGGGGGGGGGGGAAAAAAAAAAAAAAAATAAAAATTTTTTAATGTTTTTTTAAGTTTATCCGTTGAATAAAATAGAATTGGGGGGAAGAACCTTTTTTGGAAATGTACAATAAGGGGGATAAGTTTTTGATATAAATTTTTCGATGTTTTGTTTTTTTTGAAAATTGTTATTACTTTTTATTTATTGTGGGGATAATATTTTGGAAATTTTTTTTGGAAAAGGGAAATTAATGGGGGGAATTTTATGGGGGAGGGTTATTTAGTGTTGTTTTTGGGGGGGGTTTTTAATGATTAAATAAATTCCCCCGGGAAATTGAAAGGAAATTTAAAATAAGGATAGGTAATAGAAATGTTGTAAAAAAAATAATAAATTTAAAATTTGATTATGTGGGTTGGGTTGGGTTTGAAGGGGGGTTTTATGAATTTGGGGGGGGTTTTCGATTTTAAAGGTTAAGGAAGTGGGGGAATTTTTTGGTATGTATTATAAATGAAAAGATAGGTATATATTAAAAGATGTATTTTTTTAGAGGGGGGTTAAAAAAATAGGTAATGAAGGGAATGGGGTATTATATGGGGAAAAAGGGGGAATATAAAAATTAAAATTTTTAATGGGTTTTAAAAAAGGGGAGAAAAAATGAAAATGATAATTTTATGGGGTTATTTTTTGGGGGGGGAAGATTTTATTTTTAAAAAAGGAAGGGAGAAAAAGGGGGGGTTTTGGGGAAAGGGGGGGGGAGAGGGATGGAGTTAACAGCAAAAATAAAAAGAATCAAAAGGTTAAAGAGAAATATCATGATCTGAAAAACAGTAAAGTCAATAAAGACAGAGAGAGAGAGGTGTGTGAGTGTGTGTGTGTGCGCGCGCGTGCGTGTGTGTGTGTTCTTGAATTTCATACCATACATTTCAAGTGACATGATATCGGACCAACAAAAAAAACCCAATGAATCCAAAGAGTGGGGATAGGTATCGAAAAACAACTATAACTACACAACAGTCAACTCAAACTCGATAATTCAAAGAACTTGCAAACACACACACAAAAAGAAAAAAACGATTTCAGAAAATGCCTAACACGACTCTACTACAATCATTGAAAAAAAGCTGGTGCCTACACTTACAATGGATTAGCTCCCAGTGTCTATGTAGACATAGCAGCGAACAGTCACCGGTCACAACACATACAATCTGTCAGTATGAATATGTATGCCCACAGGCCCAGGAACGGTTTGCAAGAGGGGTTAGTGAAATGAGGCTGAATGGAGTGGAGGCGAAATGCTAGCTCTCTCGCTCTCTCTCTCTCTGTTTCTGTCTGTCTGTCTGTCTGTCTGTCTGTCTCTCTCTCTCTCTCTCTCCCCCTTTCTCTCACGGATTTTCCACTTGGTTTCGACAATGGGGAAAATGGATAATATTGCACCAGGAGCAAAATGTGCATAATGCTCGATGTGTGTGTGTGCGTGTGCGCGCGCACGAGCGTGCTGCATGAGAGTGTGTATGTATGTGCGTGTGTGTGTGCGCGCGCGCGCGTGTGTGTGTGTGCACGCATCTGTACATGCATGCTCCTGCACGTTATGTTTTGTTTGAACAAAAATCACACACACACACACACACACACACACACACACACACACACAGAATATTGGTAGTGATTTTTCTTTCCTTTTTCAGTTTTTGTTGTTGTTGGTTTTTTAAAATAGTTTTTGAAGAAAACTTATAATTTATATGTAATACACTTCACTTAAACACTCCTCATGATGGGGACCTTGTTTAGCTATTACCTTCAAAATGAATGTGTCTTTGACATGGAAAGGGTTGTTATCATCATCCTCATCACCATCACCATCACCATTATCTTCATTGTTGTCGTCATCATCATCATCTTATATTATTATTATTGTTGTTATTATTATTATTATTATTCATGTTTGGTATATCAAAGGTTAATGTCTCAAACCTCCGATAAGGACGGGAAAAGTTTTGGTCTGGAATCACTCACATGTTAACAAAATGTGAGAGTTAGTGTTCATAAAGATGTGAAAAGTATACTCGTCTTCCTTTCAAGTAGTCGAACAGAGAAAGATCTTCCACTGCCATCACACTGTACTTCTATGCCAGACAGACCAAAATACTAGCTACAAACTACCCCCAACTAACTGCTCTTAGGCCGTAATGATGGCCACCAACATCCAAACAAATCTGTAATTGAACCTAGTCTGCTGAGACTAAGAAGAAGGCCAATGTGTGTGTGTGTGTGTGTGTGTGAGACAATGACAAATTCTTTTACGACAATGACAAATTCTTTTATTTCGAGGATAATGAATAAGCACCCATGTGCTTTTGTACATCCAGTCCCCCCTTAGGGATATATATATATATATATATATATATATATATATATATATATATGAGAGAGAGAGAGAGAGAGAGAGAGAGAGAGAGACAGAGACAGAGACAGACAGACAGACACAGAGACAGAGACCGAGAGAGAGAGAGAGAGAGAGAGTTGTGTGTGTGTGTGTGTGTGTGTGTTGGGGTGGAATTGAACCTAAGACTGTTCGTGTTTTTTGTCCACCTGTGTGTGTGTGTGTGTGAGAGAGTGAGAAGAGAGAGAGAGAGAGAGAGAGAGAGAGAGAGATGAGAGAGAGAGAAGAGAGAGAGAATGGGGGTCAGGCAGATAAGTCCCACTTTCCTGAGGTCAACGGGAATGGGGAAAAGCAGATGTAAAAGAAAGAGTTGGGGGTTTGGACTGGGAGAGGGCAGTGTCACTGAAAGAAAGCGGACGAGACGGAAAGGGAGGGGGGGGAGGAGGTGAGAGAGAGGAGAGAGAGAGGAGGAGGAGAGAGAGAGAGAGGAAGGAATGAAGGAAAAAGGAGACAACAAGATAGCACAAAAAAGGGCAGTGATTGTCCACGAGGCGTAATGAAGTGTATGGTCATGGGGCGGTAGCCACCAGGCATCACGGCTCATCAGTCACAGGCTCTGGTTCCAATGTGAACACAATGCAATGACTTGTCCGCTGCTTGTCTAAAGGATCTGTTGTACCTAACTAGGGTCTATGTACGCGTGACCCCGAGTGAGGGAGTGATAATGGTGAGATGTAGTGTGTGTTATGAGTGTGTGGGGAAAGAGAGAGAGAGAGAGAGAGAGGTAGAGAGAGAGAGAGAGAGAGAGAGAGAGAGAGAGAGAGAGAGAGAGAGAGTCAGTCAGTCAGATCCAGACAGAGAGATAGACCGAGTCACATACTCACTCACATTCCTACGCAAGAGTACCCCAAATCACAGGGCAGAATCAAATACCTATAACAATATTGTGCTCGACGTTTCACCGAATAGGACTTGGGACACGTTGACTTACTTTCTGTGCCCCCCCCCTCTCTCTCTCTCTCTCTCTTCCCCCTCTCCCTCCCTCTGTCTATCTGTCGTCTGTCTGTCTGTCTGTCGTCTGTCTGTCTGTCTCTCTCTGTCTCTCTCCATAGTCTAGAGCTATTTGCAATGTAAGTGATTGCTGATCAATACAGATGTCAGTATTGCTGACGAGGTTATCTTTCGTTTTGTTTTTGTTTCTTCTTGTTCTTCTCCCTTTTAGCATTAAAACTGCTAACTTACTGGTTGCCCTTGTCACGCGGATTCGAGTCGATCATGAGCTATTCGTCTAAGGGGACTTTCTCCCTTAGAGTTAACATAAATTCCCACTCTTACCCCTTCCAGGTCTTTCGGAACAGAGATTAGAGTTCTATTAGATATAAACCGAGGTTCCGCGTTGGAATGCTTGCAGAACATCTTGCACACACCTTAATACTCATTTCCGTGTGAAGAAGAGAAAGAAGGCCAGCTATAGGCAGTGGTATGGGTAACACAAACATGCCCGGCACGCAGTCTGCGACCAGAGGAGTAGGCCAAATTTGTTTTGAGACATATTGCATGAAATGTATAGAGCAGAGTGCTTATGACTTCTCGAGAAGATAAAGGGAAGAGAGCGGGAGAAAGAGAGATTCGGATGATTTATTCATAAAGGCCATTGCCCCTTAGAAGGGGTATATATACAAGGTAGAACACACACTTTGTAGGTTTTCACAGATTAAGACATCTCATGTTGACAACATACTGCGTACTTTAAATGCTTTGTGTAGATATACAACAAGCTTTTTTGCAATTGTTACGTTAGGAGTTGTCATCAGCATAATCAATTTGAACAAAACAGGCTGCCGAAAATACTTTAAAGGAATCAATTGTTCTCGTAGCTCTTTTAGCTTAGGGCAAGACAAAACAAAATGGAGTTCATTTTCAAGAGCATCATGACATAATGGACATATCAAAGTACGATAATTGACAGATTTATAACGATAGGAATGTAAATGTATATCAGAAATACCAAATCTAAATTTAGTCATTATTCGTTTCAGATGTCTGTCTATGGGCATTGATACATAGACTGGGACACAATGCAAAGGATTCAACATTCTATACATATCAAATCGATCACTCTCCTGAACATGTGAAGACCATGTCTGCCATCTGCAATCCACCAGTCGTTGCCGAAACGCATAAATAAACCCAGTTATGTCCCCTACACCTTGATTTTCCCAAACGAAACCAAAACCATATTCATATAATTTTAGTCTTATACTCGATACCCAGTTTTTCTTACTTCTGGCATCTAAATTCATTAACATTTTATAAGCTTTATGAGGTAATCTATGTGATTCCATTTGTGTGAGCTTTAGCCAATAACGAACACACTTGACCATGGAAATTAAACTAATTGGATACCTGTTAGTTTCCCCGTAAACTAAGTCATTAGGTGTTTGGATTGATATGCCTAGAAATTTCTTCAAGGCATACAAATGAATCTTTTCAATTTCCACAACACCTGCATCTAAGCCCCATAACTCAGCACCATATTGCACCATAGGTTGAATTTGGGCATCAAACAACTTCAGAAATAACGTAAGAGAGTCATTATTTAATTGCATTAGTTTTCTCAGAATACACAATAAAGGATACTTTGCTCTACTTACCAAATCTCTACAGGCAAATGAAAAACTTAGTCGTGTTGAAAAATATATTCCTAGATACTTATAGACATTCACAACTGGCATAACGCTTCCATTATAAGTCCATCTTTCCCGCTCTGCAAGATACCCTCCTTTTCTAAATACTATAATGTTACTTTTTGACATATTAACCTTTAACTGTAGTGAACCTGACGCTTTTTCTAAACTATTTAATTGTCTTTGCAGCCCAACAACTGTTTCTGAAATTAACACTACATCATCAGCCAAAAGGAGTAAAAATATTTCTAAAGTGTCATCTATGAATCGTGCACCATGTCTACCATTACGAATAACTTCCAGAGTCAACTCATTGATAAATAAAGAAAACAAAATAGGACTACACACATCTCCCTGTTTAACACCAGCTGTACAGTTTATATAATCCGTCAATGATGCACCACATCTAACTCTAGCATTCACAAATTTGTACATGCTCATTATACATTTAATCAATTTCCCCGAATTCCATTCTTAAACAAAATAGGCCACAATATGCTTCTATTACAGAATCAAAAGCTTTTTCAAAATCAATGAAAGCCACATATAATTTCCGATTCAAACAGAACTGTTTTTGAACAAAGGCCATTAAAGTAAACATATGATCTACAGTGGAGTAATTTCGTTTAAACCCAGCTTGAAATTCGCCCGTTATGTTATTCTCCTCTACCCATTCCTGTAGTCTTCTGTTAATAACTGCACTATATAATTTACTACTAATATTACACAAAGAAATTCCCCTATAGTTATTTGTATTGTTAAATGAGAAAGAGAGAAAGAAAGAAAGGGAGAAAGAGAGAGAGGAGAGAGAGAGAGAGAGAGAGAGAGAGAGAGAGAGAGAGAGAGACAGACAGACAGACAGACAGACAGAGTTCTTATGATTTGACAGCTGTCATCTACTTCGTTTCCTTTTCACTGCTGCTGTCATGGTCATGGTCTATTCGAGAGAGAGAAAAAAGTTTGGTTTTGCCAGCAAAACAGAGACTAACAACGTACAAAATACGGTCAGTCCGGGTAAAACGGACCAGAGCTGATAAAAATCGTTGGGAACCACTTTCCCACAGGCTTAGTTAGGTAAGAGCTGCCGACCATTTTGTTTGTCTTACCGACTGTACCGAGTCAGAAGCACTCTCCGAGTGCCCTGGAGGATCGCAGTGGGTGGGTGAGACAGGTCCCTAGATTGTTTTCAACAAGGCAACTTTTGAGCTGCGAATAGGATATTGATTGTGTTGTAAAGACTGGTGAAGTTTACTCTCTGTGGATGACTGTTTTCAACACAACAGCGTGTTGTTGTGATTGTTTGATAATGGTATTGACTGGTTGAGGGCCTGAATGATCGATCACTCAGTCAACAAAATAGTTTTTGATGATAAAACCCCAATATGAATGATACGAAGCAATAACAAGAGCAGTTTACATACCACTCCAAAGTTGTTAGCTATACACTGGAATGTCCTCCGTGAATTGCAGTGTACACAAATATTCTAGGTAAGAGGCGGAGTTAAAGTTGTAGGACGATTTATATAGATATATATATAATCAATAGACAAGAGTAGTCAGTTTTCTATCTTGCAAAGTAAGTATGCACATAACTCTAAGACAATCTCGTTGATGATGTCTAACAACCACTAATTTATTTCAAGTAGGTCTCGCAAACTTTCAGCAATACCATGCGTAATAGGTAGCATAAACATCATTACTGAAAGTTGTATACCTTGTCTGCTTCGGAAGAAAGGAAAGAAATCTCTTTTGTTTGCTATGTGTATGTGCATGAAGCCAAGTGGTCATTTGATGAGGTAGTTTTCCAAATGTGATCTGCTTCTCTGGAACGGTGATTCTTGTCAAATAGATGCACTTATCGAATTGTTGTCCTTACAAGCGTATTCTTTTCTATTAAGTTATTACATTACTGATTAAATCCTAAATACACCTTTGCCAATGTTTTTTTTAAATTTCCCTATAAGTTTTACATACTGTCATTGCTTTGCATGTCAGTATGTACTTTGGAATTGTTGGCAGCTGGGGAAAGTTCGTATCGGTTACGTATATTCCATCTCTAGACACTATCACGTTACACCGTACCTAATGTTTTCAGGGCAGTGCATGAGTCTCTCCCCCCCCCCCCCCCCCCCCCCCCTTCCGTTGGCTGTATGCCAATGTGTGTGTGTGTGTGTGTGTACGTGCGTGTGTGAAACTCCCCCTCAACTAAAGAAAAAACTTCCCCCTCAACTAAAGAAAAAACTAAGATTTGAAATATCAGACAGCAGGCTGCAGCAAGGAAAAGTATATTCCGTGGTGAAAAACAAGTTAACAGATGCATGACCATGCAAATCTACAGGAGTGAAGATTACTACCCCCTGCAAAGGCAATCGAGGTCACTAAAAAGACACATTACCAACTTCGTTTAGATTAGAAGTTTGGCTGGCTGGTTGGTTGGGTGGGTGGATTTTGTGTGTGCTTGCTTTTGTTTTGTTGTTTGTTGTTGATGAGCTAACCTTAATTACGAATAAAAACAGAAGGGATAGATCTACCAAATACATTATTTTTCTCGGGTTTACTCACTGATTTGATAATTTAGTAAAGAGTATGTAAGAGAGTTATAAAGCTGAAGAAAATAATTGCATGAGATATATTTTAGCATACAGCCAATGGTGTGTGTGTGTGTGTGTTTCTTTTAAATGGGCGTTAAAGGTATGCCCTGTTACAAAACGGTCCTAACAACAATTATAATATTCCACCCCACCCCCTCCTTCAAACTTTGAGACAATGTTCCCATCTTATTTTTAAGATACTACCTCTGTTGTTTGGCTATAAACTATTTCACACACACACACGTGTAGAAAACTTTCAGAAAATGAGAGTATATATCATATGAAAAGGTTCGATTTAAAACCAAAGTTCGTAAGAAAACCGGCCATGGTCTGTTTTGTCCTTGTTTTGATCTGGGTGCAAACCATTGCATTATCTTTGCAAACACACCTTAATATGAAGACTATATTTCTCATAAAAGAGACACACTAAAATACACCCGAGTACCCACCTTTTTCTTTTTCTTGCTCTTTCCATCTTTCCTGTCTTTTTTCTTTTTCCTTTTGTCACTGGCACAGGTGTCACTGGCACAATTCTTGCCGCTGGCACAACTTAAGTTACCTCCCATGATGCACCAACTAAACAAAAGATCCTCTCAATTTTTTTTTATAAATTCCCTCCAAGCACAGATCTTTCAGGGCTGCAAAAAAAATTCAAACTGTTGGGACAAGCTCTCCTGAAATCTGGAAACAACGAAGATGGAGACGTACGAATTCCCAAGCCACGAAATGTGCAGACCTCCCTGAAGGATTCGAACCAGCTCCCCTCTTGCTGGCGCTACAAGCTCTGGTCACGAGGCTTCACGGCAGTGAAACGAAACGAAAGTGTGAGCAGAGTTGCAGTAAGTAAGAGGGGGGTGAGGGTACGGGTGGGAGGTTTGAAGAGGACCCAGCAGACAGCGGCTCCGTGTGTGCACACCCACCACCAAAAAAAAGGAGATAAGGATCAAGTCATCTTCAGGCTGTGAACTGTCACCTTCACATCTTGGTGAGAGGGTGCTGGCCCTGCCAAAAAGTCAAGGTGGGAGCTGGCTAGGTGATCATGGCGGTGGCGCCTGACCACGGCTACACGGATGGACAGCTGGGAGTGGACTGAGTGAGACCAGGGTGGTGGAGACAGAAATTGGGAGCCGTTCCAGAAATGACCTGGGGCAAGGGATATATACATACATACATACACAGGCATACAGGTTGGTCAGCCAGCTCGGTGAAGTAATAATCCTCTGGCACTGCACCAGTACTGACTGCTGTTTATCCCCTGTCCTGAGCTGCCCGCCAAATCACTGTTTTAGGCTCTCTCTCTCTCTCTCTCTCTCTCTGGGCCTAGGTCTGTATGGGTATGTCCACCTAGTATTGTTTTCTGATTTGGTGTCGCTTGGCTTGCTGCTATTTACAGCGGCAGATAGATATAGCGGTAATTAGCTTTACTGATAGAAAATAATGAGGCATCTTTTAATGAAAGAAAATAATAAGACATCTCTCTCTCTCTCTCTCCTTCTCTCTCTCTCTCTCTCTCTCTCTCTCTCTCTCTCTCTGCCGTTTTTTTTCTTTTACTTTTGTTTTTTTTCTTTTACTTTTGTTTGTTTGTTGCTTTGGGGTTTTTTTTGGAGGGGGGTGTTTTCTTTAGGGTTTTCTTTTATTTGTTTGCTTGTTTTTGTTGTTGCTGTTTTTGTTTGGTGTTGGGTTTTTGGAAAAGGGTTATTTCCCTTTGTTTCTACTGTGTGAGAGTATAAGTATTGGGTTATTATTAAGATGTATCCCTACGGGCGGGGACTGGATGTAAAAAAGCACATGAGTGCTTATTCATTATCCTCGAAATAAAAGAATTTGTCATTGTCATTGCCTGACTGCCTGTCTGTGTGTGTGTGCGTACGCGCGCGTGCGTGTGCGTGCGGGCGGGCGCGTATGTGTGCTGACGCCCACATGAGTAAGTGAATTCGTGTGCCTGTTCTTCCTGTCCCCAATTTAACAACAATAAAATGGAGGACAGAAGGGCCAAAAAATAAAGCTTGACTTTGAAAATGACCTAACAATGATATAGGCCTACGACTGTCAAAATATATCAAATATGGAGGACATGCACCTTCACACACCTGCTACATTTGTTGGAGCATTTCTTACTTCAAGCAAAAGTCGGTCAGATTACGCTGACATTTTCACGGCAGAGCGTCCAATTCTGTTGATTTATGATAGCCTACCAGATTCTATGAAAACATAGCGAAGTGACCGATTCCACAATGGGGCAAGGATTCAAGGTCTCTCTCTCTCTCTCTCTCTCTCTCCAAGTTTTTTTTCCTTTACACATTTGTTTCTTTAAATTGGAATGTAATATATTTATTTATGTATAATATAAATTTATTTATTTATTAATATAAACAGAATCAGCCATCTGAAGGAGATTTAGAAAATTGAAACTGCAGAAAATGCTTAATCCCAACCATACCTTTTTTTTTCTTTTTCTTTCTTTTGGTTTTATTTGTTTGTTTTTAACTATCAAAGATTTTCAATAATAAAGATCATACACGAAAAATCAATAGTGTTTTTTTTTCTTTTCCTCAACTAGAACTAAGTGGTTCACCTATGGTCATATTTTTTGGAGAAGGATCTTTTAAAACTAGATGCAAACAGGTACTTCCAAAAATGAACACTTCCATGAAAGTAGACATTTGTTTTTCTTTCATTATCAAGCATCTTCAAAAATTCAAAACATTTTAGTAAAAGTAAATATTTGTTTAAGAACGGTATATATATATATATATATTATATATATATATATATATATAGAAAGAAAGCTGAACACTTCAACAAAAAAAGGGAGAAACAAATATCTTCAACAGATTATTTTTTAATCTTAAAAAGTTTCAGTAAAAGTGAATAACCATTCCAAAATGGATAATTAAGAAAAGAAAAGACACTCTCAAAGCCAAACACCTCAAAGAACGTAAAAACAAAACGTCCAGAATAGTTGACACCAAATTTCTCAACGGCTTTGATTATCACGTATTTACATAATACACGACGTATATACAGGGGGTATTATTACACCCAAACTTGGCGGCGACCAACTGCACAACTTTTGTCCACAAGAAAGCACAAGACAAAAAAAATCCGGATGTTGTTTTCTTTTTTTCAGATTGACAGCAGACGACCGCCCAGACGACAAGTCACAAGTAGTAAGTGACAAGGGAGTCACACAGACTGTTTGCCTTCACCTATAGGGTAGGATTCCTCCACACAGGTCATGTCTAGGTCTCCCCCTCGACCACGCCCCCCCCCCCTCCCTCCCTCCCTGAAAGGCAGGTGTGGGTGTTCTTTGTTCCTGATAATGGGGTGTAAGTGTAAGTGGTAGGTAGGTACTAAAAGGAGGCGGTGACTTTCACTGTGACTCCACACACACACCTGTCACCAGTATCTGCTTCATCCGGACTCCCCCAAGCGTGTTGATTACCTTGCTTGTGGTCTTTGTAACCTGACCTACCACTGGGTAAAAAACATATGGTTTACTTATGTACCTGCTGGGTGAACTGGAAAGGGGTGGGGTGGGGGGAGGGGGGGGGGGGCTGGGCTGGGCCAATTCTAAAAGATAAGTTTTTGGACAATGAAGGCAAAGATACCGTTTGTTCGTTCCCAAACAAGACAAAGATGATCAACTTCAAGAGTCAATCATTCTTACCCTGCTAGCTGATTGGCAAGCATGATGGGCAGACGCAAGGGGAGTAAATGGTAAAGTTCAAGCAATGGGCGTTTGTCTTTCTTTAGGAAGATCAACACCTAAAAATCCCGTTTCTGAATATACTAAAAACAAATCAAATCGTCTCCAAAACTTCCATTTTTTATATAGATAACTTCACAGTAGAAGCTTACTATCTGAAACCTTTATTTGACAGATACATGTACATCACATCGGACATTCAAGCTGTAACAGGTTTATATATATATATATATTATATATATATATATATATATATATATATATATACTATTCTGCGTTCTGGTCACGCCCTACACACAACCATATGGGGCCGTCTGTGTATCTGTTGTTTTGTAATAAAACAAAAACACTTTTGCATTTAAAAAGCATGCGCAAATGCATGGCATATACAAACAGGAGACAAAATATAAAACAAATATAAACAGTGCAAATAGCATGGACAAAACCACGCCTGTCCAGGTCATGAAACTGCATCCCTTTTGGGGCCCTGACCTTTCCTAGAGGTTATTTAACTAGTTGCATTACATGAAAACTGCTCCATAATAGGTCAATAGACCATTTAACACTTGCGGCCACTACTTGAAGGAAAGAGAACGAAATAGATGATTCCAAAGTTACCTTGTTCCTGCTGAATACCTGCGATTTTAATCTTGTCCATGTAGAGAGTCTGTGTGAATGAGTGATAATGCAATCTGGTTTGGTTGTATTAAAGTCCCAGCGGAGTTATCCGATTATGGGGCAATACCATCAACCAACCACCACTGTGGAGATAATGCAATTCCCACGCAATGACTTATATCTTCATTTCAAGAGAGAAAATTCCGAATCCTTGATCAGCATAGCAATGAATTCCCAACTTGATTTTTTAGCTGCACCAGTTATCTCCTCTCTCTCTCTCTCTCTCTCTCTCACACACACACACACACAGAGTTTTTTCACTCCACAAGCGCAGTTAAAGTATTCAAATCACTAGGCGGACTATTCTGATTATCAAGGTCTGTCTCATTCCTGTGGTTACCTACCCTGTTCCACTTTCAGCACATACAAGTAAACAGACTCTCAAGTGGAAAAACAGCATCGACTCTGACGTATCTGGAATGCTTTTTAATGATCCTCTTGCCAAATGAGGAATGCCTTTCTCGCTGTTTTTCTTAACGATGTTAAGTAATACGATTATTTATCAACGATCAATTTAAACTGCTGTCTGAATACAATGCTGACTTGGAAATAGTTCTATCACTATCGTCATATTTCAGTAAACTTAGTGATTTTGGTATTCATCCACAACAGATCTATCACTCTTTACGAGAAAAAAAATGTTTAAAATTCAAATGTTAAATATAATCCAAGTGTTGTTTTAATTTCAAGCACAGTATATTTTCCTTCATTGTCAGGGGGGAAAATTTTAAGAGAGAGAGTATTTAATGAGAGAGAGAGTATTTAATGAGAGAGAGAGAGAGAGAAGAGGAGAGAAAGAGAGAGAGAGAGAGAGAGAGACTAATTTACTCTTTGTAAACCTGATATAGTACATTCTACTCACATCAAAACTTACCCACAAATTGGCTTCAGATTGAGGTAGGCATACTTTTTTTTTTTAAATCCATACAAGATTTTTAAGGTAACTTTCAGAGGTAAATATTTTCCAGAACAGAATAAGTGTTCATGAAATGTGGCCTCATGCTTTATGATTTCACTATGAATAAAAAGAGGCTGGTTTGATTACTGAGCAATTTTCCATAAGTGGGTAGACCTTAGGCAGCTGCAGCACCAGGTGTGGTAATTGGGCCTTTGTTTTGAACTGTGAATATCATCTCTTTTTTTTCTCTTTTATTTCGAAGATAATGAAATAAGGACTCGTGTGATTTTTTTTTAACCACAAGTCCCCATGTGTATGCAGTTTTGCAAATTTTGTCATCCATTCCCACCGGCACACAATGGCCTACTCTTCCGAAAAGCAGAACGGATTTTAACATGTGCGCAAGGTGATCTGCGATTATCACCATGCCTGTTCATTCTGTGTGTGTGTAGGGGGGGGGGGAGGGGGGGGGTCAGAATAGTAATAGTGCCATCTTCGGTTTTTTTTCACACTGGTATCTTTTCTTTCTTTCTTTGTTGTTGTTGTTGTTGGGGCGGGGAGACAGGGTATTTTTATGTTTTAGCCCATACATTACATTTCTTTGTTTTTTCACGTCCCTTTAAAATTGTAGCCTTGAGCAAGATATAAAAAAAATATTGAATGTTTATAAAACTTTCTTTTTGTTTGTTTATAAATCTTATATGTTAAAGTTTTATAAATGAGTACGGTTTCTGCAAGAAATCGTAATTTCTTCTTTTCTCTTAGTGTGTTCAATCATATTACCTATTAATACTTCACTGACTTTATATTTTTGGACAATACTTGCCCAACAAGAAAACGATGACCTGACTGTATATTCCATACAGTTATACAGTTAATACAAGGCCCGAACAAGCCTTCACACACACATTTGTTATAACTTCATTAAGTTAAATAATTTTTTGCTGTTTATTTATTTGTTTATTTATTTGTTTTAACTCGTTTTTCTGGCTTTATGAAGTTTCTTTTTTGTCTATGTAAACTGGTTTTTGGGTGTGTTTTTTTTTATTTTTACTTTGCACACATTTCAGTAGGACTTCCACCACAACCTCAACTTTCACTCACATTTTTTACCCGTCTAATATCACTGAGAATAAACAGACGTAAAATCGAAGACAACAACAACAGAGAGAGAGAGAGAGAGAGAGAAGAGAGAGAGAGAGAGAGAGAGAGAGAGAGAGAGAGAGAGAGAGAGAGAGAGAGAGAATGCCTATTCAGTATCCTCAAAATAAAACTGAATTTAAAATTTAAAAAAACTGTACTGGATACCCCCACGCCCATTCACCCACTCCACCCTTATGACCCACCCCGAGCACTACGGGTACAAAACGTCTACTTTGGATCATGTTTCCTCCTCTTCGGGTATAATTTAATGAAGGGGAAAAAATTTAGCACCCAGGTAGTTCAACCGATAGCCAGATAGCCATATCAACTTTATGGCTTTCTAATCGGTTTCAACCACCACATGGGCAGTTCAGCTGATAGCCCTGATCATCTTTCTCTGTCTAATTCCTTTTTCTATCCCTATACCCTCGTCTACCGTTACTTTAGTGAAAGAGACGACGATAAAGAGAAGAGACTGTCCAGAAACAAACAAACAAACAACAACAAAGGGAAGAACAACAGTGAGATGTTTAGTAGAGAAAATGGAAAAGTTGGTTTGGCAAAAATCCGAGGTGCGTGCGTGAGTGCACACGCGCACGGTTGTAATCCTTTCATGTCTATCTACATATTGTTTAAACCCTCACCCAGGTTGAAGTCTCTAGATAAAGAGAAGTGTCTGAATTCTGCAGTTCAGCTCTTATGTATACACATACTTTCCTTGATTCGATATCATTGTGCTATGCATAGCCAAATACAGCTGATACTGTCAGGTGAAGTCAAACCCAACCACTTCAGAGAAACAACCAACTTTTGTCTATATGTCAAACAATACAGATCACATTACCTCGAACATATTAACCACGTTATCTCTCAAGGAAAATAAGATTACGTCGAGTTAAAGGCACCAGCTCATCCGCTTAAAATAGATAAAGTAAACAAATCAAATAATTTATTTTTTAAAGAAGAAACTCATAAATCAAGTGTGTATGTGTGTGTGTGTGTGTGTGTGTGTGTGTGTGGTGTGTGTGTGAGTGATGTGTGTGTGTGTGTGTGTGTGTGTGTGTGTGTTGTGTGTGTGTGTGTTGTTGGTGTGGGTGGTTTTCTTCAATTTTACGTCTCGTTAAAAGCTTAGACATTTAAAAAAAAACCCTGAGTGTATGGATCCATTTCAGTATAGGTGCATGTGTGTCAGATTGCATATGTGTTATGTCAATTATATAGAGGAAAGTTTGTAGTTTCTTTGGTGTGTGTGTGTGTGTGTGTGTGTGTGTGTGTGTGTGAAATATAGTTAGATCTTTAGTTTTTCTATAAAACACACTTTTATTTACTAGCACAGACTCTGCGGACAATGTAAGAAAAGCTCTTAATGCCTTTTATAAAAATCGTCATTTGTGTGGGCATTGATGTCAACGTTTGTGCGCCTCAACTCTGTGTGTGTGTGTGTGTGTGTGTGTGTGTGTGTGTGAGTGAGAGAGAGAGAGAGAGAGAGGAGAGAGAGAGAGAGAGAGAGAGAGAGAGAGAGAGAGAGAGAGAGAGAGGCAAAGAAAGTTCTCAAGAATGCAGCAGGTAGTTGACAAAAGATACCCAGGGCCAGACAAGTCCAGATAGGTCACGACCAAGGCATCAAAGGAGCCCGGCACTCCCAAACAGCAATTCACACAACCCCTTTCTACCAGATGTTATCAGTCGGGAGCTCCAGATGGAATCACCCTGAACTGGGGGCTCCAGTAATCTCCTGTAACGCTGTGCAACTTTTGACTAAAAGGCTGCTACGCTCCCAAGCAGGGCGAGTGCCCATGGCCCATTCTTTTCTACAAAGTTCAGAGGACACAGAGGCTCAAAGGATTCAGGATAAAGGTTTTTAAGTATTGGTCGAGCTCGAGGCAGGCAACATGATAGTGCTTGACATGTAGGAGATGTAAATTTTCGCTGATAAAGATAAAAGTGGATGAACACACTCTCTCTCTCTCTCTCTCTCTCTCGTGTATGTTTGTATGTGTGCGTATGTCTGTGTGTGGGAGCGTGCACGCGCCTGTGTGTGACTTTGAAGTTCCTACCATCACATAGAATAAGCCTGGAAGTCACATGACACATAAGGGTCGAATGCCTAGAGGAAGGGAAGTAATCCAGTTGCTTACTCGATCAAACGTTTTCCTTGCTTTTTTTTTTTCCTTTCTCAGCAAGAGCTCCGAGGTTCACCAATGGTGACATTTTTGCGTTTGCGACCGTTTTTACCCACCTATTAAGTAGCCGCAATCCGACTTCGGGGATCCTTGCTTGTATGACATGGATGAAGGCTTTTAACAAGGCTGAATACAGTTTTCTTGATGTATGAACAAAAAACGAACTGCAGCGTTTTGAACATCTTAAGTATAGACTGAAGACATCATATCAGCAGCGAATCAATAATCAAATTCAGACAAGATGATAGATGCGATGAATGGGTTTTGGGTGGTTTTTCGCAGGGTTTTGTTGTTGTTTGATTGATTGGGGGTTTTCGCGGTGGGGTTTTTTGTTGTTTGTTTTTGGGCTTTTTTGCTGCAGCAGTGGGGTGTGCAGAACTGAGTTAATTCCATTCAGACTGAATTCAAGATATGTATGCCGACAAAGCTTGAGCGCTTTGATTTGTTGCTTTACAAGATTCAGCGCTACATAAATTCCATACATTATTATTATATTATTATTATTATGAAAGCTTTCTGGCTTGTTTCGTTTCGCAGTCAAATATAAGCCTTTGATATCTAATTTATAAGAAAGGAAAAAAATCTTGACCAACGACGGAAGAATCAGAAGAGATCGACTGTTTGGGGAGCTGGTAAGTAACAAATGTGTCTTCCTCTCATTAAGTTGGTCATCCACAATTTTACATTAACTTTTGCAATTCAAGCTGCATGTGTCTGTCAGAATTTTCTTCCAACAGCTTTTGGTTTGTACTGCTGATTGTCATCAGCAAATTCACAGCACAAAACTCCAAACTGTTCATCTATCTCAGGTTATGGTTGAGTATACTAGAAGAAGAGAGCAGGACAAAAGACTAATCCCTACTGCATATCGTACAAGGTGGATGGATTTGATTGAACGATTGTCTGCTACAGATACAGTTTTCGTATTGTTAGTAACATTCAATTTAATCGAGGAAAATTGCTGAATCTTTTATGAAAAGTATATTTATGGAGAATACCATGATCAATAGTATCAGAAGCATTGCTGAGATCAACTAGTTAATGCAAGGGAAAATTTTTTACAGTCCTTTCGAATAATTTGGACGTAAAGAGCAAGTTGAAGGATTGTCTGTTAGTCAGGTCGTTTCGACATAGACTGTTTTCTTTTTTTCAGCAACACTTCTTTAACTAATACACACTAGAAAATCCTTCAGCTGATCAAAAAAACAACAACACTAGTGACATATATTAGAAACAGCCATTTCACCTGCAGAAGTGAACAGAAGAAAAGTAGGAATCGCTGCATACCACAGAGACGTACTATGTGCTTTTCATCACTTTTTAAAAAAATTTTCTTAAGCACTTCACATTTGAAAAAAGTGTATTTTTCCCCCTTAAAAAATAGCCCAATGAATAGATCGTGCGGATCCAACAAAGCAACAAGAAAATGTCTTCAATACTGACATGTAATATCATGAGCACTTAACTCCTTAACAGAAATTGCAATGTAAAGATTGGGAAGAAAGATAAGGCTGAAGAAGAGTTTCACATGACAACTTGGTAACTTCGCACCCACACGAAAATATGTTCCTACGTAAGTACGGGCAATCGCCCGCACGCACACGAGTCCGCACACATGAACGCGCGATCATGCACATTAGCAGCAAGATAATGGGACATAACACCAACAAACCCTGGCAAGTTTGTCACCTTGATTTTTTTTTCTTATTTACTAGTTATAACAGTTTGGCAGATGCAAACGTGTGTGTGTCTGCCTTGTACACCACCTCTACGATGTGTGTGTGGTGTGTGTGTGTGTGTGATTAGGGTGTGTGTGATGGGCATTTGTGTGTTAGGGTGTGTGAGTGTGTGTTAGGGTTGTGTGTTAGGGTGTGTGTGTGTTAGGGGTGTGTGTGTCTGTGTGTGCGCGCGCGCGCGTGCTTATAAACTGATTTTCTCAGCTTCAGTGTGACAAGAAGGCTGTATCATGGAAATTCACAGCAACAAACCACACAAGAACAGACCAAAGGCGATCAAGCTTGTTCAAAAGTTCGGGCGAATTTTGCAAACATGATTGTCTCCCCTGCAACTGAAGTTCTGTGAAACTGGATGTGCTTCGATAAACATTGTTATACACTGGACTTTCCACAACTCTCTCTTAAAAGTTGAAAAAATGGGAGAGATTGAAGAACACTCTTTAATTAATCGCATTATACCTATTAACAGAACAAAGAGTCAGGCTTGCGCAGGAATATATGCACGCCCGCTAACGCACACACACACACACACTCTCTCTCTCTCTCTCTCTCTCTCTCTCAAAGCAAGATAACACCCCCCCCCCCCCCCCAAAAAAAAAAAAAAAATAGTGCAGGCGATTCTTGACGTGAACAAAATATGAAATCAAAATGATAACAACACACAACCATTCACACACAGGCGAACGTAACAACACAGATAATACAGTTTTTTTCATTGATGTAGATCTTCTTTATTGGTGTACAATTCCGATTACAATCGTGATCGTGCAGGAGTATGAAAAAAACATAGTTGTATACTATTTTGAGTTCAAACATTAATAAACGCGCAAGAGCGTACGTACATACATACACACGTACGCATACACGCGCACACACACGCATGCATGCACACACACACACACACACGCACGTCCACACACACACGTCCGCACACGCACACACTTTTTTTGTGATCATTTCCTTTAATTCCACAAAAATACTAGTCAAACTGATCTCAAAAACAGTTGTTGTTGTTTTTTAAATCAAACAAAACTTAAATGAAAACGTAAAATGTTATATAATACCATGTAATATAATACTTTTTTCCACTTTCAACAGAGTAGAGTAATAATATGGATGGAGACATCACAGTGTAAAGTGAGAAATGCATGTCACTGCTGTATTTACGGTATCACAGCGAATACAATAATATATGGACGGATAAATGGACAGATGGATGGTTCCACTGATAAAAGATTGTCGAAAAAGTGAATAAATGCCACAAAAGAGAAGAGATAGAAAAGAAGAGAGGAGGAAGAGGAGGAAGGAGAGAGAGGAGAGAGAGAGAGAAGAGAGAGAGAGAGAGAGAGAGAGAGAGAGAAGAGAAGAGAGAGAGGCAGGCAGGCAGGCAGACAGACAGAAAGACAGACAGACATAGACAAAGATTCACAGAGGACAAGAGACTGAAACAAATGTCTTGAAAAGTACAGTATCACAGAAAAGCTTACATTCAAAAACACCAGATTCCACCCCCTTAAATCGTATACAGACAACACATAATTATCACCATACTACATTGCATAATGTGAAAACATATGTGCTTCATACCTCGATGTGTGTGTAATACAGTGCTACTACTGATAAGTTGATTACATGTGAGTGCAAAATATCTCCCGTGATATTTTTGTTTAAAAATTAAATAAACAAAAAGTAGCGTGCTACTGCTGAGTTGAAATCAAAAGTATACTGCCGTCAGTAAATACAAGTTATACTTTGGTGTTAGGTGAAAAAACTAAATTAACAACTTTCGATTTCACAAGAGAAAATCCGACTACATATCACGTAGCTCACTACGCATTACTCAACTCTTTTCATTCGTAAATGATTATGCCCATCTTTACGAGTCCAAACACTCGTCAAATCGCATGGTGACTTCCTGACAGCATTATTTCTTCGGCCTTTTTCAATACTCTCTTCCACACACAAACACGCACGCATGCATGTGTGTACCCACGCGCTAACATACACATTGGTGTGCGTGTTATGTAAATGCAAACTCGTCATAACATTGTTGGTTATGTCAGGATACACCTTCTTTTCGAATGAGCTTTGCTATTGGTTACATGCATGAAAAAGTGACTGTTGCACCTATGCCAATGATGTGATAGTTTGCAAACTAAGAGGCAGTGAGGGCTGGACATCGAAGCAACCTACTTCTCGTTGTTGGGCAAGAGCGCGGCAGCGGAGGGTACAAGTTCCCTGTGCACTATCAGGATCAGATGAAACATAATGATGGTAGTCTCTCTCTGGCATCAGCACCAGACAAGCTCTTTTTGGCACGTGATGTATTTGGCAAGACGCATGCAAACTCCTCGCAAAATCAATACGACTTTAACAGAAAACGTAATATTCAGGATATAAAAAAACAGTGACGCAAAAATGGAAAATGGAATACCATTAATTTCTCTCATTTATTCTATGATTTTTAGGGAGTGGAAACTGACTTTACGCAAGCTACAACTGAAAATGGCTCATTTAACTCCAAAACAGGCAAGCAAAACATTAACTCCGTGACTTGCTACAATGTTTCAATGATAAATAGTAACATAAATAAAGCTCCCAATATACATCATCACCTACATAACATTCAGTATTGCTGCCATTATCAAAGGACGGAATGATGATTGTGCGAATATCGGAATAAAGCGGACGGCTTCAAAAGTGCAGCATTAACGGAATGGAGTGTGTAAAAACATTTTTAAAAGTATTTCCTTGAGCAATTTCCACATTTTCTCCAGACCCGAAAAATCAGCGCTTGCTTATTTTCCATGCTGAGACGACTCACACATATAAACTAGAAAGGTTCTTCTGTTTATAAATGAATGGATGAATGAATGGATGAATACAAATATTGAAAATGGCATTTTCATACTCTTGAAATACCCCATTTCCGGGTAGTTACCTTTTCTTATGGCATCTAAGTCACCCTGACCAAAAATCAAACAAAAAGGGATAAAATCCCAAACATGTTCACATGTTTCAAACTATGTGTTTATACTTAAAGATACATATAGGACAAAATAGAACCATTAGTGATAAGTAAGAAACAGACACATGACAAAAAAGCCAAAGTAATTTTTTGTCAAAGAACTTTGTCGAAGAACTTCTTCTTTCAAAGGCCAGATCATCATGCATGAAGTCACCCTTTCCATATTTATCCCTATCCCATTCTGCATGTAAATGCGTGTGTGCAAAGACAGGCACACATTATCGGAAAAATAAGTTTGGTGAGGTCCGGAGTATAACCAAAAAAAGACATGGACAGCCAGCAAAGGAAGCATTCCGACTGAGCATCAGATTTAATTCTGATCGTCTGGCTTCGGGCAATTCTGCCTGGCTAGGAAGTATCTCATACCCTTCAGCTTCCCTTCAATTCCCTTCCCACACGTAAGCGCGTGTGTTTTCCTCACTTTAAATCGAAATAGATGAATTTCTATTTGAAAAAATGTGAACCCAAACATTACAGAGTTCACTATTGTATTGAGCCTTTGGGGAAAAACAAGAACAAAACTGAAGAAATATATAAACCGATGACCAACAGAATTTTTTTTTTAAACCCCAACTATTTGAAGATCTAAAACCGATCGATATCGCATAGCTTTTGGTTTGTCTTCTATCACCAGTTGTCAACCATTTGGAACGTCTTAGTGTTTACAGTTCCCACAGGGATCTGCAAATTTAAACAATAGTCTAATGCCCTTTGTGATCACCCTGAAAATCAATTCATCCCTGAAGAAATCACTCTTTGACAGGTCACCTAGCTTCAATCTAAACTCTCGAAGTTTGCACCAAGTTATCCTGCCATTCTTAGCCCCACAGTGATAAGTTCAGACAATGGTAAGTCTAGTGTCGTGTTCGGTTGCCAATACGGCTTTAAGCTAGCAAAGTCGAGTAACTTTGATTAACAGACAGTTATAAATGCAAATATCGAATTTCTCGCCCTGTAAGTAGTTTTAAGCAGTCTCTCACAACACTGAAACAGGTGAGAAGTTTCTTGATGGAAAAGTGAAATTATTAAGATGTTGACTGCAAGACAGATGGAATGAAAAGTGAAAGATAACCTGGAATGTTGATGACGATGAAAAGTTTATGAAATGGCTGAACTATTCTTCTTGTGCATTGGCCGAAATGAAACAAACCTGTTGCTGACAGCGCGCGCGCGTGCGTGCGTGCGTGGTGTGTGTGTGTGAGGAGAGAGAGAGAGAGAGAGAGAGAGAGAGAGAGAGAGAGAGAGAGAGAGAGAGAGAGAAGACAGACAGACAGACAGACAGACAGACAGACAGGCAGACAGACAGACAGAGACACGGATCATGTGTACGAGCATACTTCTAAGCTTCTGGGTGCGTGAGTGCGAGCGCTCGCATTACCGCTATGGCAAATTCATAAACTGAGGGGCTGCTTTGCACTTACACTCTCGGCACAGACAGGCGTCACTATGATAAGCTATGACATGGCCTAATTATCTATCCTTTTTTGTGTGTCTTTCTCCCCACCCCGCTCCGGCCCCCTCGCGACCGTTAATATGATGGAGGTCATCAGAGATCAGGGAGGGAAAAAACAACAACTGTACAACTACAAATCTAGTATCCATGCCTGCCTAACTCATCCCTGAGGTCTCGCTTCATCCTGGACGACATTCGCCTCAACTCGCGGGATGCATCCGCGGCGTCATCCAGAGCATCATCCAGGTGGTAACGGCCACGCACATCCCCACCACCTCTACGACCACCCCCCTCTAAAGGGGCGTCAATGTCGTCGTAAGAGCGGGAGAACTCGCGAATCTGATACCGCCGAGCAGGAGGTGGTGGAGGAGGAGGTGGTGGTGGTGGTGGTGGTGCATGTACATAACAGGAGGAGGGGGTGGCGGTGGGGGTGGAGGTGGAGGTAAGGGAGGGGGCTGCATTTGGGGTGGGGGTGGAGGCGGAGGCGGCATCTCTCGTCGGGGCGGCATACGGTAGTTCTGCAGGCGGTCCAGGCGGTCACTGAGCGAGTTGAGCTCGTCCTGAGTCACCCGCCGGTGGCCGTAAGGCAGGGCGCCCATGTCCGGGGCGAAGTGCACGCCGTTGTAGCCGTTCATGACAGGGGAGGGAGGCGGGAGATGGGTCACGCGAGGTTCAGGGGCTGGGGAAGCCGTGGGCGTCTCGAACTTCATAGGAGTGGTGCGAGCCGCGGAGCGCGAGGCCGTCCTCTGGTCAAAGTCCGTCATGCTATGCGGCGTGCTCTGCACGCGCGGCGGGGTGTTGTTGTTGCTTTCGGAGGCTTCCGTCTTGATGCTCTTGATTTCCGCCAGCATGCCCTGAAGTCGCTCCTGCCGTGCCTGCTGCTGAGGGTCTGCCCCTGGGAACATCCTCATGGCCGTCTGGGTCGTCTGCTCCTGCACGTTTGCGTGGTGGCGTTCCCGTGCGCCCCGGCAGTGCGGAGCGCCGTGACATCCCGGTGCAGCCTCTCCAGCGTCTCCTTGCGGATGGTGGCGTCAGAGGAGACGGACTCTCCATCACTACCTTCCACCCCCTGCTGTTTCTTAATGCCCTTCACTTCCACCAGGATGCTCTTCAGCAGGTCTGCCCGTGACCCGCTCCTGCCTTGGGTCTGAGCACCGATAGAGTGCAGAGAGGTAGTGGAGGTCTGCATGGAGGCGTTTTGTGGGTGTGCGTTAGTCTGGGTTTGGTGGCTGCGATTGGCGGTGGGCGGCAGGTCTATGGTCTGAACTTTGGCATAGCCCGGGGTCTGTGAGGTAGCGTCGTGCAAAGATTCTGGGTCCACGGGCAAGAAGATGCCGGTAATGTAGCTGGCTGCTGATTCATCGTCCGATTCGTAATACACGTTCCCGGGAGTGTCCTTGCCTGTCTCTGACCCCATCCAATAGGAAGCATCCAAATGAGTGTCGAAGCTGGAAGCGTGCATGGTTTCCCCATAAGTTTCTACGTATCCCGATTCCTCGCTCTCAGACTCTAAGGCAGCAGCGGCGGCAGCTGCTGCCCCTTTCCTGAACTCCTGGTAGTCTTGAGAGCGACGGTGATGGCTGTGGGGGTGGTCTGGGGGCAAGGACGGTGCGCTGGCACGAGCGAGGCTGCCGCTACGAGAGCGCCTCAAGCGCGGGGAGGGGAAGGGACCACGAGGTCGTCGAGGACGGCCTGGAGGTGAGCGCCACTGGATGTCCGCGCCGTCTCCCTCGCTGCTCTCGATGGACCGGCCCACATCACCGCGGGTCTGAGTGCCGCGGCATCGTCGCCGCCTGGTCTGTAGGAGGAAGCAGCAGGAATGACTAGTTACTGCATTAGCATGCACACCACTTACTGAATTTAGTTTCAGTTTAGCTTCCTTTTTTTTTAATCCAAAAATATATTTTCCATGTGCTGCCAATGCATCATAACAAAATTAACAGCAACCAAAGAAGCTAGAATCTGAACATGAAGATTATCTATATACAATCGATGTAACCCTTTCAATATCACTGCAGAACTGATCATTTACTTGAAAATACACGTTTCGTATTTAGGGGAAAATATTTATCAGTAACAGAATGAAAATAGACACAACAATAAAGGCAAATTAATGCCCCTACCAACACAAACAAATTGAGTAGCATTCTTTTCTTTCATGACAATGACCTTTGTCTGTCTTTTTAACAGAAACTCCATAACCTGAATATGATTTGTCCTTATTTCAAGTATTAATACACACTTACAAACAATCCCTTCTCAACAGACAAATAGATTTCAATTTCCATTCCAATGTTGTTGTTTTTTAAATAATAGTTTGTACGCTATTGTATACATAAATCATAAACATTCAAATAAAAAGTTACTTTAATCAGAACCCAATCATTTTCACTCACACACTGTACATAAATATCTCGAATCTTTATTTCAATAGTGAATTTATAACACTGGTCTGTTTACCCGTCACTTCTACATGATGCAATACAAATATTATTTCTTTCTTTCTAAAATTCATCAAAACAAACAAAAGTAAAACTGAACCTATAAATGCAATGCAATGCATTCACGGCAATGCAACATAGCAATCTAAACCACACACCTGAACATGTCCTATATCTAACAAACAATATCTACGCAAAGCATAACTATAGCAGGCACACGCTTTACTAGCTGAAGGAAGCAACCAGTACTAAATTGCTGGCAAAGTACCTGATGTAGTCATAGCAAAATTTCCGATTGCATATTACTTACCATGCATCATTAAATGTGTTGACTACAACTATGCTTGGCCTTTACTAAATTTTCGCACTTCAAATACAGTTACCACATCTCCGGCCAGGAACCACACACATTCACTTCAATCTTCCCCAATGCCTTCTTTAAGCTTCTAAGACACTGGTTTATTTACAGAAGAATCTGACAGTATAGTATACTCACAAACGTTAAATGAAAAAACCATCAAACATTTTCAAATATACAGCAACAAAAGCATTGTACGCAATTTTTTTTTAAGATCATCATGTGTACAATCAACTTTTCAAAATGTCAGTAGATTCACACATTTACTTCAAAGTGCAACTGTATTCTGTATTCTTGATCACAATCTCACGCTGTCATTGCAGTCACAATCAACATGTTAAGCTGTACACAAAAAGTAGAGAGAAAACTAAGGTGCTCAAATGCAGAGGTGGCATAAACGTAAAATATTTCAAAATCGAAAATGGTTGAACAAAATATTAGAAAAAGAAAGAAAGAAAAAGCATTCACACAAGTGATAGCAAAAATTCAATTTGTGTGCGACGGTGCAGAAGGAAAAAAATGTATGGCAAGCATTGAAAAGAGCAAAAGTTCTAAACCATGTGATAATTATATAACATGTTTAACGTACAGTCTGATTCATTCTAAAATATCAGTCTAAGGCCTGTGTGTGTGTGTGTGTGTGTGTGTGTGTGTGTGTGTGTGTGTGTGTGTGTGTGTGTGTGTGTGTGTGAAAGCAGAATAAGGATGTTTTGTAAAGAAAATCAGTTGTGTTTATAAAATACAATTCATATTCGTCTACAGAAGGGGAAAAAGTTTATTATAAATAAGAAAAGTCTCCATCCATTAATCTGACTCCGCCTACTTTGACAAAACTGAAATTATAATAGCAAAACGTACACAGTCATAACTCAATAAATCAACAAATTCTTTAAGAAATACAAGAAAAGCAGGTTCCATTAATTACAATAGTTCTGAACGAGAAGTTGGAGAGAAAAATAAAAAAGGGGAGGGGAAAAGGAGAGAAAGAAAAAGAGAAAGAAAAAAAACAGCCACAGTTTAGTCTTCATATTCTGCATAAAACAGCTCTGATGTTTACCCTTACATGGGTCAAACTATATCATAAAGGCCTCAAAAGCTAATGACAGAGACGAACCACCACTTTTATTTTTAACCATTTTTCCTAGCTTACTCTCTGCTCTTTTTCTGTCTTTCCCCTTCTTTTCTCTGCATATCTCTTAGGGCAAAAGATGAATGGGTTTCAAGGGAGAACAAGGATTGTTAAAGTCTTTGGAAGTAACTGAAAATGTACGTGGAAGGGGTGTGTTCTGTGGTGGAAGGGTGTGTTCTGTGGGGGTGGGGTGGGGGGGGGGGGGGGGGTAAAGGCAAAGGCAATGTTAAAACCCGGATTTTCTAGTCTTCAACATCTTTACTCAGAAAATGCACGCACAGCTCATGTTATTGTTCTTTGTTCTCTCTCTCTCTCTCTCTCTCTCTCTCTCTCTCTCTCTCTCTCTCTCTCTCTCTCTCTCTCTCCTCTCCTCTCTCAGCCCCCCATCCCCTCTCTCATGAAAGATAGAGAGCTACCCATCAGATTTAAAACAGGGTTGGTCTATTATCGTTTTCATTCAAGAATATCATACGCAAACCGTGGACCAGCCAGCTACCTAACAGACCAAACCCATCCAAACATGCTACTGTGTTGCCTGCTACTTCGTTCTTCATGTAAGTTGGCCATTATAAAGAGTTCACCGAGACGTGTTGTATCTTACCTATAAAAACGATAAAGCAATAACTGTAATTTACAATCACTGTACAAAGAGGTACGTTAACTAAATAGCACGTTACCACTGTATTTCGTTGCGACCCATTGGAAGCAACTTACAAGTTGGAGTTTTTGATCATTAACTTTTTTTAAAATTATTAACTTGAAGACTACCCTAAACAAAACTGTAATTCATTGTTCTAGTATCTAAATAAATTGAACTCATATGCTGGAAATTTCCTAACAGTCAACTTTCTATAACTGTTAATTACTCAAAAGCGAAGTCCCTCTTTAAATGCCTGACAGATTTCCCTTAGAAATGAGAACATAAGTTTACGAGCCAAACTTATTACTGAACCTACCTTGCATTAAAATCCATAAAACATGAAAATTCATGTTGAAAGAATGCACAGATATTACGTCCAAAGAAGACTTCGACTTCTTTTCATTCAAAGACCTTTTAAAGCTCCCAAGAGATCTGAAGTAAGAATAAGCGTCGTCAGTCTTGCTCGTTTTCCGCTTCCACGCTCATGGACTCTGGCATGTAGGTGTTAAGCGAGGAGAAATTACACACAGTGGAACATATCTGAGAGGATTACTTTCGTAGCCATAGGCAGCTGGGACCGGGCAAAACTGCTCACTCTGGCCAACCTTATACACGGTACTACGGAAACACCTCCAATTCTGCTTACTACGCATGACCTAGTTTCCATTAACTAACTCCCTTCTTTTCTATATATATATATATATATATATATATATACATATACTTTTGTTGTTGTTATTGTTGTATCCTCGTTACACGCTACAGAGTTCAAGTTTAAAAGCCGATAAAATCGCTGGCAGCCTACTAGACACTCGCTTAAATGAAAATATAAACAAACCCTGTCTCTCTTTTTCATGACCTGGCACTTCAATCGACGACCTAGATCAGAAAAAAGACTGCTATCTCTTTTCAAAGCCACGAGCCAATATTCGTTCTACGCAACCCCCCCCCCCCCCCCCCCCCCCCCCAGTGACATCATTCGTTCGTATTGTGGCCTAAGGCCGATGTACAGCAAAAGTCTGAACTCTCTCCTCTCTCTCTCTCTCTCTCTCTGTTTTCATAAATCATGTCAATGTATTCAGAAGTCGATACATTGACACGAAAAACTGATTCCACGGGTTGTTATTTGAGTCGTCTGTTGATAATACTTTCAGGTTCAAGAATCAAAGGGCGTGCTTCCCTTTCTCTGTGTTAGAATGTTGCTTGGTTCTACAGCTTTTGCCACAAAGAGCTGATTAGACAGAAACATGAACTTCTACAAGTCCGCTTCCATGATCAATAAAATCCCCTCTTATCTGATGCTTCTCTGCGGCCAATAGAACTTTTCTCATCAGGTTGGTCAAAGACTCAAAGGCCACCATTTTTCGCCTAATCCAACTGTGACTTCTCCATAAGTAAACTGGAAGTTAATGAGTTTCATCTTATTCATGACTTTGGTTTTTCAGAGCCCATTCAACCTTTGCGATCATATATGGGATTTCGCCACGTACATTCAAAAAACAGTACGGGTACGATGCATTCCTTGCTTTGAAAACGAGCTATATCAAGCAGTTATCCAATAAGTATATGAAAACTTATTTTTAAATCTTGCCCTTCTTCCATAGCCTTAAGAAAAAATCAGTTATTTGAGTAAGCCCTCGTCACAGAACTTCATGTAGTCATAATTGGAATTTGGAAGCAAATGGCATTCAATATTAATTTTGTTTACATCTTATTTATCAATTTCTTCCCCTCTTCTCTCTTTCACCCCCATACCCTCCTCCTTTGCTCACTTTCTTCCTACCCTCCCCTTTCTCCAGTTTCCATACCCCTTCTCCACTCTTACCAATCCAAGAAAGTGCACATCAAAAGGAAAGAATACTGCGCGGTTTCAGTGATTTCTGACTCAATACAACATTACTTGTAGATATGACTTTTGTGTCACTATTCACTGCAGTATATTTACCAAAGCTACTGCCTGATTTGTTGCCAAACTCTGACAAATGAGGACTTCCCAAAATCGGGAGTATCAATCTGTATGCATCCAAAGACATTTGTCTTACTTATAATAAATAAAAGTTGGACTTAAGCGTGCTACGGGACTGAAGTGGAGAAAGGATGGAGATGGGGGGGGTGGGGATGGGGAGGGAGGAGGGGGGGGAGGGGGAGGAGAGAGAGAGAGAGAGAGAGAGGAGAGGAAAGAGAGAAGAGAGGCTTTGGAAACATTAATATTAAAAACATTTTTACAGAAAAAAGCACTTGAGGCCGAAACAAAAGAGGAAGAAACAGAAAAAGTCCACACATGAAAAGGACAGCAGAGAAAGAAAAGAAATCAGAAAGAAAAGGTTGTTGGTTAAATGCAGCCGACATATTAAAACCATTTAGCAGGAGCAGTGAAGACAACTATATACATGAACATAGGTATACACAGGTAAAAAGGCTTGGGGAGTTTCAGAAAAAAAAAGAAAAAAAGAAAATATTACATAGATATAAACGCAAGCAGTCAGGAGTCCTGAATTTCTACACCCATCCACAAGCTAAGTTGAAACAACAGAACCGAATCCCTTGAAGCACAGAAAGACATAGCAACCCAAACACACATTCAGCATAAGGAATCTTGTGAGGGGAAAGACGGAAAATAACAAACAAGATATTAAAATGGATACAGGGATAAAAGCTTAGATTGGAAAATAGAGGCTGTTTAAACAACATAGAGTGGGTTATGAACCAAACCAGGAGGAGTACACACTTGGAATCCAATACTGGCATGAGGAGAAAAGGAGGGAAAGGAATCAGAACACAGAAAGCAAGGAACCAGACGAATCATGCATGCAGGGTAAAGCAGATCTAAAGGAAAGGAACGCAGACCAGAACACAGATCCCAGGCACAACTACCCGCCACCAAGAGAGGAACGCCAACAGACCAGTGACAGTAGGCCTACTGCCCTCGTGACAAGATTAGATAATTTGAGTGAAAAAGATATACATCATTGAAAAGTACATCAGTATACTTACACGGCACTAAAATTCCACAAGGGGCCATACCCCCTTAGAACATTTTGGACAAGAGCCTTCAGGTCATGAAGGTTCCTCAGTCACACACATCATAGGCACTGCCGTTATTTCCTCTGGTCCCCGGCAATTTCAAGAAAGTCTTTTCGGCAGTAAATGCGACACGAGGACGTAAACAAATGACTTAACAATCCTTGTCAACAAATGAAGAAACAACGATGGACGGAAGCCAAAGATGAACCAACCGGGTTACAACACGGTTCCAAAGTCCTTTTACCGTGTTCAGCAAAATTACGCGATCGTCAGCTGAACGCAGGAGTAAGCAGGTGCTGACCAATACCTCATGATCATAAAGTAACAGTTAGGCAGGTACATAATACATTAAGAACTCGGGTGCAAAGCCGCCGAAGGATTTAGGTGTGTGGTTGGATTTAATCTGGGTGGGTTTGTGGAGAAGTGGTGGTGGTGGTGGGATAAACGGGGCTAGCTGGTGCTGAAATTTTACACGTTCACGAAGAACTCTGCACAAGTGTTGGTGGGAATGCCACAAGCGGCAATGGATATTCAGTTGCAGGTTCAAACCCCAGTGAATGAGCAAAAGAACAAAAATGTGTTGCAAATTAATGCAAATCCTTTGTTCTTTAATCATCACGAATCAAGTCACTTTTTATTATGGGTTTTTATATATAAAAAAATTCTGAGTCCCAGACACAGGCCTACCAGTGCTCACACCTCTCTCTCTCTCTCTCTCTCTCTCTCTTTGCGGTCATTCTATTCCCCTATTCCCTTTCAAATCTCACACCAAATCTGACAAGGTCAAAAAGATATTCTCTGCCAGTTTCTAGGTGTCTTGGGAAGGGAACAGAGAACTGGAGAGGAGGGGGTAGGAAAGTCGTCTGGCCAAATGAAAGCAACACAAACACTTAACAACACAACCAGCACCTAAGCTGATTACTTTACAGGTGTGTACTGTGTACAAGTGGATACTGTCGTCGGTCAAGCTGTGTAAAGTAAAACGTAAAGGCGCCTGATCACTTCACATGGTATAACAGTCATGTTGTGTGGGTGTGTGGGTGACACTCTCTCTCTCTCTCTCTCTCTCTCTCTCACTCACACACACACACACACACAGTAGTCTGAAGCAATTGCATGAACATACACCTCTCTCTCTCTCTCTCGGAAGGGGGAGGGGCTGAGTGGGTGTGTAAACTGTGAGCTTTAATAATAATAATAATAATGTATGGAATTTATATGAGCTTTACATGTATGCGTTCTCAATTCACTGCTATTTTCATCGACCTCAGACCCAAAACATTAAGGGAAACATCACTAGCACCAACACATAAAGTAAAACCGACTTTTTAAACAACAAGAACCAAGGCAATACAAACACAAATTTCTGTCACAGTTCTGACAACATCGAAGGTAAGACAGTATAAATAAGACAAAAAATGACAGATTATAATGAAATTAAAAATAAAGAAAATGAATAACAACAACAACACAACCAACCAATCAAACAAAAGTCTCCCACCAAAAGACATGCATTAATCTGGTATGATACACATTACTTTTTCATTAAAGTTACAACGAATGAGTTGATAGTAAACTCTTGTGTTGGTGAAAAAATCCCAACTTATTGAAAACAGAAAACGAGATAGGAGAACCTCTCTGCATGTACACATAAGATCAGAACTCCCGAATGAATATGTGAAACGGTCAGAATCGATCCTTTACTTCAGGGAGACAACGAGTGTAAGGGGAAAAAGTCACACGAAAATATGCCTAAACTTCGCATAAAAGCTTTTCTTGGAGGTTTTGACTGTAGGATGCCACAGTGCCTTAAAAAAAACAACCCTGAAGAAGATAGTTTCTATAGTGGCATAGCTTATTTTCTTTAGAAGAACACATAAATGGTTACTGAATTTTATCAGAGGGACGGGATAGCCTTGTGGTTAGAGTGTTGCCCTCGTATTCTGATGGCCCGGGATCGAGCCACCAAGGAGGCGCCCGTTTAAGGTTATTTTACCCTTGATATACCATCACACTGACCCCACTCCCCCCAAAAGTCCTTCCCATGAGACTATGAACCCACGCCCAGTTAGTGAACACAGGCATAACGTCTTGCGCACTTTCGAAAGGGTACATCATTAATTATTTTCATCTGGGTAGGAACGAATGGCACAATTTAAAAAAAATGAATGCACACTGGTGTAGTGCTCTGACACCATCCCTTAGGTCGGAATGCAGCTACCTTAATGGCGGGTAAAAACGGTTGTATACTCAAAATCTCACGAGTGGTGAACCTTGGAGATCTAGCCTAAGAAAGAAAACAATAGTCAAACTTTTACATCTTTTTTGCCAAAAATACCTATTCCAACTCATTACTTTCCCCTCTTCAGAGAGAGAGAGAGAGAGACAGACAGACAGACAGAGAGAAAGAGCAAATTGCAGCATGTTCCTTCCGTCTCTCTCACGGCCTCACATTGGGATCATCCCAAAGATGCATGCATGTGTGTGTGTGTGCTCGCGTGTGTGTGTTAGACATAGCCTCTCTCTCTCTGTCTGTCTGTCTATCTATCTATCTATCTATATATAATTCAATCACTGTCACCTATCTTTTTTTTTTAATCATCCTATTCAAACTCCGCCTCCCTGTCCTCACCAGCCAATGACAACACACGGCTTCTCTGCATATCAACAGACCAATCATCATTCCAGACTTGCCCATCCTACTCCAATCAGCTTTCAGTACACTAGATCTTGTTCCTGCACGAATTCTCTTTTGTATACTCTTCCCAGAGGGAGTGATTATAGTGCTTGGTTGGGGGTGAATGAGTGCTAGTGATATTCTTTATCATATATATATGAGAAACACTTCCTCATCTCTCTCTCTTCTCTCTCTCTCAAGCACACAACACACATGTCTCTAGTCTACTTTTTGCCAAAGGGACATACTAAATTAATATTGCACTGATTAGTTCATCACAAAAGACGATTATACCTTTTTCCATTTCATGTTTGATCATCAAATATCTATCCCGTTTGGCCCCTGGCAAAGTTTACCTTGCTACTGTGTACAAAAGTTCAAGAGCTACTATTGGGCAGTTATGAAAAAACTTTTCCCAGGAAGCAGATATTTAAACTGCTTAAAAATCATAGCAACAAATTCCACATAGTCCCTACTATTTCAAGAAAAGCAATGAACTGTTAGAATGCAACTGCTGCATGACAGGCATGGTGTAGAAAAAATGACCGAAACAATCTTGACTTGGGCGACAAGACATCTACTCGAAAACATCTGATATTGAGAAATACGTTTGTGTTTCATTTAGCCTCCAAGATAAAAGGAAAAAGACTGAGGGACCCCTGTCTCTATAAACTAGATCTTGAGATACTGATAAGATTGTTCAGACTATATAACCCCTTTCCTTTGCCAAACGTGGCACCAGATTTTACTGGAAGCAAACGTGCTTTCCTGCAGGAAAACAAAAAGTACGCAAGGACCATGACGAAATCCCAGAGAGCTGTTTGTCATGACTTTGAAACTGGCATTTTAACCTGGCAGCCTAGTTACTCTCACAGTAAATGACCAGTGGCTTTCCCACTCATGGAATTCCACGTTACAGCTTAGTCTTTAGTGATCGACTATGACTCTCTGACTAGGAGGCTTGACTCACACAGTCCTTATGTGCTGCAGCCCTGGGGGCTGGTTGGCCTTTGGAAGAACATCTCCAACGCTGACTGTCCTTATGCCCACTTGGCCGAGAGAGTGGGGATGTACTGTGGGCAAGGCATCTCCACTATAATCAAATTTCTGCCCAATTTCCAAAACAGCAGCTGCCTCCTCTGCTGTTTTGGAGTCATCGTTGGACACGACGGACAAACACAATACAAATCTGCTCACGGAAGAAGACAAACAACCTGACAATGACAAAAACAGAAATAGTCCTGATGCTCCAGTCTAAGTGGCTTGCTAAACAGGGACAGGGATGGGACGGTAACAAGAAGACATAACACAGGAGGGTTTAGAAGGCTCAGTCAACAAAGACACCATTGCCAGTCCGGAACACAAGAGACCTGCTACTATAAATTACGCTGTATTAGTGCAATTCGAAAGTACCTGGCCACAGATGCAACATCCAAACTCATTACGTCTCTCATTCTTTCACGTCTGGACTATTGCAATTCTCTTTTGGCTGGTCTGCCAGCATCATCAATACACTCCATTCAACGTATACAAAACTCTGCAGCTCGACTAGTCCTCAAAAGAAAAAAATCTGAGCACATCACCCCTCTCTTTCGATCTCTCCACTGGCTGCCTGTGCCACAGAGAGTAAACAATAAGATCAGTACCCTCTGTTACAAATGTCTCCACAAAACAGCACCCTCCTACCTCTGTGAATATCAACTTGTACATTCCTTCTCGTTCCCTCCACTCTGCTGCAGATACCTTGTCCTTAGGAATACCTAGATTCAACCAATCCACCATCTTTCTCTATTTCTGGTCCATCAATCTGGAATGACCTCCCTCCTTCTCTTCGCCAAAAGCCTTCTTATGACACTTTTAAATCCTGTCTCAAGACATATCTATTTCAAACCTGAGATTTTCTTCTCCTGCTTCATCTCATAGCTTTTCCCTGCCTTCAACAGCCGAGATTCTATTGCCCTGCCAGGGTGTGTGACCTCTGTGTGTGTGTGTGTGTGTGTGTGTGTGTGTGCGCGTGCGTGCGTTGTGTGTGTGAAGTGTGCATGTGTGTGGTGGTGTGTGTGTGTGTTGTGCATGCGTGAGTGCGTGTGTGCGTGCATGCGTGAGTGCACATTTGGACTTGTTGGAACTATTAATTGTTACTGATTGTATGACTGTGTTAGAATGAGTTGAGTGCAAGCGCTTTGATTTGTCTCTGCAACATATAGTGCTATATAAATGTCATTTATTATTATACATTATTTATTATTACTATTATTATATATAACATACAAAATGATCACTGTGGATTGAACCCAGCATGCAAAAACAAAAGACAAACAACAGCTGTCTTCCTAAGGTAAACAACCTATGCAAAACAAAACAAACAAACAAAAAGGGGGGGAGGGGAGCAGGGTTCCTGTAATATAGCAAACAAAATCAATGCAGGATGGGGAAAAAATAAATGGAAATAAAACATCTTTACTATTGCTGGTTGAAAGGGGGGCAGATCAGCAAACGACTAAACAAATGAGATCTTTGGGCTCTTTAATCTATATATTTTCCCTTCTCTTGCAAGCTGTATATACCTTTTTTTCTAGTACAGCAGTAAAATCAGGTGGTCAGTAATGAAATTAGACTGAACAAACTCCACTGATTCCTCTTCAGCCACAATTTCTAAAAAAATTACCAAAAGTAGTACCAAAAAAAAAGACAAAAAAATAATATGCAAATGACAGAACAGAATGAATATATCAATGTCCATCTCTGCATTTACAATATCACTATCTATAATGTAGGCCAGAATAAAACAGTACACTTAAAAATTATGTCAAACATTCAAGACAAAAATATTAAGGAAAACAAGCTGTTTGTGAAAAGAACAAGATAACACACACTGACCAGGCAAAAATACATGAAAGAGGCATAAAAATAGGCTGGGGTTTTTTTTCAAATAAAAAAACAACTGGGAAAGGCACTAGAAACTTAAACAAGTGAAACAAAGAAGAAATTTACAGCAACAAAAATTCCAGAAAATAGAAGCATTGAGAGATCTCCTTTTTGTCCTCCTCCCCCTTCTCCCACCCCACTTTTCCCAGCAACCCCTTTTCACATGAAAGAAAAAAGCTGACCTATGTACCTCTCTCTCTATTAACACACACACACACACCTCCGCGCGCGCATGCGCTTTTTAAGCTTACACTTAACACTCATAATTAAATTATTGAGCAAATCTGAAACATTTTAGTGTTTACTAATACAGGCAAACAAATGCCAATTAATTTGTGTTAAAACTCAATAAAATTAGAGAACTGTGCAAAAGCAAACTCACTTCATTGTGCCAATAATTTAATGCAATGAAAATCAATGTATTTTCAGTGCAATAGTGCAAAATAAACCATGAAATCTATTAGGCAAAGTCTCACTAGTAATTATAAAGGGAAAAAAAGAGAAAAATCCAACAACTAAACAAAACTGCTCACTCAACTCTAAAGCCATAACACAATTATATTATAGCTTATTCAATGATACTTCATGAAAATAAAACAACATGATACCCAGCAACCATCCTATTTGCAGCGCAAAATCTGGAGCTTATTTTGTACGAATTTAAATGTCATATGTATTAGTGCACAAGTATCTAATCTTTAATATAATAGTTCTTTCTGTAGAACAGTTTTACGATTTATATGTATGTATCATAGATTAAAATCCCTTTTAAATCTTACCAGCTGACAACAAACAGATAAATCCAAAAGGCTCAATACAGAACCATATCTTCATACCAAAAGTGACATTTAGAACTGATTCAAGAAAATGATAATCATGTAACTACCCATTTTGATGATTTCTCTGTGTCTCTGACACAGCTCAGAAAATTGATCCATCAAGTTCTATTTGTCATTACCTTAAAACATCATCGCTAAAACCCTGTTTGAGTTATTTTTAGTTTTCAAACACAGTGCGTTTCAACACATAACTGCTGTAACACACTTTAAAAAATATTGTGTAATTTCAGCTATAACTGGCAATGTTTTTAAGTATTGAATTTTGCCAGTATACAATTTTTCACACTCACACCTCATTCAATTCTACATCCCAAACTTTGAAGCGGTAACTGAACAGCAAGTTTGAAAAAAAAATGTGGTGGTGAGGAATGCAAGCACAGATCCCCCTCCATATTATGTACATGAATTCATATTCAGGAATGCTGCACTATAAATGTATGTACTCAAAACCAATGACTGGCAACTAAACACTTCTATGTCACACTTCATAAGTCACTGTGTAATTTCAGCTATGATGTAACTGGCAAACTTTTACAGTGTTGAGTTATACCGGATACGTTTTTCACACTCATTCTCCATTCAATTCTACACCCAAAGCTTTGATGTTGTAACTGAATATTGAATTTAAATGAAGTGGTGATAAAAATAGCAAGCACAGATTCCTATTAATAGTTTATAGATAAATCTACAGAAAGAATGGGGGGCTGGATAGCCTAGTGGTCAGAGTGCACAATTTGATGCCCTGAGTTAGAGCCATGACCGAAATACTGTTCAAGGTGATTTTTTCCCCTTGGAGTTACCATCAACACTGATTCCGCTTCCCCAAAAGTCCATTTCAGGCTATAAACCAAGGTCATCCAATGTGCGAATTCACATGGAACATCTTGCACAAATGTTAAAACCAATTGCCTTTTGGAAGAATAGGCCATTCATTCCAATAAGAGCAGACAATTTAAAGAATTTTGTTTTTAAAAAACGTATGTCCACTGGTGTCGCAAGTCAGAATGCAGCTACCTTAATGCTGGACAAAAATGGTCACTTACGCAAAAATCTCACCACTGAACCTTGGAGCTTTAGCCCAGGAGCAAAACAACAACAACAAAAACAAAGAAAAAATTGAGGAATTATGAATAATCAACACATGTAGTCAAAACCAATGACTGACAACTAAACATATTTTGAAAAGCAAAATTGTGCTTATTAACAAAATTAGAATGGGAAATAAAAGCTTTTAAAAAAAACGTGTCAACTCTCTCCACATTTTGCCATTTACATCCAAACATATCTGAACACACACACACACACACACACACAGCTAAGTAAAAATGGACCAAAAGATTTTACAGCTCTGTACTAATCCAAACAAAATCTTTTGATCACAGCAAAAATGATGAGGACAGGCATCCTCTAGCTCAATGCCTCCAAGAATAGCCAAACCTAATGATAAATCACAAGCTTCAAAACAAACTAACTACGCACAATCTGTCTGCTGCCTTGAACCTTTTTTTCTGATAGTTACTTCATAATACTGATTACTAGGAAATAAAGGACTCACTTTCTTACTTTTGATATTGTCATAAGTGTTAGATAAAACACACTTTCATAAACTCACGACAAAGATTTTTTTTTTTAAACATCAAATGCAAAACATTAATGAGTACAAACAATGAGAAAGAAAGCAAGAAGCAGACAGACTGACAAAGAGACAGAAAAACACACAGACAGGAAGACAGACAGACAGAAAAATATACACACCAACAGACAGGCAGGCACATCACATAGATGAATGACGAACAATCACAGACATCAGAAAAAGAGAAAGAAAGACTGATGGAGGGGGAAAAGGACCACAGAATGACAAAATATCAATCAGGCAGGCATAATACAGATTGAAGTATAGACAAACGCATACACAAGCAGAGAGAGAGAGCGAAAGAGAGACAGAGAGAGAGCAACAGACTCAGACAGACAGACAGACTGACAGAGAATTACAGACTAACAGAGAGACAACGAACATAAGAAATATGGAGAAAACATATATCTATGTTACAAATATACAGCATTACATTTTATTCTTTAGCCTTAAAACTTTACCCTTTAATGAAAACTACAATAAATTTTACTTCTTGCTTCAAACAACCAGTATGGAATACAAATGGTCTTGTAAAACAAGACAAAAGTCATATAATATCAATCTGGATGGTTACAAGGCAGCAGACGTTACTGTAACTCAATAGCCTACAATCAACCAAAAAAAACACAACAAAAAAACCAACAAACCAAACGAACCAAAACTATACTACAATGCATCTCTCTCTCTGTCTCTCTCTCTTTCAGCACACAGGCACACATCCAGGCATGATGGCACAAGATAACTGGTAAAATGTATACACATTTTGAAAGCAAACAACTATCATACCAAAACTGTTTGTTAATAAAGACATTTCTTTCCTGCTGAGTCCAATAGCCATTTTTACTATCAACTTCATCTTAGTGTCTTACAGTTAGATTTGAACATGAGAGTAAACTTGCAAAGCTATTTTTACATTTGATATTTTGGTATGGAAGACAATATCTGTAAAAACAGTTATACATGAGATTTTTTTTTGTCAGTTAGAAATATTGAAGTTTGAAATATTTGCTCCTTTGTAAACGAGGTATCAAATTTTTACTCAAGTTTTGGCATTCAAATTACCACTTTGTTAGGACTGTGCAAAAAAAAAAAAAATCATTAATTCATGAACTGCAACCATTTCATGTTACTTAAACAAAACAACATCTTGTAACTCATACCTGGAAGATGTTAGTGGCTTGACAAACTCAAAACAAAAACAAACAAAAAGAAATCGAAAAAACCAAACAAACAAAAAAGTCAGCAAAAAACTGCACCTACCTGCATCTGCACCCCTTTCTCCTGCATGGTGGTCTCCTCTTTGTCGATGCGCTCCAGCTCTCGGGCGTAGTCTTCCAGGTCCTGGTCCATGGTGTTCTGCATGGCCTGCAGCTCCTGGGCAGACCTCTGGGCGGCTTCCCTGGCTGACAGGAGGTTTTCTATCTGTGCCAGCAGCTCCTCCCAGTCCTCCTTCACAGCCATCACCACTGGGTCTGCCAGGCTGGCATTGTGGTGAGTCAGGGTGCGGTACTGGGTCAGCAGGTCTTCGATGGCTGGGCCTCGTGAGCTCACTTCATCACGGAATCGCTGTGGAATGAGAATGGAGTAGTCAGTTTTATTCCAAGGTACTTGTCTTTCTTTTTTTTTAAAGTGCACACTAGGACTATTTATGTGTCCAGCATCATTTAAAATCACAGATGCTTTACAGGGTTTTTTTACTGAAAAAAGTTGTTTTTACAATCTTCTCTCATTGGACAATGAATGATGCTGTTAAGTTGAAATTCGTTATTCCAGAAACATTTTGTATGCATTGTCTGCAGTATACTTGAACCAGCTTTATTCAGCCAGATCATGTCAGTTCTGGCATGAACATTACACAAGAATATTTATAAGTGATGCTTAAATTGCATGGACACCACATATATAAAAACAAGCAGCCAAAATACTGAATTATGAGCTGTGTTTTGTTATAGACATTCTAAAAATGTAGTTTGTCAAGTTTTCAAAAAAGGTGGGGGGAGAGAGAATCTGAAGAAGAAAAAAAAGCAGCCGAAGCTTTTACATTACTGCAAACAATTGAAATATACACCAGGAAAAATTCTGAAGAAAAAACACTCATAGGTATACCCACAAATACAGGAGAAGGGGAGGGGGGGGGGGGGGGTAGGGGCAAGGAGGACAGCCACTGCACTAGTGGTGAACACTGTCTCCAGACTCAGCAGCCCGAATTTCATGCACAGAAATCTGCCTTAAATGAAAATAGGACACAAGACAATACAATACAGACAGAGATACAGGGGCAGATAAAGGTTGATTGGAAACCAGTCATAAAAAATCCAGTCACCTGCAGTTTCTGGATGTCCAGATCAGCAGCTTCAGCATGCAGTTTGGCGGGGCTGTTCTCCATGTCATGCAGCTCCTCCTGCCGACTCTGCAGCCACTGCCGAAGCTCACCCCGGGTACGGTCCACATGCTCCCACTGACGGAATGGTGTCCCGCAACCGCTCCAACCGTTTCTCCAACTGTACCAATGATATGGTCATTATATTAGAATTTAAATCATCTCCGTAAGAGCCTTTTCTCATGCTGCCAGTGATATGGACATTACATTAGAAATAAAATTATTGCCACATGGGTAGAAAGATTGAGTAAATAGGTTGAGAGAAATGTACAAGAAAATAATGTATTGCTGACGAAAGGAAAGAGATGACCGAAAGTCTCTTTCTTCTCTCAAGACATAAAATAACATATGGATTAACAAAAGATATAAACACTTATCCTGCTCCTAACACAAGAAGTATCTGCTTATGATTAGAATGAGATGTGAAGAACAGAACATTTTGGGGGGGTAGCAAGAAAGAGAAGAAGTTGACAGGATAGGAGGTGAAGAGGAGGGTGGAGTAAAATGTAATGATTTAAATATAATCTTACAATTTTGACAGCATATGAAATCTTCTCAAAATCTCACACCAAAACCAAAACTGGAAGTCTTCTTGGTCTGAAATCCTTTTAATATTCCAGTTACACAGACAATTGCTAGATGTACGCAACATCAATAATATGACAGTTTTTCTCTTTGCCTTTAAGAGTTACTTACAACAGCTTCTTTCTGCCATTTGAAAATTAAGCAGAACAGACCACACACACAAAAATTAATAAAAATCATAATTGTTCATATCACATATGACATGCAGTATTGGATTGTAACGGATATCATGATCATAAAATACACCAATTGTTTTTTCATAAATTTGTATGCTTGTCTGTTTTTCAGGAAAGGGCAGAAAAAGATATACACAGGTAGATGTGAGAAATATAATTTTTTGTTTGCAGACTGGGAACAAAAAATACTACACTACTAGAGACAACCTTCTTTTTTCATTTTTCAAATTAACAAAAAGAGCTATAAAATATCTCCCATCCCTGAACATAAAACCAACCTTCCTCTTCCTAACAAAAAGAAAGAAAAAAGAAAAGAAAGGGGAAAAGTCTTACTGGAAGAGGAAATGAAGACGGCATAGTTAAAATATCCTTTAGTGATTCTCTCACTTGCATAAAAACATATCATTCATTCTTCACGGTATAAAATTTACTGTCGAAACACATCGTATACTCCACAGCTACAATGAAAGAACAGAATGCAGACCACAGAGTCTCAAGTTCTTGAATTCCCAGCTATCTGGGAAAACACACGTACAAATGTCAGGCTTGAAAGTCAGTCTTTACCACCCGCATGCATACTGATAAAAAGCCTAGTACTGGCAACAGCTCAATTAACCTTCAGTGCCAACCTGGAATTTTTTGTTAAAGATGGTAAATGTGAGAGTAATCCCAGGGTTAAGTGTCTGTTTAACACCTTGCTATGTTAGCATTAAGATATCAGTTGGCTAGGCCAGGTCCTCAAATTTATTAATGACCACTGCATTTCATTTGTGATTTGCATTTTTCTGCCTCAAGTTCATTATTCTGCCACTAGCTATCATTGTTTTTTCACTTTCCCTGTGATTAGAGGGTTTATATTACAGAATTGTATCTGCTTTAGTAAAGAACTGAATATCATTTTGTGTTTGAATAAAAGCGTGATTACTGACAATATAAGTCCAGATCTAGTTGTTGCTTTTTTCTATCAGATTACTGCATAAGATTTTAAAACAAACCAAGATACGATGACATATTTCAAGGTTCATATTAGTAATATTTTTTGCAATTCAAGTAGAATAAGCCCAGAAGTTAAAACAAAGAAAGCCATATGGAAAATAACAGCAAAACAAACAAACAGGACAGAAAACTAAGAAACAAAATACCTGCAGTTTCCAAAACTCGCCATGCATTCATGATCAATACAAAATGTAACAGAAAAACAAGATAAAAAGAAATAGGGGTGCAGAAAGAGCCCAAAATCTGTACCAATCCATCATTTAAAAAAGATTATGAAAACAATACTGAAAGGACATTTTCTGCACATCAAAACCACATGCTTTTCACATACACGTGCAAGCACATACATGTGCAAAGACACACATTACCGAGTCTGAACACACATACACAGACAGACTGACTGACAGACAGACATACACATAATTATTATAATTGCACATACATATGCTCGCTCACAAACACACACACGCACACATGCACGCACATGTACACAAACAAAACAAGTGAACAAACCAGCCAAATACATACACCACAAAAGAAGCCACCACTAACTGACCTGATTGATGCAGTCGTTCAGATTGCTGCTGACTTCTTCCGCAAACTGTCCCAGAGCAGACGACTCTGTGGACGTGTCCAGTTTGTCCAGGCTCTCCATGCTGCCCATGTTGTCACAGCGCTGCGCAGCTTGCTGCAGCTCCTCTTTCATGCTGTACAGCTTCTCCAGCTCAGCCTGTGGAGAAAAAACTCATGTCTGATGAAATAATGAATGATAGCGATACCTGATAACATCTAAACAGTAATGACAGAATTAAGGGAATGATTGAAAAGGAATGTGTTCATTTATTTATTTAATTATTCTTTTATTTTGTGGATAATGGAATAAACACTCATGTGATTTTTTTTTGGTTTACATTCAGTCTGATCCTATGTGCATGCCAATTTTTGTAAATGTTGTTATCCTTTTCACTGACACACAATGGTTCTGAAAGATAGAATGGGTTTTAACATGTATGCAAGATGTTCTTCATGTGCTCACACACAGGACCTCAGTTTATAGTCACGTGTGTGTGTGTGTGTGTGTGTGTGTGCGCGCGCGCACGCATGCATGCACACAAAAATTGTCTTTAGTCTTTCTGCTGGTCCAAGGACACCTTACACAATGAAACAAAAGTCTTCTACAGTTATAGTTTCATTGATGGTTATATACTATTATATGATTATATTAAAACTGCGAAAGATTTGTCCATCAATTTGTGCAACTTTAGAGAACATGTCTGCCTGATCAACGGGAGATGCTTTCTTAGCCTTGTACATTCCCTTTCTATTCTCTCATTCACTGATCCAAAGTGCAAGTATTGCCTGCCATGTGTGGATAGTTCCAGCAGGTACAGCATTTTGCTATTTACAGTTTGAGTCTCCAAGCACTGTAGCAGGCTTTTTTTTTCTTTTTTAGAATGCTAGCTTTGAAACAAAACTTGCAACCAAAGTATTATCTCATCTCTGACTTGGTGGCAGTACAAACAAAGATAAAAGCATACATTTCAAGTTTTTTGTTTTTTTAAAAGCCTGGGAGTGATATTTAATACAGAGTTTTATGTTACATACATATATATAACCCCCCCCCCCCCCCCCTCTCTCTCTCTCTCTCACTCGCATGAACACACACACACACACACACACACACATTCTTCCCAAACTATCACCACATACAAATCGGCCTCACACACTCAGTGATTGACTTACCTGTGACTCTTCCCTCTGCTGCTGGGCATGTAGGAGGGAGTCAGGGGGGTGATCCTGGGCCTCCTGCAGCCACTGAGGAAAGGGCCCTGTCAGGTAGGCCTGGTTCGATTCCAGCAGCTCCTTGTACTGCAGCCATTTGCTGAGGATCTCATTCAGCCGATCCTGGCATACCCACAGTCTCCATCGATTGTTTTATCAGGTATTGGATTGGTAGGTGGGTGGATGGTGTGTGTGTGTGTGTGTGTGTGTGTGTGTGTGTGTGTGTGTGTGTGTGGTGTGTGTGTGTGTCTCTGGTGTGTCTGTGTGTGTGCAGAGCCCCTGTGCAGGTCAGTCTCCTTAAATGAGAAGATCTGATACCATGTAGTTATGTTCTGCGCATGATTTCATTTCTTTCTCTTAAGTCATAAAAAAGTTGTCAGTAAAGTATCTGTTTATCTTGTAGGCTATTGGCCAAGCCTCGCAATATGGGTTAGCCTCAGAATTATTATAACTAACAGAAAATGTTTATCTGCACCCAAACACCTGAGTTTTATTGCCTTTCTACTTTTATTAAGCTTGTGATTGGTTACATAAGTGTCTTGTCAGATAGTACGGTTAAGATTCAACACAATGTTTTGTTGTGATGAGTGTAGTGCTTGAATTATATCATTCATTAAAGTTCCCCTGTAGGGATGCCAGGGGCCTGTCAGTATAGCTAGCATCCCCCACCTACTGGAAATTCTGAGCAAGGAATTCCCTCTTGTCTGTCCCTCTCTTTGGTTCACCACCAGTCCAGTCACCACCTTCTTGTCTCTCTCTATATATGTATTCTGCCTTCTTGGTCCACTCTCCTGCCTTTTTTCCCTCTCGACTTACAAAATAACAATTCTCTCCCATGCCTAAGTCGAATGCGCAGGGCCCGACTTAACAGCAGCACAACACATTTTTGCTCAGACTGACAATAGCTGTTGTCTGAGAGTTTGATGATGAAGAAGAAGAATTCACTAAAGTGGAAGTCTCCTTCCTCAATGATAATTAAAGTAAAGTGGTTTGAAGCACTTAACACATTTCCAAAAGGTTCTGCTGAAATCTGACCACGTGAGGGTGGGCTTCAAGTGAAGCTTTCTCCTCCCCCTTTTTAAAAAAAGAAAAAAAAGAAAAACCCAAAACAAGTTAAATTTTGTCATGTTGTCCCCCAACAAGATGAACAAATAAAAGTCTGGACTGTTACAGTGTTCATACCTGAGTGGGCAAACATATATTATGCACAAGATCAGGTATGGACATTTTGTCATCAGTTGGTTTCTAGCTGCTTATGAAAACAGTGAAAATGCTCAGCATACTCTTCCTTAAAAACTGAATATGGCTACCAAACAGCATGGTAAAAATACTGGTATTATATATAAAGGCCCCTTTGCAGAAAGACAAAAATGAAACAATTGAAACCCACAAGGAAGGGGAAAAAAGCTCTTGGACTACTCTCATTTGTGTTCAAAACAATATAAGTCTAGAAGCACTAACATGTCACTTCATTTAATCTCAAATCTTTGTAAAATTTAATTGTTGCTGCTCCTCCACTAGAACTCCATAATTCAGCAATGGTGAGTTTTTGCATATGCAACTGTTTTAACCCACCATTAAAGTAGCTGCATTCCAACTTCGGGGAAAATCTTTGTAAAAAAAAAAATTCTGATGGCTGCTTCTTGTTTGACAAATTCCAACTAAATTCTACATGTTTTTACTTCATTTTAACTCATCACTTAACAATAGTATTCTCTAATGGCCAGGATCTCCACTCTATGCCAAGTACCCACTTCCACCACTAATTCTGTCCTTATAACCACAACTAGAAGATTTATTAGATAATTACATCAGTAAAAATGGTAAGGCCTTTGTAATGCTATGTAGTGAGGGGACTGTCTTCATCATTCAAAGGAGAAAAAAAATTATCATCATACGGCTGTGTATGAGGCCAAGTATCTAAACATTGCCATATATACAAAAGAACTCCTCATCTATTGCACACTTATGGTCTCACAGTGATTTCCAAGAGAGATGAGTGGGACAGCATGCATATGTTCTGGGTACCCCTCACAGAGTATAAATCCTCGGGACAACATAACAATTTGTTCTGTTTCAGTCTCAGCCAGCAGTCCATAAGGAATGGTCAGTATTTTTGTGCTTCTAGGGTAGTAAGGAGGCAGGGACGACCACGCAAAAGCTGGATATCCAACATCAAGGAGTGGACCGGCCTCACTGTACCAAACCTCCTGAAAGCAGCCCAGGACAGAACCATTTGGCGGTCCACTTGCAGCGTCCATGCGGGTACCCCAACGGTCGTCCCGACCAAGGGATGAGTGAGTGAGTGAGTGAGGGTAGTAACAAGAAAAATAACTATACTGTTCTCATAAATGCCTTGTCTTGTCTCAGTGTGTAGGAAGCCATCTACTGTGTTCATAGAGACAAAATATGAAATGTGAATACATATGTGAACCGGATTCATCATTACATCCTTTCACTGAACAGCTGAACATGAAAATGGGAATTCGAAATCAAAATTTGCAAAACATGGAAGACTACACAATTTCCCCCTTCTTTTTTTTTTCTCATTCTTATATTTTTCTTTCTTTTTTTGTTCTCTCTTTCTGTTTTGCCTCTATGTGTTTGTTTTCATTCTGCTTTGCTTGTTTCATGACTGTGAAGATGACCATGATAATGGCGATGTCATGGAAATCTGATCTGGCTTCAGACATGAAGCTGCCTTTACTCAACACTTCCAATAACAATGTCTACCAAAGTCCAACTTGCTATAATAAACAATATACAGTTGACAGAAGTACATGTTTGTTAGGGGGAAAAACAAAACAGTATCCCAAAAGCCTTATCTGTCAAGCACATGACATGTCGACATTTGTTGTGTGATATGCCCATAGCCCAGTCTGTCTGACCAAACCCCCACCTCAACAAAATGTAAATGAGGTACTGATGAGGCTCAAACCCAAGCAGTGGCATTATCTCTATACTTTAACCAAAAAAGCCTGTGGTATTGCTTTATTGTTGTTGGGTTGGGGTTTTTTTGTTGTTTTTTTATTGAGGTGGGGTTTTTTTGTGGGGTTGCGTTTAACTCCCCCCCCCCCCCCCCTCCCCTCCCCCCCGCCCCTGCCTTTTTTTTAAAAAAACATAGGTGGGGTTAAAAGTGAGTCTGAGAGAGACTGAACCTGGCAAATAATTTTGAGTCCACATCTATCAAGGCAATTGATCTTGGTGTATCAAACTGCATGATAAAAATAAAAAGTATTTGTGTTTTACTTGACTGCATACTAAACATAGTGTGTGTGTGTGTGTGTGTGTGTGTGTGTGTGTGTGTGTGTGTGTGTGTGTGTGTGTCTGTGTCTGTGTGATGATAATAATAATTTGTTATACAGTATTGTTACCTTTTGGCCCTTTATTCCCCATGCAAAAACAAAAAACAAACAAACAAAACAACAACCATAAACTTTCTTTGGTGAAAACGGCTATATGTCATATCCAACAATCAATCACAACTATAAGTTTTTGTTGTTGTTTTTAAACAGACAATCAAATACATTGATAACAAAGACACCAAGGAGAAATTATGGAAAAATGAGTGAGAGAGAGACAGAAAGACAGACAGACACAGATAGACACATAGAGAGACAGATGAAGGGACAGACCAGAAGACTAACAAACATCCAACAAGAGACAAAAAATCAAACAAATAAACCAAAAATCAACAACAAACAAAAACAAAACAAACAGAAACAAAGACAAATGCAGTAAACACAAACCAATACATATGTTGACATATACAGATAACTGTAAGAAATACTCAAACCACAAACACCATGTACAGTGAAGACGCCGAAAGATTCACACACAAAAGATGAAAGAGAAAAAAGTCCTGAAAACCTTTGCTCTTTCTTACAGGGTTGAGGAGCAGGGGGACAATCAGTTAAGCTGTTCAGAAGAGGGAGGACAATTGATATTGATAGCACCATCATTTCTTCTTTTTTTTAAATCACCATCCTGTTGCCAATGAGTCTAGTTCCTGCATGTAATGTAAAAACTTCAAACTTTCACACACCACTGCCAATTCAGAAAAAAAAAAGAATAGCCCAGAAGATGAGTCTTCTTCACTGATTTATTTATGATAAAATAAATACAAATGTGAAAATAATTTAGCTATATACATGCATACACAAATATGGGGTGCAGTCAATATATGATACAGTTTGATACATCTTCAGTAACCACAACACAGAATAGATGGTATAATGCTGTTAGCTTAGAAAAATAGGTTGTTATCACAGTATATGTCATGCAAGTAAATATGCACAACAAAAGGATGTACATTCATTTTGATATGCTCTACATACATGCAGACTGGCAATGTTCCTAAATAACTAATCACACAATGTTTTCATTATTGATCTTTCCAAGGCATGAGTCCTTAAAACACACACACACCTCACATCTAGTACAACAAATTTTGCCCTCAAGAAAAATCAAAGAAAGATCACACATGCAATATCCCACAAATGGTGTTTGCTCTTCACTATAATGTACCGATGAAAAAATCATGCACAAATTCCATATATCCTAAATTCACATTTGCCTAACCAGTACAAGCAATGATATAATGAATCGAACAAGCATTTTACATACCCTGCATGCACTTACTTTTTCCTTACAGCACATTGATTTAAGCAATCAAACATGCATTCCAAATCTCTAAAACTCGTATCACCCTGTAAGATATACATTCTGATTTAATGATTCATACATATACATTGCATGCTTTCTTCAGTTAGTTTAGTTACATATAGGCCTATACTAGACTCAGCTTAGTATGCATGAAAAGTTATCTGTATCCTTCGTTTGAAACAATTTTCTTTAGAAAAAAATAGAAAAGGAAATCTTTAGAATGGATAACTGTAAAAACATGCTAAAATTCATTGTTAGTTTTGTTTATATTTTATGAATCAGCCTTCTTACAAACATAAGATCCTGTCCACACAAAGCAAGTGGGATGGGAATCAAAACCTCCCTGGATAATTTGTAATACAAGTAAATTCAGCAGACTTCTTCTTCGTTGAGCGCTTGGAGTTCAGCAGACTAAAATAAATAAAACTGACTATCAAATCACCTAATAGGCAAATTCAAATTCAAAGTCTTTATTTCCTGTCATCCCTTTGGGGATATAGAGGATTTTACACAATATCGATGAACAAAATTATAACTGAACATCATGCATGCCCCCAAAAAACTACCTAATTTCTGTCAGTGTGCCTCTTGACAACATCTATTGGTGGTAATATACTGAAGTGCCAAGTGGCATTTTCTTCCATATAAAACAAAAAGATGAATTCCAAATGAAGTATACACACAATACTCTTCCAACTTCCACTTATGAATTTTAGATGTTTCTACATGCTGCAAAAAGCAGGACATTTTTTCAAAATATGTCTTTCAAAAAAGGAGAAAAAAGCAATTACATGGCAGTATGTTTTCTGAATATTTGTCTACCATGTCACTCTATCACACAAGACTTCCTACAGTATTATATCACTCAGAAAATCAAATGATAAACACAGAGTCATTATAAGAAATAGCAGAAAAATCACATACGCATGGTGAGTTTCTTTCATTCTCAAATTAAACTCTATTCATTTTCATGAAACCACTATGAAACTATTTCTCTACACTGCCATTGAAAATGATGCCACTTTCCATAGACATACTTATCTCCCTTCAAAACTTTCAGAATATGAATAAAATGTCACAAATCTAAGGTCAGATGATGGCTATTAAACCTCTTATGCTGATAACAAATGCTGGACAAAAGCTGCCTGCATGCTCTTCAACAGTTTGTGATGATGATTCATGCCTCTTTCAAACACTGAGATTTACCACTCAACCACTTACTACTAATGAAAGGTGTCACCGTTGATATTCTGGCAAGAACACAGCAAATGCCCTGATTTGTTTCACTATTTTCATTGTATCAACTATAAATAAAAATAATCAAGTGCTTTCACTAGTGCTTTAAACTTTCAAACTTGAAAACAAGTGTGTGCAAAATATGCTCTCAAAAATACTTTTAGCACTCCACGCCATGTGTAACTCCTATGTATATAGCACCAGTTTACTTTACAGAAACATGTTGTTTCCTTTCCTATCAACAATAACTCATTAAAAAAAACAACAACAACAATATAACAAGCAATTCAATGACAGATGGATCTGGACGGAATGCTTTTATCAAATGAAAAGCAGTGTTCGTGCGTAAAAAATCTAATTAAAACAAACAACAAATTCAGATGGCTTCTTTGCCAGAATTAAGTCCTTTCAATATTTCAAACATGCCATAGACATAAGTCCTCTCATTATTTCAAACATATCACAGACATTTGTTTTGAAGATTCAAACACACACGCTATCACAGTCTGTATCACAGTCTGCTGTGTCAATAATCAATATCACAGTCCTCAATTATAAAAACAAAACCCCCAAAAGCAGTGACACAGACACCAATGCCATCTTAACCACACCAAAAGAAAAAAAAATCTGTATAATATCAACAGGAAAGTAGAAATCTGGATCCTTTATAAAAGATTAAAAAATTTAATATACTGTTCTATCTTCTGGGGGATAACACTACTTCACAACAGCATCCAAACAAAATAAATACACACATTCAGTCCTATGACTGGCAAAATTACTAGGGGACTATGAATCATTCCAATAATATAGATAGAACAAAGTTTGAATAAAGTAATTATAGTTTAATGCACACACATCACAGAAGAACCACATCTATAAGAAATACTTGCTGAATTAAGTGGTAAAAGATGTTAATGGGGATTACTTTCCGAACTGTAAAATGTGAATTATGACGAACCAAATGGGTTCTTAATACCACACTTCTACGGTCTACAAAAAAATAAGCACATTAATGTGCTCAAACCTAATTTCTTAAACATGACAGGAATAATTCAACTTAACACAGTTCTAAAACAAAGTGGGGGAGGGGGAAAAAAAAACAAGGACAGTAAGTTGGGAGATTGAAAATACGAGTGATTGAAATACACACACACACAAAGAAAAACAACCCAGTTCAAAACATACAAAAACTACAACTGTACTCAATTCACTACTCCCAAACTAATATCTTACTTTTGCTATATTTGGGCAGTGTCTTTTAGGTATCACTAAATACTCATTACCTTCTAAAAAGGCCATTCGCTTCTTAAAATGCATAACAAACCTAGATAAAAGCGACAGACTGTGAATACAATTAGTAATATAGATATCCAACAACAACAACGAAGAAAATACACAAAAATGCTTTAGCAGACAGTTCAAACTTCCGAGCAAAAACTGTGGGTTGCAGTATAAATATAACTGGCTGTTCTCAACTCTAGGCTTTCTCATAGATAAGGCGAGCGTCTGTATGAATAGTCATCCCAGTAGCGTGGGTAACGTGGGTAGCGGTAGAATTCTGCGCGACGCAGGACAGCCTGCATGGAAGGAGCAAAATGCATGTGTCAGTGCAACCCCTGTGCAGTATGACACCCCACTGCCATAGTTAGGGCCATGCCATAACAAAAGGCTGTGATCAGGGTTTCGTTGAGAGAAACAAATGTAACTTTAACAGTATAAGAAGTGATAGGCTTATTATCATTTATCATTGTTTTTGTTTGGGTTTTTTAAAATGGGTAAAACGGGATGAAATCAAGTAGAAAAAAACAATTAATTTGGAAACCCTAATCACACCCTTTACAATTAGTTTTCATTTCATTAACCCTAGTCCTAGTTTCTTTTTTCTCTCTTTTAATGACTACAGTAGTAAACATATCTACACACCCTCTACTTTAACTCTTGTTGACTGCTACATCCATCTTATTAAAACAACTCTTTGATATACCTGAAATTTTTTTCTCTGTCATACATTTTTCATTTATTCTTATATCACAATTTGTTATCATTATTATTCTCCACTGAAACCAACTAACTCCTTTAAATTTTAAATGAAAACAGATCAACTTCTTTTATCTCCTACTACTGATTTTCCCTTTACAAGTCACAATATACTTTTTCCTTCAGACAGACCAGCATGTATGATTCTTCAGCTACTTTTAATTTGCCTCTTACTCAGTTCTGAAAACATTGACTGGTGTGTTGTCCAAAAACAGAAAAGAAATAGTCAAGGAAACATATAGATGAGCTACAAAGACAAAAACATCTTCCACAAATTTCAGACAGTTTATATTCTTTCCATTACTACTGTTATTACAGATGACAGAAATGAATGTGAATTTAATGTTAAGCTACCTTCCATGTTTTACAGACACCTCTGCTTTTAGATGAACTTTTGGAGTCTGGATTTCACAGGTTTTAAGCAGACATGAATTGTGACTTGTGAGTAAAACCATGTTTGGTTTCATTCTTTTCTTGATCATGTGTATTTCTCTTTTGTGTGAGTAGTGGGGTGCTCTCTTTGTCTACCTGACTCATCTTCAACTTTAGATCTTCAGCTGCTGATCAATCAATTAATGGCAGCACTTATGATGACCATTTTTTGTGCTTCAGCTAGAGCTCCAAAGTTGACCAATGTTGAGATTTTGCATATGCACCATTTGGGTAGACACATTCTGACTTCAGCAGTGAGGATTACAAAATAAAATGGGTGAGTGTGTAGTGTACTCTACACACTGACTTGTCAATTCCAACTGATTATATCTTCCCTTTCTGAGTAGTTTTGTATGTTACCACCTTGACCACTTAACAGAGTGCCATTTTAGCAAAACTTCCAACTGAATCAAATCTATCAACTTTTTTTAAAAAAAGTATTAGTTTTATCAGTTTCATTCTGGATTCGCTAATCAGCTGACTGCTATCAAAATGCCATTGTATATCTTCATCTGTAAATTTTATCCCAGATCCCTTCTAATCTGAATGCAACAGAACTTCCATTCTTCACAGAAAAACTTGTTGTTCTATCTTCTTTTTTGTTAGTTTTGTTTTTTTAATTCAAAATACCCTTTTGTTGGGAATGAAACTATATATGAATAAAACAAAAGACTATCTCTTGATGTTTCACATAAGCTCAGACAAGAATAATGACTTACAGAGAGAGCAGTCAGTTTAAAGACCACTACATCTGGATATATATATATTTTTTTTTACCACTTAAAGTCACAAGATTTCTCTGCGTGAAATTCGGGCTGCTCTCCCTGGGGAGAGCGCGTCGCCACAAGAGCAGTGCCCCCCCTTTTTTTGTTTTGGTCTACAACTATATTTTTTCCCTATCAGAGTGGCTTTTTTCTAAGAACTTTGCCAGGGACAACTCTCTTGTTGCCGTGGGTTCTTTACTGCGCTGAATAATTTTGTGTAACACACGGGACCTCGGTTTATCATCTCATCTGAAAGACTAGCGCCCAGACCACCACTCATGGTCTAATGGATGGGGCAAAAGTTTTGGGCCCAAACAGGATTCGAACCACCACACACTTCCGACCCGGACTTTTCACTTTCTAGACAGGCGTGTTACCGCTAGACTACTGATCCACCCACAGTTGTCCACAACAGACTCTGCAGGAGACTATTTTTTGAAGTATTTATAAGTTTTACTCCTCAACAAGCTCTGAATCTTCAAGTGAAGCTAAACCTTGCACAGAACTGTCAATAGGCAGAAATATATAACTGATTTAGCATTTCTTTTAGGAACGTCTAAAGTAATGGCTATAACACATGTTTTATAACAGAAAAGATACATCTAGGAATACACATTACCTTAATGTATTTTTGAAATGATAAGCTTTTTAGGAAAATGAATATACAGGTATATCAGATAAATGAAAGGAAAGATTAGATCAAAGCTGTTGTTTGAAATTCGATTTTATCGCTTTATGCAAAATTAGTTTTCCTGTCACAAATAAAATATGACATAATATGAATTATGTTCATTCAGTTAGAAAGAACCCCCCAAGTCTGGTTATTTTCAATTCCGATAGTTACAGTGACCCATGCAAGCTATGATTACGTGAGGTTCCCTTGCATATAGAATCATGCTTGTACTTGTATACATGAGCATACATTTCAATATATATATAAATACACTATGCAGTTACAAAATAATTTCAAATTCAACCATATAATATGTATGAATACACATGTAAACCATACCACATTGTCCCAAAGTGAATGCAAAATATAAATACACATACTTCTCCAAACAAAAATACATATATGTAAACACAAACAAGAAACAAACAGAAGCAGATATAGCTACATAATTAGAGCGGCGAATACTTGAAGCACTGTGCTGACAAAAATTGTATATGTACATCTATTTGAAAACACACAGTTTATGCTCTTTCCCATAATTGTTTGCAAACAATTATTTTTTAAAGAATGACACAAACAAAACAAACACACACACACACACACACAGGACATACAGCTAATATGCAAATCAGGCAAGGATACCGCGCTACTTTACACATTTTACTAATTCTATTTATACCCACAAAAAAAAATTAAATTAAAAAAATAATTTACAGACAATGCAACCATTTGATATGTTTTATCAAAAAGAATGCCTGTGATCCTATATATAGATAAATATACAAAATTCATTATCATTCCCCAAAAAGTTATTTCTTTTGTCGCAAAGTGGCAATCTCTAGTTCAAATATTCCTCTCATTTTGAGTGCAAATTAGGTGGAAAATGAAATAAGACAAAACAAACTCTGCTTATGAATAAATCATGTATCCTAACATATAATTTTACAAAATAATAGTCTAAATTTAATTCCACAAACTGTTCCATGAATGCTCAATGTATTACTGTGTGTAAAAAGCACAACTACAAGACTTTGATACAACGCAAGGAGCAACAACAAAAACAAATCATCCAACAAGCCAATGACAACAAAACAAGAGTCAATTAAAAGTTAATCAGTGCCTCAAACCATATTATAACTGTAGTGCTCAATATTAAGTTCTGTGCTCAGTCGTTGTAATGTATTTCAAGACAGCATGCTCACAGCTAAACTAAACACTGTCAGTGATAAATCCAGTTTTTGATGATTCTCATTACCATCGTTGTTCTTGTTTACTGTTTGACTGATTAATGAAATGTAACCCTCCACCATATAATGAGTCCCATTGTACCACAGGTCAATTTTTAATTGTTATTACGTTATTAGTCTGCAATGTTGTTGGGTTTTTTAAGTTATTCGATCAGAAATCCAAAAAGAAAAACAGACAATTCTGTGACAAGTTATTACAAACTGAAATACCAGACACCAGGAAATGACAAACAGAGAAACTGACAAATTCTGCATCATAATAGATGGTCAGGATGAGGGACTGGGTATTTTCAAACACACTTCTAAAGCTATAGGAAACAAAATTACACCGTAAGACTTCAGTACAAGGCAGACGAAAGCTCATTGCTTTACGATTAATCTCCTTTTTTGGTTTCATTCCTCAGCTAGAGCTCAGAGATCCACCAATGTGAGATTTTGCCTAGTCGACTGTTTTTGCCCACCATTAAGGTAGCTGCATTCTGATTTCGGGAATGTACGTTGGGTATGTTTGAGTTCCTGTAACCCACTGAATGCTGACATGATTTGCAAGATCTTTAACATGCCTATATAATCTTCTGCATATGCATATACATGAAGGGAATTAAGGCACTGGCAGGTCTGCACTTAAGGACTGACCTGGGAGAGCGTAAAAACAAACCCACCCTTAATTCAGCAGATGCCACTGAGATTCGAACCCATGACTCCCTGGACCCATGGAATTGAAGTCAAACAGTCTTAACCACTCAGCTGTAGCGTCCGTCATTATCAATTGAAATCTAAAAACTGACAAACTGACCCCCACATGCTGAAAATGGCCACTAGCGTAAAAGTGGGTCAGGTGCAATATAACTCATCTTGTGGTGGAAGGTCAATAATATATCAGTATGAGATTGAATGATCAAATAATAATGAAATGTGTGTGTGTGTGTTGTGTTGTGTGCGCGCGCGTGCATAAACAAGTGCATATCTCTGAAGTGCATGTGACAGTTAACTACTAAATATTGCACAGTGAGATCAGATAATCAAAAAATTCATAGTGCTGCAAAAGTTTCTATGGCCACCACATTCTATGTAACTTTTCCTCAACTTTTTTGCACTGACAAGAACAAGTATTTTTCTGACTAAAGCAGCAACACAATAGCACTAAATGACATCCCAAGGAACATTTATTTTTCATTTCATAAAGCCACTTGATATTCACAGCACCAAAAGATTTACAGATTTAAAAAATCAGCGAAAAATCAAGCAAAAAGGAAACAAAAAGACAAGAAAAGAAACAGCTGTACAAAAATGACTAACAACTGGCAATAGCTGAGCGATATCATTATCTATTTTGCTGTTTCAAAAAATGCCTTATCAAGCAAATATCACATAATAAGTCAGCAAAGTGCAAAACATACAGACACAACAAGTGCATAATGAAAAAAACCCTTAGTCCAACAAGTTGGCAGTTAGCTTGCCACGGTGCGAGGTCAGAGTGCAAAAATGCCAAGTGCAGCTCGAAAAGGGCAGGGATGATAACTGATGGCAGCCAAGGCGAGAAGAAGAAAAAATAAAAAAGGAAAACTCAGCACAGTCACCTTTTCATCACATATACCAACCAACAGCCACGCTCTAGTATCACGCACAACTTAACATAACAACATTTTTCATCAAAAGTTCGTCCTTCTTTAAAGATTTATCATTGGCAACAGGATGGTTTTTCTTTCTTTCAGATATTGCAGTAACAGTTTGTAAGATACATATTTGTGAGGAACAATTTTCATTTTGGGAACTGAGGAGTCAGGAATCATGTGGGAGGTTGGAGGAGAGGGGACATCTGTATACTGGTGTTCAGGCCATGACTTTTCTTTCTGGAATAGAGGTCATCATATCCAGATTGAACAGGGCCTTGATCCTCAGAGAGGGAGTGCACAGAATGACAAGAACAGATTTGGATTCATGGAAACAAAACAATTCAAGAAGACACTAAAGTTACCATTTGTCAGACAATTCTTTTTGAAAGAGAGGCAGCAATGCTTACCTTAAAATTTCATCATTTTGAAATTTAAAAAAATCTTCAGAACTGATATACAAATTGATTTCATGATTCAATTCCTTTAGCTGGAAAATCCTACCCACTAAAAAAAAAAAAATAAAAAAAAAAAAACCAAAAAAAAGTACAGACTGCTCAAAAATAGTCTTTTACTATCTATGCTATCCCCTAAAGTGCAGTTAACACCTTTAAACGACTTGTTGACTTCAAAAGCAGGCCAGTTTTTGAATGAATATGCACCTTCAGTTTGGCAAACAAACAGAAGGCTGCAGACATTATGGAGAAAGGAAGCCACTCAGTGGATCAAGCCCTGCCACAGTGGATGTGTGATGGAGGCAGAAATTTGTCTATTGACACGCACACACACTTACCTGCGTTCGCCAATATTATCATTATCCATTTATCACAACACAAGACTCTTCTCCGAATAGAACTGGTTACACACAGAACATGGTTACTCACAAAAACAAGGTTACAAAACATGGTTACATACAAAACATAGTTACACACAAAAACATGACTGCACCAAAACATTGTTACACACAAAAACATGGTTGCAACAAAACAAAGTTACACATAAAATATGGTTACTCACAAAACATGGTTACACATAAAACAATCTATTTCTGCATCCATCACAGGTAAAATCCAAAAATTGCATAACAATCACAGCAGTTAGAAAAGAAATAGAGAGAGAAAAAGATAAACAAGACTAAAACACTTCTATCCAAAGAAAAAAGATACAATTCAAAACATTAACAAGAATAACTTCCCCCCCCCCCCCCCTCCCAATCCACCCCCCCAAAAAAAAGACAAAAAGAAAAAGAAAAAAAAAGCAAGAAAAAGAAAAGCACAGCTACTGAAAGAAATATGGACAATGTCTAAACGAAACAACAACACAGTATTTGTTTCCCCACACATTTAAACAACAACAAACTTGACATGACAGACGATGACTTACTAAACAAATAAAATGTAAATAAAAATGAAGAACATGATAGATAAAAATAACCAATAAACAACACATTTATCTAACAAATAAATGAATGATAAATGCCTATATAAATAAAATGCACAACAAAACAAACCTCCACATAGAATGAAAAGGACAAATCAAACATCTACATATAAAAAAAAAAGCAAACAACAAAAAACAAATGTCCAAACAACAAATGATAAACTCCAACCTAACAAACATTTTGGTAAAATAAAATGGGTGACAAAACAAATCAGAAACAAAACAAACACCCACATACATAAAACAGTGACAAGCTGAACAACTAGACATGCAAAAAAAAACAAGTAACAAGTAAACCTGGAACATCTACATACTTTCTTTTTTCCCAATTCCTCGGCTACAGCTACTAGGTTTACCAATGGTGGGACTTTTGCGTATGCATCTGTTTTTGCCCACCATGAAGGTGGCCGCACTCCAACTTCAGGGATACATATCCACGTACACAACAAGTAACAGAACAAAGCTAGAACAGTGACATTTTCTTTTCCCCCTGTTCCTCAGCTAGAGGTGAAATTCACCAATGGTGAGAATGTTTTAAATGGGACTGTTTTTACCCATCATTAAGGTGGCCACATTCCAACTTCAGGGAATTGAAAAATATAAAACAAATATACCAGAGCACACCTAATACACCCACAAGAATAAAACAAACAAACAAACAAACAAACCTACCATACCCAACTACGTGTATGAAACGAGCAACAAACCAGACAACGAAGCTGACACAAAAAGGTCCACCTATCAGCCCCAGAGAGAAGTGGCAGAGAGCGCAATAGCAGTTTGGTACTCACGCGAATCTGGCTAGCGGTAGCTTGCAGGCTGCTGTAGCTCTCCTCCAGGTTCTCCAGCTGTGCCTGAACCGTCTGCACCAGACGGGGCACGTGAGCGCTGTGCTGCATCACCTGGTGCCCTAACCGATTCACGCTGTTCAGCGTCATGCGGTAGTCTTCGATCTCTCGGATCAACGTCTGTTGAGGGGAAAAGGGAACATTTTTGTCAGTAAAAAGTTTTGTTTATTATTTTAATTTGATATTTTCAATGCTTACATGTTTGCTACTTCGTTCTTGACTTTTTTTTTTTAGTGTATAAAAAGCTTTAGCTGTCTTCCAGCCACTTCAGGGCTGTTGTTTATGAATTACAAGCCTATATTTAATAAAAGCACCTCTAAGACTAAAACCAAGGCAGTTTTGCATTCAGTTGTATGTATTTTCAATTGCTTTGTATGCCAGTTGATGGATTATGATTTGACTTTAAGCTTTTGGGATCTCTTCAACACAATTATGGGAGGCAATGCAAAGCAAACAGCATACAGAATGATATATCTGGTCAGTCTTTCTTTGACACTTTGTTTACATGTAGCCTTTCTATATCCTATAGCTTTGTCAAATGTGAACAATATTTGTGAAAAATAAAAATCAATGAACATATACTACTATCTAATTCTAATCAAGCGAGTAAATGAGAAACACCAAGTTCCTATGAGTGGAGAACATTTGTTGCTGCCCTACGTGCCAATAAGGCACAAAGGCATTGATGATGACCAAGTTCCTATGTTTTTCAGTTTGGTTCTTGAAAGGGACACATACCTGTTTTTCTTCTTCGATACCCTTCACAACTGCCTATGTGCAACTTTGAAACACTTTAGAAGCACTTAATCCACCACATTCAAAAAGATCTTTCATTCATGTATGGTATTCTAAACTTTCAAAGGTCATAAATCTAAGCAAAGGCAAATTTTTTTTCCATCTCAAATTATCCTACATAACTGTTCAAGTTCAGAAAGACGCAGGACAATGACACAACAACAAAACTCCACACACACAAAAACAAAACAAACTCCACTGGTGCATTTCTACTACAACAAAGTTATCCCCTGAATTTCACTGAATTTCCAATAGACTGTGCACTCTTTCGACTGAACCTGAAAACGTACCCTAAGTTCGTCAATCTGTTGAGCTTCACACTGAATCTGAAAATGTACCCTGTATGTGTCAATGTCGTTCTTTAGACTGAACCTGAAAACGTACCCTGTATGTGTCAATGTCGTTCTTTAGACTGAACCTGAAAACGTACCCTGTATGTGTCAATCTCGTTCTTTAGACTGAACCTGAAAACGTACCCTGTATATGTCAATCTCGTTCTTTAGACTGAACCTGAAAACGTACCCTGTATATGTCAATCTCGTTCTTTAGACTGAACCTGAAAACGTACCCTGTATGTGTCAATGTCGTTCTTTAGACTGAACCTGAAAACGTACCCTGTGTTTGTCAATCTGTCGTTCTGTCAGCTCCATGGTGGAGACATTGAGGGAGTTGTTGGACATCAACCTGAAGGACATCTGCAGAAGCCACTTCTCACACTCCTGCTGGGCCTCGTGGAACTCCATGTGCTCGTCGTAAAGACGCTGCTGGTCTTCCACCATATCCTGAACACGTCACAACAACAGCAACTTCTACCATCTGTTTCTCAATTTTCTTTTTTTCAGTACAATGATTCTGCACCTGGTACCATTATTTTCCAGAAAAGAGACAACTTATTGTTATAGCAGTTTTACTATAACAAAACTGCATCAAGATTTAGTAAGAGTTTCATTCTTTATTAAATATTCTGAACCACTATTTTCACTGGTCATTGTTTTGTCTTTTTCTTGATGCATAGATAATTCACTTCTTTTTAGCATCGTCTTCTAATATTCTTGAAAAAAAATAATTCTTCTTCTTTTCTTTATCTATAATCAAGATATCTGATCTAACTTTTTGATTCCATAACAAATCTAAATAAACACTTAGAAATTTCATATTCAATATACTCCATACACAAGTTGAAATGAATATTTTACATATTTATTTTAATTATCTCAAAGTGCAATGGTAAAGCACCTGTATTTCTTCTTTGGTGTATGAACTAATTCAGAGGGTGAAAATGATTATAGGGTGAAATGAATAACAAGATGCTAACATAAAAACAAAACAGCCAACAACAACATTTGCAAATGGACATTAATTTTTTTTTTTTAAATACACATCAGAAAAAACACACAATTGCGAGACTGACCTTGGCCATGTAGAGGAGAGTGTTAAATCGCGACTGGATGTCCCCCAGAGAAGCGGACACATCGACATTGTCACAGAGGGCCTCCAGGTTGGCTCCTCTGTCCATCAGCTCGTTCACCAAACGTCTGTGGTTCTCCACATCTGACAGGATCAGCTGAACAAACCACACACACACACACCTTGCTTATTTCTTACTCTTTGGATGAAGGCTTTCTTTCAGTTTTCAAAGAGGGTCAGAGTAGAATTTATTCACTGTAGGCATGTAGACAAGTTTTTGTGGGTAGATACGTAGAACTGTAGATAGGTGTCCATTTTATCAGTATATGGAACAGCTTGGTTGATCACAGTGAAAAAAGTCGACCTTTTGTGTGTGATAAAATACTCATACAAAAATGTGTGCAAGATAATGGCTTAAAAACTCGGAAAAACATGGTTACATTTTGTTCGAGATAGTGGCTGACTTGAATTATTGGATTTTTGTATGAGAGAATGGCTGATTCACATTTGACAAAGACAAGCATGCACGCACAACTCACTCACACATACACCCGCAAGCATACACATACATGCGTACTCATATAAATATACACACAAACATACACTAAAAACACACACCAATAACAAAATGTGTCTCAATACATGTACCAGATAACTTCTTTTTTACAAGGCACATTTCCTTACCCTGAATTTATCCAGCTGAGCTTTGCGTTCTATCAACAACGCTTTAGGCTCAGGACCGCTGCGAAGTGCGTCTTCTGTGTCGTTGAGCCAACGCACCAAGCTGCCGTAGTACTGCTCATACTCGTGCCATCTCTGCTGCATGCCTTCCAGCATCGTTGTGCAGTCGCTGATCTGGGTGTTCAGCTTCTCCTGTAGTTAGAAGAAGGTAGTGTTTAGGAGTGTGGACAAGAGAATGGTTAGGGTACATAGTAAAGTGCAGTTTTATTAAGAAAACAGTGACTTGATTAATTTGGTTCCTGGTGTGTGTGTGTGTGTGTGCGTGTTGTGTGTGTGTTTTTTTGTGCGTGATTTGTGTGTTGTTTTCTGAAGTTACTGTGTGTTGGGTGTATGTGTGTGCATGCATTTGTGTGTGTGTGCATAAGTACATGAGGTTGGAAGTACATGCACACATGCACAATAAAATGAAGATTCCAAATATCATACACCATCAGTAGACATTTTGCATGTCCTGAAGCCTAATTTTTCATGAAAATAAAATCAACCACAGCTGTGACATCACCAACAAGGCCAGACACAATATCAGTTTTTCTTTCCAACCATTTGTGCTAGCACTTTTTCTTCTTTTCTTTTTTTTTTTTTTTTCCTATTTAAAAAACAAAAAAAAACCACTGTGGAAAAAGAAAATCCAAGCTTACTTCAAAGTCTCTCTTAATTTTCAGGTGGGGGAAGAAGAACGGGGAGGAGCAAAGGGGGAGCAGAGGGGGCGATGGGAAGATGGGAAGAGGAGAGAGTGGGAACGGAGGAAGGAGTGTTAGGGAGGGGATGAAAGAGTTGCAAGTTGCAAGTAGCAAAAGAAAAAAAGGTAATAAATTCCCATTCAAAGAAGGCACTTACCAAGTCATTGGTAAGCTCAACAACTTGTTTCTTGGATGAAAGAGTTATAAATGACAAAAACAAAAAGCCCAGTCACGTTGGAGGCAGCCAAAAAAAAAAAAAAGAAGGTAATAAATTCCTCTGGAAAGAAGGCACTCACCCAGTCATTGGTAAGCTCAACGACTTGCTGCTCAATGAGTTTCTTTCCCTCCCCAGAGGTGGTGAGCACAATCTTCTCCGCCTGGTCACACACGCAGTTCACCTTGGCCAGGCCATCGTCCATGCAGGCCGTCACGTCCTGTACACAGGTATACACACAGACAGGATGAGTTGTGCGCCTGAATGGTATGTGCATGAGCAAATATGTGCATGAACAAATACATATATATGAACTCAAGTTTATGTGGACACACTTATGCATGCAAGCATGCATGCACACACACACACACACACACACACACACACACACACACACACACACATTTACCAAGAACTAATTTCTCTCTCTTAGATTTACTTACAGACAAACATAAACACACATATAGACATACATACATATATACATGCATACACACACAAACACACACACACAAAGAACTAATTTCCCTTTCTCTCTCTCTTACATTTAGTCACAGACACACATAGACACACACACACACACAACACCACACCAAACCACAACACACATGATACACACACACACACACACCGCACCACAGACGATACACACACACACACACACACACCACACCAAACCACAACACACACACACACACACACACACACACACACACACACACACCAGCAAAAAAACCCTCACCTTGATCTCTTCAATACGGTCCTGGATGAGCTGCCAGTCTCCTGAAGTGTCGGAGCAGGCAGCCACCCGTTTGGTCATGGAGGCCAGCCACCTCTGTGCACTGTCCAGTGCATCATCATACAGCTTGTGGTCTTCCACATTCTCCTTCAGCCTCGACAGCATGGACTGCAACACAACAAAACATATACAACAAATCACATATATACACTGCTTGTGGTCTTCCACATTCTCCTTCAGCCTCGACAGCATGGACTGCAACACAACAAAACATATACAACAAATCACATATATACACTGCTTGTGGTCTTCCACATTCTCCTTCAGCCTCGACAGCATGGACTGCAACACAACAAAACATATACAACAAATCACATATATACACTGCTTGTGGTCTTCCACATTCTCCTTCAGCCTCGACAGCATGGACTGCAACACAACAAAACATATACAACAAATCACATATATACACTGCTTGTGGTCTTCCACATTCTCCTTCAGCCTCGACAGCATGGACTGCAACACAACAAAACATATACAACAAATCACATATATACACTGCTTGTGGTCTTCCACATTCTCCTTCAGCCTCGACAGCATGGACTGCAACACAACAAAACATATACAACAAATCACATATATACACTGCTTGTGGTCTTCCACATTCTCCTTCAGCCTCGACAGCATGGACTGCAACACAACAAAACATATACAACAAATCACATATATACACTGCTTGTGGTCTTCCACATTCTCCTTCAGCCTCGACAGCATGGACTGCAACACAACAAAACATATACAACAAATCACATATATACACTGCTTGTGGTCTTCCACATTCTCCTTCAGCCTCGACAGCATGGACTGCAACACAACAAAACATATACAACAAATCACATATATACACTGCTTGTGGTCTTCCACATTCTCCCTCAGCCTCGACAGCATGGACTGCAACACAACACCACATTATACACATACTGCTTCCCTTCACTTCCAAAGTTGATGGCTTAGCTCCCAGATGTGCACTTTCACTCTGTTCTGAAGATTGAGAATGACTGTTTATACCATGATGTATTTTGAAACTGTAATACACACTTTCATGGTCTGACAGTGATTCCCAGGTGTGAATAGCGAGATGGGGTGCATTTTCTGGGTGATTCTCTGGGTGTTGCTCTAGGAAACACTCACTCTCAAAGCCCTCTTCAGGGTATGGTTAGAGTGGGGATGATGGTCCATAGTTTATAAGTCTTTCTGGTTTTACAGGTTAAATGAAATGACTTCTTAATTAGCTAAAGGTTTTCCTTTTTTTTTTGCAACTGTTCTTGACATTTTTGTTTTCCATGTGTATATATATTTATCTCTATTTTTTCATTTATTTAAACCACCAGTCATAATAAAATGATTTTTCTTAATTTGCTACATACTTTCATATAGTTTCTGTTCATAATTCTGTAAATGAGTAAATAAAAATTTTTTCTTAACTTCAAAGTTTACATTTTTTAAGTAAACATAAACATTCTCTCTCTCTCTCTCTCTCCTTCCCTTCTCCTCTCTGCCTCCCACCCCTCAGTATCACTCTCATGGTCCTTCAAAACACATATTCTTACTTAACCCTTGCTAATACTTGATGTTCACTTGCTTGATTGTTGGAAATGGTTTTCACAATGTACTTTCATGCTGTGCATTTGGCCATTTTTCATCTTTGTGGTGTCTGTTTTTCGACTTTTTTTTTTTTTCTTTCAGAGCGGCTGGATGTAAAAAACAAAAAGCAAGTGTTGCTGAAATAAATAGTTGTCTATTCCTGCGTTTGTTCTCTCTCTTTCTCCACTCCTGATGAAGACACCAACCTTGCCAGAAGTGTTGAGGGACTGGTACTTGGTGTAGAGCTGCATCATGCTGTTGGAGAGGCGAGGGTCACTGGACCGCTGAACGATGCTGTCCCCTTTGTCTCTCACCTTGTCCAGCTCTCCACGATGCTTGATAATCTCATCATACAAGTCCTACACACAACATCAACACTTTGTTAGGGATAGGAAACATTTCTTATTTTTATAAACCTTTTTATTTTTATAATAAGATGGAAATTTCCACACACTTTGTCTAAAGCGACTGATATGAAATGCCCATTTTTGAACTGTGATTAAATACACAATGTTGTTATCATTTGAAATTCACCGATTTAGTGTTTTAATTGCATTTTTACAAACAATAAAAGGAAAAAAACAACTTCAACAAAAATTGGTTAAAATTCTCTTAAGGCAAAAACTAACTTCCTAAAACCAGGAAACTCTTTTGCTATAATATGTTGGTCAAAAATCAAACACTATTTTTACTTACCATTTTAAGTCATTCCTCTAAAATTCTCATCAATTTTTAAATTGTACCCACACAAAAATATATACTAAAGCAGCACGCTTTCCTGTTGTTTTTTTACAAGCCCTTTCATCCTTTTCTGAAAACTCTCCAGATTCCAAAACAAATTTCTCTTTCCAAAAGTCTCACCTGTCCTTCCTGTAACTGCTTGCGTTTTGCTGAAAGGCTGTTGCATGGTTCCGCCAAAGCCTTGACCTTAGCATCCATTCTTTCCAGCCAGTTCATAAAGCCCGAGTGTTCATCGTCCAGTTTGAGCCAGTTGGCGATGCAGGACTCCAGATTGCTCTCCACGTCTGCCACGGAGGTTGTGAAGGAGGCCCAGTCATCCCGCAGAGACTGGACTTCTTTGCGAATGGCTTTCTGTCCCTTGGTGCAGTGGTCTGACATACTTTTTCTCCCAGGGAGGCGCAGCGATCCACCATCTCCTGGCCTTGGGACAGTTCAGCTTTGAAGTCCTGGACATCATTCAAGAGAAAACTTATGTGGTTGCATCAGCCATTGCATCTCTAATGCTGCAAGCATTATGATAAATTCAAGCCTGATTAAAATGAACTTTTATGCATGGAAAAAAAAGTTTTTTTTTAAAACTCATTCTGAAATTTCATATATGTCCTAATACACTAATCTGTTTTCATTCTCTAACATAACTATATGTCCTTACACTACATGTTCTTAAAAACACGAAACAAAGCATGGAGCTTACTATCTCTGCTGTAACCCTATATGCCCCTATACTCATGCCCAAAACATCAACCCAATACAAACTTACATGAAAACAGAATAGCACCTTGTTAACAAAACCAAGAAGAAAGACACAAGACGAAGATAACCTGAGTTACTGAAGACCCGAAGAGGCTAACCCAGAGTTCAGAAGTCTGTCCTGAAGGAGTGCTGGAGGCGGTGCTTGGCGTTGGCCATCCAGTCCAGAGAGGTGATGTAGGCCTTGCGGTACTCCTCGTGGCTGCTCACATGATCCTCCACCTTACCCACCATGTCCTGAAAACCAACCCTCAGTCTGTACTGCACACTTACAATAAAATGTATTGCTGTTTCCTTTTTAATAGGTTTATATTACTCTTGCAATATGAATACTCTAGCTATAAATCATCCTTTTCAATACTACCTTTGTCATACCAACATGCCATTCAGTATTTTCTTACCACATCCTTCATAAAATATGCAGACTTTATTATTTGTTAGAGAAATAATAAAACTGTTTGCAACAGTTCCTTCAAGATCCCTAAATGCTACTGAAGTATAGAGACTTCATCTTAATATATCACTCACAAGATCCAGCATATCTCATTATGAACTCACTGGAATTCTACTTTCTTTACATCAGTTATGACATTACTCCTTGCTGATATGATTTTTCAGTTTTCTAAACAATATCTTTATCAACTTGAATGTAACTCTACTGCTTCTGATCTATCATGCCTATAATATTATTCTTCCTAATATCCACACATCAGCTACTGAGAAAAAGTCACATCTTCCACCCTCTTGTTTAAAGTACATTACTCTAAGCAGATTAAAATACTGCCTTTTCTGTACAACTGCAAAATATCATTACATATTGCATTTCAACTTTTCAGGCTGCTTTGAATGTCATCCAATATGACTGAAAACTTTTAAATGATTTGTTTAATAAGCAGCATTGTCAATATGGGGGTGGGATAGCTCAGTGGTCAGATCACTCGTTTTCCCCCAGCCAAGTTAGGCAATGTCGAGCGTGGTTACCACTTGGATAGGTGAACGTTTTCACGCCTTGTCTTCAGTACAGTTCCCCCCAGCTCACCCAGCTGTAAATGGGTACCTGCCCTCTTTAGGATCAGGGAAGGTAAAGCAGATGAGGGAGAGGAGATGGGCGCCACCCTCAATATGCTGGCCCCTAGAGAAGTGAGGTCTCTGACACCTTGCTCCCCTACAACCTTATAGGTTATGGGACACCTTTACCTCTTTTTTTTACTGTCAATATAGACAAATGGTGTAAAGTATCTAACAAACTCAAAAATGTGCTTGATGCTTATTCTTATGTCATGAAAAAAATCATGACAACAAATTCATTACAATACCTTGCAAGTCTGCTGCAGTTTGGCGTAGCGGGTCTGCAGTTCAGAAACGTGAGACTGAGGGACACCGTCCTTCACATGTCCAGCTTTTTCACTCAGCCGGTCAATCAACTCTTTGTGGGACCCAATGTCAGTCTGGAGGGCCTGTGGGAAACATGATATTGAATATTTACTGTGTGGACAGCAACGACAAATAAGATCAAAGTGTACTAAATGTGTATTTATGATTGTAAGTGACAAGCAGTGAGTACATTTCTTTGAAAGTAAAGGCTGCTGAATAGCGAAAATAATTTGCGATTGTATTTGTGTGATGCTTTTTTTTTCTTTTTTGCATTTTTTTCTCTACAAACATTTTATTTTACTTACATGCATATGTGTGCAAGCACAAACATCTGAACATAAGCTGAACACAAGCACATACATTCTCATATACATGTGCACACACACACACAAACACAAGCATGCTCACAATTCCTCACACACACATATTAACACACACACATTTTTATTTTCTTCATTTGTCTGTATGTCTTGAGCTTATGTTATACTGTCTTGATTTGCTTTATCATATTTTGTTTGTCTAGATTTATAAATTAAAAATTTTTTAATCCTCATATATTTCTGTTTACAACATGTATCAACATTGTATTTTGAATGCTTTTATAAGTCAATTTTATTGATTTTTTTTGTTTGTTGGTGAGGCCAGGATGAAAAAAAGTTGTGTAAACTTAATCTTTTACCCTCAATAAAGATCATTTTGACTTGACTTCACACACACACATACTCTCACTCTTTCTTTACCTTATACTTTTCCAGGCTGGAGCGCTTCTCAGGCAGGTCAGATTTCAGCTCAGGGTCAGAGGCCAGACGTCCCTCAGTGTCGGTGACCCAGTCCACAAGCTGCTGGTACAGGCGGTCGTAGTCATCCCAGTGGGACAGTGCCGCTTCCAGGTTACGTTTCACCTTTCCAACACATCATTACAAGCAGGTCATAAAGATGGGCATTACAGAAACTTTTTAAAGATGTGTATATGATGTATTCAATTAAATACACTGTTGATGGCATACCAATCAATTCACAGAGAATTGAAAAAGATATGCACACAAGATATCAAAATGAAATACACTGTTGATCTGCACACAAATTTATTTCCGTTGTTTAAAGTGTATGGTACTCATGCAAAACACAGACATACAGCCTACTCATGCACATATATGCAACCATGGAATACACACGTATGCACATGCACGCACGCGCACACACGCACGCATGCACAAGCATCGACTGACCTGTGACAGCTCAGTGAGGATGTCCTCATAGTCAGTCTTGGCGGCGTCTGTTTCCTGGCGAATGACCTGACAGCCCTTCATGCTGGTGGAGGGCAGTGTCTTCTCCGCACTGTCCAGCAGACTGCGCAACAAGCTGTGACCATGGTCCAGGGCTGCCTGGGTTGCCTGTCACACAGTGGTACACACTTCAGGACAAAGCACCCCAAATGTTGTGTGTTTTATTCAATAGCAAGGCAGCAGATTAAGGCAAGAGAAAGTACCATAGCAGATACATGAAACAGAAGTTGACCCCACAACAGTACTGTTTGTTACAGAAAATAGGAGCTAATTGTATATTGTTTTAACTACATACATAACAAACTACTTTGATTTTTTTTAAAAAAGAAAAGAACTATATATAATATACAGATTATGATGACAACACATCTACATATAACATAAAAAGGGGGGGGAATCTAAAATATACATGGATTCAGTAGAAAAGGCTTTGACTGATGAATACTACTGCATGTACAATGCAGGAAACAGTTCACAGACATAAGTCAAAGGCTACTCTACAGCTGTAACACTAAACCAGGTTAAGAATCCACAAGTAATCCTTCACTACATCATTCCTTAACTACTACACCGGTAAATAAAGATTCTCCTGCAAATTTTACTGATGTCCAAAACTACTGCATCTATAGATCTGAAAGGTTCTTTGTCCTAATGTATATTGCATTCACAGATCTGCATAATAAATCACACAAATGCACACAAATCCATATGAGGACGCACAAACACAGAAACACACCCACAGACATAAATACACATAAAGTTGAGCCTGTGTGTGTTATTTTTTTTATATTTAAAATTTTTAAAAAATTCTTTTACATTGAGGATAATGGTATAAGCACTCATGTGCTTTTTTACATCCAGTCCCCGTGTGTATGAGGTTTTGTAAATTGTCATCTGTTCCCACCAGCACACAATGACCTACTCTTCCGAAAAGCGGAACAGGATTTAACGTGTGCGCAAGATGTTCTGCATGCGTTCGCACACAGGACCTCAGTTTACAGTCTCATCCAAAGGATGTGTGGGAGTGTGTATGTGTGTGAGTGTGTGTGTGTGCATGCATGCATGCTAGACACTATACAAATTGTCTGCCACCTTAGCTGTAGCCATAGTAAAGCAAATATTTCACTGGATATCAACATAGGTACAGCTGTTTCTCACATGCAGATTGAGCAGTCTACTGTTGACGTTGTCCTTGGATCCTCTGACGTCCTGCACGTCCTTGATGTGCTGCTTGGTCTGCTTCAGCCAGTCAGAGAACTGCTGGTGATGACGCTTGTACAGGCGGTGGTGGTTGTAGGCTGACTCCAGGTTGTTGCACAGGTCCTACACACAAAAGCGGTTGTCACAGCTTAGTTGCATGTTGTGCTTGCATACTTCATCAGATATAAAGTGTGTGCCAATGTGCGTATGTGTATATGGAGGCTTTGTCAGTACAACTTCAAGTCTTCAAGTTCAACTTCTGATAATATGTAAATGATGTTGATGGTGTTTAGGATACAAGACAGGAATAAGCACAAAATGTGACCTGTTTTCTCTCACTCTCTTTCTCTCATCTTATACCACACATGCAGAAAGATGTAAAATGTAACTACTACTAAACACACAATCTAACAATCATTAAACTTACAATTCAACATCACACATATAAGAAAAAAAACTACCATTAAATGAAAGTATCAATCAACTAAACAATCCAACCTCACACATATGAAAAAAACAAGAAACAAAACAAATAGCACATAAACAAACAAACACAAAGTGCAGACCTTGGCCAAAGCGATGACAGCCTGGTACCGTGTGTTGAGCTGTGTGATGGTGTGTGAAGTCTTGGCATCGGCATTGGTCTGCAGCAGGGCCTGGGCCTTCTCACTGACATCATCCAGGAACGGCTGCTGCGATGTCAGCTCTTCCAGCTGGTTCTGCATGTGGCAGAGCAGAAGAGTTCATTTTATCACCGACACTGCAGGTCACACTAGTATTTCATCAATTTCATTCATTGTAGTAGAAAGACTGAATTTGTCTATATGTGGACATGATGTTCGATAAACAAGGTTATTTTGTCTTGTGCTTTCTTAATAGATATATTTTTTATACATTCTCTTTCCCCTATGCTAGATCAGCCTAAAGAAAATAAAGGATGCAGATAACATTTAACGACTAATCGAGATAGTTACTAAGATTACAAGATGCACGTATCCTTACCTGCACAACTTGTGTACATCTGCATACATAATCACCTCACACACACACACACACACTCACACCATTACTCTATACATCCACCAGCTGAACTCCCCACATCTATCTACTCATAAGGTCTAGCTAAAGTTACCAGAACACACTGATCATGATGCCTAAGGGTACAGACCTGGCAGTCATCCCAGTGTCGTTTCTTTTCCTCCACAGTGGCAGTGTGCTCTGTCTCTGCTCTCAGCTGGATCTCTGCTTCCCTCAGCCAAGAGCTGAACTTCTGGTAACTCTCCTCATACTCGTTCCACCGATCCAGGCAGGTCTGTGTATACACAACACTCTACATAGGAACACACCTCTCATATTTCACAAATTTAAAAAAATCATTCACTTGATGCTTTGTCTACTGTGAAGTCTGTTTCAAAGAAGAAACCATCTCTCTAAAAATAAAGATAATAAAAATTCTCACTCTATTCTTACTTTCATTCAATCTCCGATTTTTCTCCCATTCCTCAGCTAAGGCTCTGAGGTTCATTCACCAATGGTGGTAGTTTGTGTATGCAGCTGTATGCTCACCATTAAGGTAGCCACATTCTGAATGGAGAATTCTCCAGCACAAGCTATGTGTAGCATTTCAAAGATTCTGAATATTTCACTGATAACTGTGTTGTTGTTGTTGCAAGTTCTCCAGCTTAACAGAATATGCACTCTGTCTCACACATGATCTCATCCCACCTGGGAATCAATGTAAGACTATACACACATGCTGGATGAGAAGTTTGCATGTAGGATTGTTTTGATTTATAAATGTGTACAGATACATGTTTTAATAACTGACAGTTAATGACTTATAAAATATTTTCTCTCAGCAATCTCAATACAAATTACTTTATCCTTCTTCCAATGCAAATAGGTACCTTATTTCATACACTGTATATAGTGAATGTATTTTCTCAAACCTGAAAACAAAATGAAATCCAGCAGCAGAAATGTTGCTTGATCCTCGAAATACAACACATTACTCTGCACGTTCAAAGGCAGAGATGTGGGTCTATTCTAACAAGACAACCACGGATAAAGGAAAAGAAAGACAAAGAAACACAGAGACAGGCAGAAGAATCGACCGTACCTCCAAATCCTGCTGGGCCTCCACCAAGTGTGTCCTGAAGTCTTCAAAGTCTCTGGCCATGATCTGAAGTTCCTGACGGATCTTGGTCTGTCCGGAGGCAGAGGTGCTGGGCAGGGTTGTCTCCCCTGCCATGGTGGCCTGGTCCAGGCGTTGGTTGCCCTCCTCCAGACTCTGCATCAAAGCCTGGCAACAAGGTCAACGTTGCTATTTTCAGACGGTACATTCAATGAGATATGTTTGCTTTTTTTCATCAAGCCATCTATCTACAACAAAAACCAACTTCATCAATAATATTTAACACAACATAATTCACAATCCATAATAATAAAATAGATTCAATTTTGATTAAAGCCACAATACACTGCAAAACTTACACACACACACATTGCGTGCGCACATGCAACACACTTAGAATAAATAAAATGTAGGACAAGGTGTATATGAATGATGTAGAGGCTGGACGAACAGGAGACAGTGAAACAGAAGGATCTACAAATTCCCCTACCTCTCCCCAGAACCCCTCTCCTTCCCCACATTAAGTTTTTAAAAAAATTTAAATAATAGAATGTCATGTTGATTTTTGCCAAACAACATTTTATGACACTATATAAAAAGAAACCCTTGGAATTGAAGGCTGTGCCGTGAGTGATATTGTTGTGACAGGTCAATCAACATAGATAGCTCTAACTACACTTAGTTTCAAATCTGACATTTCAGTTTTGATGGAAAGCACCATTATTGTAATCAGTTAACAACCAGACATGTCTGACATAATCAACAGCAAACAAGCTGAAAAATACAAAACAATAAACTGGTTATACATAAACATAAACAGATATTTTCTCTATAGTTCTTATCATGCCAAGTTTATTCCTAGTCAGAAAAAAACATAAAATACTTTTCTTTATATTCATTTATTTTTCCTTCATCCCTCGGCTAAAGCTCCTAAGTTCACCCATACTAAAATTTGGTGTATGCGACCATTTTTTCCCCAACATTAAGGCAGCCGTATTCTGACTTCGGGAAGTATTTCTTAATGTTTTTATCCTTACCTTTGCTCTTTCCAGTTTGGTTTCAATAGCAGACTTCTCCCCGTAGGTGTCGGAGCAGGTGGCCAGTTTCTCTATGGCGGTCCTCAGCCAGTTGACGAAGCTGTTGCAGCAGTCATGGAAGGTCTGGTGCTGGGCCACATACTGCTCGTTTTTGGCCAGCAACTCCTGATAGACAGTTCCACATCATCTCTTTTCAGAAATCTTGCTGACCAACAATACGTCATTCTTTGGTTGATTTTGTTGCTGTTAGTGTTGATGAGTGGGTGGGTGGGTGGTATTCACTTGGTTGGTTTTGCTTTCATTCTTTGGGGGGGGGGGAGAGGTTGCTTGTTCACTGGCCATTGGTCTCCTTTTCCTAGTGCTCCTTTGATTAGGGAAGAATCATGAAAAGTGCACATAGACAATCAAAAGATATGTTTGTGTACAGATGACAAAGTGAAAAAGCTTGATAGAGCATGAGAACAGGATTTGTAAACAGTTACTGTGCACCCTTCATAAGCCCCCACATCACAGTAATTTCTTGGGTTTTTCAACTGTAAACAACCATCTCTCATAATCAATCACTTTACAAAATAAATCACAGCTGAATATTACTTTTCTTAATCACGAACAAAGTGAAGTTGCCCTTCTGCACATCCATTGCACTGTTAGTCAAAACAGACCAAAGGAACACTAAGTAAACAGCTGTAGGGCTCACCTTGGCCTGCTCCTTGACAGCGTTGTACCTGGCGGTGACCCCTGAAGTGTCCGTGGTGACCTTGCTGGCAGGACTCTTCTCCACAAGGCCGGTGGCTTTGTCTGTCATGGACTCTATCATCTGCTCATACGACACGATGTCCTGGTACATTGTCTGTACAGAAACAAAGAGGAATGTCTCTTAAAAACTGATCAGTTTTCTGATGAAAAATGTATTATATAATGCCACTAAGTACACTGAGAATAGATGCAGTAATGGGCCTTATTCTGTTAAAAAAACAACAACAACCAAACAACAATAAATGAAAAGACATAAAAACAAAGAAGAATGTAAACAAACCAAATGAAACCACACATACAACAACTTTACGGATTACCATAAATGCCCTTTACATTAATACAAGTTCTGTTCATTGTTGTTTTTAGGAAACTGTTTCTATGAAATACTAATGCTAGGACAGACCCTAAACAAGAACCTCTGAAAAATAAATAGTTTCAAATAACACAACAAAATCTGACATGAAGTTCAGTGATAATTCTTCTTTCTTTGAATATGCTCTCTTACATGCAAATACCCACACAGGCATGAAACAAAGAGACAATAAAACAGCACAACAAAATTCCTAACCACACACCTATACAAACAGCAAACTTGAAAACACTAAATTATCCACACAGCTATACATCCTCCTCTCTAACAGTCAAGAGAAAAACAGTCACAGTCACAGAATCACACAGCTCTTTCTCTCCAACAGTCAAGAGAAAACCAGTCACTGTCACAGAATCACACAGCTCTTTCTCTCCAACAGTCAAGAGAAAAACAGTCACAGTCACAGAATCACACAGCTCTTTCTCTCCAACAGTCAAGAGAAAAACAGTCACTGTCACAGAATCACACAGCTCTTTCTATCCAACAGTCAAGAACAAACCAGTCACTGTCACAGAATCACACAGCTCTTTCTCTCCAACAGTCAAGAACAAACCAGTCACTGTCACAGAATCACACAGCTCTTTCTCTCCAACAGTCAAGAGCAAAACAGTCACTGTCACAGAGGTTCACTGTCACAGAATCACACAGCTCTTTCTCTCCAACAGTCAAGAGCAAAACAGTCACTGTCACAGAATCACACAGCTCTTTCTCTCCAACAGTCAAGAGAAAACCAGTCACTGTCACAGAGGTTCACTGTCACAGAATCACACAGCTCTTTCTCTCCAACAGTCAGAGCAAACCAGCCACTGTCACAGAATCACACAGCTCTTTCTCTCCAACAGTCACTGTCACAGAATCACACAGCTCTTTCTCTCCAACAGTCACTGTCACAGAATCACACAGCTCTTTCTCTCCAACAGTCACTGTCACAGAATCACACAGCTCTTTCTCTCCAACAGTCAAGAGCAAACCAGTCACTGTCACAGCATCACAGAGCTCTTTCCCTCCAACAGCCACTGTCACAGAATCACACAGCTCTTTCCCTCCACCAGTGGTCAGCCTCACCTTACACCTCTGCAGTTCAGCCTTCTTCTCGCTGAGGTCTGCCTTGAGGTGGGTCTCCCTGAGCCGTTTCTCCATGTCCTTCAGCCAGCGGATCACCTGGTCATGGCTGGCGCTGAAATCGGTCCACTGCATCACGCACGACTCCAGCATCACCTTCGTGTCTGTCACCTGTGCAGAGTCACTCTTCCATCTTCATGCCATGGGGGTATAGGTTAAAATCATACTGTATATAACACTTTGCTTTTCTCATTTTAGAAACAAACAACTTTTGTTTATTTCTTTTTTCAACAATTGCAATAGTACAACCCTTTCCTCTTCTCACCTTAAAAAAATCTTTTTGTGTGTGTTTTTTGCAGGGTTTTTTCCCCAATGATTATACAAAGTTTGACAGAAACTCAGGTAAGACACGTTTGGAAAGACTGCTACACCTTTATTAATAAAGCAGTTTTTCTGCAAAATAATTCAAGCATTAAGAATGGGGAAAAAAACAAATCCACCCCCCCAAAAAAAACAAAAAACAAAACCCAACCAAACCAAACCAAACAAAACAAAAATCAAGGGAAAAAACACACACATTTTTTTTTTTAAAAAGAATAACCTCTCATAAAAATCAAAGTGAAGCAAACCAAACCAATACAAAACAAACTCATGATTCTCTTTAGCTATATCCATCCACACAGCAAACGATCCCCCACCCCCAACCAACCACCCACCGACCCACTCACCCCCCACCCATCCCCTGCGCCAAACCTACATGGGAGAGCATCTGTTCCCAGTCAGACTGCAACTGCTGCAGCTCCTGCCGGATGACTTCCCTCCCCTCTGCCGCTGTGTTGGTCATGGTTTTCTCCCCCCATGTGTTGGTGGTGTGGATCAGCACCTGACCCTCCTCCTTCATCACCACAAACTCCTGCAACAACAACCACACTCCACAGTGCAGGGGGTGCAGCCATCTTATGTGTTCATTCTTCTGTTTTGACAGCATTTACCACCTTAATGGTGTGGGTGTTTTTTTAAAGCAGATGTTATTGCATTGATGGTTATTTTATATGCAATACTCCATAGCTATAAAGTCATATATAAAAAAAAAGGTTGTGAGAGGAAAGGCAAGTGTTATTCACAGACTCAGTCCCCAACAGACTTTGCAAGGGATCATCATTCTCATCTTTGCTGGATAGCTGCATGCAGGTCTGGCAAATAGTAAAGACAGGGTCAAAAAAACAAACAAAAGGTTTCATTGAATTTCATGGAACCAGCTTCACAGATTACTTAGGAAGGGTTCAATGTGCTGATCAAGCCTTGCTGTAATACTGTCTTTGATGTTACCACAATTGCATAGCTGTATGTACAGAGATGCCACAAGTACACATGTCCGTGTAGAGAAGTGTGATTGCATGTGTGCATTTAGGCAAATAAGAGTGCAGATATGTGATGGTCTATAATGTATACACGCTTGTGGGCACGAGCATGCCTATGCAAACTTGGAGACAGAGTCATCATTTTAGTAATTAAAAAAAAGTGTTTGCTTTTATGCTGACAAGCATGAGCCTGAATATTGAGTTTATTTAGTTTTATTTATAAGGTCTATCTTTTAATTTGAGTAAAATAAACAAGAAGAAAAGGTGGGAGAAAGATGAGCTATAAAGAAAAGAGACATACAGAAAAGGACCACCAAAAAAAAGAGGATATAGAAAAAGACAGAAGAAGAGGATACAAGAAATAAAGTAAATTAAAAATAAACATATGATAAAATGCCAAAACAAGCACCTACCGGTGTGTAAAATTCTGTTGGTATCATCTAAGAATAAATAAGTTAGGAGGATGAACAGAAAGTTAACATGTGCACTGCTGTTATTGCGTATCTGTCTGACACAAAATACTTAGGGATTTTTTCCCCCATGAATATAAGGTGTGACATGAATGGCTGAGTGATCACTTGGTAATGATGAATGAAACTTATCATGTTAAAAAACATATGTTCAGTGAGTGATTTAATGACTTCACACAATACTGCCATTCAGTATATTAGCTTTTTGTTTGAGTGAATCACACCTATCTGGAACATCAATCAGGTGCTTGATTGTTTTACTGTGTTAAAGAAAATCCAACTTTTCATATAAAAAGTACACAAACTTGTCTCACACACACACACACACACACACACACACACACGCACGCACACACACACACACACACAATATCAAATAAATGAATTATTAGAACAATCCAGAGTTTCAAGACTTTAGGGGAGGGAAATTTTTATAATGAAACTGGTAAATGGTTGGAGTGGTGGGGAGACAGGTGTGAGATGAGTGAACAAGGAAAGAGACAAGTGAGTTAGCAGGGCTGTGTGAACAATCAGTCTGGAGACTGATATCAACTTATGCGCAAACAAAACCTGAATTTTTTTATTTTGAAGAAGACCATTTTTACGAATGCAGAATGTATTCAATTCTGTGTAGCAATAAGTCTCAAGTAGGATGTTCATGATAAAAAACCAAACAACTGTAGAACTTGAATCTCTTCGACAGATAGTGGCAGATCACCACATAACTGCTGAAGACTTAACTGTGGATCTGGTGCAACACAGCACACATTCAGTGTGTTACTTCAGGCAAAGACAGACCTTACCTTGACAAAATTCTGCACACAACAAAAGAAGAGACTGTAGGCTTCATTTGGGAATAAAAATGTAAAGCTTTGTACGCAACAGAAGAAGAGAGTACAAAATTCATTTGGTGTACATAATGATGAGCAAAATTTTAAGTAATATGGCGACTTACAACTTTTAGTAGACATTATAGCATCTGTACCTTGATATTTGTGCATAAATGAATGTGTGTGTCATCCAGGAATGAGTACGTGTGTGTGTGTGCGTGTGCATGCGCGCACGTGTGTCCTTGCCTGTTTGTATATACAATAGTGTGCCTGCATGTATGAGTACATACATGTGTTTGCAAGTCCTGTTTGAATGAGTATCAAAGAGCCAGCATTCATATGCACTAGCAAATAAGCACCTATACAACTTATAAGTGAAATATTACAGAAATATGAGTGCCTTAATGACATTAGAAAATGATCATAATTTTTTTAAAAGTCTTTGCCTATAAATATTCAGCAATGCATTGTTCTGAGCTATCCCCAAGAACAGTTTCACAGCCTGAAATACAGTGACTAACCTGCAGTTTGTCCAACTGTGTCTGAATGGTGAACTTGTCACCTGAGGTGTCGGAGCAGACGGAGAGCTTGTCGAAGGTGTCCTGCAGCCAGGACCTGGTCTGGGAGTAGACCTCGCTGTACTGCTGGTGGTCCTGCGTCGTCTGCTCATAGCGCTTCAGCAAGTCCTGCACGACCAAACAGCATCATTAATACACATCAGAACCTAAGAAAACCACTCTGTGGCAGTATTTCTGTCTGCTATCAGATGTATCATGAGCTCTTTTAAGCAAGCTGGACATAATTGAGTGGTGTTTGCAAGTTTTAAAGACTCTATGAAGGAGTTGGAAGCTGGTAGAGTGATCGTAAGATTCTGTTGGAGAGTACTTTTACTATTTGTGCTGGCAGACGAGTAAATGATTCTTCACTTGAATTTGTCATGAGTCAGAATGTTACCTGTTTGGGAAAATAAAATAAAATGGTTGCAAAAAATAATGGGACAGCATAGTAAGAGAGGAAAGAAAGCAGAAATTGAGCGCAGTAAGTTTCTTTGAATAAACCACCGGGATTCATGATGTGATTTACATCTAAAATAAAATATGATCTGAATTTGCATACCTTGATACACACATACTAGCTTTCATCCCCATGCAACAGTGAAACTGATAAATGTAAAAACAGGCACACATCTATGGGCACACAGGCTCAAGCACTCTCCTTATACTCTAACAGCACTCTCTCTTTCTCTTTCTGGTGAACTTTCACATAAACGCACGTACACACACACACACACGCACACTTGAAGTTACAGTGAAGTTACTTGAAGGTAGTTATGGAGGGGTTTTTTTGGTGTTGTTATTTGTCTATGGGTTTTTTTAAGGGTTTGGAATGTGAATAACTCAGTGTCAAGTCAAGTCAAGTCAAAATTTTATGTACCATCTGGAAATAAAATTTTGACTTGACATGACTTGACACTGAGTTATTCACATTCCAAACCCTTAAAAAAACCCATAGACAAATAACAACACCAAAAAAACCCTCCATAACTACCTTCAAGTAACTTCACTGTAACTTCAAGTAACTTCACTGTAACAAACCATTACAGACCTTGGAGACAGTGATCAAGGCACTATATCTGGAGCTGATCTGACTGAGCTGGGTGGCCACACGGCTGTCAGTGGAGGACTGCATCAGCACCTGGGCCTGCTCCGCCAGTTTGTCCAGCGATTCCTGCTGCTGCACCAGCTCTTCATGAAGACTCTGTGGAACACAACACGCTGTGCCGTAAAGAACACTGCAGCTGGTTTGAATAGAACTGAAAAGGTCATAGAGAAATCATACTGTCTCAGGGAATAAAGAGATCTGCAATATTGTGTGTGTGTTGTTGTTGTTGACTTCACTTTTACGTCTGTTCACTTTTAGTGATCTTAGACGTCCCCCCCCTCAAAAAAAAAAAAAAATAAAAAAAAAAAAAAAAAAAAAAACAATCCGGAGATGTGGATGTGGTGTTAAAAAATAAAAAATATATATCAAAACTCTTGACTTGGCAATGCACAGGAAGTTTCAAAATCAACACAAAAACAGCCAAAAACAGTCATTACGTTTAATGTAACTATAACAAATGTCTATGGGCTGTGATAAAGAGACCTTTGTGTGTGTGTGTGTGTGTGTGTGTGTGTGTGTGTGTGTGTGTGTGTGTGTGTGTGTGTGTGTGTGTGTGTGTGCATGTGTGTGTGCATGTGTGTTCCGTTTCTTTGATTCATGATCTTTGAGTAAGCCAGTTTGTTCATTGATCCCTGCTGCTGCAACAGACCCTCATAAACACACATAAGTGTGCATGCACGCATGCATGTACGCAGATACACCTGCGCAGGCACACACACACACACAAACAACACAAACACATATACACATGCACACACACATGCACAGTCACACATGTATACACACACACACATACACACATTCTCACACACACACATTCTCACACACACACCCACACACACACACTTTTACCCCACACACATCTAGGCCAGGAATCCCTCAACTGACCTTCTGTTTCTCCAGCTGCATCGTCTTCTGTTCCAGGGTAGACCTGAGCTCTGAGTCAGACTTCATGTCAGTCTCTGTGTCTTTGATCCACTGGTTCAGTTCTTCATAGAATGCTTCATACCTCTGCCACTGGTCCCGGAGTGTGCCTACACAGAAAAAATTCCAACCATGACTTAACTCAACTCAACTGTCACCAACGCTTCTGTTGTTGGTAGAAGCTCTATGCAATGCCACCTGGGTTTACCATCTCACGCAATCAGTGAATTAACAAACAAAATAAGGTCTCACACACACACACTACACATACATACAACACACACCACACACACTACACACACAAACACACACAAGGCCAAAAGGAATCGGTTAACCATTCTATTCAAAGTTTAAAATATCAAAAGTGTCACTCTTGAACACAAAGAATAACTACCTAAACAACATGAACAGTAGTGATGGATTGAGTGCTGAACAGTCATACATATAAAAACATACTTACTTTCTTAACCATTAGTAAGTGTCGGTTGCAACAACCTTATATTGAAAAAGAAGAGGTGAACAAGACAACGAAAAGGACAGGAAGAAGAAGAGGAGGAGGACAATAAGAACAAAAAGAGGAAGGAGAAGAAGACCAACAACAACAACAAAGACAAGAAGAACAAGAAATGAGATGAAAAAAGAAAATGTTTAAAAATAAATCTTATGATAGCAATGTTAACTTACTGAGGGAGTCAGTGAGGTGTTGAGGTCTGACTCGAAGCCCTGGAAGTCTGCCTTGAGCATGCTGAGCTCCTCCTTGATGAGGTCCTGTCCTTGGTGAGCTGTCTGGGGCAGCACGACACTGCCCTTGTCCTCAGCCTCCCTCAGCTTCTGCTTCCCTATGGCCAGGCTGCTGCAGATCTCCTGCAATAATACCACATAATATACAACTCTAGTGGACTGGAAGTTGTGAACGAGTCTGGTCTTTTGACTGGAAAAGCTGCAAGTATGAAAAATACAGACATGTACAACGCGCTGTGTTGCCTTACAGTCATGCAGTTACAGATCTCCTGTAATGTGCCACAACAGACAACACAGATGGTCTGAAATTTAACTGTATAAAATTGGCTTCCTGATAGACTGGAAGAGTTATAAGTAAAAAAGACAACAACACCAAAACAGACACAGACAGACATGACAAGCACACTGCCACCCTAGTCATGGTGTTGCTGATTCACTGCAATACCACCCAACATATAACTTGAATGTTATGACAATTGTGAGTGATTCTGGCTTTCTGACTGGAGTTTTAAATAGGAACAATGCATGGGTACAGACAAACACATTAGTGCTGCCCTACAGTAATGCTGTTTCAGATTTCCTGTAATATCACACATCAAGTGATCTAATCATTGTAAGACTTCATTTTCTGATTTCAAGAATCACTGTAGGGGGGAAAAAGCGCACGTGCACACACACACACACACACATACACACCACAGTTCAACGACAAAACACTATCAAATCCCTCAACCATGCTTACCTCCACTTTATGAAGCTGGGCCTCTACAGCACTCCTGTCCCCGCGGACATCACTACAGATGTTCAGCTTCTCAGTGGCGGCCCCCAGCCATTCTGAGGCCACCATGTAGGTATCACGGTACACCTGGTGGTCCCTCAGGTTCTTCTCGTACTGCTCTTGCAGCGTCTGCAGCAAAACAATGATGTTTAAGGGTGTAAACTACACTGTTCATAGCCTCCTCAGTTACAAACATTCAACTGATACGCTGTAATTATAAGAAGTATTTTGTTAATGTCAAAATGGCCTTTTCTTTTTCAGAAGGTAAGTAAAATCATACATGGACATCAGATATGCGCTGAACTACCAAGCCTCATTACACCAAATTGTTAGATGTGAAATCATGACAATTCATACAAGAATGCAATTCATAATATATCTTAACAATTAAATGCTAGTAAATAAGATCAGTGTGTGCTGAGAATATTAGCCTTTTAACTTCATTTATCATCATGTCAAAATTGTCCACAAAAACCAAAAAAAGAAAAAATTTGGAGAAATAGAAAGGATAAAAGGATACCCTAGGACCACAGCTCATGATAGCTAAGTTGAACATTTCACATACAAAATACTCTGAGAGTCAAAATATTTTTTTTACAAAAAATCGAAAGGGCTCAAGTCTTTCACTGAGAAAACTATGACAACAAACAAACTAAAATCATAGAGAACAAACATAACTGTCTACAGTCAAACTATAAAAAAAAAACAACAACAAGAGGCAGCATTTATTTTGTTGCCTACCTTTCCCTTTTCACAGAGGGCCTCATAGCGGCTGACCACTTCAATGATCTGCTTGCCCAGGTTGCCGTCCCGACTGCTGCGAATCAGAGTCTGTGCTTTCTCATCCAGGTTGTCAATGGTGCTTTGCTGGGACTGGATGTTCAGCCGAAGTACCTGACGACACAGGTCACAGCATGAAAGTATGGGCTGACTGCATCAGGACACTAACGCATTTCCTTAGAAGCTTGTAAATGCATATCCAAACTGCTTGACAGCTTACATCAGAGTGATGATAAATTGAAAAAGAGAGAGAGAGAGAAAGAGAGAGAGAGGATTTTTTTAAACTTTCCACAGCATGTAAGATGGCACTACACCATTTTTATTTTCAGAAAAGCATTGTGAACTAAAATGTCTCGCTTTCAATGGCAGTAGGAAAATAAAAACAAACGAAAAGCCAATGGAGCCCTTAACAGCTCAGAAATATGTTATAAATTCACATCCTCTCTCTCATACTCATATCAAATATTTTTAGATAGGAAGTTGTAAACCTTCTGTATACACTGCCTAGCCAACTTATGAAAGCACCACCAATCAACAACAAACCTACCTACCTACCTGGCTCACCTTCTTGAGTAAATGTAAATGTCTTCTTTATATATGTATATGTGTATGTGTATATGTATATATATATATATATATATATATATATATATATATATATATAAAGCATTTTTTTCATATCACACTAGTAAATAAGTCATAACTTATTTTTATTCCCTAAGTCAGATGCAGCTACCTTCAGGGTGGACAAAAACCGTTGCATTCGCAAAATCTCACATTTAGTGAACCATTGGAGCTCAACAACAACATACCTTCTTTTTAAAAAAAGGATAAAGAATGCATCCACACACACACACACAGAGCCATCATGTCCTCGACCCTGCCCGCCCTCACCTTGACTCTCTCCAGCTGCAGTTTCTTCTCCTGCATGGTGTTCTGCAGGTGGTCCTCGGCAGCCAGCTGCTTCTCCAGGTCCTGCAGCCAGCGCAACAGCTGCCCCACACCGTCATCGTACACGTTCCACTGGGCCAAGATGCCTTCCTGGGAGGATCGAGCCTCCATCAGCCGCCCAGACAGGGCGTCATAGTCCTGCTGGAGAGCCTGCATGTCGCGGCGCATGGTGTCCCGGCCAGGCACGGAGGTGTTGGGCAGCACCATCTGCAGACTGTCCAGGGCGATCTGAAGTCTGTGCAGTCCTTCTTCCTTCTCCGACAACAGGGCCTGGGCAGGTAGAATGATAATGTGATGGATCACGTTATAGAACATTGATGATGTGTTCAGAGAACTTCTGGGGGGGGAAAAAAAGTTTCAGTAAACAGGTATCTACATTTTTTCAGGATATAAAGATAGTGGTGACTCAGAAGCTTTATTTGTCTTGCAAAACAACTGTAATACACTTTTCTGTTATGTTTACCATTTTTCTTTTTCAAACCATTTTCCTCTTTTTTGTATTTTTTTCCATATGAGATTATACTCCTCAAACTGTAGACAACCTTAGACAAGTAAATATTCCTGATTTTTTTTTTAATCCGAGAAAGTTAAATACATGTGGAGTTTTTATTTGTCTATTTGTTTTTCATTGATCAGAAAGAACATATTCACCCTCAAACAATGCTCCCAACATTTTTCATTTGACTGCTCTTTCTATATCTGGCATATCAAAAAAAAAACCAAAAAAAACAAATGAATGATAAAAATTCACAGCTAAGGCCAAATACACACAAAACAAACAATTTTTTTCCTTCAAAAAAAGAAAAGAAGTGAACAGCACTCAAAACAGGAGCAGCATTACCTGCACACTGGACAGCCTGTCTTGGACAATGGTCTTATCTCCGCTGGTGTCCAGTACATTGGACACCTTAGTCTCCATGTCAGACAGCCAGGACCGACAGGACTCTACAGCCTCAAGGTAGGACTTGTGGTCAGCCACGTACTGCTCCCAGCGACGACACTGCTCCTGTTGACAAGGAGTTCGTTTGTGAGAACATAATTATCATGGCCTAATGTGTCCATCTTAGCTTATCTTATTTACACGCTGCTTTCAAAAACATATAGTCTTTTCTCTTTTCTGATATGCATGCAAACACATATGCACGCATGCAGACACACACACAAGCATGTAAACCCTCTCTCTCTCTCTCTCCACTCACTCACTCACCCACATACTCACTCACTAATTCCATTATCCTCGATATAAAAGAATAAATAAATAAATAAAAATAGATAAACTAACACTCAACAGTCCTTCCGATGAGACTATAAACCAAGGTCCCATGTGCAAATGCACGCATAGTATTTTGCACACACGTTAAAACTTGTTCCGCCTTTTGAAAGAGTAGGCCATTGTGTGCCAGTGGAAACGGATGACAAAATGTACAAAACTGCATATACATGGAGACTGGATGTAAAAAAGCACATGAGTGCCTATTCCATTATCCTCAAAACAAAATTTTTTTAAAAAGGGTGGCACTGCTCTTGTGGCGATGCACTCTCCCCAGCGAGAGCAGCCCGAATTTCACGTAGAGAAATCTTGTGACTTAAAGTGGTATAAAATAAATAAAATAAAATAAATGAAAAAGAAAAAGAAAAGAAAAAAAATATACACCTACTCACACACACACACACAAACACACACACACCCTGCTGACCTTTGTGTTGATAACAGCGGTCTGGAAGCGGGTGGCTAGCTGGGAGGCCTGACTCACGACCCTGGAGTCTGCACTCACTTGCATCAGGTCCTGAGCAGAGTCGCTCAGGGAGTCCAGATCTTGCTCATGCTCACTGACCTCTTTCTGAAGAGCCTGCAGCGTAACAAACCCAACAAAAAATTTAAGACTAATGTACTAGTGTCCCATCATCATCATTTACCGGTCATAAGCTATTGCCCAAAGAGGGATATTACACAGACATCTAGATGAAGAACTCAAACGCAAAACAAGTGAATGGACATGCTAAACGAAGACTTTGGTATGAAAATCCTTTGGAGAAATGGTGAAGAAAAGTTTATAATATTATAAAATCTACTTTGGTATTAAAATCCTTTGAAGAAATCGTGAAGGGAAGTTTCTATAAATATGAAATATTTGAAGTATGGCAACCATAGACATACACGTAATTTACTAAATCTTAAGAAAACAAGTGGATGGTTCATGAGCAAAGAATCACCACAGTGAATGCTGCATGTTAAAACTTTTTAGGTAGAAAGAAGAAAAGTCTGTAGTTGGTTGTTTTTTTTAAAGTATATCAATAACTTTTGTGTATGTACATTGTTACCAGAAAGCTACAACAGAAACTGGTCTCAGCATCTCACTCCATGCAATAGTAGATAAGGTATATGTATAGTGCACCACAATATTTCATTCATTTTTAGCACTATTCCATAAGATAAAGCTAAAACCATACAATTAACAAACATACAAAAAAAAAACCCAATCATCATCACCATCACCACCCATACAGACCAAATAAACAAACAAACAAACATATAAAGAAACAATAAACGAAAAATAAATCCTATCCATAGACTCACAAACAGAACTGATAGCAGACAAACATTGTACAAAGAGACACTAAACAGAAAAATAAGATCACATCCATATCCGCATAGTCACATACTCACAAACAGAACTGACAGCAAACAAACAATTCCCCCACCTTGAGTTTCTCCAGCTGCAGCTGTTTCTCAGGGAGAGTGGCTTTGAGGTCCACGTCCCGTAGCCTGGCCTCCACCTCCTTCAGCCACCCTGCACACTTGTCCTGGTGGGACTCGAACTCCTTCCACTGGTCCATGCAGGACTCCAGGTCATTCTTAGTCTGTCACACACATACCAATATCTTCAAATTTCCATTGAATGTTTGCTTCTTTCGTTTTGTTTGAAAACTAAACATGCAAGATTTCTGCTTGTGTGTAGTTTTATGGATATTTTTAATTATCAAGATGTGAATGGAGGTGGAAAACTTTGTCTATGGTATACACATCTGTTAATAGACCTGTCAACCTAGTTTTTTTTAATAGATATTCTTTAAAACTGTTGTTGTTATTATCACTGTACCATCATTGTCGTCGTCATCATCACCATCAATAGTAGTAGTAGTACTACTACTAGTAGTGTATCATCATCATCACCATCAATAGTAGTAGTACTACTACTACTAGTAGAGTATCATCATCATCATCATCATCATCATCAAGGCATGACTCAACACAATAGTCAAGTCTTAAGTTCTTATTTGTAGTGTTTCTGCATCCACTTTTATTGTTTCCCTTTGACATGGATGAAACATTGGGTGAGTTAACCCACCATCTCTCTTTTGTTTTCTGTTACTTTTGACTATTGTTGTTTTTTCTGTTTCACGATGGGACGTTTGTTTCTTTCTTTCTTTCATAGTATTTTTTAAACAAAGGTTTCATATACAACTGAATCGGTGGTCTAGAGGTAACGCGCCTGTCTAGAAAGTGAAAAGTCTGGGTCGGAAGTGTGTGGTGGCTTGAATCCTGTTTGGGCCTGAAACTTTTCCCCCATCCATTAGACCATAAGTGTGGTCTGGGCACTAGTCTTTCGGATGAGACGATAAACCGAGGTCCCATGTGTTACACGAAATTATTCAGTGCATGTAAAAGAACCCACGGCAACAAGAGAGTTGTCCCTGGCAAAATTCTTTAAAAAAAGCTACTCTGTTAGGGAAACAAATACAGTTGCAGACAAAAAAACAAAAAAAAGAAAGGGTGGCGCTGCTCTTGTGGCGACGTGCTGTCCCCAGGGAGAGCAGCCCGAATTTCACGCAGAGAAATCTCGTGACTTAAAGTGGTATAAAATAGTAAAAAATTTAAAATGTTTAAATAAAAATAAAGAATTAATGCTTGAATATCAGGAAAAAAACAAAAAGAAAAGCATGAACCACTACTAGTCAAAGCTGCAGCCTTTTTTTGTTCTGTTTTCACTGTATCTTCTGTACACTGTTCTATGCCAAGTTCACCAACCTTTGCCAAAGCCAGCATGAAGGCTTCCCAGTCAGCTCTGAGAGCCTCTGTGTCCCTGACAATGATATCGCGGCCTTGTGGAGCAGTGTTGGGCAGGACGTTCTGAGCCAGGGAGATCACATTCTGCACCTTGGGCTCTCCCTCCATCTTGGTCGCCAAGATATCCTGCAAAATGGCATATGATGTTCATGTTTGTTTTCTTGTTACCTTGTTGTTAGGGTAAGATTGAATGTGCTTGTATTTCTCATTTTTGTAATTCTGAAAGCAAAAACAAAAAAAAGGAAAATAACTGTGAAGTATTTGCAAGATCATGAAAGAAAACAATGTGCAAATTAAATAGATATGAAATTAAATATTAAAGCAATGAGCGAATACTTGTATCCAGAATTTGTAAAAGGACACACACACAAAAATAGCACATGTATGATTATCTTATGACTGTATGAATGTACCAGAAACACATGCTAGTATATGCACATACATGCCCTCTCTCACATACCTGTCCACACAGGCATTTAGATGCAAGCACACGCGCATGCACACACCCCACATACACACAATATTGTATCAAATGAACTTTTTCTTTTTAAACAAAAAAAGACCAGGCAAGACTTAAAATGCATGCATTGTTTTCTTTTTTACAAACAGAGCAGCATGCACAGAATCCACCTGGCATACTCTGTGACCTGTAGTCTCAACATTCAGCTGAAATGAACTTTCTGGCTTTTCTGTGTCTCAGAAACTACTCGGTGATTTTGAGATATGACAGCTAGCATAATTATGATCACATTATTTGAAGGATTTATTTTCAAGTGTGAGCTAGTGTATGTATACAACTTTTCATGCATGATCACATTCATACGCAAACACACACACACATGATTTTATGCATGCATACATGGATCCCTTTCACACAAAACTCATACAAGCACATGTTTCCCCACATATGCACACAAATGGGCATGTGAGAATGCTTACATGCATAAATGTGTATAGGATGTGGATGTATGTGTGCGTGCATCCGTGTGTGTGTGTGCACACACATATGTGTGTGTGCATGTATGCATGGTTGCGTGAATGCATGCCTGCCTGCATGCATGCCTCTGTGTGCCTACCTTAAACATGTAAAACACACCACACCCCCAACAAAAAAATCAAACAAAAATGCATAATTTGAAAATTAATAATTTTCATTGTTTCATAAACAAAATTATATAAATTCATATTGGAATAACAGATCAGCAAAGCTATTTCTACAGGAGCCAAGGCAATATGTTTTACATATTAGCAAAATGTAAACAGACCTTAAATGAGGCTTTTTCAGAATGAAAGATGATTTAAGAAAGACTTGAATGCATATTCACTTTTGTGCAATGTAAACATATATAATAAACAGACATCTAAGAGCACTACAGCACATTCTAACAAAAATGCTAAAATGCATGCAAATCACAGGGGCTAAATGTATAGGAGTCAAAGAATGATAACAGAGCTTGCAAGAAATGAATGGTAATGATTTATGTTCAATCTTTCTGCCTCTGATTCTCTGCACCCTTGTTTCCCACAAAAACTAACTGCAGAGAAGAGCAAAGAATCATAAGTCTTCAAATATTAACCTTTCTATGGCGCTGCTCTTGTGGCGACACGCTCTCCCCGGGGAGAGCAGCCCGAATTCCACGCAGAGAAATCTCGCGACTTAAGTGGTATAAGATAAGATTCTGGTTCACTGTATTTTGGTGTCATGTAACATCATTGTAGAAAGCAGTACATTATGAAGAGCTGTCATAGATATTACTCCCAATGTTGATTCACCAATCTAAAGGCTGTTGCAGATAAAGTTTCAATCATTTCCAGCATTCATTCAACAATCCTAACAGCTGTCATCAATTAAGTGTTAATTCTGAGTGCCTTCCACACAGGACAGCTTATGCTCAATGGCCTGAACATCTTATAAGCCATCCACTACAATTCAATGTTACAAGTTATTCCACATTGTCCCACATGGATTTGACTCTTACCTCATGTTTTTCAAACTTGCTTGAAAGTCATATATTATCTAAATACAATAATCACTAGACAACACACACACACACTAACACACACTATTCCCTGAAGATGATATGATCATTTTCTGTGATGAAAACAAGGTTTATGGTTAACACACAAGTGGCATAAAAATAAAACAATCCTGTTGCAGAAAGCAACATGAACAAGTAGCTTGGGTTTCTAGCATAAAATTCAATTATTATGAGTATTTCACTACAATGGCAGAAGATGAAAAAGTGCATATTCTAGAAACTGTGCCAGAGTCAGTGAATTTCACATGTACGCACGCACGTGCACACAAACACACACAAACACACACACACAGGAGTAAGCAATGGGTGAGTTTAAAAATAACACACACCCACACATACACACACTCTCTCTCTCTCTCTCTCTCTCTCTCTCTCTCTCTCTCTCTCTCTCTCTCATACACACACACACACACACACACAAAACACACACACACACCATGGAGTAAGGAATGGGTGATTAAAAAAACAACAACTTTTATAATTTTCCCTTTCCCTGCTGCTGGCACTATTTATTCAACTACACCTGCAGAACTTAAAAGCAGCATGTATGTAAAAGGCATTTTCAAAACCTCTTTGCAGCAATCCATCAGCATACTTGATCTTCACTAGCACTAAATACCTACAGCATATGCTTAACAATAACTTTGCCACTACATCGGATCAAAGCAGAGCAGTTGTTTCATAACCTGGCCAAGAGTAGTCGTGTAATGACTGACAAACAATGCAACTTCAGACTGGCGTATGTTCTCATATCTATACTAGACATTATGATGCATGTCTTCATGACACAAACAACGGAAAACTTCATGACATATTTACCAGACGTGCTCCTGAACGAGCAAAATTTTTCTATTCAACAAACAAAAGTCATATGAAACAAAAACAATAGTTTTAACAAGAAGACAAACCACTATGTCCAGTCTTTTCTTTGATAACTATAAACCAAAGCATTAATTTCATGATTTTTCTTTTTTTCTGGGAAAGACTCAAATGCCTGAATTCTATTACAAAGCCATGATGAATGGGTGAGGGAGTGGTGAGGGATGTCAACACTCATAGAAAAATACAGTATAAAATAAGTGCAGGACAAAAAATGTGAAAAAGAAATCGAGAAACTAAATGTGAAGCAAAATTGAGAAATAACTGCACACCAAAACCTGTAAGACTTACACAGCGTCGCTGGGAACACACAAAACATACAGACATTGTTTAGCATGCTCGTCACCAACTATAAAATAATCAAATAACATTAATGAGGGTCTACTCTCTTTACACCTTTGAAGGACATTTCTTGAGCAAAAGAAGAAAAAAAGAAGAAAAAAACCTAGACAAATATACAATGAAACAAAAATTCATTAAAATATAATCAAACCAATGTGTAAACCAGACCAACTCTAAATCAGAACCTTAAATCAAAGGATTCAGTCAACATAAGTAAATCAAATAAAAGGTAAAAAGTCATCTGACCTGTAAATCATTCTCTTTTTTGTTAATGTTGGGTTGGTGTGAGTTTTGTGTGTAAATGTATGTGTGTGTGTTGGGGGGGGGGGGGGGGGGGGGGGGGGGGTGTTATCGTTGGTTTTGTTCTTTGAAGGAAACAGGTCAACAGAAATTTATACCATCAACATAATGAATAGTTTCAGATGGGTACAAGACTAATACATGCAATAACAATCTTTGACAGGGATAAATAAAGTGACCAAATAAAGGGTGAGAGAGTGCATGAACATGTGAAATCACATCTGCTTCATACACTGTTTAATCCTTTTATTTAAAGAATATTCATCTTTTTTATCTGACAATGCAAAGATTCACACTTACTTGAAACATCAAAAGTAAGAGATGTTACTCTTAGAAGTAAAAAAAACAAAGACCAAACACAAATACTACTTCTTTCATAACTGAGACAAAATTGTAAAGCCAAAATGAAATCAAAATGAATTAGATACCTATAAATAATCCTTCCCTTCATAGCAGGTGCCAATAATTACTTTTCCTTGCAGTAATTTGAGGTGTAAGACAAATAACAAATAATGATTGTATGCATTTCCAGTGAATTTTTTTGGGTGTAAAACACAGAAAAAATGCAAAAGATTTGGAAAAAATAAACAAGCTAACATTGAAAAAAACCAAAGCTAACTTTAAAAGAACAAAATGACATAAGAATACACTTTTTAAAAAATAAAGAATAAATCAACAACACAAAGCATACAAAAAAACACCTCAAAACCCACTGAAAAGAAGTCACAACAATAACGAACACGACAGACAAGGACAAACACATACCTGGATTTTATCCAGACGGCCCTGTATTGCGTGACGGTCCCCAGACACATCAGAGCAGGCCGACAGCTTTTCCCGAGCGCTGTTGAGCCATTCCACACAGGTGTTATAGCTGTCGTTGTACTCCTGATGGGATGTCACTATCTGCTCATACTGCTGCACTCGATCCTGAAAATGTGAACATAATATCTAAGTAACTGATGAAAGCTTACCTACCCTGTCTGTCTAAATGATTGAAACATAGTATTCTGTCAAGTTTACTGTCATCATTGCCACAAAGGGGGGTGAGGGGGGGGGGTGAATTGTCTGGTCTGTTCTGGTCTGGTTTTTTCAAAAATTCATTCCATATGTCCTTCACCCTAAAATCTTTATTACTCTGAAAATATTTCAAAATATGTGTTCGTTTTTAAAAAGTCTACCCTCAAACATAAATCAGTCGATAAATTTGACATTCCTTGAAACCTCAGTCTATCTGAACTCTAAGCTTTGGCTTACAAACATCCAGTATTCATTTTCTTTTGTGTGTCCCCTTTGTACAGCAAAGTACAATCTTCTATAAACATTTTTTTTGTTTTAACTGGACAACATCTCAGCAACCGACCTTAGCAGCAGCACAGAGTTTCTGGTAGCGGGCAGTGGTGGTGGAGATGAAGTGTGCCAGCTGAGGGTCAGAGCTGGCATGGACCAGGTTGTCTGCCTTGTCGCTGATGCTGTCTATCACCCTCTGGTAGGACTGCACGTCTTGCAACAACACCTGGAGCAATAAATGTTTGATGTTGTTGTGTTTCTTTCTTTTTTTTTCTCTGAGGCTGAAATGTGTAAATGCAGTGGTGACTGATGAAAATGTTGCTGATCAACAACTTATTCTCACACACATACATGTATGTCTGCCTTATGCACACACTTTCCTATACTTGTTTACATATTCAGACATCCATGTAAACACATCGATGCATAATTGCACGCACGCACACACACACACACACAGAGTGCTGTTATGTATTTGAATATGTGTGACATGCCTTCTATCGAAGGTAGGGTGAAGAGGGGTAGTGAAATTAGGAAACTTAAAAAATCAGAATGGAAGAGAGGGCGCTTCTTCAAAAGCGTTAAGCAAGCAGTTCTGCCTCCCTCTATTTATTCCAATTGGGAGTGCAACTTTTCTTGGATATTGGGGGAGGGGGTGGGGCATTATTGGCATTATTTACTTTATGTGTCATTTTGAAACCTACAACTTTTTTAATGTTGCTTTGCATAAAAAAGGCACATATCTTTTTTTAAAAATGTTTAAAAAGAAGAAGAAGAAGAAGACAAAGACGAAGATGAAGATGAAGATGAAGAAGAAGAAGAAGAAGAAGTAAGAAGAAAACCAACAGAAGTCCACAGAACAAGATGAACCCAACATGCTAGACATATATTAGCCATTGCCATCTCTTCATTTGCATGTAGTGGAATCAGGCTCGTGTATGGAAAAAAAAACTGTTAGAAACTTCAGTTCTGAGAGAAAAGTTCAGACACACACACAAACCCACCTTGAAGTTCTGATGCTGTGTTTTCTTCTCCTCCAGTGTAGAGCGCAGTGGTATCTGCCCCTCCAGCTGCCCCTCCATGTCCCTCAGCCAGTTCTCCACCTGACTGTAACTCTCGTTGAAGGACGTCCACTGCACCAAGGACACCTCCAGGCGACGCTGAACAGCAGACAGGTCATCGTACAGGCTATCCCAGCCCAGCTTCAGTTTGCGTAGCTCTTGCCGGATGATCTCCCGCCCTTCAGGAGCAGTGCTGGCATACAGGCGTTCCCCAGATTCCACACAGCTGTTCAGCTTCAGCAGTCCTGCGTCACGGTCTCGCACAAGCTCCTGTTGGAGAAAAGTATAGTTTTTGTAAGGGTTTGTCCAACTTCTGAGGTTAGTTTTAGTCGTAATGTGTCACATAATCAACACAGTTTAAGATTCAATTTGGCAACAAATGGCAAGTGCTTAAATGCATACATGTTTAACTCATCCACATACCTGCCCACTTCATTCCCTCAACTCACCCACACTTTTCCTCAAACAATAAAGAATGAAATGAACTACAGTTCCTTACCTGAGAAAATTAAAACTTTGTTTTAGATTACTACCAATGTTTGCAAACATAAAAGATTCAAATAACAGTATATTCAAATCATAATGAACGAGACAACTCTTTTAAAATTCTTATAAAATAATATATTATCAAAGACATGAACAGAATTAAGAAAAGACACAGTTCAACAGAATACAATACAATCCAACACCATACAATACACAATACCATACAATACACCACACCATGACACAACCGCATCCACAAACACCATACTATCTTACCTGCATTCTGTCCAGCCTGTCCTCCAATTCAGTCCTGGATCCTGCGGTGTCTGAACACGTGGCAAACTTCTCTTTGGCCTTGATCAGCCACTGGGAGGCATCAGCAAACTTGCTGACAAAGCTCTTGTGGTCCTCCACGTTCTGTTCACACCTCTTGATGATTTCCTGTGGAGCAAGGATAATGAAGGATGGCTTCTTGATGTTTTGCCCCTGCTTTACTCTTATTGGCTTGTGTTTTTGGAACCTTTATCAAATAAAAGTTGTTTAAACCAAGGATGGACTTCTGACATGGATAGAGATCTATAACGAATTTGACTAAATAAGAACAAAGATGTGCTGTACTCATGAAAAAACATACTATATTTCATTTCTTACTTTCCAGTCACATAACCTCAAATTCTGAAAACACAGACTCCTTGTTACATTGGATTTTACAGAAAACTACACAGCTCTCTTACAAGCAAACTGCTCCACAGACATGCACAAAGAAGTCTACCTTAGTGGTGACCAGCAGGCCTTGGTAGCGAGCAGAGAGCTGAGACACAAAGTTGCCCACACGAGATTCTGAAGTGAGCTGCTGCAGAGTTTGTGCCTCATCCGTGAACTTGTCCATGTCTCCCTGCTGCCCTTTCATTTCTTGAAACAGCTCCTGAAACAAGGACCACTGCATGTAAACTTCGGTTCTCTGATACATCAACAGAATATACTTTTCTACACAGTCTGTAGATAATTGCACCAGTTATCAATCCCACCTCCAGTCTTGTCCGCTGTTTGACCACAGACTCTGCAGGAATAATTTGTTCCTATTATAGATATATTAGCAGAGTTGAAGAATAATTTGTTCTTATTGAAGATACAATAGCAGAACTGAGGAATGATTTGTTTCTGTCATGAATACAATGGCAGAATAGGACAGTCTTTTCAACAGTCATTACAGCCTATTTTCACCTCAGCAAAGATTTTCCAAATAGCTAATCACAGAGGGAAAACTAAAATGGATCTCAGTCAAGAACAGTGACAAAAAGCCAGGTTGGGTAATCAGTCTTTTATCTTACAAATGTGACGCGCCACCACGAAATGAGTCGCTTAGCACCTCTCCCACTTTTCAGTTAGGAGGCAATTTAGGCAGGTGGGGGTCAGGTTGTCGATTTTGAGATTTTGATTGATTATAAAACTATAGCCATTATTCTACCTAGTAATGAGATATCAAGGCATAATTTTGCTTCCTTTTGCTTTTAAATGTGTTTTAAAAATACCCAAGCCTTCATTCTGACCACCTATTACGATGCTTAACTTGTCAATTTCTCATTTTGTCATGTCTAGCAGTGTATCATTTTGTTTTGTTATAATTTGTCATAGAATTGTCTGATTTTCAAACTGTTTTTTGTATTAAATAGCCTTTTTATTGCAAATTACTGACATACCAACAACTAAAAATTGACCTTTGGTGCAATGCGACTCATTATGTGGTGGAGTGTCATAAATATATTATGATCCTGCTTTGTGAAGTCAGACCATTGTTTAATTTGAGCATGTAGAGTTACACAGTTATATTTTGCTAAATAGTTCACTTCTTTTTATTAAAAAAAAAATACTGTGCAACAAAACCAGCTCTTATCACCCAATAGCGCATGCTCCTCAACTAAATAACTGCAAATCATAATAGAAAAAAAGAGACTGTTTCAATTCTAAACAATGCATTATCATACAATTTCCTTTTAATCTCTTATCACTCCACCACTCTCTCCCATTTCTGACAGGGCATGCAAGTAGGCACAAGATCTTGACAGATGATAACTTAAAATCATCAACAGGAATAAAAGCAGCAAAATTAGAGCAGTGAAGATAAATTTGCATTTCCAGTCTGGAAGTCTGCATCTTTTAATTAAGCACAGTACTGTAAACAAAATGTTCATGCATGTCAAAACACAACATCAAGCAAAGAACTGTTGTTAAGCTTGGTAGGTGTTAGGTAGCTAACATATAAAGCAATGATGCTCCACAACACAAAGGATGTGACAGCTTTATATTTCTATTTTGATCTTCTGTAAATCCAGTCTTTGAGAGAAGGTTTTTTTTTCTTTAATCTCCAATGTCAAGCTGTGTTCACATAGCTGATATAGACACACTTCATGGCTGCAGTATCCCTGCATCATAGATATCAAAACTTCACTGCAAGAAACTGCAGCAGTAATGATGGCAATATGATGAACTCCTTGGTCTCACATTTCCTAAGAAAAAGACTTTTACCTGTTCTAATAGTGTATGTAACAGACATTTAATAAGTTGTTTTTTTTTAAACCATCAAAAAGCAAAAAGAAACCCATCCTCTAACACACACACACACACACACACACACAGACTCGCACACCTTTATACCCTAGCACCCCTACAATAATATCATTTCCTAGCCTTTCAGCCTGAAAAACAAAACATCAACCATAGTGTCACATATGGCTAGTAAAGATGAAAGATATATACAACATCCATTTCATTCCGCTGAAAAAACAAAAGAAACATTACTGCCAAGGTCACAGAAGCAAAATACACAGAAAGTTAAACCATGCCTACATCCAATCTGCAGAAGCTGCATGCAAACTGAATCGGTGAGATGATAACAAAACCATCAATTTTTTTCTATTAAAAAAGTCATTTTCCTCAACAGAAGTCGCATAAATGCAAACCATTCAGAACAAACCCCTTCACAGGGATACTACACTTGTCATCTGTTCAACAGAATGTGAGGGTGTTAAAACATCAAAACATCCCAGCACTTTTTTCAGACAATTATTTATAAAGATAAGTATGGATAGGACATTGGGAAGAGTGAATTTGATTTTAAGATTATCACACGGCTGTTTTCTCTGCTTTCTTTCACAATGCATTTCAGCATCAACCAGGCATGAGAGCCACTGGCACCTGCAGCGGTGATAAGAAACTCTTAGAATGACATATGTGGAGTGCATGACTCTTGGCTTCTGGTCCCAGGCTCTCTACTGAGCCTAGTATACTTTAATTCTACACGAGATCTTTTTTGTTGTTGTTTTTTTGTTGCTGCCTCATCTTCTGACGACCCCCGTCCTACTGTTCCCACGCCGCTCATTCCAATCTGCCCGCCACAACCACACCCAGATTTGTTATGTCTCATCCTCAGGGTCGGAAGTCCACAGGGAGCCCATCACTATCAGGCCGCCGTGGGGCCACCAGCCAGAGGGGCCCTGCACTGCTGCTGGGTCACTTTGGTGGTGTTCAGTGGTGCCTGTTCTGAGCTAACATACGCAGGACACCACCTACTAAGCCCCATACTAACGACAGTATTAGCTCAGTCGCGGAGCCAGACTGAGTGAGTTGCCCACCCCAGGTGGCAATCACCACAACGTCCCTCCAACAACTGTCCCCCGTGAACCTCCAACCCCAAAGGCTTTGACACAAACTCACCACAGGCACAGAAGTGTATGGGCAAACCGAATCTGAGGCCTCTACAAGAGATCTGAGAAAGATGAGTTGATGCATCTCCCAAAGGAACCAAATTCCTACCTCCTCATCTGTCAGCCACCACACTGATATGAAAGCAGTTTCTTCTTTTCTTGTTTGCCATAATACTGACATAATGGCAATGTTCTTAATCTCTTTAATAGTCTGAAAGAAAACAACTACAGCAGCCGACTGTTGAAACTATCGAATATTCGAAGGTTGCATTTTATATATATGACCTTACATGCTCTCACGACCTCTCAATGGTAGCTGTTATTGACATGAATAAGACATGTACATAACATTTCACATCAACATCACAAAGAAAAGCTGCGTAAACAATTCCATTTTAGAACAAGAAGCCCATATATGCAAAAGTTGTGTCACATCATTAAAGTACGCAAAGGAATTTAAAAAATAATCAACATCATGCTTTTTCTTCAAAACAAATAAGTACAATCAATGCTTCACAACAAATAACATAAAATACCAACATGCAACCTTCACATTCACAACAGCACAGATCATTAACAAAGCATTAACCCATTTCTGAGACAACTTTAAGCAACTGGTGATAACAATGACAACAAAAAGCGACAACTCAAATAAGTGAGAACTTAATGAAGCAGATATTCACATCAACAAGAAGTTTTCAGTGACCATTTACACACGTGAGAAGATACTATAATTATATGCATCAGAGTGTTTTGCATATAATCAACATCACCCTTTGAAATCGGCATGCTTTACCTACACCAATACAGAACATGCTCTCCCTGATGCATCTGCTACATTCCTACACACAGAGAAGACAGGCTACATCACAGTAGCTGAGTGACATGCAGCCACAGGAACCACCACATGCTACAGTCCATGTAGCATGCTACACCCAGAGGCCACAGACACTGAGGACGGACGATGCCAGCAATGAGGAAACGGGTCTTACAAACTCTAGCTCTTCTAGTCTGCTACCATCCACCACCGCTGATTCCTGCTCTGATATCTCTTCAGCAAGTTCCTTGGCAAAGGACATAGCAATCAGTCAGTGACGTTCAACGAACACATTTAATGAACAATACAATGTTTAAAATGCAACAACATGCGAAAAAATAATACAACCTGTAAAAAATATAAAACACAGGTGAAAGTAATGATCTCACATCCTCAAAAATACAATGAAGCAAACAATTGAAAATCAATATTCATTCAAATGTTCAACCAAAGTAACAATTCACCATCGCAAGCAAGATAACCAGCAGCAACCTACTCTTACCTCTTAAGCCTGATATAATATCAAGTCAATTCACAGCCTAGAAACAGATGGTTCATCATTAACAATGTAAACTGTATATGCAGTTTCAATAATAACTTGCCCTGAAGAAAACTGTCTTCAGAGAAAGGTCCAAAAGGTGCAAATGACTAAAGCGTGAATGTTCAAATTTTCTGCATAATGTTAAAACGCAAAATGAAAAATTGGGACCAAAGCACTAATGGGTGGCTGTGCACCAAAGAATGTGTTGTGCAAAATGGGTTGAGAGTCAGCATTACATTATTACCTACTCAAAACCTATGTTTCATCTATCCATTCATTTACACACTAACAGACTTTATAATCCTCTTCTAGCTGAAAATAATCTTTGCAAGAAAAAGAAAAAAAGAGAAAACCTGAATGTACACATCCAAACACACACACACACCACACACCACAGAGCTGAAATGATCATAATGCCAGATTTCTAATACATAAATGTGTGTATACGCACGCACACACACACACACGTATGCACACACACACACACACACACTGGATTGGTATTCACATCTGGAGATCATATTATATGGACCATCTTGCAAGGTATCTAGCCATGAAGCTAAACAAAGGGGCAGACAAATGAGCCATACAGGATTACACAAAACAATAGACAGGCTTGATCTTGACTAATTTCCAGAGAGCAGCAACTGACTGACAGGAAAGCAGAGGATTTCCATTTCAATGCCACCCTACAACTCAATGACCAAAAGACTGGCAGTCTGACTGACAGATCAACCAATTTTCATTTGATTTACTGACTGATTAATTGATTAATTGATTAATTGTTTGGCTGGTTGATTGATTGAAAGCAAACTGATATGATTCAATCATCCCTCTTACAATCCCAATCACCTCAACATCCCCACAACGTTTCACAACAGTTCTGTTTAGACACACACAACACTCAGGGCCAGACAATGTCATAAAACACCTCAAGGACAATCCCACCAATTCCACTCAACCCACACAAAAGTTAAAACCTAAAACCAGGGGCAGAAAATGGGACATGTATATTATGTCAGTAAGTGCTCTGGCAATCTATCAATAACAATATCAATAACAACAACAATAACAGCACATCACACAAGGTTTACCACACAACATAAGGTAATGTTCACCTACCTGATACTTCTTCAGCTGCTGCTGTTTTTCCTCCAGGGTGGATTTCAGAGAGCAGTCCTTCACCTGTTTTTCCATGGACTTTATCCACCCCTGAATACGCTCATACTTTTCCTCATAGATGCGCCAGTAGTGCAGAGCCTGTGGAAAGTGAACACATTTTGAAACAATGCATCATGAAGGGTGTACTTCTATAAAGACTGATTATCAACAGTAAAAAATGAAACTGGAATGCGTGGGATTTAAATTCTAGGTGAGAAAATGAAAAGATGTAAACATTTAGCTGCTAAATTATATGCTTTATAATCTAAGTCACTGTTTTCATGAACATGAAAGAACATAATAAAGTATGATACAGTGTGTGTGTGTGGGGGGGGGGGGGTGAGAAAGAGAGAGAGAGCATTTAAACAGTATGATTTACAATCTTCGTTATTGTTTTGATCAAAATGAAGGAACATAATAAAGTATGATACAGCGTGTTCCACATACTGTTGGTTAACTTGTTTCAAAAACAGTCTACATTGAAAATCCACATTTTAAAATGAACAGCATGAGGCTGTACACAAGCTGATATTGTAACATGCCCATTTTCTCCTCTTCTAAAACTTCGATATCTGTAACAAATCACATATTTATACATCCACTTTCTCTGCATGTTCACATAATACACAAAGACACACATACAGACTGCATGTTGATTATCTATCACACTGCACACAGGCACACACACATGTAAGTGCGCGCACACACGCACACACTACCACCACCACCACCTGCCCACCCAATCCTGTTACCCCCACACTCTACCACCTGTTCCAGACTGTCTTTGAGAGAGAGGAGCTTGAGGGAGTAGTCCTCCCAGTCCATTTTGAGAACGTCCATCTCAGACTGCAGAGTCTGTCTGCCCTTGAGGGCTGTGGTGTCCATGGTGTCATGTGCGTGACGCTCACACTCCTTCACCTTGATCTGACCTTCACTCAGCTGGTTGATCAGCTCCTGGAAGCAAGGCACACATTGTGACGGCCAGCCTTCTTTTTTTTTAAGTCTTTTCTTGAAATACCAAGAAATGAAAAGTTCATTGTTTTTGTTATACCAATGTTCTGCATGCAAAAAAGCTTTCATTGTTTTGGCACGAAAAGTTGACGATCTGGCTTTGAGTGATGTGTATTATTTTTTCTTAATATCACACTGCTTTTTCATGTACTGTGGTTTCATCATTTAGTTGTAGCTTCATCAACAACAACAAAAGCTGTGTAATACAGAGTTCCTTCCTATATATCAGTTGTTCAACATATATTTCTATTCTTTAGATTTTTGGGGGGATTTTTTAAAAATACGATTCTAGAACACTTGCATATCCAGTACACTTTCTTGTGCAGAGAAAGAAAACAACATTTTCTCATCATAATAATTACAGCTTTGATACTTTTTTTTCATAATATGTATTCATTTAAGTCTCACGTTCACAACTTCCTGTTTGCTTGTTTCTCTCTCTCATCTCTCATTTCACAATATCTGTTTTATGTAAGGCAAACTAACATGCCAACTAGTTAAATCTTTTAACAAGATCAACTAGTAAACCTCTTTCCCTTTTTTTGTAGCTCAATCAACTTATCATAGAGTTTACAGCCCACCCAACTGTAGAGGCTAGCTACTTCATAGCTGTCATATCTCCCCCCCCAAAAAAACCCCACTACATTTAGGCTAGTTAATCTCATAACACTGAAGGCAAACAGAGCTATCAGTAGGAAGCAAATCCACCAGTCAATCAAAATCCATCCCCAAAGTAAGAATGTGGCTACCTTCATGGTGGGCAAAAATGGTCAAATATGCAAAATTTCACCATTGGTGAACCTTGTAGCTCGAGCCAAGAAACAAAAAAATTTTTTTTTAGTATCAAAGTGCTGACCTGCAGTTTCTCCAGTTTGTTGTGGATGGTGGTCCTGTCCCCAGTGCTGTCAGAACACAGGCTGAGCTTGTCCTTCATCTGGGACAGCCAGTCCACAGCGGCCTGCTGGCTCTCCTGGTACTGCTGGTGGGTCAGCACATGCTGCTCTGACCGGGCGATCATGGTCTGAAAACAATCCACCACCTCTGTCAGTCACACCATGCTTTGGCAAAGAACAAGGTCCAAGTACAATCTCTCTTTCCTGGCCAACAGTTCTCTCCAGACTTTGAAGCAAAGATATTAATGCTAAATACCAAAAAAAACCCACTATAAAAACGAGTAGGCTAACTATGTTGTAGAATGGACAGGAAAGGTTTTTGAACAAGACCCCACCTATGGCACAGAACTAATATAACTGGAGGAATCAATGATTTGCCACTGGGTTAAGGGGTAAGCAGATTAATTCCAACAGATTTCACTAGATATTGATGTATGCAAACTGGAAATAATCACCTTGCCCTAAATAGTTCCTCACACTTAACTTTCATGTCAGCTATCACTCCACATTAATATCCACTTACCCTTTTGTTTATTCAGTTGAAATCACACTTCGACATATTTTTATACTGTGATAATCACAATTCATAAACCGAAACTGTAAGGACAAGAACGAAAAATTTTAACTGATAAAGTCAAAAGAAACGTCTTGAAAACAGGGAGTATTTCTACTGATCATAAAAAACACACAAAAAACCCCCGAATCCACCCACCTTGGCATCTGCAGCCAGTTTTTCATAGCGGGAGTTGACGGTGGTGATGAAGGCGTCCACGTCAGGGTTAGATGTGCTCTGCAAAACTCCCTGCGCCTTCTCCACCACCGAGTCCACCAGACGCTGATGGGAGGTGATGTCTTGCAGCACAGACTGAAACAACAACAACATCACTCTACAGTTATAAAACGGACAACCCCTGAAGTCAAAATGCGGCTTCCTTCATGGTAGGCAGAAACGGTCGCATACGCTAAATCTCACCATCGGTGAACCTCAGAGCTCTAGCCGAGGGATGAGAGAAAATAAATAGATGAAGAAAATTGACAATGTCAGCAGCAAGATTGTTGTGTAGGTATTTATCAAGCTTCCTTTCATGCATGTCTGTATTAGAGTATGCATATGAGTATGTGGTACATAAAGCAAATGCACTTCAGTACATGCATTTGTCAGATGTGTTTGTGTGACTGTGTGTGTGTTTTGTGCTGTGTATGTGTGTGCATGTGTGAGGAAGTGAGAGAGAGAGTATATATCTACATACCCCTCAGTGTCCTGTGCACAAATGTAGATGGTTTCTATCCCAATCATATACATAATCATTCAAGCATACCCACATGTACACACACACACACCATAACTACACCCACATCAACAAAACAACATGACAAAACTAACCCGATAGCTCTGCAGCTGTTGTCGTTTCTCCTGCAAGGTGTTCCTCAGTTCCATGTCTGTCCTCAGAGCAGCCTCTGTCTCGCTCATCCAGCGTGACAGGGAGTCCTGCCCGTCCACATAAGAGGCCCACTGCATGAGGAAGCCATCCACGCGACGCTGCGCCTCGTTCAGACCACTGAACAGACGCTCCCAGTCCTCTTTGGCCTGTCGCAGGTCCTGCCGGATCTTCTCACGGCCAGCCGCCGCGGTGTCTGGTAGAGCTTTTCGCCAGATTCCACTGAGCCGTTCAGTCGTAGCAGACCGTGTTCTTTCTCTGACAGCAGCATCTGTGCACAGTTTTGATATTTTGTATGTGAGTATGATAAACATGTTGGGTGTTTGTAACAATGTCTTTCTTGGAGAGAATACGGTGATCTATAAGCAAAGATGAACTCAACAGAGGCAACGACTGCTTTGCAAATATGTGTATGAAATAAAAAATATTCCAAACAAAGTAAAGCCAACTTTATCCAGCAAAATATGTTGTTGTTGAGCATTTCCCACATGAACAACCTTGGGGTCATCTACAATATGCATTCTGTCTCGCTTATCACATCTAGGAACCACAAACGCAACTATAAAAGCTGTAAAAGAGGAAAAACAACAAGGAAAAGAGAAATATGAAAGGAAAAAGCCAGATACCTGAATAAGAGCTCTCTTTTCCTCCATGGACTCCTGGTCTCCCACAGACTGCGAGCACTGCTCCAGTTTCTGACTGGCCTGCTGCACCCAGTCCTTGTATTCACTCAGCCGGTTGTCAAACACTTGGTGGTCCGACACATACTTCTCCCACTTGGAGATCAGCTCCTGCACACCAACAACATTGTCGCCATCACACTTCTGTCACAGGTATTTGTCCTGAAATCCCATGTTTCAAATGCAGTTACTCCATTTTCATCTTTTATGCAACAGGTAGCTGATGGTTACTGCCATATACAAATATCAACTGCTATTACAGTAGTAAGATTTTTACTGTGCTATTATGATGGTGTGCTTCAATTTATTTTTTTAATACTTGTCAGAACGTTCTGTAGTCACTAGATCCTAATTCAGTTTTTGAGATTTTTTACTGAATAGATTGTATTTGTCAACGATTTTTTTAAAAGTTAAAGTGGAAGTGACAATATCTAAAATATGCCTGAATATCTGGAGAACAAGAAGACAGCATGCTGGAATTTCCTAGCTATAAAAACAAAGCACAATGAACTTTTATTTATGAAGGGATCATTCTCTATAACTGATAGAACGCAGGTTTCATGATGATGATACTTTAGTAAACAGGACTTGTGGACACAACCATTATACCTTGGTAAGGGAGAGCAGCCCCTGGTAGCGGGTGGTGAGCTGAGTGACTTGTGTGGACAGGCGTACATCAGAGCTAGTGTGCATCAGGTTCTGGGCCTCGTCCGTGAACTGGTCAATCATTGCTTGGTGTGAAAGAATGTCTTCCCTTTGTTTCTGTGAACACATTGATCACACACAAGTTATACAAATACTATCCCAAACATTAACATAATTGACTTTTCTTATTAAAAAGAAATTCACACAGTTAAGAGTATGTTATACTTTCTTCGACAAGCCTTAAAAACTTAGCACTCTCCACCAAGATTTTTTCTTTACTTTCAAACTTGCAACATACAACTGTAGGAAGATAAAGCTAAACATCTCTCAGAGAAATCTGAAATGCTATTTTCTAGCTCATCTTTACCATATGTGTGATGCCTGTCATGTTTTGATTTGTCTTCTCAAATTTCCGTATTCTCGTGATTCTGAATAACTGATACATCCAGAATTAACAACACAGGTAATCTTTTTTTAACAACATCAATATATTTTTATAGAAAGAAAATAGGGTTCCCCTGCAAGTATGTATATGTGTGGTAAAAAAATCACAACAAGGAGAAACAGACCACATCACAAACATAATAGAAAAACAAAACCAACAACAAACCTTGAGCTTGTCAACCTGAGCCTGCTTCTCCTCCAAGGTGTTCTTCAGCTCCTGGTTCTTGATGTTGGACTCCATGGTCTTCAGCCACTTGCTGCACTCCTCAAACATGCTCTCAAAGCTGCCCCACTGGTCCATGGTCTGGTCCAGAGCCTGCTCTGCCCAGGACAGCCGACCGCGGTAATCCTCCCACTCGCGCTGCAGGTGCTCCACTTCCCGGTGCAGGACCTCCTGGCCAGGTGGGGAGGTGTTGGGGGATGTTTTCTCCGCCAGGTCTCTGACTGACTTCAGCTTGGCTTCTCCCTCAGCCAGGCCTGTGCTGAACTCCTGTCAAGTGGAAAATTCAATGAGTGAATTAGGGTTTTTTTTTAATTTACTGTGTTTTATAAAGCTATGTGGAATAATCGTCTTTCCCTGTAGATGACTTGTCATAGTTTCTGTTTGCGGAAAGCGAAGCGAATCCAGGACACATTACACAGGGAAACCTTAGCACGAGCCTCACGGGATTTAGCGACTCTTCGTGATCTCCTGCAGTTTTACCTTGGCTGACAGTGTGTGTGGCAGAGACTTGGCACAAGAAAGGCTCAGAATGTCATAACAAATCTGGACAGTAAAGAGTTTCATGATTAGCTGTACATTATGAAGGTCAATGCCGTGGTTTCCATGTCATGTAATTGTGTCGTGCTGCGATGCTTCGCTGCTGTATGAGCTTATCAGCTTAACGGCAATAAAATTTCATTATCCTTATCTCTCTCTCCCTCACTCACTCACTCTCTTTCTCTTCTTTCAATTCTCCTGTCCCTTCCACACTCTCTCCTGCACAAGAGTACCCACCTTGAGGCGTTCTCGTTTGGCCTGCAGGGACATCTTGTCTCCTGAGCGGTCGACACACATGTCCAGTTTCTCCCTGACAGCATTGAGCCAGTCCTGGAAGTCGTGACTGCTGTCCTGGTACTGCTGATGGTCCTTCATGGACTGCTCCAGGCGGTCCAGAACTGATTTGGACAGACTGCAGATCTTGTCGTACTTGCCCTGAAGTTCTCCCACAATCTTGCTCACTTTGGTTGAGGGTGTGGCTTTGCTGAGGGCCTGGGCTTTGTCACTCAGGTTCTCAATGATGTGCTTGCGGGACAGGATGTCTTGATGCAGCACCTGGATTTGAAAAAAAAGGGAAAACTGATATGATCTCCACCTCTGACAAAACCTGGGAATGAGTTGGTTACTTTTATATAGAACAAAGAAGAAATCACTCAAAAATGTAAATCAAAGTAATTCATCATATGATTCACTGATCCCTGAAGTTATAAGGCAGTTACCTAAATGGGGAAAAAAAATTGTTGGATACGCAAAAATCCCACCATTGGTAAACCTCGGAGCTCTAGCCGAGAAACAATATATGTTTGCGGAATAATATATATATATATATATATACACAGACAGACAGATATAGATATATATACAGATATATATATAGATAGATATATAATTCACAGTAGTCTGATTTATGAGTCATGCTACCTTAGTTTACCTGGAAAAAAAAGTTTAAAATCATAAACACTATGCATTAGCCACACTAACAAGGATAAGACAAGCGATGTACATATTTTACACAACATCTGGTTGTTAAAACCCTAAATTGCCTAATCAGGGCAGACACTGACCTTATGATTTTGCAGCTGAGCTTTCTTCTCTGGTAGTGTAGCTTTAAGCTCAGCGTCCTGCTGGAGTTTGACCTCCACATCCATCACCCACTTCTGGAAAGTGTCGAAGTTCTCCTCATAGGAAGACCACTGGGTCAGGGTGCTGTCCAGTTTGCGCTGTGTCTCCACCACCTCATCTCCGAATCTGATCCCACTGCTCACGCAGAGACCTGCAAGACAATGAGTGAAGAAGACATGTTTTCTTCAACTGAAAATAAGCAGTTGCAATGATGACTGGATGATTATCGTAATATAACTTTTATGTCAACAAATACCAAAGTCAAATGAAATGCAAGATGGTCACCTTACTTTCTGTTGGAATACAGTAAATTACACTCTTGGTTTAGAATTTTGTTTGTCATACATTTTGGAAAACTGAACACAGCTACTGCATTTGACAAATTAATGTGTCCTACCTTACTATAAACTTTAACATTTTCTTTCACATACATATCAGTATACATTAAACATTTGAAGTATATGGGATAAACAATTACTTCCATATAACATCAATACCATAACCTATGTGATAATTAAATGAGCCAGGCTTAACATCTTCAGGACCAGCATCTCAAGACCAGGCCACTCTCCTCTCCCTTCATTGCTCACTTTGCCTATCCCTAAAAAATGCAGGTATTCATGTACATGAGACAGACAATACTAACTGTGCCAAATAGAAGTCCACAACCACAGACATTTGAGACCAGGTATTCTAAACCCTGCATGCCACAATAGCAATCTACAATAATCAGGGACATGCAAGATAGAAAACAATGACTAATATTCTATATCTGTAAGTTTAACTTAAGCGCTGTGACAAGAAAGGGTCAACTCTGATATACATGAGAAATGGTAGGAAAGCCAGCAGTTACCTGAGCTCCTGTCTGATGATGTCTCTGCCTTCAGCAGCAGTGTTGGGGTACAGACGCTCCCCACTCTCCACTGTCTGGTGGATCAAGTTGGCTCCCTCTTCTTTCTCCGCTATCAGCTCCTGAAAAGAAAAGTATGGCTATATTTGATCAACTCTTTCAGTTTTTAACCCTCTTAGCAGCCACACCTGTCAGACATTTCCTACATAGAGGACAAAAGTTATTTGTACAGTACCTCTTCTTTCTACTTTGTCCTTCCTAATCGGCATGAGTGATGAACAGTATTATCAAAGTATTTCAAGGCAAAAATATTCAAGTTAATCCTAAACCATCTACTTTTTTTCAGACTTACACCCACTTTTCATAGGCTCACACCCAAGTGACTCTTTTATCTCCAATTTTCGGGAGAAAAAAAACTATTGCTGAGCATGCTCTTCTGATTGAGGGCATTTTTTTTTTTTAAGGCATTAACTGACTAAATCATGGTACAACATTATCCTTCAGTCTGCTAAGTACAGCAGAAAAAGGAGCGAACATAAAATTAAGCCTTTTTTTTTTAAACATCCTTTACTTTGTTAATTAATGGTAAACAAGAAACCTGCTATCAATCCAAAGGAGGTTAGCAAATGAGAAACAAGAGAACAAGAGATATGCAAGCTTAAGTATGCCTACTGAAAGAGATTATAATTACAATCTAGAAAGCTGAAAGCATAGGAAAATAGAAGTAAACCTGTATTAGCCTAACTGTCTACAAAACATGACGTGCAGCTATCAATTCACGAGACAGAGAGCAGCCTGACCTGGAGCTTGATGACCCTGTCTTCCACATCCTGTTTGTCTCCTGCCAGGTCTCCACAGACCTGAAGACGTTTCTGCAGCGTGGCCACCCACTCTGAACACTGGGTGTAGTTGTTCTGGTAGGCCATGTGTCATCCACAAACTCCTGCCACCGCCCTATCACATCCTGCAACAACAAACATTCAATTTGCTCATGACTGAGAGCTACTTCAAGCCACAGAAATGTAGAGGAATCATCTTTTAAATTTCAAGAAGAAAAAGATTTTTTGTGTGATTTATATGCAATAAACATGTGAGGTACAGTAAATCTTCCATCTCCCAAATAAAGGCACATGATTCCAGCAAATGTTCCACTAGCCGCATTCTATGGCCTCATCTACTCAACAACAATTTTCATAGTTCATCATAATTTCTGGCTAAGTCTTCAGAAAGCTGTTTTGTTTGGACATCAGAGTAAACAAAGTAGGCCTAGACTGCATTAGTCTGATATAGGACAGAATATCATGGCGAACATGGTGAATCAGTGGTCTAGAGGTATGCGCCTGCCTAGAAAGCGAAAAGTCTGGGTCAGAAGTGTGCTGTGGTTCAAATCCCATTTGGGCCCAAAACTTTTCCCCCATCCATTAGACCTTGAGCGGTGGTCTGGGTACTAGTCTTCTGGATGAGACGATAAACCGAGGTCCCATGTGTTATGCATAACTATTTAGTGCACGTAAAAGGACCCACAGCAACAAGAGAGTTGTCCCTGGCAAACTTATGTAGAAAAAAAAGCCACTCTGAAAGGGAAACAAATACAGTTGCAGACAGGAAAAAGAAAAAAAAATGGGTGGCACTGCTCTTGTGGCGATGCGCTCTCCCCGGGGAGAGCAGCCCAAATTTCACGCAGAGAAATCTGCCGTGACTTAAAAGTGGTATAAATGAAATGAAATGAAATAAATGAAATAAAATGACTGTCTGGAACTTTTCTGTTTGCTACACAGGCAGAGAAAAAGGCATCGGTGTAACATACCCTGGCTGTGTTTTTGACAGCCTCGTATCTGGACATGAGCTGGCTGCTGTAGTTGTTCAGTCTGGCATCAGACCCTGGCACTTGAGCCACCATGTTCTGCAGCTCATCAAACTGGCTCTGCTTGCTTGTGATCTGCTGCTGCACTCCCTGTTGGGCAAAGAGAAAAAAAGAGTATACTGTATGAATGAACTCAAGGATAGTGATGTTCATGTAACAAGAAAAACCTCGCTTATGTTATGTTTTGGTGCTGTTTACGATTCCAAAAACTACCTTTAGTTAGCTGTATGTTTTCCATATACCAAATTCATTCATTGTAACTTCTCTAACTTTGTGAATTTTTTTTTTCCAACATATCAATCAATTTGGTTTTTATTAAGTACATAGTTTTTCTCACCTTGAACTTGTCCACCTGTGCCTGCTTTTCGGGCAGGGTGGACTTCATTTCGTAATCCTTCAGCTGGGACTCGGTGTCACGGATCCATCGACTGAGTGTGTCGCAGGTGGTGTCGTAAGCCTCCATGGCCTGGACAGCGGCCTGCAGACTCTGCTGGGCAGTGGTCATTCGATTTGTCAGGCTGTCCCACTCCTGCTGAAGGGTGGCCATTTCCCGCTGGATGTTGGTCTGTCCTGCTACCGAGGTGTGGTGCAGCGTTTTGTCACTGTCCTGCTGGGCCGCTTTCAGCTTGGCCTCTCCCTCACGCTGCGAGTTGATCAGGTCCTGAGAATGGAGAGGTGATGTATGTTATCATGTGGGTTTTTAACGAGTACTCAATTGTGTATGCAAAGAAGCTATCACTGAAAAAAATTAAACTTTTTTTTTTAACCTATAAAGGAAAAGGAGAATGAGACAATATCAATAAACACCAGAAAATTAGAACTCACAAGAAATTAAAATGAAGCAAAAGGTTGCTGCAAACATAAATAATACCCCCCAAAATGTGGGGTTTTCCTTTTCCTTTATGAGTTGACAGCTGGTGTGAGTGACCTGAGACCATGAAGGGGTGGGGTGGGGGGGTTAACAACAACAAAGACAAAATACATATGTAAAGCCAAAAATAGGCTCCAAAACAAATATTCAAATAAAAATTACCAATGAGCAAAGAGCGTTTTCTTTGTCATGATTTGCACATGCAAACTTCCCACTCATTTAAGCTTCCCTGATCCAAGTATAAACCTACCTAAGCAAACTTGAGGGCAGAATTTTACTTTTGCGGCTATCACTTTTCCTGTCATAAAGACAGGGTTTTTTTTATGCTGTATCACTTATCGACAATTTCTACAGAGATGGGAAACAAAAAGCAGTACAGGACAGGCCCCTCCCTCCATACCTGCAGTCTGTCCAGCCTGTTGGTGAGGGACTGCCGATCACCCCCGGTCTCTGCACACACGGCCAAGCGGTCCTGAGCCACGGACATCCAGTCACGACAGGCCTGGGCAGAGTCCTGGAATGCCTGGTGCTCCTCCACCGCACTCTCCGCCTGACGAACTTGAGCCTGATACCATGAAACAGAATGAACCAGATTTTGATTGCTTCACAACCACTGATTATATAAATGCTACTACATTTAGTGTGCAGAAATGTTGATACATGAATTGTCACTTGCTAAAAAAAATTTGGGCGTTTTCTTGATTTTTCTTTTAACAGTGCATATCTCTTAATTTGAACGGAAAAGCATTTCTTCTTTTGGGCTCCTCCTAACTCTTACCTGTGCTTTGCTGCAGAGAGCATTGTACTTGGTGTTGAGTTGTCGGATTCGGTTCTGGGCTTGAGCAGAGCCCAGTGCTGTTCCTTTGTCACTGATGCTGTCCAGCATAGTCTGGTGGGACAGGATATCCTGGCAGCGTGCCTGTTCACACAATGTACACTGAATCATCTTCTGACCTGATCCGCTCTGAATATCTATTAAACAAAAACTTGACCAAGACAATCATAAAAGACTAGTTCCATACGTTAAAACAAACAGTACAACCTATCACTCTTTCAAACATGATACATACAACACATGTTTAAGGTTAACAAAAGGACATAGAAAGTGTTCCTGAAACTTAAAACACCTTTCTAAATGCGATTCTCCTGAAAACTCCAAACTACCTTTTCTTCTAATACACGCGCCTATGTATTCTTCAAATGCGTGCGCACACATGCACACACGCAATCACCCACCCACCCAGACACACACACACACACTATACCTTCAGACTCTGCAGCTGGGCCTTCTTCTCCTGCAGTGTGGCTTTGAGTTCTGGCTCCACCACCACCTGGGACTCCATGTCGTTCACCCACTGCATCAGCTGCTCAAAGTTCTCATCAAATGTCGACCACTGCATGCGGCTGCTATCCAGGGCTCGCTGCGTCTCGTTCAGGGAATCGTTGAAGTTTTCCCAACCGTCACGCATCTGGCGAAGTTCACGACGAACCCCTTCCCGACCTTCATTGGAAGTGTTGGGGTAAAGCTTTTCACCGGATTCTAAGGCTGCGTTGAACAGTCCTAAGCCTTGCTCCTTGTCAGTTAAGAGATCCTGTAATTAAGAATTAGTACCTTGATTTTAACTCACTGAATATATTCATGAGAATGACAATCTGCACAAATGTAAATTCGAAACATCCCCCACACATGATAGGACACATACAGGAATACACAAAAAATGTATATTCACAAACACATGTACATACAAATGAAAAAACTACAGGAAAACCACAGAATCTGAACATGAATGATAAGGTACACATTTTGGAAGTTTTCAATATTTTCACTCCAAATGTCACCTCACACAACACACACTCACACACACCACCACCACCATCATCATCGGATGAGATTATAAACCAAGGCCCCGTGTGCGAACGCATGCAGAACATCTTGCGCACACGTTAAATCCTGTTCCGCTGTTCAAAAGAGTAGGCCATTGTGTGCCAGTGGGAACAGATGACAAATTTTTTTTTAATCGCATACACAGGCATAAATTTTAATTTTTAAAAAAAAGTCATCTGAGCGCTTTGATTTGTTGCTTTACAAGATTCAGCACTATATAAATTCCATACATTATTATTATTATTATCATCCCAACACATACAACAACATGATCTGACCTTGACAATGGCCAGCTGAGCATTGAGAGCGTCCTCATCACCAACGACCTGGGAACAGGAGTCCAGCTGACGCTGAGCTTGCTTCATCCAGTCCACACAGGCTTTGTGGCGATGGACAAAGTTCTCGTGGTCCTCCACGTTCTTCTCAGACTGCTCCACTTGTTCCTGAACAAACGCCACCATCAATATAACCAAGATGATAACTGGCTATTTCCCTTCTTCTTCCACCCCATCCATCCACCTTTGTCTCTCTTACCTTCTGAGCCCACCTTTTTCTCACAAACTGCTAGAGCCTTCTTTCTTTGAATTCTTCCTGAATGATGAAATTCTTTTTCTCAGACTGGTCAGACTTCTCTGATGTCTTCATGACCATCCCCCTTTCTTCCACCCTCCTCCCACTCTCTCCCTTCTTTAAAACTCTTGCTTTTCTTATAGTTTGCTAGAAATTTCTTTTATTTCTACAAGTGGTCTGTCTTCTTTATAAGTAATAAGTTTCTTCCAGGAAATTTCAAAATCTATGATGACTATATGTCTTGTTTTTCTTCCATCAGTTTACTCCTACTGTCATGAATCAAGACTGTTGGAAGCTGTATACAGTAAGTTTCCTATAGCAAAGATCCCAACATATTCAAACATTTCAGGCAGAGACAGCCTACCTTCACTGCAGAAGCCAGGGTCTGGAACCTGGACACCAGCTGGTTGGCGTAGGAGGCTGTGCGTGTGTCTCCACTGGTGTGGGAGATTTTCTGAGCCATGTCTCGCATGTTGTCAAACTCCTTCCTTCGGGACAGTACTGATTCTTCCAGATCCTGTAATATATACACACACATGTGAGCATACATACATGAGTATATACACACGTCCATACATGTGTGTGCCAACACATATGTCCACACACCTACAGATGCATGCACGCACGCACACACATGCATGTATGCACATATGCACACACACATTTTTTCCTACAATAGAAGGTTGGCTGATAAACTTACTGACAAGAAATATCAAACTTTTAAGATAAGGCTAAAAACTAAGACTGTAAAGATTCTTGCACATCGTTTTTCCACTTATGACTGATGCTTGCTGTGGCAGTCCAGTTGTTTTTTTTTAAAATCCCTTTCTTTCAGATTAACAGACAAAGAAATGGTTGATTTTTTTTTTGCTCAATACAGCTATGTTTATTTTCCTCAACTGAAAACATGTAGCACTAACCTTGAAGAAGTCCAGTTGCCTTTTCTTGCTTGGCAGGTCTGGTTTGAGGGTGGCCTCCCCTCTGAGGCGAGCCTCTGTGTCGCGAAGCCACTGCGACAAGGCCTCGTGCTGGTTGTCGTATGCCTCCCACTGCTTGACACTGCCTTCCAGTTTGTCCCTGCAGACACACAGTGCACACACTTTACAGCCAGGCACAATGAGAAGGGCAGACATACATTTACTAAATCAGCAGACAGTTATCATCAGTCTGAAAAAGTAGGAGCATCACTATGACAAAATTGTATCTCTCTTGGCATGTGAAAGTGTCCAGCCAACCTCAAAGATCCAAGATAACATTCATCAGTAAAGTAATGAGTTTGTTTGTTTCCAGGAATATTCATAAGAATGATATTAGTTTCGATTTGGTTTGAGTCTGACATACAATAGTGATCAAATAAGCAATGAAATCCTGACATTTTTAATGTTATACATCAACTAGTTAATGAGTGCAGTGAAAATTCATCTAGTTCTCAAGCCTGATATTGTAAACACTACAGACATATTATAATTACATTTTCCTCACTGGTACTTTTCTGTGGCAAGAATCTAAAGAAGTCAGAAGCTAATGTTGATTTTATTAAATACATATTTTTAATGAAATTGTTTCTAATGACTTCAATAAAAAGCATAAACGTACACACACACATCTCTCTCTCTCACACACACACACACAAAACAACACAACACACACACACACAGTGCTTTAATGTCAAACAACTGTCATCTCACTGTGTCTGGTCCATCTGTCCCACAAGAAGGTTCCAGTCTTTCTCCAGGTTCTTGCTCCTATGTTCCAGGTCGGTCAGTCTGGCACGAGGCAACACACTTCTGGCTGCGTCCAGTCGTGCCTGCACCTCTGCTCGCTTCCGCTCACCCTCCTCCATGTTCTTTTTCAAGTCCTTGAGAGAGTGAAAGACATTGCTTCAATACCGATGCAATGCTAAATGCAAATGGTAGAGAGTTAAGAAAAGGAGAGAGAGAGGGGAGAGAGAGAGAGAGAGAGAGAGAGAGAGAGAGAGAGAGAGAGAGAGAGAGAGAGAGGAGTGTGGTGGTGTGGTGGTGGTGTTGTGTGTGTGTGTGTGTGTGTGTGTGTGTGTGTGTGTGTGTGGTGTATGTGTGTGTTTGTGTGTGTTTGAGTGAGATTGAGTGTATGTCCATGAATGCATGCATTCGTGTGTGCATACATGATAATGAATGTACATTTACACTTCAGTATACATGTCAGTATGTCCTTAAAAGAGGATAAAGCAAAATAAGAAAATATGTAACAAACCGTTTTGTTTTTAATCCATAGAAGCAGACACTCATTTCAAGTCAAGTCAAAAACACTTTAATCATCCCATGAAGGGCAATTACAATACTGACAGGCACATTGATACCTAGACACAAGAAAAACATATTTCAGATTGTTATAAGCATTCCAAGATAGCTTTAAAAATTTATCATAAACAAACCCAGGTGCGCACACACACACGCACCGCGTACACACACACACACAGAGGCAGCATGAATAGCTCTGAGTAAAACCCACCACTCCAAAAACACTGCTAAAACACAGACATTTTCAGCCTCAACTATATCTTTTAACTTTATAACCTCAGAAGGTACTCACTTTTGAATATTTTGAACATGTATACAAATACTTAACCACAATTTTCACTACTGCAATGTCATCCTTTTTTTATTTTCACTCTTATCATGCTCCTTATCACACACTATCATCATTACTATTGTCATTAACGTCATCATCAGCATCATCTTGCTCTTCCCTTACTCACCTTCATGGTGGACAGTTTAGCCTCCACGCTGTAGCGGTCACCCCCAAGGTCTCCACACCAGGTCACCTTCTCCTTGGCTGCCGCCAGCCACCGCTCCTGCTGCTGCTGAGCGTCCAGACAGTGCTGCTCCAGAGCTCCCATCAGGGTGTCCTCTATCCGCTCCGCTCGACTCATCATCGACTCCAGCTTTTTGGCCAGAACGTTGGCATCCTTGGCCAGGCTGGACATCTCCACAGAGGGGTACTTGCTGAGCAGAGCCGTTGTTTTGTCTTGGATGGCGTTGATCTTTTTCTTGTGGGTGGCTAGGTCTTCTTGCAGAGCCTGGTTTGAATAGAAAAAAGAGTGTTCTAGATGTTTTATCATAGGATACACAATATTTCGGCAAAGTTTAACATTTATGAATATTATGTGTTTACTATAAGACACAAGATATTTCAACAAGGCTTTAAATAAATCATTCACTACCAAGTATCCCACTCCATATACTCATACATACACATAGCCATAAACTCTGATACACAACCATTTCTGTCTGCCTAGATCTTGAGACTGAGACTGCTGCTAACTATGTGAGCAGGACATCATTCACCCTATGAAAGGATGTTTTACTCAGTCAATCTTAGAAATTTTACAGACATGGGATTTCATTTCTCTGTATCTTGTACAGCTTAACGTAAAGTTACCTTTGTCCCTTAAGAAATCTATGTGAAAGGCTGTCTTCTAAGTTAAAAATTATATGTGTGATGTTGTCCTATCGTGAATATGCAGTTGATAGTATATTTTCAGTCACAGAGACTACAAAACAATCCACTTCACTTGGAATCCCAACTTCTACAATCAGAGATCTCACAGCTGTCAGTTTCCACTTTTAGGTATTCTCAGCTGCTATACACTCCATCCAAGCCCAGCCCAGCTGGTACTAATTATAGCAGGAACTGACCACACTTGGACTGGGTAAAAGGAAGGGGCGGGCTAAACTTAGCATGCTTGACTGAGTGATGTTGAATTTGTGCACTATGATCTAGATGAACAAAACTGACAGAAAAAAGAAAGGAAGGAAAAGCATCATGTAATAGATCAAAAGACATTTCCAAAAGAACAACTCTTTACACTATGATTGTACACTTAATCAGTTGATACACCCAAACAGGCAACCTCCAACACTTAACTAACTATCCTCCACTCCAGTTTCATTGTATCTCACCTTGCAGTCATTCAGTCTCTTGATGATATCATCGTCTTCCCCAGAGATGTCGTCACAGCGAGACAGCAAGTCCTTCAGCTGGTTCAGCCATTCTGTCTCCTCCTGCATGGATTGCTGCAGGTCGTGTTGCTCCTCCGAAAAGTCTGCCATGGTGGCCGACAGCTGATTGGCCAGAGCGTTGGCACGTTCAAATTTCTCCTCCAGTTCCCGCTGAGCATTCTCCAGGGCCGGGATGCTCTGCCCTTGGTTCAGCTCTTGGAGGTCGTTGATTTTCTGAGTCACGTCAGCCATGACTTCGTTGTAGTATGGGGCTTCCTCCTGTGAGAGAGATGAAGGAAGGAATCAGTGGGTTGTAGTGTGTGGTGTGGTGTGGTGTGGTGTGGTGTGGTGTGATGTGGTGCGGTGGGGTGGGGTGGTGTGGGATGGGGTGAGGTGGGGTGAGGTGAGTTGTAGTGGTGTGGTGTGGTGTGGTGTGGTGGGGTGGAGTGTGGTGTGGTGTGGTGAGATGTGGTGTGGCATGGTGTGGTGAGATGTGATATGGTGTGGTGTGGCGTGGTGTGGTGTGGTGTGGCATGGCCTGGCATGTGGTGTGGTGTGGTGTCTTGTATTGTCCTCTGTTGAGTAACACTGCGATGTGTTGTATTGTACTCTCTTGTACTTTACTGTGTTGTTTCCTACTGTTTTGAATTCTATTGTGTTAAAGCTTATTGACCTGCACCGTCTTTAATAAACTGTACATGGTTAGTTTGAGCTGGAAAGACTTTATTATACTGACCATAATAATTATACTGATCTCTGAGCCTTCCACAACAAAGAAGAATATTTGCACTGATCTTTTGACTGAAGAGTTCTTAAGTATGCTATGCTAAGCTACACACACACACACACAACCACCACCAGCACCACCACCAACGACAACAACAACAACTCACCTTGAACTTGTTAAGCCTGGACTCCACGCTGACAGCATCATCGAAGTGGCGAGCGCTGTCGTCCAGTTTGCTGAGCATGCTGTTGATCCAGACGCCCACCTCGTCCTTGCCGCTCACCACCTGGTCCCAGCACACCAACTGGGCCTCCAGGTTCTCCTTGTGGTCCTCTATGGCCTGGTATAGACGCACAGAAAGATCAGATGTGAAGAGAGGTACGCATGCATACATGTGTACACATGCGCACAGACACAGATGAGGATACACATATGCGCAAGCACACACACACACACACAAACACACATATGTGCGAGCACACACACACACACACATGCACCCACACACACACAAATGTGATTTGCTTTAATATATTCATAAACACAGATTGTAGATTTTTAATGAGGGATCATAAAAGACTGCATTTGCAAATCCCTTATCAGTTGTGAACCTCAGAGACAAAGAATGCGGAAGTATACATTACAAAGGAGCAAATGTAAAAAATATAGTGAGGCTTGGGGTTTCCAAAAAAGGAATCACTATATGCAGAATATACACACACACACACACATACATACATACATACATACATACATGCGTGTGCACACACACATACATACATACATTATATATAGAGAAAGAGAGAGAGAAATAAAGAGAGAGAGAGATATGAGCTAATATCCATACTTGATCTTCTGCATGGACTGTAGCAGATACCCACCAAGACATCACATTAGACCTACAACCTCAAGACAAGTCAAAATTAGAAGCCCATTACTACCACCTACAGCACCTATCCCCAAGAACCAAAAAACCGGACTTATGATAATACCTGCATAACCAGTGTATCTTTGACCTGAGCGACTGACCTTGTTGGCATTTTCCCACTGGAGGTTGACATCATCCAGGTCCTGCTCCATGACGGAGGGGTCAAAGTTGGGGACCTTCCTCAGCTCCTCCAGCAGCTGCATGCCCTTGGTGTTCATGTGGTCCAGCTGGCTCTGGTTGGCATGCAGCTCAAACTCTGCATTCTGTGCGCACACACACACACACACACACACAGAGGGATTCATTGGGCTAGTCTGGATTGTAAGGTGGCAGAATATGTGACTATGAGTGGGATGATTGTGATGTTGATTAAGTAACTATGTAAACTACAGGAGGAGGAGGATGTTCATGAGAGGGTGTATTTGTGCATGTGTATGCCTTATGCATGTGTGTGGGCATGTACACACAGAGATGCATGCATGCATGTATATGTGCATTTCCATGCATGTGTGTACTTCTTTTATATAGATATGCTGAACTAAAGTGAAGAAAAAATAGAAGGTACTGTATTCTGCACTAGAATACCTACAGTAAAATCACCTCTACCTGAAACCTTTTTTCTGAAATCTAAGAGTTTAAAGCAGTGTTTAGCATCCTACCCTTTCTTTGCCTTTGTTCAGAATTTTCATGAAACAAATCTTCTTTACAAGTAAAAATACACTCCATACTATTCCTCACCCCTGCGCTCCAGTAAACACCTTTAATACACAATACAACTCTATACATGCAGTGACACAAACCAGAAACTAACCTTGTGTTGCTCCAGGGCTCTCCTGACATCGTTGTGAGTGCTGAAAGCAATGTTCTCCTCCACCAATGGCGTGACAGCTTCCAAAACTCGCCCCACGCCACGTTTGGCTTCATTGTAAGCCTGCCACTGGTTGGCCACGCCGTTGTAGTACTGGTGCTGTTCACCCAGCTTGCTCTGCACTCCTTCCCACACCTCGCTCACCTGTACACATTGATGGGGGAGAAACAGTAGTTCATCTTTATCAGGTTATTGAAACACTGGCTGTGGAGAGAATAAAATCATCATGGTTGTTACGGTATGACTGCAGATTAAGAAAGCTTAGTATTCTGTGTTGGGGTAACGTATGCTGTCACCATTCATGGTATACACTAGTCAACATTTATTTTGCTATGGAAATAATTTGTAGTGTCTTCACTTTTTTGTATTCATTCCTTGGTGCCTCTGAGGTTCACCAATGGTGAGATTTTTTCATATTGTGATCATTTTTTACCACTATTCAAGTAGCAACATTCTGATTTGGGGGAAATAGTGACTCCACTGGAAGTCTGAAGCATCACAAATAGAAATATCAATTTTGCTTGTGAAAAAATTCAGTGTCTCACTCACCTATGCATTCAAGCAAAAATAAAAAATAAATGCTTTTGACTGTCTGCAGTGATACAATGTCAGTATCTCATTCAGTTCCATGGGAAGAATGGTAATGTAAAGTTCATCTTTCAGTAATGTACCGTCAATTTTCTTGTTTTTAAGCAGGTCTCTCGAGTAATAAATAGAGAGAGAGAGAGAGAGAGAGAGAGAGAGAGAGAGAAACTTAGCCTATGGAAAAGAGCAAGAAAGAGTATGAATAACTGTGTATATGAAAAAATGGGTAGGTGGAATGACAAAAATTAAGAGACAATATAATGCTGTGTGTGTGCGTGTGCATCCGTGCATGAGTATGTGCATGCGTGCATGTGTGTGAGTGAGTGAGTGTGTGTGCATTGTACATGGATGATACATATTTACCATGGTGTTGTAAGAAACAGAATAAAAAAGACAGAATCACAAAGACAGGACATTTTTTTCATAATTTTGCGTGATTTGCAAACAGTGTTTCATTAAAACCCCAGAAAGGACTACAATACAAACAAACAAAAACAAAGTTAGGAGGGACTCAGAACTAGTCATACTTCAACCAGTAATACGACTTGCAGCACTGAATTCACAAACAACTGAAAGCCTACTACACTGACCTGTGCCAGCTGGGCCTGAATTTCCCCTGCCTTCAATGGGTCAGCATGCATAATCTGCCGGCCAAGCTCACGCAGCTGCTCGTATTCAGGATTGCTGGCAAACACGTCGTCACGGATGTCCTGGAAAACACACATCTCAGTTCTTTGACAAGCTGGCTAAGAATTTTCTGGCTAGTGTGGTATTTACATTTTTAAAAGATACCTAAGGAAAGTTACAGAGACTGTTTCAGTTGGTGTGGTGTGGTGTGGTGTGGTGTGGTGTGGTGTGGTGTGGTGTGGTGTGGTGTGGTGTGGTGTGGTGTGTATGTGTGTGTGCATGAAAAACAGAAACGAATTACATCTTGAGGCAGGGTTACCCAAACTGTGATGAACATATAACAAAATCTTTTACATTGGTCGATTGCTTGTATCTACTTACTTCTCTCTCTGTCTTTGAGGCTTCAGCAAGTTATCAACTTTTAGCTGTACAAAAAATATTTCTTTCATATATAACAGCAGACAACACAACAGATACAAACATGTTTATATATATGCCCATACACACAGGCACCTCAACATGCATATACTACACACACACAAATCCACCCACCCACCAACCCACACCCACAACTCCATCACCCATCCACCCACACCACACACAACAACAACAACAACAACATCAAACAAACCTCAATCTCCCTGACGAGGTCGCGGATGCCCTGAAGAGAGGAGGCTTCTGCCTTGGTGTCAGCCATTTTATCCTGAAGTTTCTGCAGCGTGTTGAGCAGGGTGTCCTGACGAGATCCGAACTCCTTCCTCAGCTGCTGAACCTCCTCCAGGTGCTCCTCCTTCTGGGCTGCCGTCTGGCCCACTGTGTCACAGAGGTGCTCCAGAGCCTGCACAAGGTCATATCACTAGTGAAGTAGTGGTTGGTTGGTGAGACTGTAAGAAAATCTGTAATATTTCTGTTCTTCCCCTGTGGCAGCATGGTGAGTCTGTAAGAAAATCTGTATCATTTTTGTCTTTCTCTGTGAGAACTGTAAGAAAATCTGGCAACTGTCATGTTTTTGTCCTTCTCCACTTCTGGTACATAATATACAAACACATATACGTATGCGTGTATGCTCATATGTGCACACGCACACTACATAAATGTTCTCACTCTCTCCCCCTTTCTCACATGAAAGCATACATGCAAACACACATATGCACATTCACACACACTCACTCACACATGCAAATACACACACACACACACTAAACACACACACACTGCCAACATGCCAACAAGCCCACATCCCTGCCATTACCTGTAGTTCAGACCCAAAGTGGAGGGATCTCTGTGAAGCCCTATCTTTGATCACCATCTGAGCTGAGGACATCTTCTCATCCAAGGCCTCTGCCTCCTGGTTCCATGGGCTCAGCGTCTTCTTCAGGTCACCAATTTCTGCCAGGATCTTTGCCACCTGCACAACACATGTCACATCAATATCACCCTTTTGGTTTCTTATCAGTATTTGGCAATGTTCAGAATGCGGTGATCACATACTCAAAATCTCATATTGGTGAACAGCGGAGCACTAGCTGAAGAACAGAAAAAACAACAACAATCACACAAATAAAAACCAACTTACAAACCTTTCATGATCAAAATCAGAGCATGAGCTTTCCTTGAACTACAAAATAACAAATCACTGTAACTTTCAGGCCACAAATGTCCAATGACTAATACAATCAGGAATTCCTAACATTTACAGGATAAAAGCAGTCTCTGTGCAATCCTACCTCATCTTCCTTGATGTCAGGAGCAGCCAGTCGTGCCTGCAGGTTCTTCAGCTTGGCTTGAGCAGCCTTGTGAGTGTCACTGTACTGGTTCCACTGCTGACACAGGTCCTCTCTTTCCCCTATCAGGTCTTCCATGCGGGTGTAGCCATCCAGCAGCTTGTCAAAGCGATCCATGAGAACATCCCGCTCCTCCTCACTGCAGTTCTGGATCAGGTCCTTGAACTCCTGCTGCAGAGCTTGGAAGGCTGGGTCCTGTTCCCCACACTCTTTCCTCAAGGCCTGAAAACAACAGAATTCTTCAGTCATTATTTCATGATGCTGTATTAGTTTTTGTCAGAACAGAAATCTCCAGCAGAATTTTGCAACCTTTTTCACAAGCTACACTCCATAATGAAGTTTATTTTCAAGCAATTAGAAAAAAGGAGAAAAGCACCGCAATGAAAGTCTTGACTTATATGTGCAGAGCAGTTGTTATCTCTTAGTTTGGCTGTCTTACAAACCTTCAGTTAACTTTATTGGGGTATTTTTTTATGAGAAATTGACATTTTGCATAAATATTAAACTTTGATACCCAACTCACAGATGTCTTTAGTTCTAAATCACATTTCCTAGAAAATGATTTCAAATTTATCTCTTAAAAATATCTAACTTATCAGCTAGCTTTTCTGTGCCGTTAATCTTTCTATATGCTAGTTGATAGGTAAAGTAAGAATCACTCTGAAGTAGTATGCCATTTCATAATGAAAGTTTTTATTTATATACCTTGTTGAAAATTGATCAACCAAACACAATACGAAAAAGCTATATAAAAAAAAGCAACAAATGAATCAAAAACAAAAATAACACTAAACATCATCTTTATCAAACAGCCTTAACTGAGATATGGGTCTGTAAATTACCTTGAGTTTGGCAAGCGTGTCGCCCACTTCATCAGAGTAGATCTCGCTGCCAGAATCCAGCTTTCTCTGCATCTTCTTCACCCACTTCTCCATGTCATTCAGCCGACCATAGAAGTCACGGCGGTGCTGCAGCGCTGATGCAAGTGTGCGCTGTCTCTCAGCCACAGAAGCGCTGGCATCCTCGAAACTGCCTTTCACAGAGTCCTGCTTGGATTTCAAGACCTGCAGACCTTCAGGGCTGGCATAGGGAGCCAACTGTTCAAACTGACGCTGCAGGGCATTCAGATGGGGCTGCTGGCTGCGCACTTCTTCCTGCAGGGTCTGCAAAATCACAGCAGGATTTTACTACGTTTTCATCAGGAAACATCTATGATTTCATGAGTATCAGACTTAAACAAGAATCAAGAAACTATGACACCTTTACTTCGAAAAATCAAAACTGAAAAACATTTACTAGAGAAAGTTTTTTGTTTTTTTCCAGCTTTGGTTATTTTCAACTTGAACAATTAACCATTAATATTTCCTACTTTGGGGACCGTTTACATACTAAAGTGGCAGCGTAAAGAGACCAATTACAAGCTGCTTTAGTCTATCTATTGCTCATATTTACTCAACTTCAGACTCTTTCTATTGAAAAACAAAGGGGAAAATATTCCTGTCACTCAGTGTTTGATATCATTACATGTCACACTTTGTTCAGCACAGAAAATACACTTCTCTCCAAACTATACAATTTTGAATGAAAGTGATAATCTTATTTTTTCTACATCATATTTCCTTCACACATATTTGGAAGCAGACTGCCACTCACCTTGGCCAGGGCCAGCTCATGCTCCAGCACCTGCACATCGGTGGTGCCCACGTTGGGGTCTGATGCCAGGCGACTCTGCAGGCGGTCCAGGTTGTCCTGGAAGTTCTCCAGCTCACTGGTGTAGGCTGACCAGGCACCCAGCATCTTCTCCAGACGATTGGAGCGATCTTCGGAGGAGGAGATGATGCCCAACCAGCGTTTCTGAATGCTCTCTAGATCACGGGCCATGTTGGGTTGGTCCATCAGGTATCCCGCCTCTGTGCTCATCTTGTCAAAAATGGGCAGGTTTTCTTCGCATTCTCGCAGGAAGGCCTGGAAACATCAAGATGTAATGGAATTATTAAAGATGTCATTCTCTGTGGACTGTGAGTCTCAAGTTTGGGTGTTTTTATGTCCAAAACCTTTCCTACAAATTCATAGGATTTGTACTCATAAAATAATGACAATTTTACCATTAATTTGGTTAACTGTTTTTTTTTTCTTTTCAATCTATACTTGAAAAAAAAGGGTTAAAATTTACACACACACACACACACTCACGCATGCGCACACACACACACACACACACCACAACACAACACACACACACAACTAAAACACACACACACTACCTGATGCAGGTCATACAGATCCTTGGCCTCCTCCAAAGAAGAACACTTGGGCAGATCAGTGGCACAGTACTTCTCCGCCTTCTCAATCCAGGGGATGAGCTGCTCATGCAGGGTCTGGTATCGCTGCCAGTGAGCCACATTGCCGGACAGCGCTGTGCTGCGATCTTTGGCCCTGCTGCACAACCCCTCCCACTGTCTCCGCACACTGGTCAGCTTGGATTTCAGCGCTGCAGTTTCTCTGGAGCGGAAGTTCTGAGTGAGGCCTTTGGCGTCTTTCTCCAGGTTTTCCAAGGTGATCTGATTCTCAAGGACCTGGTTTGAGATTTCCTGTAACACAAAAGATGAGAGAATGTCATTCATGATAGAGACTCAAACATGTGTATAAAAAGTGATGTTTATTTATAAGTACTACAAACTATATGGCTGGTGAGAAAACTGAAGGAGAGATGTTTCTTCTCTAGCTTTTGAATTATAAAAGCTTCTTCACATAAGTAAAAAAAAATGTGTAATACTAAAGCCGAACAAATCACATCCTGTAAGCTGTTCCATACAATCAAAAGAAGAATCTACCATTTGCAATTTCTCGTTTCTCTCTGACACAGAACTGTACAGCAAACACAAAAGTAGAAAAAAATGCTCAGGCTAAATCAAGAGCTTCTCCTGGTGATATATTTTCATACAAATTCAACTCTACCTCAGACTTCCTCAGCTGTTCATCAGGAGTGTCCTGCTTATTCTCCAGCACTTCAGTCAGCTTGGCCTCCTCCTCATTCAGCCAGTCACAGAAGTTGTTGAGGCGTTTGTAGTACTCGTTCCACTTAGAGATGGCCATCTCCAGGTCTGCCAGTTTAGCATTCAGCCGATCAGCCACGCTGTCCAGACGTCTGTCGATGTCTGCCATCTCTCCCTTGAGGGGCCCCTGACGCTCCCGACTGGCACCCTCACACAGCACCGCATTCAGTTTGGTCATCTGACCAACACTGCCTCTTAGTGCCTTTAGCGTGGACTGCAGTTCCTGTTACATACACAAATAAAGCATCAGTAAAGCACAGACTTCCTTGGTGGTGCTATCTTTGGCACTGTATCTTTTAAATAATTCATTCTACATCAGCCCAGCCATCTGCAGGTTAAAGCTTAGATGTGATTACATCTAATATTGTACTTGATCCAATAACCATTTTTACATACACAAAAACGTTATACAATACTTTTTTAAAAAAATTCTTTTATTTCGAGGATAATGGAAGAGTAAGACTAACAGATCATGTGGAAAATAAACTTTCTTAAATGGCTTTTCTTTTCTTTGGCAGTAGTGACAAAAGGCAAGTGAAAAGCTGTACCCTTCCCTTCTTTCATTCGTGACACATACAGCATGGCCAGTAAAGGAAGCCATGCAAATCAGCCATGCTACTTCACTGAAAATTAACATTCAAACAAAGACTTAAGGAACTACTGACACTAACATTCAAAGAGTAAAATGACCATTCATCAAACTCCAATTATTAAAAACTTTAAGATAATCAATATGGTGATTTCTTTCTAAATTCCTCCAAAGATTTTATACTTGTCACAACATTTCTTCAATAATTCCTCTTTAAAATAAAACAGATATATGGGTACCTGTTTTGACTGGAACTCCTTCTGGGCAGTCTCTTGGGCTAGAGTTTCCTGTGGTTTTTCCAGTTCCGCTTCCGCTTTCTTCAGGTACTGCAGCAGTGAGGCTTTCTCTCCTTCATACTGCTCCCATGTCTTCACCGTGTCCTGTTATCACATAAAACACTCTTTCATCAGCTCAGCAAGAATAATAAACTCCCCATACTATAAAAAACAACTGTGAAAATAAAAAATGAAGAATAGATTTTACTTTGTAATGACATCTAGTGAATGTGACGGTCACTTTTTTCTAATACTTTGCTGAATACAGAGTTGTTTCCATCTTCCTAATCAGTGTTTTATGTTCGTTCTAGCAATACACTTTTATCTGGGGGAAAATTGACAAAAACTGAGGTCAAAGTGATCGCAGCGATATCGCCTATTTCCATGAAAAGCAATAACACAGTCTTGGGATGAAGCCACTGGGCTCACTGACACTGATCATAAAATCATGTGCCCTGACAAAACCTAAGTCAGTTTCATAAATCTATAAATGTCATGTATTTGTTTCATACAGCTACTGTGAACGCAGATCAGTCTGACATGCTACCAAAGTATATTTCCACACTGGTAAGATTAGCAACTGTTAACAATTTCTGTAAATACAGCCACTGACTCTGATAGGAAAAGTAACCATAGCTGGCTCTGTTGTGGACAGTATCATCTACAGCCTCCTACTCTGCCTAATAGAACACAAACTAACTTCACACCGCAACAACCACTGGAACAAAGGAACCAGTTTCTCTCAGGATTTTCTCTAACTCTTTTGTTCCTCTTACGCAATATGTACAGAAACAGCCAGTAACTGTGCTGTGCCGTATGATCCAAAATCAATAATGAGAAGAATGGCGGCCAGTGTTGATCAATCAGAAATCAATAAACATGTTTCTGTTTGGAATGGTTGACTTACACATGATAGGAAGTCGAAATGATTACTGAGTAAAAGCAACTTCATCATAGCTGATTCCCCAAAGATGGAAAGCGGCTGCCTTCATGGTGGGCTAAAACTGTCACATACACAAAATCTCACCATAGGTGAACCTTGGAGCACTCGCCGAGGAATGAACACACACACACACACACACACAAATCACTGATAGGCTTTTCTTTCTTTTTCTTGTTTTAAAGTCAGATCCAGGAGGCGCAAGTTCGACAGATCAAGATAAAGAGACAAGACAAGCTGGTAAGGACAATGAATGAAACTGAAATAAAAAGACAAACAGAAAAGTGTGTGTGTGTGTGTGTGTGTGTGTGTGTGTGTGGTGTGTGTGTGTGTTTGTGTAGTTGTGTGTGGTTTGTGTGTGTTTGTGTGTGTTGTGTGTTGTGAGTGTGTGTATGTGTGTGGGCATGCGTGCATGCATGCGTGTGTGTGTGTGCTCTATTGTATTGTGTTCTACTGTTTTGTTTTCTGTCGTGTTATGCTGAACTACACTGTCTTATCTTGTCTTGTCCTGTACTTTATTGCACCATACACCATTAATCATAACAACAGATTTCTATCTATGCATGAAACAGGCTGCCTTTTATGGGAGTGAGCACTGCTAGCTTTCTGGACAGGTGAATTATTGCTAAACAATGTGTCTACATGTGTGTGCAAATACTTAATACATCTGCATCCATGACTATGACAATGCTAATGCAATGACAAATACACATCTATGAAAGCTCGTCTTTCACAGAAAAAGAAAATTTAATACAAGTTTAACTTGTTTCAATATATTTTTTCTTTTCAATCTACATTTGTAACATAAAAAGGGGGGTCAAACTTAAAACACACACGCATGCACGCACACTCACACACACACACACATCAAACACACACATCACACACATCACACACACACACACACACTTATTCCAATACAACTCCTAAACAACCACCGACACAGCACAGCCTAAACATACCTTGAGCTTGACAAGCTTGGCCTGAGCAAGCTCGTTGGTGTCGTGCCACTTTCTTTCCAGGTCAGCCACAGTCTGGGAGATGAAGGCCGGGGCGTTGCGCTCCTGCTCCAGCCTCTTGCCCTGCTCGATGTCCTTCTGGATGTTGGCTTTCTCCGACTCCAGCTTGGTCAGCAGGGCCTGTGCAGAAAATGAGAGTTTGGAAGACTACAACACAAAAGGGAAAAACGACAGAGAGTGGACATCGATATAAGTTTGCAATTAAGCAAGTTCACATCAAATATAGAAACAAATGTAAACCAGTGAGCAAATCAACATAACTGCATGTGTGCACTCTTTAGCTCATCCACACACACCGATATTCACAGGCACACACTCAAAGACACACACATACACACACACAAAGACACTCAGGCATACAGAAAGACTCTGTCTCTCTCTCACACACATACACACACATACCATCCCCTCACCTCATGCTCCTGCAAATAGGCCCTAGCCTCATCCAAACTGTCAATAACAGGATCTTCCATCGCCAGTCGCTGCGCTTCATCCAACCAGTGGCCACGGCGATCGACATTATCCCTGAAGTCGTAGCCCTTGGTGAAGATGGATGACTTGCCCATGGTGGCTTCCATATTGGGCTTCAGACCTCGGAAGCGAGACATCAGTTCTTGCAGCTGTTGTCTTTCAGCTGTGCCGTCAGAGTCAGGTGAATCTTGTAGGAGTTCTTCAAGATTTGTTTCCAGGCGTTTGCCCTCTTCCACGTGTTTTTCCATGTTGCGCATCTCCTTCTGCAAAATGGTGTAGACATTGTTTGTTTACAATCACCAAAATAATTCACATCATTGTCATCATCATTATCAACATCATCATGTCAATGAAATACTGAATTAGTTCTGCATTATACTCCCTTGATGTAGATTAATTTCACTGTGCATGGATGGATGTTTCAATATTTTTCTCCAATGGTAAATCAACAAAAAGCTAAAGTTTATAAAAACAAATGCAATATGTTTACTGAGTGTGTGTGTGTGTGTGCATGCACGTGCATGCATGCATGCATGCATGCATGTGTACATGTGTATGCATCTTTTAGGACTTTGTCTACCTTTCCATGAGGCTTTCTTTATTTACCCGTGTTTCTATTCATCTGCACATGTATTTTGTGAATGTCTATATTTCTGTAATGAGCTGCCTGCAGAAAATAACCTAGAAAAAGTCTAATATATTTATGCATATCTACAGTAGACATTTTTCTTTCTTCTGTTTTGATTGTTTTCAACAAACACTTCACAAAGAAACAGCAATGTGGATTAAAAAACAACAACTTTTCTTTCAGTACAAATATGATTACTGATGTTCTGAAACCAAACCTTACATGCAAAATTGTAGTCTGACAGTACAACACAATGGTAAATAATATCCTAAAATATCAGCCTAGAAAACTGATAGATTTCAATATCACATCAACAAAATCACCACCATTACAAAAAACAAACAAACAAAAAATAGTTGTGTTACTATTATGCAGAGATGATGACATTGTTAGCAAGACAATAGTGGCAATGGTGATGACCACACATGGTTTACATCACCACAACAACAAAAACAATTATAAAAAAAAAAAAGAAGAAGATGATAACAGACATGACATTTAGACAGTTTGACTGTGAATGGTAAACATTTCTAAATTGCATATGTGTATATCCAGATAAAAATAGCGACAACAGCAACAATGTTATGCCAGTGTGCCTATATTCTCTAGTGCATTCACTCACATGAGACAAAAGCATGAACAATTTTACACACCTCACACATATAACTGAAACTGTTTTGAGAAACATATGAAAAACACAAAACTGAAGATGCATTAGTGCCTATACATGGTTTTTAATCTAGGTGAACAATAACAAAATGTTCCACAATCACCCAAATCTACTCCTATTCACTGACACTAGACTTACAAACAAGTATTGACAGCACTGTTCCTTAAAGGTTATTTGTGTTATTTGTTACCATTCAGTGACGAAAGACACAATAAACAATGACAGAACAGCAATAAAGACAAAAAACTTTGCATTACCTTCAACTGTTCCCCAATGTTTAATATCAAGAATCAACCCAGAAGGTTCAGTTAAAACAGTGTGTGTGTTGTGTGTGTGTGTGTGTGTGTGTGTGTGTGTGTGTGTGTGTGTGTGTGTGTGTGTGTGTGTGTGTGTGTGTGATGTGTGTGTGTGTGTGTGTGGTGTGTGTGTGTGTGTGTGTGTGTATGTGCGTGTAGGCATGCACGCACAAACGTATATTTTGTGCACATATATGAGTGCACATATGTGTGTGTGCACATGTGCACACACACGCATTATCATGCCTGCACAATGTATACATGTGCATGTAATGACACATGTATGATTGTAATTGAATTTATACATGACATTGATACAAATCAAATCTTTCTTTTTTTAAAATTACGCCATCCAGCCAACCAATCAACCACATCCATTGAATCAGTTTTTGACTTATCAGCACAAAAGACAAAAGCAAGCAAACAAAAACACAACAAGACTAGCAGAGTACCCTAAAAGAATGCGCAAAGTAAATGATATAGTTTGTCACCGATAAACATGTTGCAATTCTCACACATGAATAACGGATGAATGATAAAAATATATTGATATCAAAGAGTTCCCACAATCTAACAAACACAAGCACACACACACACATGCACACACACACAAACACACACACACACACAAACACTTTTTTCACAGTTCATCACTAATTTTTTGCAAGACAGTAAACTTTCGAGGTAGTTCACAATTAAACAGTTTGACACTGACCTGAAATTTGGCCAGCATATCTTTGTATTCATCGCCGGAGATGTTTTCCTGGCTCATGTTCTGCATGAGTTTGTCCACATTGTTCATCCATTCTGACAGTCCCTGCATCCTGCAAACACCACCAGCAGTATCATGGTTAATAGTTCTAACAGCTGTTAAAAAAACAACGTATGCTTTACCTGTGTGTGTGTGTGCGTGCATGTGCATGTGAGTGTGTGCTTGCAAGTACTTGAATGTACAGGTGTATTATATTCAGACACATGGGTGCTCTCTGCCTTTCCCTTTCTCCGAGTGATCTGCCTTTGATAAGTGATGTAACAGCTTTACGAGCTTAGAGTGAAAATTTAACTTTAAAAAAAAAAATTTTTTTTATTCTTTTATATTGAGGATAATGGAATAAGCACTTATTGCTTTTTAACACCCAGTCCCCATGTGTATGCAGTTTTGTAAATTCTGTCATCTGTTCCCACTGGCACACAATGGCCTACTCTTACGAAAAGCGGATCAGGATTTAAACGTGTGCGCAAGATGTTCTGCGTGCATTCGCACACAAGGCCTCGGTTTATAGCCACATCCAAAGGACTTTTGGGAAGAGTGGAGTCTGTACTGACATTAACTCCAGGGGAAAATACCCCCTTGAATGGGAATCGAACCCGGGTCGTCAGATTGCAAGCGCAATGTTCTAGGCTATCCCATCCCCCCAACAATAGTTGTTAGGAGGTTTTATCCTTTCCTTATGTTAAATACATCATGTTACTTCTCTTATATGTCTCTGTATTCACAGAGGAAAGTCATGTGTAACCCCCTGGTTAATAGGCCCCATTAGGCAATGACAATAAATTGTTCAAAGCCTCTCTCTCTCTCTCTCTTCTCTTCTGTTCTCTTCTCTTCCCTTACTTTTGGTTATAGTCTTTCCATCTCTCAGGCAGCTGCTTGAGGTCCATCTGCAGTTTGTCGGCTAATCCAATGAGTCGCCTCCATCTGTCCAGATGCTCCTGGTAGCGCTCATCCAAGGAGTCATCTGATGAATCCAGCTGGCTTAGCCGATTGGAGTAGTCTTTCATCTGGTCAAGACTTTTCTCACATGTGCTGCGGAATGTGCCTTGTTCGAAAAATTGCTGCACACACAAATTTGTCACCTTTTGCTGTCATTTATATGTGAACATATTAGGATTTACACGTAAAGACAAACCTTCTGCCATCATTTGCATGTTAACATATTAGGAATTTGATATACACACAATTTTTTTGTCATCATTTGTATGTTAACATATAAGAAAAGTGATAACCCTAAAATAGTGGAAAGACGTTAAAATTGAAGACCTACTTACTTATATAAGAAAATCCACACGAAGAAAAAAATGTGCTTTCATTGAAATCAATTGGTAATAGTTTTAATACACATCAGCCTATACAAATACACTCCAAACTATCAATAAGGCAACTATTAATTTCCAGTCAAGAGATCTTGTTCCATTTTCATCTAAAAAAAAAACAACAACCAAAAAACCCAGTATCTACTACATAGTGATCACACATGACAATGAAACTTATCAACCAATGTAATATCTATTTTGCGATTACTGAAGGGGAGAAAAAAAAAAAGGAAGAGAACAGGACTAAGTTTGGTTTGGGGACTTTTCTTTTTGTAACTGACTCATCAAAAAGCTTTTAGTTTTTAAAAGCTACTGTCTGTTTCAGCAATCAGGAGTCAGCAGCTGGAAAGTCTCGTTCTGACCTAAGTTTGTGTATAGATATTTTCCCCACACTGACCCTGTGTTTTTGCAGAGCCTCTCTGACATTGATGTTGGCTGCGAGTTGTTGCTGGCTGTGCTGCAGAGTCTGCTCCGCCTTGGTCATGAGCTGCTGGAATTTCTCCTCCGGGATCACAAACTCTAACTTCAGGAGTCTGATGGGGGCCGCTGCCATCACCCCCTGCAGGACAAGAAACACACAGGATTTCAGCTTTTATTTTTCTTTTACAATTTTTTTCTTCATTCTTTCTGGGTTTTTTTTTATATATGTCTGTCTCTGTCATCCATATGTTTTAATGGCAATTTCTGCTTATACATAACACAGCTGAAATTTTTTCAAAACTTTATAACAGAGTTAACATTGTGCAGTTTATCCAAATAAATGAGACCCCCACCCCCCCTAAAAATTTTTTTTTTAATGAATATGAGTCATTTACTAATGGAGTATCAAAGAAAGGTAGAATGACACTGAACACACTTATCCTCAGAAATTCAATGCTGTAACTGAACCTATAGAGTGACTTTTGCCATGAATCCAAAGAAAGAAAAATAGAAAAAAACATTTCCATGAATAACACAAAAATGGAATGTGAAGTTTATCTTTTTTTTCTTAAAAGGTGGGTGTAATATGCCTGTTTCCAAATAAACCAGCTGCAATCACAATAACCCTTTTTTGAATGCAATCCATATGAAAAAATTACCTCCCTTAACACACATGCACAAATGCACACACGCACACATACACACACACAAAATCAACTCTCGCCTGATAAAACCCTGATCCCATTACTAATACCCCTAAGTGTTTCTCACCTTCCACCGATTCTCTGTGGTGGTCAAGGTGTCTTCCAGAGGGGACTGATCCTCAGGTTCCAGCTGTCTCAGGATCTCCTGGCCATTAAACAGGAATTCCTGCAGACGCTTCTGATCTGCCCGCTCAAAGAAAGACTGAAACACAGGGACACCTCAAGTTAAACAAGACAGAAAGAGAGAACACTGCATTTCAATGATGAAGCACAAAACCCCGGATCAACAATTTGCTGCACTACACTTACATCTTTAGCTTCAAACTACTTTACAGGTTTACCATGATATTTATCTATTATAAGGTTGAGCGTTTTCTTTTTTCAAGATCACTTTCCTAGAAAAAAAAAATCTTGAGTAAAATCAAAATGGAAGACAGGGAAAAGGACAAAACAGGGGGGGGGGGGGGGAATGAGACAGAAAAAGAACATGTATACATTTATAGTAGATCTGTATGAAGAAAAAAAGGAACACACACACACACAAGAACCTTACAAAACTTCAGTTGATATTTTCTGCAGACCCCATTTTACTATATATATATATATATATATATATATTATATATATATTGATGTAAGCTTTTACCTCTTCAAAAATATATATAACAGCTGTAATCAACCTTGAGGTTTTTTCTTCCTTTTGGTGGGTTTTTTCCTGCAATTGCACCTTTCTCCCTCCACATGTCTTTTCTCTCTCTCTCTTTTAAATTTTTTTTTAAAATTTCCTTTTAATCTTGGCATCACTCTGAACATTTTAATAGAAAGCACAACACACAGAGAACATATAAAGACTTTATAAGTAGTAAAGTAAGTATGTTCTTTCGAGCCAGAAGGCCCATAGAGCCGGAGCTTATCCGGGTTTCTGTAGCGTTAAGCGAACTGATGGTTTTTCACCACCCCTGTGACAGGACGCTAGTCTGTCGCCAGATACTTCCCCAGCAGAGCTGGTACCCACTTGTACACCTGGGTGGAGTGAGGAAAATAGGAGTAAAGTGTCTTTCCCAAGGACACAACACCGAGCCGAGCGGGGATCGAACCCGCGACCTCTGGATCACGAGTTGACCGCCTAAACCACTCGACCATGGTGCCTCCTATAAAGACTTTATACCCTATTGAAATAATCGTACAATCCTTCCCCCTCACCCAAATCACACACAAAACATAGAGAAATAAAAACTTTAAAGGAAGAAAGAGACAAACGCACAAAGACAGAAAGGAAGAAAAAAGACAGACACACAAAAAAAGACAGAAATAAAGCATCTTTGTTCACAAACTTGGGAGAGGGAGGAGGGGCCTGAAAAAGGGGGTAGAAAAATTAGAAGTAGAAAATAATAATAATACATGGAATTTATATAGCGCCATATCTTAAAAAAACACAAATCATAGCACTTTTGTTCATCCCACTCATTCACATGCAGCCAGTTACAATCAATAGTTCTTACAAATTCAAATGTATACACTCACACGCACGCACACACATAAAGGTTATACACTTCGGCAGGGTGGTGGGGTTTTGTCTGTTGAGGGCAGGGACACAAATGAGATGGAACAAGAGGGAAGAATCTTAGGTTTGAAATAAATGAGTCTTGAGGCCGGATTTAAAAGCTTCATAAGAAAGCTTTTGGCGGAGGGAGAGAGGGAGGTCATTCCAGATCGATGGACCAGTAACAGAGAAAGAGCGACGGCCAACAGTAGACTGGTTGAATCTAGGTGTTCTTAAGCATAAGGTATCTGCAGCAGAGCGGAGGGAACGAGAAGGAGTGTACAGATGAAGACATTCACAGAGGTAGGAAGGTGCTGTTTTGTGGAGGCATTTGTAACAGAGGGTACTGATCTTATAGTTTACTCTCTGTGGCACAGGCAGCCAGTGGAGAGATAGCAAGAGAGGACTGATCTCTAGTCTATAATTACCAAGTCTGGGATGAAAACTATGACAAAAACATAAATGATAAAATATTTCTGGTCTTTTCTTCTTTTTTTTTTCTTTGTTCCTCGGCTAGACCTCAGATGTTCACCAGTGGAAAGACTTTTTGCATATGTGACTTTTCTATTCCACCCACACACACCCTCCATTTAAGTAGCCCGGGGTTTTTTCTTCGTTTTGGTGGGGTTTTTCCTGCAATTGCACCTTTCTCCCTCCACATGTCTTCTCCATTTTATTCCACCCACACACCCCTCCATTAAGGTAGCCGCATTCTGACTTCAGGGATATTTCTGGTCTAGACTCCACGAACCAGCGTCTGAAAAGATCCCAGGTCTTCATGTCACCTTACCTTGTGCTTGCGAATGAGGCTCTCCGGGTCATCTTCGGTGTCGTCTAGGACAGTCTGGGCGGCGTCCAGCCACTCGTTGAGCTGCTGCTGCCTCTGCAGCAGAGACTTCCACAGACGGGCGATGCCCTCCAGCTTCTTTTCCCAGTCCTTGGAGCTGGTCAAACACTCCTGAAAACATTGCTCAGAGTCAGCGTGGTCTCTTCTTCTTCTTATCTATTATTATTTATTTATTATTATTATTATTATTATTACTATTATTATCATCATCATCATCGTCGTCATCATTATTACTTTGTTATGCTACTGTCAATCTCCTTTTTCTTTCTTGTTTGTTTGTTTGGTTGGTTGGTTTTGTTTGATTTTGTTTTTGGTTTTCTGTTTGTTTTGTTATTTGTTTGTTTTTCTGTTGTTGGGTTTTTTTGTTGGTTTTTGTTGGTGTGTTTGGGTTTTTTCCCGGGGATGGGGAGGGGGGGGGGGGGGTAAAAGTCTTATGTACGTCCAATAAAGCGCATGTAATCAAATGCATGTGATACATTACAACAGACTTCATAGATGGGTCTCACTCTCTCCCTAACCTCCACCCCTACCACCACCACTAACCAATCAGTTTAACATATACCCAAGCACATTCTTTACATGGATTTTGTCATACACTTCTGAAAAAACAAAGTTTGTCCATAGTAATATTTTGACACAAAGCCCAACACACACTCTTCAAAATCTATCTATTCTGTTATAACCCTATGTTTGACAAAATATTCACTGTGGTATATCAAGACATTCAGATCTTGTAAACTAAATAGTTATATGCTTTTTACAACCGAATTTCTATTATACTGAATCAACACTGCCCTAAAGACATGTCATAAGTGAAGCCACACTTTTGAAGATTACCTGAAATCTGCTGTTGACAGAGTTCATGAGATCATCAGCAGGCGAAAAGTCGATATTTTTCAACTTGGGTTTGGTACTGCTGATTTTCTGGAAGACTTTATTCTTGCTCTCCAGAATCGACTTCTGGTAAGTTGTTTCAGCAAAGAAACTCTGCAACAAATAAGAGGCAATATGTTAAAAGTGTGATAAGAATGGCATGCTTTGAAATATATATTAAATATCAATTCATATTTTTAGATATATGTATAACTCATGCCAGAATTTGATTAGTAAGTAGCAAAAATTAGTGTTGCCTTCTGATGTGACTGATTTCTTTTATGAAACTGATAAAAGTTATCACACATACACCACATCCATTGTTCCATATGTTTTTCCTGATATAACTGACAACACTTTGTACAATTATCCTGTGCTGAAATCTCAAACAGTACTAAGATCAGTACCAGAGACAACAGAAAGTTTACTTCTGCTTTCATTGTTTAGCCCGACGAGTGGGTTTATCTGCAAAGGGAGCACTTTTGTCGATCTAAACAAAGCCAGTCTTTAATATGTGTTGTTCACTATATTTTCATCCAAAGAATGTTCAACCACAACATCTACTTGCTTTACTGTGAATGTTACAAAATACATAAAACATAAAAAAGTATATCAGTCTGGTTTTTTTGTTCCTCAGCTAAAGCTCCAATGGTGAGATTTTTGCATATGTGACTGTTTTTACCCACTATGAAGGTAGCCACATTCTGACCTAGGGGAAAGTCTATTTGATTTTCAATATTTCCAGCAATAACAATCACCACTGCAGAAATAACAAAATTAATTTTTTTGTTACAAAAATTCAAACAAGTGATAGACAATTTTTAAAGGCCAAATATGAACATCATGCTTTCAAATATATCTTTAACACGGCACCAGAATCTGATCATTAAATAGCAAAAATTTGTTTCCTCAGATGAAAATGTTCAGCGACAAATAAGAAAACAAAAACAATAATAGTCAAGAATATCAATATTGTGACAGGCAAAATATCAGTAACAATGAGTGACTTGTGCCTACAGGTGGTAAACAAAACCAGACTGGCGAACACATCCTTCAAAGATACACACTTTACAGCAACCTGAAGAAGATTGTGAGGCTGACAGAGATAACCCTGCAAACTAAGCTGCAGAGGAATTGGAAAGGACAAGCCATTACTTTTCCCAGACATATTTTCTGATGTGTAAAGCAAATGAGAGAAGAAGAAGAAGAAGAAGAATGATTGAGTGTTTATGAGACTGACTTTGTGTCTTTCCAGCCTGGCTTCGGAAGCCTCAGCAGTGGAGTCCAGTTTATGGGAGGCCAGGAGCTGTTCCCCATAGGCCAGCCACTTCTCCATGTCCAGCACTCCTGTCTCCAGTGACTCCACGTTGGGAAGGACAGCCTGCACAAATACATAGTGGGTTGTGTAGTACTTATCATGTGCTATGAATGACCATGTGAATGTGTGTGTGTGTGTGTGTGTGTGTGTGTGTGTGTGTGTGTGTGTGTGTGTGTGTGTGTGTGTGTGTGATATACCCAAGCAACTTAAATCAGGAATGTGTGAATGTGCAGACACACACGTATACATATACGCACACTACACAAACTCACTCACTTTCCACAAACTTACTCATATCACACACGCGCACATACACACACATGCACGTATGCAAATGGATGTGTACACACACACACATGAATCCCTCACACACATGAATCCCTTACACACACATTCTCATCTTCTCTCTCTCTTTCTCTCTCTCTTTCTCACACACACACGCACAAACATTCCTCCTCTCACCTTCAGATACTTGATGCGTTCCGGCACCTCCTTCCTCAGCTTGACGATGGCCTCCTTCTGTTTGTTGAGGGTCTCCAGCATGACAGTGACCACTTCCTGTGAGCTGTCCTTCACCAAGGACTGAGCAGTCTTGGTGGTCACCTTGAAATCACTCTCCACCTGGACGAGTTCGTTGTTCAGTTCCTGCAATAATCAACACAGAAAATACATATATATATATCCATCTTCATGTCTGCTCAAAATGTTTCACTCATTCCAGGAAAAGAAAATACATAGTATAGTACTGTCAGGAATACGGAGAGATAAAGCATACATTAAAACATTTTAATGTTATTTTTATAGCTTATACATTACTTGTTTATTCACCTGAGAGTACAACTGAAAATTCTCTGATTAATGTAAAATACTTGAGAGTACAACTGTATATTCTCAAATTAATGTAAAATACTTGTGAGTACAAATGTAAATTCTCTAATCAATGAAACTTTCAGGGTTATTCTAGGTCCACTTCTTTGGTTTTGGACTTTGTTTGAGTTGCACCTTCGTTAGATTTTTCTGTCTTTTACTGTGCATGGCATTACAGTTCATATTGGTAATGATACGATATTACTAATTTGGTCAGATTTGTTCTTTGCTTCTCATTATTCATTTCTCACTTTCTGTTTAAATTTTTTTTTTTTTACATGCCAGTGCTCCTTCTCCCACTCAGATTTCATCGCATATGCTAATACAGCCATGCCCTGGTTTATTCTGTCACAACTTCGGAACTAGAGCTCCATACAGACTCTGAAATGCGAGGTGCCTTAAGCCACCAACTGAGAGGATTTGTACTGCTGCTTAGTGACTTTGATGGTGTGCAGCACTTGGTGTCTATTCAGATCCATGCAGAAAACCACCTACACAGATCCTTACTAAGCCTGACTGAGATACATGTCTACCCTGAGGAAGTCAAGTTTTATCAACATATGTTCTCGTCTCACCAAAAACTGCGATTTCATGACTATCCAGACTCTGGCGACGTTAACACCAACAGACCAATTCACAGCAGGCACGGAAGCAGAGCAGACTCCCCCCCCCCACCTCCTCCCGTTGCTTGGCTAGCACTCCAAGCTTCGTCAATGGGGAGAATTTTTTGTGTATGTGACAGCCCGCCCCCCCCCCCCCCCACCATTTAGATAGCCACATTCCAACTTCAGAGAAGGTGACTAAACAAGACACCAGTGTGCTTTTTCTTTTTTTTTAATTTTGTCATCTGTTCCCATTGGCATGAAATGACCTGCTCTTCTGAAAGGCACAGCAGGGTTTTAATGTGGGTGCAAAATGTTCTGTGTGCATTCGCACATGGGGCCTCGGCCTACAGTTTCATCTGAAGGACTCAGATATTCAGTTTGATTTTACCATCAATCTGGGAAGAAAACGCAAGGCTGAGAATCAAACCCAGGACCTCACGGTTTACTTGTTAGGCAGGTAAATGTCTTAACCATCCTGTCACCTTCTTTCTTAGAGCAGAATGTGAAACTCAGGTTATCAGAAGGAACAAAACAACAGGGACCACTGAATAAGAGAGGACTCCCCAGATAAATGATGATTAGGATGATAAGGAATGAAATTGTTATGATCCTGGTATTGATAACTTTAGCTCGAGAGATAGTCAGATACTGACGCATAGCACAGATTAAATCAATGATTCAAGAAATAATCTGCAATGTGCATTTGTAAAGTGGATGATGCATGACAGTGTGGCCCAAAACATATCACTGAGCCCTTAGCACATTTAGCTCTGGGTAGGAGCCAGCCTAAAAAATCCCTTCTGATGAGACTTGAATCCATCGTACTACAGCAGCCATTATTTGGAGATGGTTAGTCCAATGTACATAAAAGAAGCAACAAGCACTAAAAGGAAACCAAGTTCCTTGCATTGTTTATTATTAGTTGCCTTTGGAGAAATTACCTTTGATGTAGTCATTCTTTTATGTAAACCAAATGTACTGGTAGTAGTACTGTTAGCAGATTATGAAAAATGAGGGGTGGGATTAGTACAAGTAGAGCTGTGGGAGAGGTTATTGATTCAAACCATCAAGACTGCCTAACAATATAAAGTTCCTGTACACATTGCTCAAAAAATGACTGTGCCTTTTTGTATACAGTGAAACTAAATTATGCTTTGTTTAGTATCAGACCATCGGCATATTGACGATAACATTCTTAGAATGCTTCTAGAATGCTTGGCAATCCAACATACCCTTCAACTGCACCACAAATTTTAATGACAAAATGGAATATAGATTTTCTGCTTGCAAGTACCAAGACGCAACTAAGCTTCTCAGAAAGTTACAGTATCATAGACACTGCATTCCCATTGGTTAATGTGTATCTTGATTGTAGCTCATGCCACTTTTCCACAAGCAAACCAGCACTTTCCCTTAGCATCTACCCACTGACCACACCCTAATCCTTTTACCCCATCCTTCCCAAATACTTTCAGAAATCTCTCCCACATTATCCTTACAACATCCTAACAAAAACCTCAAGGCACAGAGAGCAAGAACAGGAACAGAGATGTATCATAAAACCAGGAAATCATATAACACAGACAACTCATTCAACAGAAACTTCCTGCATGATCAATGTGTTTACACACATGAAAATCCTGCCCCCCCCCTCCTCCCTCTCTCTCTCTCTCTCTCTCTCTCTCTCTCTCTCTCTCTCTCTCTCTCTCTCTCTCTCTCTCTCTCTCTCTCTCTCTCTCTCTCTCTCTCTCTCACACACACACATAGACACACACACACAGAGGCAAACACATGCACTCCCATAGACACATGCACATCCAAGCACAAACACACATCTATGCACACATTGACCCACATATGCACATAGACTCGGAGCACATCCATTCATGCACTGTCATGCACCTATTGTGTGTGCGCACACACGCACGCATGCGCATACACGCACACACACTACCACCTACAATAACAGCCACTCACATCTAACTGTAGCAGATGTTCTTTGAGAGCAGCATGAACACATGGTATCTGCTCATTCAGAAGGTCCTGAGCCCCGTTCAACCACTTCTCCAAGTGGTCCACACCTTCATCGTACTCCATGCGAGCCCGACCGATCACCTCGGTCTCCCTGAACTGTTCGAAACTACTGATCAAATCAGGACACTGCACAGTCATCTCCTCCAACTTCTCTTTGATCTCCTCAGCCACAGGGTCTGTCACAACACCCAACAGAAACACTCCACTGTCGTTCAAAGTCCTCAGCCGATCCTCATACTGAGCCAGGTCCTTGAAGAACTCCTCCACCTCTTCGGGCGAACCAGAGGCTAGTACCTGATCTCCATCGCTAACCACACAGTCAAGACATCCACACAGGCGTTGTAGGTTTTCCACGATTTGATCACCTCTTCCAGAGTAGGCTTAATACTGTGAATTTCTGAGGTGACTTTCTTCCACCGCTCGGCGGCTTCTGTTTGGAAGGCGTCCACTTTAGGGGCTTCATCTTTGTCCATTTTCTTGAAAGCGTCGGAGAGTTTTTTCAGTTCAGCGTGTGCTCGCTCGCAGTTCTGTACCAGCTGTTGTCTTTCCACCACATCCTGTGAGAAAGAAATAATGCATTGTTAGCTCAGTGTCGAGAACATAACAAAGTATATTACATTTCTTTGGTTTGTTTGAGTTCCTTCAGGGTTTTTTTATGGGTTTTTTTGTGTTGGGGGGTGGAGTGATTTATATGAGTGCACATAAATGTATGCTTCTAAAAATGCAAGGATCCATCCCAATCATTACAATCTCTTATCTAAATACACAGTTTTAAACAGTATAATCTAAAGAAAGGCTTTCAGAAATAATGATGCAATCGAATTAACAACAAAAAAGAAGAAGACAGAAACAGTGAGAGTGAAAGAAAAGAGGAAATGACTCATTTTCAACAAAGAGAAATCAATATGAATTCTAATGACAGTTTGCAATCACTCGGGCAAAACTTGTTCCTGAGTATTCTTTCTTTTGGACTTTCAATTCTTATTTCCCTTGAGTTATTCTCAAGGAAAACAAGGAAACTAATATCATACCAAAATGAAAATGTCACGATTCCTGGAATGTACTCTGTAGTTGGTATCATACTTGAGGATTAAGGTTTTCTCCTATACTCAGGAAACCGAATAGTCATTCTCTCATTCCTACTCACAACGAAATCCTGGAGGGTGGCCTCTACATCTTCCTGATGGCCGTATCTTGCAGACCAGGCTGCTACTTTCTCCTCAGCAGCCTCGATGTAGCCTAGAACATCGAAACGACACAGCAGGTACTCCATGTGTCTCTGGTTCAGGCTGGCCCCACCACCAACAGCCTCCAGCCGTTTGGTCAGGAGGTCCATGTGAGGCCCATGAAGTAGTTCTCCTTCACACCGACCTGCACGCTTTGTCTGTGTGAAGAACTGGCGCCATGACTCCAGATCCTTGAAGAACTCCTGATTGAGGACACAAACAAAATCGTTCTCTGCTGAATAACATTCAAAAAATTGTGACACGTTTTTAAAAAATCATATTCAGTTTGGATATTGATAAATGTTAGGTTGCCAAAGACCCTGAAATCAGAATCCTGAAGTGACGGTCAGTTTTACTTTCTAGACAAAGAGTAAACAAAGTAAAATGAATGAAAAATGTACTTCCTAGCACAGTATACTAATTATTTTCATAAGACTTTGTACCATAAAAAACTAATACTGGTTTCCTTAATAAATATACCAAATGCAAACTTTTCTAAATAACATCTTATGCAAGTAATGATCTCTCCTTCCATACATACACTTAAAACAACCTTAACCAACTCTAAACACAAAAGCATGGATTTAACTGTCATGATCTTTTAATTAAAAACTAATTTTTTAAAAAGCCTCCAGAGGTCCAGAACCATCCAGGTTCACGACAGAGCCCAATATGCAGCAAAACAAAACCGACAATTAAAAAGAAATTTGGCACAATTTAAAAACAAATTAAGAGCACTTAATACACACAAGTTCCTGAATGAAGAAAAACTACTTCATGGTCCTCTTTTGCAAAACAGAGTCTTATCACAGAACAGAAAAAATCATTCCCACACATCAAAAACCCTACAACAATGTCACCTTGTGCTCTCGGAGTGTCTCAGCCAGCTGGGGCAGGTTGTCCTCAGGCCTAGCCAGCAGGTCTCTCTCCTTCAGCAGCCTCATCTCCGCCTCGTACAGCCACTGCCCAAACTTGCCCAACTTGCCCGGCAGATGACTGTCCAGCTTCAGCAGCCAGCGACGCGTCTCGTCTTCCACCTCCTTCCACCGATTGTCCAGAGCCTCCCAGTCTTTGGGGGTCAGTTTGAGGGCCTCCCCTGATGTCACTTTCATCCCGATCTTCTTGTAGATGGGTTCACGTCTGTCAAGTTCTGTCTTGAAGCCAATGTAGTCCTGGAAAGAAATTGACAATTAGGATGATGTATTCAGAGTGCTGCCTGAATATTCATGCACTAGGAGCACCTGTGTTGGGTGTGTTGGCCCTTTATTGGGAAAAAGATTTGTCTTTCTATACTTTTTCTATAAAATTTTGCGTAGGCAAAATGAGGGAAATTGAATTAGTTATCATCACCGACATAAATAAGTGTGAATCTAGATGAATCAGCAGGTAAGAGAGGAGTAAGTGTGTGGTGGGGATGGGGGGGGGGGAGGTGTAGGCGTGCATATGAGAGAGAGAGACAATGATAATGATAATCTTTTATTGTGTTATGCTTTTTAAGCCCATTCACAAGGGGTCAACGGGAAGGGGATTGGGAAAAAAACACACATTTTCAGAAATCAAAATGTACAGTCTCTTCAGCCCACATGTTCGGCATGGCATGGATTCCATGACATGGTAAAGTAATTTATATTAAGATTCAAATAAATTGTTGCGTAACAATTTTGACCAATTCAAATGGGGGAAGGGGGAGAGAATTGAGAGAGATACACAGAGAGAGAGAGAGAGAGAGAGAGAGAGAGAGAGAGAGAGAGAGAGAGAGAGAGAGAGAGAGAGAGAGAGAGAGAGAGAGAGAGAGAGAAACACTTCCTAACCTTAAATAAAAAGTATATTCTAAAAAGTGCGTTTACAGCTTGGAAATTAAACACTACAATGCCACCAGTACAGAGAGACAAATTCATTGTGTGCACAGCACAGCACAGAACAACGCAGCACCAACAGACTGGTAGTTCTTACCAGGAACTCTGCCTGCCTGTCAGTCACAGGGTCCTGACAGTTGGCCAGGAGCTCTGCAGCATCAGTGTTGAGCCAGGTCATGATGGACGTGTACACCTGATGCTCCTTGTCTGCTGTGCTCAGGTCATCTCCAGGCAACCCTCGGAACTGTTGCAACATCGGTTGTCAATGCAATCATTAGTCCTAAATTAATTGTTCAATTCAGGTCTTTGTTTTACTTTCTCCCCCCCCCCCCCTCCCTTCCCTTCACAGCATTTGTATCAGGTTATGAGTGTTAGAGGAAGACAAAGGTCTAGGTATTAAAAACAAAGTTTTCAAAATAACCTTAGAGACTGATGTGTATTTTGATATAAACTGAGCAATTATTTTCACAATATATGAGTTATTACAATATTAAATGTATATAGTGATCATAAAATTAGAAACAAAACAAAATATGCTGAGAATTTATCTTCAGCCCAACAGGAAAACAGTATCTACATTTGCTGTATGCTTCAAACACTGCCACTTCAACGGGGGTTTTCAGTTCCTCAATTATCATCAATACAGTCTTTTATATCTGAAATCAAAACTGCCTACTTTGAAAATACATTTAACATATGTTGACACCTTCTGAGTTCAAATTTTTACATATTTTGATGACGAACAAAATAATCATGCTGGTTTCTGAGATTACATCTCGAGACAAGTAACTTAATGCCTCAGGGTCTGACAAATAAGATGATAATGAAAACAGCATGAAATATGATACCAACATATGAATGATTAAGGCTAAAAGTAAGTATACTGACATTTGGGTCACCAGCATCAGGGTAAGCCTTGAGGAACTGGGCCACATAGGTCATGATGGACTTCTCGTCAGGTCGGTCCACATCCACATCTGCACAGCATGGTTAAAAAAAAAAGTATCAGTACCATCTTCACAAGCTGATAAGAGGCAACGGTACTTCTGTGATTAGATCTCTATCTCCTGTCTTTAAGTCTCTGTCTGTCTGTTTGTCTCTGCCTGTCTGTCAGTCTGTTTGTCTCTGCCTGTCTGTCTGTCTGTCTGTCTGTTTGTCTCTGCCTGTCTGTCTGTCTGTGTGTGTGTGTGTCTCTCTCTCTCTCTTCTCTCTCTCCCCTCTCTCTCTCTCTCTCTCCCTCTCTCTCTCTCTTCTCTCTTCTCTCTTCTTTCCCCCTGTCTCAAAAGTGAAGATGACCAAATTTCTTTCTCTTGTAAATGTATGGGTGCCAAAAGAAATCTCAACAGTTACAAAAATATAAAAGTTATTCAGGTTAAGCATAAGAATATTGCTATAAAAATACATATGAACAGTACAGACAGTAAGAATGCCAGCAACACATGGTAAAACGCCATACTCTACTCAATGTAGCCTTTTAAACTAATTGTTAGATTTAAACAAATGTTATGACTTATATGAAAGAAACATAGAGAATGAAATTAACACCAAAAAATGCAAACCTGCCCTCACAAGAATGCGCACAATGCATCTCTCTCTCTCTCTCTCTCACACATACGTTCAAGATTTAATTCCTTCAACCCCTTTTGGGGTATGAAGGATTACAAACATATTTCACACACACACATACACACACACAACACACACACATACACACACACACACACAACACACACACACACACATACACACACACACACACATACACACAGACAAGACAAGAGAGAAGACACACCCTCGGGATCCAGAAGACGAGCAATGCCCAACTGATCCTCAGCAGTGGAGAAAGCATGCTCCAGGTTGATGCGTGCCTGCTGTCGCCTCACACTGTCCATGTCCACAAGATCGGGGCGAATGTTGTGGATCATGGCGTTGAAGGCTATGCCATCCTTCCAGCTTTTTCCGAAATCCTTGATTTTCAGGCCATATTTCCTACACAGAGACCAACAGGGGGAATGTGTTGTGGGAATACAAAAGGACAGGTATGTGTCTGAAGAGATTCCGCACCATTTCATACAATAAACAAATCTGTAGATCTGTTCCTCCCTATAAAGGTCTGCTGGAATAATAGAGAAACAAAACAAGACTTTGAAACAACCATGAAAATGATGTAGATACTGCTCTGTTTCCTTTATATGCATGCTTTACTCATTAACTGATAGAAATGAAATATGTATTGCAAAATGTCTGTTGATATCAATGACGAACATACAGTATACAACTATAATTCAATACTAAGAAGTGTTACAAGCCACTATATTCAAAACTGAAGATCACAAGCAGTCCGTAGATCTGCCATTGCACTTTAAATGGACCTATGTGTAAATGCATACATGCAATAACTCATGCATGTATGTATGTATGCAACCAAGTCCCAGCGAAGCTATCCGCTATAGGGACTGGGTCACTAACCCACCACGACCACCATACTAACTTAGTGTTTCTCCCGAGCCAGGTAAACATAATCACAACCACTGCACCTAAGGAGGTGAAGTGTGCATACTGATCCACTTACTTAGCTAGCACACTCTCGGCCCATGCCAGCAAGCTCTGTTTGGGTAGTGCCTGCTTCTTCTTGGAGGATGGGCCTTCTCCCTCCAACTCCGGAACATTGGGCACTTGTGAGATGGTTTCTTGAATCTGCACACAGCAACAGTCATATGATTTGTTTGTTCAAAGGGTGTACCTTAGCAGTGGTTAAATGTTAACAGCAATTAACTGATAGGTGTGCTGGGACTGGCATGTGTGTGTGTGTGTGTGGGGGGGGGGGGGGAGGGATTGTGTGCGCATGTGTGTGTGTTCGCCTCTGTGTGTTTGTGTGAGTGAACATGTGCATGTGGATGCAAGAAGGGTGTATCTCTGTGAATGCATGTACAAGAAAGCATGACTAATTACACATGTGTGCACAAAAATTGTTAGGTTCAACTCCCAACTGCATCCCTGAATTCAGAATGCGGCCACCTTACTGGTGAGGAGAAACGGTTGAATACATATGCAAAAATCTAACTATTGGAGAACCTCAGAACTCTAGCTGACCGGAGTGGAGGGAACACACACACACACACACACACACACACACACACACACACACACACACACACACACACACATACACAAAACTTTATACGTTAAATGAATTTGAAAACTTTATACATGTGCATTGAACACAAAGAAAAGACTGGTATATCAACATACACTTGCTAATGTGTACTGTACTCGTTCTCAAGTGAAACCAACAGACTGACAGGCAAACAAACTGTAACTGTCAAAAAGGGAAAAAAAGCGCAATAACACACACAAAACCCCCAGAAGAATGAGATGAATATTTTTCAGGAGAGAAACCAACCTGGAAGTAGAGAATGATAGTCCAAACCAGACCCAGTACAATGGCTGGTTTCCCATCAGCAACACTGGTGGCATTGATGTTGACAAGTTTGATCTGAAACAAAATATTATATTGCTGTTTTTAACTAACAACCTTTTGATAGTATATCATATAACTCTGTGTGTGTGTGTGGTGGTGTATTACGCACATGCATGCACACGCACACACATGCATCATGTGGTGTGGTTGAGTAAGTGTGTGTGGTGTTGAGTAAGTGTGTGTGTGTTGTGGTTGGGTTTGTCAATCAAGCAGTCAAGCGTCAAACTTTATTGTGCATGAATAGCATGCACCAACATATCAAGGAAAAAAGCGATAAAAAAAATAGTAATGCAACTGAATAAAAAACCCAATTGGAAACTATAAATCAAAAAAAAATACTATGCATTGTGAATAATAACCAAAAACATAGGCATATTCAATAATCAAATCTTGAAAAAAAACCGCCCAGTAGAGTAAAAACACACTGCTTTCTCAGCCCCTCTCACACGCACATGTCACAAACTTATTAGTAAAGTGTATGGTGATTAACAAGGTACAGGGATAAATGAATATAATAGTGTGTGTGAGTGTGTGTGCATGCGTGCATGCGTGTATGTGGAGGGGTGGGGAGATCCATGACTGCATATACATGCTAAGGCATGCAGACATGTATTAAACACATGTAGTGTTGAAAGCCGCTCACACAAACAAATCACATAAGCTTATATATACATTACACAGATGCTTGTAGTTAAGTCACACACACACACACACAAACACACACTCATTCACTCTCTCTCTCTTATGCATGCATGCACACACACAAACGCGCACACACACACGCACACACACACACACTCACACACACACACACACACACACACACGCACATACAAACAGACATATTTTGAAAATTGAAAAGGGAAAGAACGCTTTCTCAGATAGTTATCTCCTTAATGACTAGAAAATTAAGTTTACATTCCAGACTCACATGTCTCTGTTCCAGATAGGCGAGGGCTGTGGTGATGTTGGCGATGTGATGAGGTCTGCGTAGTTTGGTTCCTTTCTCCATTGGCTGCACACACACACACACACACACACACACACACACACCACACACACACACACACACACACACACACAACTTTTATTGTTCTCTTTAATAGACACATGAATAGTCTGAAATATGATGGTTCTTCAATCTTGTCATTTACCTCAAGATTTTTTTTTAAAAAGAAAAAAAAAAGAGAGAGAGACAGAGACAGAGAAGATGCTTTAATCTATATCTGTCAACACCAAGTACAAAACTTTTTAGAAAACATTGTTTAAAACGAAAGCCAAAACAAACATCTAATTTTCAAATGGTTATAAATATCCCAGTTATTTGCAGAAGCAATCTTCAAACATAGAAACAAATGCAAAAGTGATGAAAAAAATGCATGAATAAAAACATGCACATGTTTACATTCTTTGGAGTCTTACCATCCTCAGAAGAAGAAAAAAGAGAAAATATGTGTTTAAGACTTTAAGAAGATTTTCCCCATTTCTTTGAATCACTAAAGGCAAAACAGTGCAAAACGAGTGACTCAGTGGTGGCTCAACCCCAGGCTGTCAGATCACAAGTTCAACACTCTAACCACTAGGCTATCCCACCCCCCTGATATCTAGAATAAGTAGCTTGGTTCACTACAATAATAATAGATTATTTGCAGGTGTGTGGGGTATTATTTTAGCCAAGTAGACAATGCAAGTGTCTATCAACAAGACACTGAGCATGACAGAGAGGGCATGCCAATTACTTTAACTAGAAGAAGACTATGTGACTCGTTCCTCAAAGACAATATTTTTTATATTATTCTTTTATTTCGAGGATCATGGAATAAGCACTCATGTGCTTTTTTACATCCAGTCCAAGTGTGTATGCGGTTTTGTAATGTTGTCATCCGTTCCCACTGGCACACAATGGCCTACTCTTCTGAAAAGTGGAACGGGATTTTACGTGTGTGCACGATGTTCTGCGTGTGATTGCACATGGAACCTCAGTTTATAGTCTCCTCCGAATGACTTTTGGGGAGAGTGGAGTCAGCACTGATGTTAATTCCAGAGGAAAAAATCCTCTTGAACAAGATTCAAACAAATGTGGGATCTAGAATCAGGAAAAAGTATCTAGATGCAAAAGAAGAATATAACGAAAGGAGTTAGATGTTATATTGATTTGTATATATATATAAAACATAAAAAATATTATCACTGTATGCATGAGCCACTGAACATGAAATGTACTTGAAAATTTGGGTATAATTGTGTGTGTGTGCGCATGCATGCCTGTATGCATGCATATGTGCATGTGCATGCATGCATGTATGCATGCGTGCATGTGTATGCATGCACACTCACACGTCGGGTAGTGTATATGAATGCCCATGTATGCCGAACTATTTGAATCCTTATTATTACTGATACCGTTTGCTTGCCTTTATAATCATAAAATATGAAATGATGGCCCATTTTCTCTGCTTTGTCTCATGTTGGGGGGGGGGGGGGGGGGGAACGTTTCAAGTATGTGTGCAGTCAGCCTTCTCTGTTTCCCTACTCCTCAACTCCCACTTGTTAACTGGCTTTCAAACGCTGAGTGACTCCCCTTCCCATGCAAAATTCATTTTGCTTCACAAACCATCCATTGTTCTGCTTTTACTTGCCAAAGGGACCAATTTGAATAATTCATTAAGCCTAACCATTTGAAGTTGTTTTATCTTACTTCAGCAAAACATTCAACTAAAGACAGAATGGTTTCCCCACCATTCCAGACTTGTTTTTACTTGAAAGCCTAGGTTAGCTTCAGGGGATACTAGATCCGCATTATTTTCATGGCTGTTTACTGTACTCGTTTTTGTGTGTGGTTTGCTAAGGAACGTACTGAAGGATTACCTTTTGCATAGGTGACAGTGCACAGCAGAGTGTGTGTGTGTGTGTGTGTGTGTGTGTGTGTGTGCGCGCAATGTGTGTGTGTGTAAATGCATGTATGTGTGCGTGCATGCGTGTGTATGTGTGAATGTCTATGTTTGTGTCCCTATGTCCATGTTTGTGTCTGTATAAAGTGTGTACCAGTTAGTGATGTTGTGGGCATTCCCTTGTACATGAAGAACCCTGCGGCTATACACAAGCTGTGTTTTGGTTTGTAAGGGACAGGGTGAGACACATGAAGGGCAGGCAGTGATTTATCACTCAATCTTACACATGTTGACAGCTGCTTTCTAAACTGTCACAGGTTTTCAACTAAGATGTGTCATTCATAAACGGCTTTCTCCTCATGACCACCAACCCCTCCCCAATCTCTCTTCTCCTTTATTCCTTTCTCCCCCCTTACAGAGTTACCGAGTTCATAAGTGTGCTAACTAGTAGATTTCTCTCTCTCTCTCTCTCTCTCTCTCTCTCTCTCCATGTATACTTTTCTGATTCATGAGGCTCTGTTACTACAGGTAAATAAGAGCTCGAAAAAGAATACCACCTTTCATCATAACCTACATTCTAGACATCCTGGGCAACCAAGCACCTCCTTAATGCGCAAAATTCCCACCTAAAAAAAAGGTGTTGTTTTGCAATGTCAAAGCCATATTCCCCAAACAAAGAAAGTGAAAGGCCGTGTGACTACTTCTTTACAGAACACCTGATCTTAATCAACCCTCTTTAAACAGCTTGCCACTCTCGTCTGAAGGCATTTCTGAGCCAATAAAGCATTCTTTTCAATACTTATCATGACTCCTTTCAATTTCATTCAGGCTCATGTCAGAGGCCTGCTCAAGCGAAACCAATGCTTTCTCAAAGGAATGAAAGCCAGGTGAATTTAAAGTTGCTTGCAGTTGTCAGTTATCTGAAACATGCCTTGAGTTTTATTATGTGCTTTTAGTTTGCACGTCCCAAAATGCAGGCAGGAATTTATGTATATAAACACATAAACACACTGATATGACGCTTCTCTGTACACTCTCTCCTCAAACACAAGCACACCCACAAAAATGTGCATGTACCCACACATGCATGCACACAGAGGTACACACATATACACTCTAAACCAGTGAGTATAGACACATCAACCCTCCCCCAACCCCTTCTCTCCCTCTCTTACAAATGCACACATGCACAAAGGCATGTACACACATATGCATGTGCACATTCATACACACATACCTGCCCATGTGTGCACATGTGCACACACACACACACACACATACAGTAATAACACACACATACATGTATACACACATTACACACATGCACATATGCACACACACGCACACAAACATACATGAGCATAGCTGCAAACACATATAATTATACATATTCCCTCATGTATCCATGCATGCATACACACACACAAACTCACACACACACAAACACATACACACACACAAGATCTTGTGGATATTACATCAAAGCAGCAATTACATCAGATCATCAGATTAGGTCTACCCCCCACAAAAAAATCCAGCTCTCAACTATCAACAATTTCTACACACAAAACTGTCTCCTTTTGTACAGGCTGGTACACACACACACACAAGCCTACACTATAAGTATGTGGGGAAGGGGAGTGGGGGGGGGGGGGGGGGTAGTATTTAAAGAAACAAAAGACATAATGATGACAACAGTTTGGGGGAGGTTATACAACAGAAGAATGTCCTATAGGCATGTTCACCTTGCCAGTCAGCCAATCCGCTTAGGTGCCCAGTCCCTTTCCTCCTACCCCCTCCACACAGTCACCCCCCCCCCCCCCCCTCCCCCAATCTCCCTCTCCCTCTTAGGTATACATACATCTGACAAGTAAGATCTTGTCTTTACTGCAACTATACAACATGAACTGATAGCTGGCTGAAATGTGAACAAAAAAGTACAACATGATACAAATCAATGAATACTATATGATTGAATAAATAAATGAATTAATAGCCAAATACACCATCAGTTAAATAGATATGTAATGAGTACAAATTTTATTCTTTACATAAAGGTGCTAAAACAAATTGTGCTTTTGTCTTTCCGTTAAGATCATAAAATGATGTCCAATTTGCAGCATACATCTAGTGCCATTAAAGTGAGTTGTCCCTGGAAACACTTTATAGGAAAAAGCTATTCTAGTTCAGAAAACAAATTCATAAATCCACATGGTTGGTTGGTGGGGATGAAGGGGGGGGGGGGGGACTCTCTAGTTGTGATGCAACAGAACTTTAAGCAGAGAAAACTATTGTGATTGTGAATGTTGTACATTACACTATACTACACTACACCATGCTATAATTCAATGAAATACAAAAACACTATAATTCAAAACAATACAAAAAAGTACAGTACAACTCTCTAACATATCTATTCCCTTTAGAAATTCATCTATACAGCAGTTTACTTTATGACATCTGCATGATATTTCCCTTGACATAAACAGAAACAAGTAGGTGATTATCCCTTTAACCTCTATGCCCGTTATTGATTCCCTGGAAGGAGGGGTGGGGGGAGAGGTGGGCTGTTGACGAGAAGTGACAGTACATGAGGGGAGCTAAGATCTTACATGGGTATTATCTCTCAATCACTGCCAGCTAGCCAGCCTGTCTGGACATGCAGCATGGTTTGAGAGGGAAACTTGTTGTCATACTACTGCTGTGTTTGTGTGGTCACTGACTGTACTATTCAGTTGTGTTGTATTTCTGTTTGTAGTTCTTCTATGAGCGATCTTGTTTTTATTTTGATACAGCAGTGTGTGGAAAAGTGTGTGGAAAAGTGTGTGTGTGTGTGTGTGTGTGTGTTGTAAATGTGCATGCAAAAGTCCACTGAACAAAATCAACAACAAACAAAACAAAACCATAACTGAACTCTAACATAAAATGTCTTACAAGAAAATAAATGTGCAAATAAGCAAACTGAAAACTGTGCAGCCTTATACAGGTCTACCAAAGGCAAATCTGAAATAACTACTGGAAAGAATAAAGCAGCTGTGAGAAGAAGACCAAAAAGAAAGCCAAACAAACAAACAAAACAAACCCTGACAGTTATGTCCTACAAATTTGCACTTCAAAATCTTTTACCACAAACAAGGTTTTTATCTTGACAAGTACATCCCATT
>CM054138.1:57343239-57375739 GCA_028751875.1 Rapana venosa
TCAACCTACTTCAATCGCTCCATCTTTGTAGTATGGTCAGATCAATAAACTCGAAGATCTACGATTTGTTATAGTATTGTAGTATTGTTACAAACTTTCCGGCACTATGCACTTGAATCGGTCGAGAGAAGGGGGTGGGGAATATTTATTAGCGCGTGCGCTTTTGAATTTAACCCGTCATAACCGCAAACCCTAAAAGTTAAACCCATACCTCAAATCGAAAAAGCAAGCTTCCATTCCTATTGACTTTACTTTTGGCTATATCTCATTCAGAAAGACAGGAGAGGGGAAGAAAAAAGAATAGGCTAGCTGACAGACAGATAGGCACATAGCCTCACAAGTTGGAAGGGAGAGACAGATAGGGTAAGGTCAGGCGGTTACATAGTCAATGTGATATTATGTGCCTGAGACTGCACGTTAGTTGAGTGCTTGCATATTTCAACTTCACTGCTTTCGAATGTGCTAATTAGTGTTGAAACCAAAAAACTAAGAGCCAGAGAGAGAGAGAAGAGAGACAGACAGACAGACAGACAGACAGACAGAGGTAGGTGTGTGTGTGTGTGTGTGTGTGTGTGTGTGTGTGTGTGTGTGTGTGTGTGTGTGTGTGTGTGTGTGTGTGTTTATTAAGTGCTGAATGACATCTTGAATTCTTAGACATAAAAAAACACCACACAATTCATATCGTTTACAATGTCATACTACATATTTTCAAAATCACAAAAGAATGAAAGAAACAAGCGTTATGTATACATGAACGAGGCTTACCATCTTTAAACGGTGCAATTCTAAACGATGACCGTAAAATGATTTATGACCGTAAAATGATTTAAAGTCGAGAAAAAAATTAATCACGTATTAGAGTGACAGCATAAAAGAATAAGTCTCGATTATCAACTCAAAAGAATATCGATAGCATCTTTTGAGCAACGGGGCACACACACAACACCACACACACACACACACACACACACACACACACACACACACTACACCAACCCACCTTTTAAAAGATTCACTCTGTGAACGAAGGCCCTATCATCCGACTGATGATGACCGTACACTTTAGCCATAGTCAACCAGTGACCTTCAGATCATACTCCTGCCAGACTTCACAGACCATTCCTCAGCAAACACACACAATGCAGAAAGAACGAAAAAACAAACAACTGCGTCTCCACGTGCGGATATTCGTTTCCATGGCTGTTACAGAAGTAAATGAAGATTTGAATTACTCGGTTTTCAATTACTTCGGTCTCACAAAGATGATGCCAAGCAAGTACCGCACAAAAACGAATTTATTTTCGTCTCTCATACACTAGCACGCGCATCAGACATCAGATCGCGAAATAATAGAGAGGTCTGAACAACAGCATGGCAGAAAGTTAACACTGCGTGGCCAGGTGTTGATACTGACAATGGGAGTGTACACATCAGTGTCCTATGTGGGCAAACGGCTGTTGGGTCATCGGAGAGAGGGTAAACAACTAATTAGTGGCTTAGATAACGACAGTGCCCATGCCATCCACCACACACTCACACACACAAGTACTACCACCACGACATGTGCGTGGAGACAACAGACCGGGAGTGCCTCAGCCCATCTTCATCACACACACACACACACCCCGCCACCACCACCACCACCACCAACACTACGGCCGCGCGGAATCAATGAAGTCATGGACTGGACGCAGCGTCGCCGGTGGCTCTCAACTGCACTGCCTACTGTGGAGGGAAAACCAGCCCTTGTCTTCTCTACTTCCCCATGTACATGATAATCCGATGAGCCTTCTCCATTTCGAAAACTGTGAATGAAACCTATCATTTCTCGAGCTCCTTTAGGTATAAGCCATCTTCAAGGTTGGCTGCTCAGGCGTACGGCCTCGGCCAGCGTAGGCCTAGTGGTGGGCTAGTTTTCTGTGTCCGCGCGTTTTGTAAAGGACAAAAGAGAAGATACGTGTAGGAAGCGAGCTCCGTCACTTGCCATCTCTGTACAGGCAAAAGGGGTCACCTGTCTGGGAAACCACTCACTGTCCAGCGTCTACCAATATCTGTCTTCAGAGGTACGCGTACACGCCCAAACTCTGACCAGATCTTGGACAAAAATTACGGTTTTTTTTTTTTTTCCTGAAAGAGGATTCCTCTACCCGAAGACTAACGAAAGCTCGAAGGTTTGTTTCTCTCTTCGATGGATGTGTATTTAATAATTGCTCATACACGAATTTCTCAGAGACCAGATGTGTGTGAATCAAGATACAGAACTGGAAACGTGCACATGATAGCTACGTTTCAACAAGCTGGTGCAGTTGTAAGAAAATTACACTTCATGCTGTATTCACAGCCAAGAACGTCACATGACGCAGGCTGATGGAAACTATGGTGGCACCCGTCAGTGTGCGGCACTTTCAGTAAACATTCTGCTCTTGCCCACCCTGTCCATCAGATATGAATCGGCGGAGATCTTAACACACACAGCCTTGTCACACGGCTGTCCCAAACGTGCCCCGGTAGGTGACCCAAGGTAAGGACGTTGCTTAATTCGTATTCAGTTTCACTTTTTCGTGACACAGTTTGACGGACAGATTCAGACTGACAGAAGGGAGGTGTGTGTGTGTGTGTGTGTGTGTGTGTGTGTGTGTGTGTGTGTGTGTGTGTGTACTGTGTGTGTGCGTGCGCGGCGCGCGTGTGGGGGAGGGGGGGGGGGTGGGGGGGGGGTATTTATACATGTCTAGTTTTTGCTATACCTAGTTCAGATGTCAAGCCATAAGTGAACAGTGAACAATTCTGGACTTTTTGGTTAATGTCTGTGGTGTTGGTTATCATGAAGTGACTCGTATAAGTGCTATTTTAACAGAAAAAAACATAACAACAACAACAAAACTTTAAAGTCTGGGCCCGAAACTTTTCCCCCATCCATTAGACCATGAGTGGTGGTCTGGGCGCTAGTCTTTCGGATGAGACGATAAACCGAGGTCCCGTGTGTTACAGAAAATTATGCAGCGCACGAAAAAGAACCCACGGCAACAAGAGAGTTGTCCCTGGCAAATTTCTTAGAAAAAAGCCACTCTGATAGGGAAAGAAATACAGTTGCAGACCAAAAAAAAAAAAAGAAAAAAAAGGGGTGGCGCTGCTCTTGTGGCGACGTGCTCTCCCCGGGGAGAGCAGCCCGAATTTCACGCAGAGAAATCTCGTGACTTAAAGTGGTATAAATAAATAAATAAATAAATAAGTAGAAATAATAACGTTATAAAAAGAGTTCTTGTAAAGCGAGGGCGCTTTGGTTTTTCTGACATTTGAGACTCGGCCCCTAGCAATTTATATTGAACTGGTAACTGTTTAGTCGATAACGAGCATGGGTCATGCATTTCGAATATTCAGTCTCAATTCGACGTAGCAACATGCTTGCACATTAATACATCCTAAGTGATATAAACATAAATCATTGTTACATGTTCCTTGATTCTACATTTTTCACCAGGTTATTGTACCGTTGCTTTCTTGCATTGTGGTTTTGATAAATCGTTATTTCTCTGAACATATCAAAGAAAATGTGTTTATTTATGCTTTTGACTTACGCCATTATGTTTATATACAAACATGTCTGTATTCCCTAAGTGTACAAACACCTCTGGGCTCAAAGCTGAAATAAAAACTGATCTGGCAGGAGTTTATACCAAACTTTTTTTCTTCTTCAGTCCTCATCCGAACTGTGTTTGTATGAAAGACTTTCCCCCACCCCCAACCACCACCTCCTCCAACCTACTCCCATCAACTCACTCCTCGGTCAAATGGCACACCGGCGGAGGAGAAACGAGTAATGGTGTGGTCAGTCTAGTATGTCAACAAACCGCCCCGCCCACCCCCCCAAACCCCCCCCCCCCCCCCCCCTCACCCAAATGTATAAGACATATAATTATATCCTCGAGGACTGGGAGGGGAATGCCGATGAACGTATGTAGATCGGATCAATTCTGATTAGTAACTTTCAACACCACTTCATTTGCCTGGCCGTGTTCAACTAGTAGCCTTTGATGCAATGGAAATAAATTCTTGACTTGAAAACCGTATTGGCGGTTGATGTAAAGACGTAGTAATTGTGTGTGGAGGGGTGAAGGAGGAGGAGGGGAGCACGCGTGCCTGTGTGTGTGTGTGTGAGCGATATTTTTTGTGGTTGTTATTGCTGTTGTTGTTACACCCGAGAAACAACAATACTGAACACTTTTGTAACAATCTCTCTCTCTCTCTCTCTCTCTCTCTCTCTCTCTCTCTCTCTCTCTCTCTCTCTCTCTCTCTCTCTCTCTGTGTGTGTGTGTGCGCGGCGGCGTCGCGTGTGTGTGTGTGTGTGTGTGTGTGTGTGTGTGTCTCAAATTGAATTTGCATACAAAGAGGTTCGTGGCAACTGTTCCGCGAAGATGTCTCTTTTTATCTGTCCAATCTGTCAACTGGGATAATGAATTTACGGTTCCTCTCCACTGGCACTGTCATGTACGATATATATAGACAAAGCCACATACAGCACATGTGTCTGTACGCTCAGAGAGAGAGAGAGAGAGAGACAGACAGACAGACAGACAGGCGGGCAGGCTGGCAGGCTGGCAGAGACAGAGACTGAAAGAGACAGAGAGAGACAGACAGAGCAAACAGACGAAAACAAGAGAGGTGATTTTAGTTTCTTCAAAAACAATAACTTCAAGCCAATGATGTGTAAGCTCCTGCCAGCCAGCAATGAGGCAAACAATATTTACAGTTACACACAAATCAACCCCTACCCCACCCTACCACACACACACCACACACTTAATTGTTTATTCCGTTTGGTTTTGCTTTTTTAAAAATATAAATGCTTCTGTTATAAGCATCCTTATGATTCTAGTCCGCAAAAAAAAAAGTCTGATATGATTATGGTTCTGTGACAGGCTTGCATCAAGTCAGTTGCCATGGACTTGTACTCCCTTGCACAGAACTTACAGGGGAGGCAGTGAACGTAGAAATTCACCACACCCAAAGCACAGACCCAGAAATGACGTCTCGAGTGACGTCAAACCACCAGCATGATCTTGGACAAGAAGCATGAGGTAAAGAGCGGGAAGGGGCAATAAAGACGATCGTTAAGTATATCCCTACAGGCGCACTATAGCCTGTGAAATCAGCAACCTCCATGTCCTCCCCCCCCCCCCCCCCTTTTTTTTCTGGAACCACAAGAACTGTCAAAGCTTGTAGAAATTAATAGGGTTTTTCTCCACTGCTACGTTGTCCATTTCGTCCATGCTTCCTTTCTTGTTTCCGCCAGCCTCCAATATCCACGGTCTCTCTCTCTCTCTCCCAAAAAGTTGCCTCTGAAACTTCTCGAAAGTAAAATATCCTTGCTCTGAGGGTAGGATGAAACCCCCCCCCCCCCCCCCCCCCTTTACACCCCAACAACAACAATCTAAAAACAAGCAAAAAGCCTCACACAGGAACAAAAGGGTTTAAGTTGATATATTTTCTTGTGAAGTTAATATGCTTCAATTGGAGGCAAAAGAAGTTGAAAGCTTGCGTATGCACATGAGGAAGCAAGGGAAGGGAAAGGATACATGGAGGCTCTGTAAACACCCCCATAGCAATGAAACGCTTTTCCATTTTAAAGAGAGAAAAAAAAAAGAAAAATCTCCAGCGATCTCAGTCAAGTGTTATGTCGGCTACGTCAACAGTTTCGTCCTCTAACACACTTCACCTTTTTTCTTCTTTCTTTCTTTCTTTCTTTTTTTTAAACTGAAAATACCAGACTGTCACCGATTGTTTCATGACATGATATACTGAATCAATGAAATGTTGTCCAAAGTATCTCTTACACAAACATTCGATGACAAGGAAAACAGTTATGTTCGAAGTCAAGAGAGAGAGAGAGAGACAGACAGACAGACAGACAGACAGACAGACACAGACAGGCAGACAGACACAGACAGACAGACTGACAGACAGAGAGAGACAGGCAAATAGACAGGCAGATTTAATGTATGTGTATCTTGGGCCAGGATGACACAGAAAAACGAACTTATTATGAAAGGAAAACATTGTTGAAACCTGTGGCCCTATCACGTTGTCTCAAGCCATGCTAATCAGAAGCAGTAGTAGCAGCAGTAGCATTCTCACCAGTCACTTATCATGACGCTGTACAGGTTGTCTGATGTGTTGGGTTTTTGTTTGTTTTGATTTGGTTCTTTGTTTGCCTTTTTCTTGGTGATTTTCTCCTCTTTACTCCGAGCACACTGAGCGCTAGTCCGCTGGCCACACAAATCATTTTTGTCTGAAATAAATTGACTTTTGTTTTAACACTTACAAAACCCATTTACAAAAAAAAAAAGGTTCAATAATACAAAATATGAATTCGCTCTTATCCAAATGTCCAAAGTACACTTATTTTACAAGGGGAAAATCCCTAGGCGAAAAATGGAAATCAAAAGCGGGTTGAGCAACCGTATTAGTTTCTCCTGCCTTTCCTTATCGATCTCACACCTCAACACACACTGCTACATGCCGTAAATCATACCGACATGTATGGTTCTCAGCAAAACAGACCTATACCTCATACACAAGTAGTGTTTTTGTTTTTCCTCTTCGTTTGTTTGATTTTGATCGTCTCAAGTTGACAGTTTTATATCGCGTATTTTGCTCAGGAAAAGGGTGGGGGGCATTCAAACAGCAAAACACAGACCTCTCGTTTCACACCTACCTCCCCCCCCCCCCCCCCCTTCCCCCTTCCACGTTACACACACACCTCTCTTTTCTTCAGACGTTGCATTCAGCACTATACCCTCCCCGCTAAAAGTCTCCCAAACAAGACACTATGTCTTCCTTTTTCTTCTTCTTTTTTCCAACTTTCAATACAACATAGATTGCTGTCAATGGCAGTATGTGACAACTAGTAAAAGTCAAACTGTCAGGTTCTCATACGAACGTCTGCGCGTTCTTCCGACAAGCACGGAGCAACGCGTGAGAATGTAAACTTTGATCTCGTACAAACCTTAAGGAGAACAATAAAAAGTGTTTGGCTTCACACTGCCTACAACACTGTAAAGGGATATCGTATTTCTGGGCGTTGGGGGAATGGGAAGTTTGGGACAGATAAGTTCTTACCTGTCCAAACTTTCTCTCTCTCTCTCTCTCTCTCTCTCTCTCTCTCTCTCTCTCTCTCTCTCTCTCTTGTGTTACTTAAAAACACGCACACGCGCACACAGAAACAGATCTAGACAGAGAGTGACATAGAGGTAAAAAGAGAGAGAGAGAGAGAGAGAGGGGGGGGGGGGGGGAGGCACTGCTAGCTTAACAATAGCCGCCCATCAACTTATTCATAAACAAAATGGATCCTAGAAACAAGCACTGATGGTATAGATGATCAATAGCAAGCATCAATCACCATCATCAGATTTGTCATCGTCTGTTTGACGGTCATTGACAGCTTTCGTGATTTTTATGCAGCAGATTTTTAATTCAACTGAATTATCTTTTGTACAAACTGTTTCTGTTCTCTATTCATTGTCTAGGATCACATGAATTATGTGATTCTCCATAACTACACATAATTAGTTCTGGCCTTTTACCACAACCATCACCACCACCCCATAAAGAGTTTGAATATTTAAATGCTATGATGAGCGACAAACAATTTTAAACACAAAAAACAGTAAACGATATCATACATAGTTCATTTATCTTGTCTTCAATTCAAATCATCTTACCTTCATAATATTTAGCATCTTCCCAGATCACGCTGAAGAATTTTCCATACTTGCATTCTAAGTCAGTCATTTCACATAAAGGCCATGGCTACATGGAACGAAGGAAAAGAAGAAAAAAATGGTGTCCTCACAATTGCTTACTATACCATGGTGCATACGATGGTCTGTTTCATGGCAGAGAGAGGTTTACTTTTTTGCTTTTTTCCCTTCTTCGGTGAACAACAAGGACAGACCACACAGTAATTCATTTCGTTCTTCACTGCATAATAAAAGGCACTGTTCGGACGTACGCGGATTCAAACTGTATATTGCACCAAAATACAGGGGAACTTATTCAGACACGTTAGTCACAAATCCTTAGAAGCTTCACAGCTCTTGCGGTTGGCAAGAATAACAGCTCTGGCACATTTCTTTCTGTGTAAATAGTAAATGTGACTGGCTTCTCGTAAACAACGTTGCTTTTTTACTCCACAGTTCTAGGCTTGCCTCTAAACTCACCAACGCCTGTTCAATTAATGGTCTTCAGACAGGGAAAACAATGACACTTCGATCATGACACGCGCGGGCCGGGCCATCTTCAATGGTTAGTTTAGAGGAGTATACTGGGTTGGCGTCTTTCCAGGTCTGAAGAAGGTTTTGTGATCGTTCAGCCTATGCACTGTTTAGAAGAGGGTTTTGTGATCGTTAAGCCTATGCACTGTTTGGGATAGATCTCCTTCTAGGTCCTTAAATACAATTAAGTACTCATGTTGCGACAATCTTGTGTTCCTCACTTGTTATCTCAGACTTGGCTGCACACGCCTATGACGAATTGTGGCCCTGTGTGAGCCATCATACAGTTTAGCAGCCCATGAATGATCACATTATGTCCACTGAATTACCAATGTAAATTCAAACCGTTGGTTAAGCGTACATCCACTTCAGCATGTGCAACACAGTGAAACAAAAAAAAATAGCGCTCTGAAGTCTGAAACTCTACATAACCCATACTTTGTACATTCACAATGCCCGTACTTTCCACACAGCATTTTATAGCGGGAATATAAATCTGGTCCAGTTCGGTTTCTTCATGTGAACCCTCCAGTAAACCTTCAATTACAGGCTGCGATAGATTACCCCCACCCACTGGGTCGATCAAGCTTACCCACGTGTTATTATCGATATTCGTCTGCTGCCAGCCTGAGACCCCCCTTTCCTTGAGTTTTCAATGTGAAGTTAAGCAGACAATGGGGATATCGACAGGCTGGACAACACAAGCTACAGCTAAAGTTAGTTTCACACTAACATTTAATCGATGATTCGGGTTGCGGAGAAATGGTGCCCATTGTGTAAAAATACAGTGGAAGTGTTACCTGGTGGTCCTGAAGTTTCTAGCAGAACCAGCATTCGTGGGTACATTAGTGTGTGGTCACGCACAAGTTGCGTTATCTATTATCGATCAGAATCAGACAGCAAAAAAGAGGGGGCAAAGCCAGCTACTAGCTCGAGAAAGAAGAATGTAAATAATGACTTCCCTTCGATGGGAAAGAAGATAGGGATACTCTGTTTATCACATTGTGAATCTTTAAAGGGTTCCTTACTTCAGTGGCACCCAACTGCTTTTTTTTTTTTTGCTTTACAAACTTCAGGGTGAGAGTATTTTCAGTTCCTGTATGACTTCTTGTTGTTTTACCGTGAACTTTTACTACTTCACTAGTCCCTAAAAATGAAAAAGAAAGCAAGTACAAACATGCAAGCCTGACCAACACTTGAGAAATAGTATTGACTTGACTGATTTATCTTCTCCCCTAGCTCCTTGAGGAGTCACTGGGATACTACATTAAAATGTTCTGGCAGTGTGTCTTTGGAAAGCTACAGCTGACGGAACCCATCCCTCTCCCGTCGAAACTGCATTAGTAGAAGTTTCATTTACAATTACTTCTGTCATTTTATGCTGTTTTTGTTACTTGCTTAGTCCTTAAAAAAAGGTTTTAAAATCCTCATTTACTTATTGTTTCAATTATTATTTTGTGTATTTCGTGTTTAATTTTCTTTTTTCCCCATAAATTAGCTTTGCTGTTAGCATACTTCATTTATGTAAAAGCAGAGGTATTACTCAAACAGGGTCTCTCGACATTCTCTGGAAATTGTATACCTGAAATGTACTATGTTCTATCACTTTCTTTGTTTCTGCCATTTTTTGATGTGTTGTTGTCCCAATTGTTTTTCTTAACTTATTTCTTCTTTGCTGACACATTTATCGTTATTTTTTTTAAAAATTATCTTTTTTTTTCCTTTTTAATCGTCCGGATTTGAGATGGCCGTCTTTACACCTTCAGGCAAACCAAGAGCTTTCTCGAGCGAGCAAGCGCGCGCGCGCGTGCGTGCGTGCGTGCACATGTGTGCCTTAGATATAAGTCCGTGGGCAGTTTTAGTACCACGATAGTATATAATATGAGAGAGATAGAGAGAAAGCTAACAAAATTATTTGTTTGTTGAGTATCAGATACAAGTTACAACGCAAACCATTGTTATTCTACATTTCTCGACCCTCCACACTCCTTCCTTTGCCTTTGCTCACCCTTTCTCTAAAAATAATGCCAAAAACATATTATCATAAACTGTTTCTTACATTACACTTACAGACAAAAAGATTATAAAAGAAAAGGTACCTCAATATGTCATCCAGTATGCTAACATTTCTAAGAAACCGGGACTACAAAAAAAAAATAGTGCAAATAACGCGATTGATTTACAAGAGAATTTGTTTGCGCACAGTCCCAGTACTGCACAACGGAGTTTAACGGGTCTGCCATGACGCAATGCAGTGCAAGATGTATCGAACATGCAACAATACCCCGTTGACCGTAGCAAATCGGTGGATGAGTATTGGGCAGACTGGCATTGTTAACTGCAAACAGGGCTCAGGAAACTCCAATTATCGTTTCATCGATTTACATCTGGGACGTGCACAGGGGAGCGTGCGACAGATAAACTGAGAGGATACATGTAGAGAAGGAGATGACGGAAATGGCAATGGACAAAGTCAAGGGAAACTGGAGAGAAGAGAGAGGAGAGAGAGGAAGACAGAGAGAGAGACAGAGAGAGAGAGATGGATCTAAAGCACAGTATTTACCTATCATAAAGTGATGAAGTATGTATGCACTTTAAAATGTTTAACCAACCAAAACAAGTCGATAACATCCTGTTTCGCCAACACTGTTGGTTGGAGTTATTAGCGCGCGGTAGGGGGGAAGGGGGCGCTTTGGGTTTGTTTGCTTTGGCTTTGTTTTCTGTTTGTTTTTGTATTATGGGGAGGGGGGGGTAAGGAGTTGTTTTGTTTTGTTGTTTGTTTGTTTTTTATTTTTGTTGGTGGTGTTTATTGGTGTGTGCGTGGTGTTTTGTTTTGTTGTGGTGTGCTTCTTTTTGTTATTCTGTTTTATTTGGGGGGGGGGGGGGGGGGGCTGTTTGTTTTTTTGTGTGTGTGGAGGGGGGGGGGGAGGGTAGCTGCTGTTTCTTTTTGTTTTGTTTTGTTTTTTTTTTGTTGTGTGTGGTGATAATTTTGTTGTTTTTTGTGGTTTGTTGTTTTTTTGTTGTTTTGTTGTTTTTGTGGGTTTTTGTTTTGTTCGGGTTTTTGTTTTGTTTTGTTTTTTGTTGTTGTTTTGGGTGGGTTGTTTGTTGTTGTTTTTTTTGGGGGGGTTGTGTGTGGGTTTTTTTGGGGGGTGTAATTAATCTCCCTCTTCTAATCCTCCAGTTCTAAGCTAGCCGTTCTCTACCTCTGTTTACCGTAACCTTCAACCCCATCCCATCCCCTAAACAAGCACCAAATCACAGGGAGGTTCAAAACTTAGGTTATAATTCACATAATATCAAAGAATAAAGTGTGTGTGTGTGTGTGTTTTGTAAAATGCGAGTCAATGCACTCGCGTTGTCTGTGTCAGTAAAACGAGCTAGGCTAAGACGAGACGGCGTGTCACGTGCATCTGACAACCACCATATTCTGCCCAGTGCTGGGAGCGCGGGAAAGATGGATGGAGAGTGTCATTTGGCAGAAACACGACACGGTAAGGAAACGTTCGTTCTAAAATGGTTCGTACACGTCTTCTTGGGCTGAACGGAGAACGAATAGATTGTATAAGGGCCTGCATTTCTTTTCTCTTCCCCCTTCATAAAATTAATGTACATGTACGTCTGCTTCGAAAATGCTCACTGAATGTCGAAGGCCTACAAGTACAGGTTTCCTGATTATATTACCAATGTATATAATCCTAATACCACGATCTAGACCTACTCTCTTAAGCCCTCTTCCCGGTTGCTTATGTACTACTAGACAGAAACCAGTTAAATGCATGCAGAGACTTTCCTCTCACTCCTCAATGCAATAAATTTTACGACAACCACTCTGAACTCGCGGTGTTAAAATAAACAAAGCAGGTCTGTGACATGTGACCAATTTACAACTTGTGGGGCATGCCTTGATCCGAGTTTGCCAGCTCGATAATAACGCCTGGCCCTCCTTCTCTCGCCCATTCCCTCTCTTTCAGAGACTTGTTCAGACATGCCGATCATTATAATCCGCATTCCATGTACGCTGGTCACTAAGTCTATAGTCTGTCTTCGAATGTGTCGCGCAGTTTCTGGTTTATTGTTCTCTAGGATGGTTGGGATTTGTCATGTTTTCTTTGTACATACACAACACTATGCAACTGTGGTTCTTTCAGTGGGTGTGTGTGTGACTGAGTGTATGTGTGTGTGTGCCTGAGTGTGTGTGGTGTAATGGAGAGGGAGACAATAGAACTTAGAAGACAAATTCATGTATTCTAAGAAAAACTGATAAGCCTAATCATAGAAATTAGAAGGCAATTTCATGTGCTCTAAGAAAAAATTGATAAGCCTAACCACAGCCACTGAGTTCTTTTTTGTTTTATTTTGTTTGGTTTTCTTTCCTTTGTAGGGAGTGGTGGTAGAGGTGGTGCTGTTTTTGTTTATAGTTTTTATTTTGTTTATTGTGTGTGTGGTTTGTTTTTGTTTCGGTGGGGGTTTTTTGTTTATTTTTTGTTTGGTTGTGGGTTTTTTTGGTTTGGTTTGGGGGGTAGGGTTGTATTGATTTGAGGTTATTTGGAGGGGGGGTTGTTTATGTTTGGTTGTTTCTGTAGCATTCCTGTTTTGTGTATTTTTTGTTGTTTCTGTAGCATTTCTGTTTTGTTTATTTTTTGTTGTTCATTTTTTTTTGTGTGGGTTGTATTTTTCGGCGGGGGGAGGGGGGTAATGCCAATCCCAACTCAGATTAAGCTCTAAATCATGAAAAAATTAAATCATAAACATAATTCTTCTCAAATGGATTTTGATACAGCACCAAAGAAAGAAACTGGCACAACAGCGTGTGTGCGTGTGCACACGTGTATGTGTGAGTGCATGCGCGCGCTTGTGCATATATATATAGATATATAGTCCTTCGGATGAGACTATAAACCGAGGCCCCGTGTGCGAACGCATGCAGAACATCTTGCGCACACGTTAAATCCTGTTCTGCTGTTCGAAAGAGTAGGCCATTGTGTGCCGGTGGGAACAGATGACAAAATTAAAAAAAAACCACCCACATACACACATAAAAAAAAAAAGTCATCTGAGCGCTTTGATTTGTTGCTTTACAAGATTCAGCGCTATATAAATTCCATACATTAGATATATATATATATCATATGCGTAGAGGCACATGTGCATCATTTGCTATGAGTTGGTCAGGCTCACAGGCTCAACACCTCTTTCACTGGAATTTTTCTTTGAATATATGTATTGAATGTCTTTGAAAAGTTACTGAATGTTAAAGCCAGTTTTAAACAAACCACAACAATACCTCCATAACTTAAAACTGGTTCAGTTGTTGGCATTTTTAACTTCTATCTCCTCATAACTATTAAACTTGTTAAAAATACGAGAAACCCAAATAATATTCAACAATGAACATATTCATGAAAATATTGTTTTATGTTTCACTCCCTAATTCTAGCTTGTTCCAAATACTGAAGTGGCATTGATGGCTAGTAACAGAAACAAGACCTTGTGTATTTATTTTGTTTCATCTTAAACATAAATTATTTTGACAGGATCGGGTAGCTCTGCAGTAAAGTTTAGAAATTACTGAATTAAAAAATATTTATATTTTATGTCATTAGTGAAAGGAAGAAAAGAACAGTCTTGAAACTTTTCAAAAACCATCAGGAGTAGTCAGAAAGTTTATTTTAGTTAAATAAACTATCAATACACTATACAGACAATAACATCATTCAGTTTTTAAAGTCTTGGCAGGTTTTTCCACAGTCTTTTTTTTTAAATTAATATTTGATGGAAAGTACTCTTGCATGTAATATGCAGCTGGCATTATTTCTATAACTGGATGCCAATGGACCTACACCCACAACCACATTCTCTCTCTCTCTCTCTCTCTCTCTCTCTCTCTCTCTCTCTCTCTCTCTCTCTCTCCCTCCCCCTCCTTCCCTCCTCCCCCTCTCTCTCTTTCTATCACACACACACACACACACACACAGACCATGTACATACATGTAAATTATATTATAAACACATGCACACACAGTCTCTCTCTCTCTCTCTCTCTCTCTCTTCTCTCTCTCTCTCTCTCTCTCTCTCTCTCTCTCTCTCTCCTCTCTCACACACACACCACACACACACACACAAATACACTCATTCACTCACTACTTATAACACCCACACCCACACTCACTCACTCACTCTCTAAGACCATTTGCATGTTTATAATTAATTACATGTACTGTGCATACATACTACATAGTCAATAACACACACACACACACACACACACACACCTTAAAATATATGTTCAAGGTGAGTAATGCTAGGCAATGGTTCAGGTCCACCTGGTGTTAGTATTGGCTAGTGTCCAGATTCAACATGTTCATTATAGGGTTGGCACACACTTTCCAAGTCTCAACATTATCCAGGTGTAAATTCTGTAAATCTCAAATTCTGTCCCTTACAGTCACACTCTTCCACTATTTTTCCTCCAATGTAAAATCATTTTAAGAAAAATGGCAATACCTGAACTTTCCGGGATACACAAAAATATACTCATAAAATGTCACTTACACTAAGGAAATATGTGTTGGGAATGTACATGTATATATATATCAGATTATCACACACACACACGTTTTCATGTTTTGTTTTATCTTATTTTGTGAGGTCTTGATTTCTTTTTATAAATTGTTTTCCTCATATATATTCATTTTTGTTCTTTTTAACAGTCACAGATTAACACTGTCCTTTGAATGCTTAATCATAAATATATACATATACTTGATTTTTTTTTTAAGAGGCCTAAGGGCATGATGAAAAAAATGGTGTAAACTTATCTTTTACCCTCAATAAAGATTATTTTGACTTGACACACAACTTCTAAACTAATGAATCAATGATGTATGCATTCATGCATCCACTAGATCCAGTTTTGCAATTTATCCACTTGGCAGATGTGTTATCAAAAGTTCTGCATTTGAACCCAATGTTTTGATAATAAAACCTCAGATGCATGTTATTTTTGCTTGGTATTAAAATGTATGTCATCTATACCACTGTGTACAACACACACACACAGGGCTTCGTCTAATATTACTAGAAGTGAACAGACTAAAATTGAAGTCAACAACAACAACACACAGGGCAATAGTCATATATATAGTTCTAAGCTCAATAGCACACCAACCAGAACCAGAGTATCATCCCATGGGAGAAACAACTTTTCGGTATGAGGCCCAAATCAAATGATGTGAGATCATCTGCCTGTTTTCCATTTTCTCTTTCTAGGCGGCCAGTTTTTAATTTACTTTTTTTCATAGCAGGCCATCATTTCATAATTACTTTTTTCTTTAAGTTTATGGAAGCAGAGAAAGTTCAATGTTCTGTGGTGGATGAAGGGGATGGGTTATGTCTTATGAACTGAAATTTAGCTTGAATGTGAACTGATTGCTCTGTATTATGTTACTGTTTCAGTCATACTTTACTTGAATAGACCAACATGAATTTTCATGTGTGTATAATAATGTGAGTAGGGGGGAGAGTGATTACAGAGAGAGAGAGAGAGAGAGAGAGAGAGAGAGAGAGGTGTGTGTGTGTGTGTGTGTGTGTGTGTGTGTGTGTGTGTGTGTGTGTGTGTGTAACTAATTAGGGGATTTTGACAACATGGCTATTGCATGGTAAAATTTACTATGTGTGAATCATATAAGATATGCACCATCCATGTATGCTTATTAACAGTAAAAAAAAACCCCAAAAAACTAATTCATTTACTATGAACACACACACACACACACACACACACACAGCTCATGCTAAATAATAAACATAACTGAAAAAATATTGCAAAACTAGTTTTGAATTTAAGAAAAATGAACTTTTAGTGTGACTAATCTAAAATGATATATGATGTTTACTGATATGTTGAAAAACAGAATCCAACTGATCATTTCTTTTGAACTTAGCCAAACTTTTAAAATAAAAAATAAACTGGACAAAAGTTTTATGTCACATGTTGAACAGTGATGGTAAAAAAGACATCCATTCCATGGCCTACAAGAGGAAGAGGGCATCAGAGAATGAAGGGAAAAGGGGATTGCTGTTTTTAGCACTGGAGACTTGTAGCAGCTGTTTCACAAAATTTCCAATTACACCGAATGAGGAAAGTTTCCCATAAAAATCAGGCTGAAACAGGATAATGGAAAGAGAAGTGGGTGACATGGAAGTGAGACAGATGAAAACACAAATGAAAGAAAGACTCAATAAGAATGCAGACTACCAAAAACAAACATTTTTTATAATGGTAACAAATAATGTATATATGCCATGCAGACAGCCAGAGAGACCAAAAAAACACCAAAAAAGGCCACAAACAATATATCTTTCCTTTCTATTGTCACTGAACTTGAAACAGAGATGCTACACTAATTTTACTACCTGCATCAAAACCTTGTCAAGATATTATGTTTTTAGCTTGTTTGTTCTTTGTTTGCTTTTTTAAATGCTGCCACAGTTGTTTTTTTAAAAATCAGATAGAACTCCAAGGTTTACCAAGAATGAGATTTTTGTGTATGTATGTGATCAGTTTTTTCTCCCCACCATAATAGCAGCTGCATTCGGGAATCATTAAGTTGCATGACTGAGAAACCTAAAATGTGTCCAAACAAGATTACATCTTTTGCCAATCTTTGTGCATGTGTGTGGGCGTATGCATGTTGCTTGTATGTGTGTGTGCATGCATGAGTGAATATGTGGGTGGGTGTATCATAAGTTCTTCATTCTGCTATGCTTGTTTTATAGTATCCTTTTTCATATCATTTTAGCCTAATTTACAAGCTCATGACACACAGTTTTACTACTCACTTTGCAGGCCCTGAATGACATTCTGAATTCCGCCAGCTGCACCAGAACTTGCCATTCGTCCACCTACTCCACGTGGAGATTCAATCACAGACCCATCACTCAACTGGGAGGCCTGAGAACTGGAAGACCCACGACGATCCATCCTCAAATGTGTAGTAAGCACACAGCACTAATCACAACTGATCCCAGCAACAGCTTGTTAAGTGTAAATGTTGCAAGTCATGTGGGATGAATGAACATTGTCACTGTCCTAAATCCATCCGAAGCACGCTTGTCAAGGTGACGTCACATTTTCGCAGCATGTCAGTCCCAGCAACATCTGAAAACATGGAAAGTTGCCAGATTAATAATCAAGTGAAATAAAAGTGAAATTCTCTTTGCACAAAATCATACGTTGGTTGACTGAATAGATTATTCTTTTACTTTGGATTTTGTTTGTTTCTTTTCTAAATAAATGGTTTTAAGAAAATATATGAGCAATAAATTAAAATAAAATCAGATATAGCATTTCTACATCATTCCTTTTTTTTCATCAGTTATTCTTTTCCTTCCATCATTATTCCTTTTCTGAGGGCTTGTACAGTTTACTTACAAGCAGCCATAAATAATTTTAAAAGGTCAAGAAATATAAAAAAATATATATATATAAAGCATAGGTAAATATATAAATAAACTTAAAAATAAGATTTTTAAATGCCAATTTCAAACACATCTATTGTTTGGTTTCATACAGTATTACATAAATACATGTACAATCAAGCTGCAACAGTATGAATAGTGTGCATAATTAATAAATAAATCTTAGAATTGTAGCTTGGTTGACAGAGCAAATTGATCTTTTTTCTTTCTTTCATTACTTTTCTGATGATGTTTCAGTTGGATAGATCAAAAGTTCTGTATCCTAGTAATAACATTTAAAGTAATAACATTTAAAACTGTTTCAGTCAAACTGTGTCCCAATAATACTAATAACATTCAAACTCTGTTTCATACAAACTGTTTAGATGAAAGCATTAAATAAAAACATATCATAATTGTGCATCTCATACAGAATGTAACAATAATAAAAACATTGATAGTTATCAAAAAAATATTTCACACACTCACTCCACACACACACACACACACACACACATCAGTTCCACCAAAATCAGTTCCTTCTGTTCCACTCCACTCAAGAAATCTTCCGACAATCCTTTACAGTGTCTAGCCTAGAAATAACTCGGTCAAATTTCACCAGGGTCAACAATAATCCATAATCATAACCTGCAGATCTGAAGGGTAAACAGCACACCCATTTACAATACTTCCAAAGTAAAGTACCACTCCCAGCACCAGACAATCCACAAGTCTGTCCCTTGGAACTGTTGACTCTATGACTGACCCAAGACTCAGTACTAGGGGAAGGGAGGCAAGCACAGATTGCTTGCTGACACTGCAGTTGTCTTGCCTGTCTGGTTAGACTGTTACTTCCAGAGCTCTGGAGAGAGAGAGAGAGTTTTAACTTTCGCTTCCAATGTTACTGAAAAAGTTCAGAGGGGTTTTTACTTTGACATAGAATTAAATTCAAATAAAAACCTTTATTTTTTTCCAATTTCATTAACCCTAAATGACAAGTCACACAAATATCACCTTTTTATTAATTATGTAAGAATTAGTTTGTGTCGATTTTGTTTCAGATATGATTTGAGCTATGAACTGTATAGAGGAATTTACAAAATTACTGTGATTACAGCACTATGAATGAACAAAAGCAAAATGGTTTGTGTGTGCATGTGCATGTGCGCCATCCCTTCTGTGGCATATATATGTGACTCTTTTCTCTCTTTTTTTTTGTAATTTGTAAGTTTATGCATAAGCATGTGAGTGTATAGGTATGAATGCGAGCTTAAAACATTGTTATTACCTAGAAATATGTACCATGTCTCTTACAGTGCACATTTATATAAAACTGGTGTATGTTAAACATACGATCAAACAATTCAAAGACTCAGATTTATATAAATGTTAATTTTAATTGTATTTGAGAGAGAGAGAGAGAGAGAGAGTGTGTGTGTCTGTCTGTCTGTCTGTCTGTCTAGTCTGTCTGTCTGTCTGTCTGTCTGTCTCAGCAAGTCAATGTCTGTCTGTGCAAACATGTATGCATTTACATAGGCATGCAAGTTTGTTTGCATGAGTATACCAAGAATGTGTGTGAGCAAAATTAAACCATGATCTTTCTCACATGTTCCCTAACATATTCTACTCAAGTGCTTAAATTGTTTATTAAAACCATATAAGCTGGTGGCATAAAGTGTAACAAAACTGAGGACGGGTAGAGTGATGACAACCCAATCAGTGAATTACATTAAACATGTTTACTTATTTCAGATTTCAGATCAGTACCAAGAACCCCAAATACAAATGTAATTTTATGTTTAAATAGTACAAAGGTATATTTCTATGGATAAGAATGCATTTTACATGTTAATATACCATCTTTGATTAACTGCAGTAATTTGTTCTTTTTCCTGCATTGTTTGTTACTTCTTTGTTTTTCATTTTTCCTAACATCAATCCTCTCTCCATGGCTTTGTACCCACATACCACTCCTTCAAAAATGTCTAGTCCTTTTAAGGTATATAATATTTATATTATTAAAAACCTTGACAAGTATCTATCAGTAATTACCCATTCAGATACTGTTTATGTCACTATCAAATAAAGTGTGGTTCTAATTCTAGTGACCAAGCTACCATTTACAACATTATAACCAGTATCACAAGATGTGAAAATGACCAGTACTGTGTAAACGAACAAAAGAACCCCAGGCGGCGTGTATGCTGACCACTCTTACAATAGGAGAAAAGCTGGTTAGAGTAGTGCAAGGGAGTAATTCTATACACTTGAGTAAGTTCAAACCACGAATACTTAATCTCACAGATTACTGGAACCAAACCAGTATGCACATGACTAACTCGCTGAGCTTACAAAACAGTGTAACATGAAAAGAGTTGTGGACTGTGAGAAGGCCGTTACACCAGCACTCATTTAAGCTGCTCCAAATACCTTCAAAAGCAATAATTAGTCCTTACACTGGGTTAGGTCATTATGCATTTTTTCCACCCCATCCCAACTTAACCTATCCTGTACTTACAGTTGCACCCACACATTATTCCATCTAATTTTATTTTAGGTATCTCATGATAGTTAACAAGAAATATGTGCCCATCCCCAGTTAAAAAATAGATATAAAATAGAAGTCTGCTATTATTCAGTACCTTAAAATAGAAGTCTGCTATTATTCAGTACCTATCACTATTATCATATATGCTGTCATCTCCAAACACCTACTAATAGATTTGAGTAGAGTAGCCGAACTTTAAATCATGCTTGTTAAAAATATTTTTAAAAATTTAAGCCTGCTTGTTCTTTTACGAAATCATATTCTGTCACTTAAATTTACTGATTTACCCTCAGAAGTCTTTACTGTCAGTGTCATTACATAAATCAGTAACTTAAAAAGAGCAAATATCGGAAATAGGGGATTGTTGTTGTTACTTGAAATTATAAATAACTTGTAACATTTACTAGTGCTTTAAATCAATGACTAAACTTCTAACTGCATCTCGAAGACAACTGATATGTGCTTGTGTGTGTGTGTGTGTGTGTGTGTGTGTGTGTGTGTGTGTGTGTGTGTGTTAACACTGATCATCTAAAACACTGACTTCACAGTCTGTTTACAGTAAAGAAGAGAAAAATATCATTTTCTATTATCAAGAACAAAGATCTCAAAAGAAACACAATGTTCTGCATCACATGTAAGAAAAGCATCTGTCCTATTCAACACTTCTAGGGATGAAACTAGTAAAACCACTGAACTTGCATGCTTCAAGCGTAAAAACTGAAGAATGAATTTTCTCCAGTCTGAACACAACATCACAGCAAAAAGTACTTCAAAAGGAAAGGAGGGGAGAAAAAGCATAACAAGCTTCCTTTCTCTGTAACGTGAGACAGCTGACACAGTTCCCACATCCATCCCTATCCTGCACAATTCAGCCGGTGTTTACTTTACCACCTGTTCTGAGAAAATCTAAGTCACTCTTATTATGGATAGAACATGGAAAGACGAAAAATAAAAATAGATATTCAAATCAAAATATGTGCTGATGAAACAAACTTGACACTGATTTTTTTGACAGATTCTAAATTTCCATATAATTCATGTAAGGATACAGGAAACTACAAAGAAATATCTGTTAAAGAAATTAGATATTCATTCAATCTGCTTATTTTGATACCTCTTCATACAAAAACTCAGTTTTTGTCATTTCCAATACAGCAGGCACAAACTGATTAAGAGCCTATGCTTCTTTTTACATGATATGCTTCTCAAAGACTGAATAAAGTCTAACCAACTGAACAAAAATGGTGGAAGCTGGATACCCAAACTGTAGGGTGCAATTTTTTTCTTCTATTTAAAAAAAAAATTCTGCCATAACTTAAGAGCACGAAATCAGAAAGTAAAATCCTTTGAGTTCAGTCCTGCATGGACCACATCCAGGATCCACAGTTCTTGATTCATAATCGATATAAAAAAATCAACTTCAGTCTACAAAAAGCTTTGCATAATGAGCTGCACTTGTTGTACACTATTTGAACACATAGTATTCACCAAAGGCATAAAAATTATATAACTTAAGTAATAAATTGTTCCAAAAGTCACAAAAAGTGTTTTCTGAACAAAAATACAGTTAAAACATTTCAAATGTTTCAATTGTCACCTTTCTGTGTCTGCTTCCTATCTTTAGCAGCCTCAGCTATTCCCTTTAACATAGAAACTAACTGACTGATCTCTCTCTCTCTCTCTCTCTCTCTCTCTCTCTCTCTCTCTCTCTCTCTCTCTCTCTCTCTCTCTCACACACACACACACACACACCACACAATGTATATCATGTTGCTGAGTGATGTGTGATAATGTAAGTTAGTGTCTAAAATATCAATATCACACACTGAAACCATGTACTGTGCAAATGTATTCGCTCAGTTAATTGTAGAACTAACCCAACAAACAGCTTATCCCCTGCATGAGATGTATACACTGATTAATAGTATTGCTTTTTTTTAAACTTAGTAAAGGCATTGAAGTCATACTAGTAATGGAAAGTATTTTCATTAACTTCAGTTATTTTATTTTTCTTAATTAGCATTATGTCTTGCACATCAAAATGTGTCCATAAATTTAGTTATCTGTTAAATTCAAGGAAAATGGAATAAGCACTCATGTGCTTCTTGGTGGTTGTTTTTTTTAAATCCAGTCCCTATGTGAATGCTCTTTGTAGATTTTGCCATATATTCCCTCCAGCACACAGTAGCACACAGTGACCTACTCTTCAAAAAGGTTGAACAGGTTTTAATATGTGCGCAAGATGTTCTACATGCGTTCACACACAGGATCTTGGTTTAAATACTACTGTACTATAGACTGGAGTCTCATCTGAAAGACTTTCAGGGAAGTGGAGTCCACACTGATGTTAACTCCAGGGGAAAAATCCTGTTCAACAGGTGTTTCAATGGTGGCTCAAACCGGGGCCTTCAGATTGCGAGTGCAACGCTCTAACCACCAGGCTATCCCCTAAGTGTGTGTGTGTGTGTGTGTGTGTTCCTCATTTTCATGTTTTGGACTAAAAATGACAATAGGCAAAAGGGGCAAGAGTATGGGTACATGGGTGGGTGCCTATGTGTATGTGTGAGTAGCTTAGGTAATATAGGATGCTGACATAGTGCACAGAAACACAGCTATAATTACCTTTCATAACACTCACTTTTTTTAAAATTAAAAAGTAGTTACCATAAACAAGATTAATTTCATTTCCCACTCTTTCAGTCTCATTTAGGGTAACCTTACAATGATTCTGAGAAATGGAAATGGAACACACAAGGAAGCCTCCCCTTTCATTATATAACAAAACCTATCAGAACAAGAACTCTCTCTCTCTCTCTCTCTCTCTCTCTCTCTCTCTCTCTCTCTCTCTCCTCACCACACACTCACACACCACACACACACACACACACACACACACACACACACTCACTCACACACACACACATACACACACACACATACACTTGTGTTGGTCACACTTTTTTTTATGTAGGCATGTGCCTGTTTCTGATCACACATCACAAACTGTTTCTTTATGCTCTAATTATATAGCTTCCTGTAACCCCTCTCGACTATTTCCCGTTAGCACTGTATGCGCCGCATGCACTTCTTTCACTGCTGTTGAATCATAATGTACGCAGACACCGCACACTGAAACTTCCACTGTTCCAGTGCGCGATTGCGATTTTGGGTTGTTCTTTTTACAACCAACTCGACCAAGCTCTCTCAGACATTATGTTCATCTCTTTGTGGGTGACGACAATATGTATTGATGATAAACTAGCACACGTGTATTCATTTACAGCCTCACCGCTAGTGGCCAAAAAAGAAAGCAGCAAGCACTGGCTTGTTGATTGTAAAAACAGACCTACAGCACGCAAAATGAAAGTTGCTGTCTAGCTCACAAAAGACAGCCTTCGAGTTACACGCTACTCAAATCGGCGATCGCCAGAATTTCTTCAAGAAGCTAACGTACTGCACATCCCTCATCTTCTCCCTCATGCTTCAGATCCTAAGAAACATCGGCGGTGCCAGATGTGAAACTCAGCGTGAAATGGTTCCACGCAACACACAGCTGCCCCACAAACTTGACAAAGAAGCCCCAACATCGTATTCGTGCTAAGTTTCGTACACACATACATACACTTCCAGCGATCAATAATTTCAAGAAAACTTGTAGGCATAAAACTCTCCTACCACAAAATTCTTGTGGAACATATGATCGAGACTGCAACTCGCAACAGGCACGAAAAGTTAGTGACCCACCTCAATACTGCCATATCAACACCGTTGCCGCAGACGCCAACTTGTCTTTCCAGTGGCTGCGCGCGCCACTCTCAAGAGCGAGAACTGTCAGCAGGCCGCCCTCTAGCGGGCCCAGGGTCTGTGGAGGACCGCCTGGGTTTTTTTCTCAACAAGCAGAACACCACCTTTCAAAATTCTTTTGTGCGCTTCAGCACACACAGCGCGAGTTCGGCAGATCAGTTTAAAAATCAAAAATGGTTTAGTGTGTAGTTCTTTAGCTCCGTGTCAGTTAAAGGCGGACGCGGCAGCCTTGGCATGAATGGCACATTAATGAACTTGCGTGCTCTGTCGGTGTGTTTGTGTGTGTGTGCGGGCGCGTTTGTGTACGGTACGCGCGCGTGCTCGTCCGTCCGTCGCACGTGTGGATGTGTGTGGTGTGTGGGGGGGGGGGGGGGGGGGGGGGGGGGGTCGGAGAGGAGAGAGAGTAAAATCAACATTCCATTTTAATAGTTACTTATGTATGGATGTTGCTGTATAACTTTAGACCTCGTTTTTTCTTTTTGTTTTTGTTAAATATAGGAGGGTGTGTTGTTCCAAACAAACATCATACAGGCCCACCCACCCCCTGCAACTAACATATTAAAATTTAATCTCTATACTTTATAGAGATTAAACTAGATGACAAAATTGTTCACTGACGTGAAGTGGCCAAGCTCACAATAACTGTATCAGTGGTGAGACAATCCTTGCAACTATTGCTCTTGTCCCTCACCAAACGCGATTGCAGCTCAATGGTTTCCGTCAAGTGCCATTAGAGGAGGTGTCACAGTAACTGACAACATGCATAGCGCACTGGGCGTTGCCGAGTGTTCAGTTACGCAAGATTGCCTGGTTGGGATCTCGCTGTTTGTCTGATATCCTGGGATGCTTTTCCATTAGGTGTCGGTGCTGCTGAACGATATACTATCACTGATAGTCTGTAGCAGTGTTGACACAGCCAAATGTCGTTGTGTTAACAGAAAGGTCATTTTTGTGTCCAGTCCGCCTCAGAGACACTTTTCTTCACTTGCATGATGATCAGTGAAGATGAGAAAGATGTAAAGATGCTGCTATATAAGCGCATCAGTTTTGAGGCTTATTGACAGGGCTGTAGGCCTACTCTACGCTTCCAGTCATAATATATCCCGGCGTCAACCGGCCCGAGAGATACAGACACCCGCAGTGTTGGTCAGGTAATTGAGCAACACTCTCAAACTCGCATCCGTAAAGTGGATGAAGCTCGACTGTGTGGTCCCAGTCTTTCCAATGAGCCCATAGCAAACTCACTCTGGGTAGGAGCCAGCCGGAGTCTGAAAAAATATCCGTGCTTCATAAGGGGTTCGAACCAGTCTGTAACACAAGGCGCTAATACTGCGCTATGGCGGCTGGTTCAAATGAGGTTTTATATAGTTAAGGTTGAGAGTGTTCGATATTTGAGGGATTGGTGTGTGTTTATTATGAATTTGCAGTAAATGTTCACGTCAGTTTTGGTTTTTTATAAAATTGATTAAACAAGGCAATCGTCCTGATTAGTGTGGTATGGCCTTCGTTGTATGTGGGATTATTAGCTATATAACGGTGCTTGAAATTTAGTTTCAGTTTAATTTTGCTTTTTTGTCAGAGGCATCCTTCAAATTTATTTGCAGATCATTTATTTTTTCTTTCAAGCATTGCAAATAATGCTTGTTAAGTGTGTTCCATTTTTATTTCATTCTCTTCTTTTCCATAACCAGTCAGTACATGTTTCTACTGTGGTTTGACACTGTCACTCATCAATCATCATAGATGGAATTGACAGGTATGTCATAATCGGCGATATAAGTTTTATCTGACTATAGCGCTGACATGGCATTCGTGATCACTTGGGGCTCTGAATTTCTGATAATCAGAACTCCTCCTTTTTGAGAGTCTAACCTCTGTTGACAAATTTCATAAGCACACTATACAATCTTTAGATATGTTATTAGCACACTATACAACCCTTAGATAACTCGAGTACACCCCCCAGTTGAAATAGCTGTCAATGCAGTCAGTGCCGGCAAAAGCCCTACTAGGGGTCTGAGTATTGCACGCTACACTGAACATTTAGAGTGTGGTGATCAGCACAGAATGGGCATTGAGAAACCAGGACCACTGTTGACAGGGTCACCCAGTTCAGAGCTTCCCTCCACTCTCCTGGACGTTTTCATAAAGGGCTGTGTAGACGTGTGAAAAAAGGTAGATGTTGGTATCAATACTTATTTGATAACAATAATAAAGCAGTGATGATGAACAGGAAAATCTGAATCTTGCTGTTTAGGAGGTCATTAGATTTTGATCTTACTGTGTGTTCATGCATTACGCGGCACTTGTGGTTGGATTTGCGGCGTCTTCGCTGTCTTTCCACTTTGACCAAGACGAAAGACTTCTTCTCATTAGCTGTTTGTTCATTGAGTCCAAGGTGATTTAGACATATCTACCTACAACTTAGTCTACCCTTTTGCTATAAAAAAATCATTGAGTACCAGGTAATCAAACAATATTTGATGGACTGAAAAGATAGCCGAACAATTACCTGAACATCACTTATGCACATTTTAACGAAATACAATATGTATGTTTGTCCGTCGTGTCCGACGATGACCTCCAAAACAGCAGAGGAGGCAGCTGCTGTTTTGGAAACTGGGCAGAAATTTGATTATAGTTGAGATGCCTTGCCCACAGCACATCCCCACTCTCTCGGCCAAGTGGGCATAAGGACAGTCAGCGTTGGAGATGCTCTCCAAAGGCCAACCAGCCCCCAGGGCTGCAGCACATAAGGACTGTGCGAGTCAAGCCTCCTAGTCAGAGAGTCATAGTCGATCACTAAAGACTAAGCTGTAAAGTGGAATTCCATAAGTGGGAAAGCCACTGGTCATACAGCCTCTCACCTTGCTGTTGCCCCCAGCGTCAATGGTTTAATCAAGAACTATGATAAAGCCCAGAAATACAATATAGAGAGAGAGGGGAAGACGGAAAGCTGTGTCAGTTACTGATGAATGGTAAGTGCCCAGACCTACATTGAAATGACTTGTATTTAATATGTTATGCTGAAACTGTCTCCAGCCACGACAAGCTCTTAGCACAGCTTACTAGCTTGCTCTCTCCTTTAAAGGAGAAAACACATCATGGTGAAGATGCAACAGCAACATTAATGTAGACAGGTGTCCACTCTTATCGGGGATGCAGACAAAAGGTGTGGCCACGGTAGGCTACTTGTTCAGCTGAACCAAAAGCAAGCTGGACTGTAACTATGAGGCCGAGAACTGGAACAGACTGCGGCACTTTCTATCACCTTTAGAATGATGTATAGCAGACCATGAAAACAAGACGGTTGACTTTAATCATTATTACATTGTCATCATTATGACCATCAGTACCATTACCATTATTATCATCATATGTATTGGTAGTTGTGATAATGTTGTTTATTACGTCGTTGTGGCTGTATCATGGTTATGGTTAGCTTCTTGAAGCCCAGCTGATTTCTCTCAACTGTATCAGCGGAAGTCGGAAACCGCTGATGCCGCAGGAATGCTGTGACTTCAACCATTGGGCACAACAAGTCTCTACATTAATTTTGAAAGTTATCAAACCTGAGGTATTAGCTCATTACCCTTAGTGTGAGCCTACCTTACCTCATGATGAATTTGAAGCTGGAGAAATCAAACTAAACTTGATGAATAATCTCTAAATTATCTTAAAACACACATGGCGCACATGAAGAGTAGGCCATTGTGTGCCAGTGGGAACCGATGGCAAAATTTACAAGACTGCATACACACGGGGACTGGGTTTTAAAAAAGCACATGAGTGCTTATTCCATTATCCTCGAAATAAAAGAATAAAACGAAATAAAAGAAAATGAAGTAGCAGCAAACAATTTTTTACATATTCAAGGGGAACCAAAAACGTGACAAACGGCCTAATCATTGTGACCCAAGTGTGTGCGGGCGCGTGTGTGTGCCTGCGTGCGTGCATGTGTGCGAGCAAGGTGACAGACAGACAGAAACAAGGCTTACAGAATGAAAGAAATTCTGACTCGACCACAAAACATGCCCACGTTCACCAATAAAACGAACAGCAGGCCTACCGAAAATTTCCTCAACAAAACCTGATAGATCGAACGTGAAAACGATACGTGAATATCCTCCAACCCCCTTTTGTCCTCCCCCACACCCTCATCTCCCCTCCCCACAGGCAATCTTTCCATTGTGTACAAGCAGGCAGAGATAAGCGAGTTGTGCTATAACCAGTCACACAGGCACACACACACACATACTCACACACATATAGTTCCCATACCCCTGCAGTCGACGTTTTACTTGATCGTGTTGAAAGAAGGGTTAGGCCTACATATACTTCTTCAATCTATCTTTCTTTTAACCTCTAACAAAGTCTAACCTGTACAAGTCCTTCGGATGAGACTATAAACCGAGGGGTCCCGTGTGCCAACGCACGCAGAAGAACGTCTTGCCCACATGTTAAAAACCTGTTCCCCTTTTCGGAAGAGTATGCCATTGTGTGGCAGTGGGAACGGATGACAAAATTTACAAAACTGCATACACACAGGGGCTGGTAAAAAAAAAAAAAGCACATGACTGTTTATTCCATAATCCTCGAAATAAAAGAAAGACTAAAAGTCACGATTCTCTTTTCGTCAGGCTCAGGATACCAGAGTTGTTGGTAAGGCATGAAGCAAATACGAACAAAACAAAAAACCCAAAACACCCTTCCCCTTCCCCCTCCCCCCCCCAAAAAAAATCAGCAACAACAAAACCTAACCAAAAACAAATCAAAACCCAACCAAAAACAAAATCGCAACAAAACCTAACTAAACAAAACAAAATTAAACCACTAACCCCCCCCCCCCCCCCCCCCCAAACCCCCCTCTTCTTAAAGGTAAAGGAGTCCCATAACCTATAAGGTCGTAGGGGAGCGAGGCGTCAGAGACCTCACTTCTCTAGGGCCAGCATATTGAGGGCGGCGCCCATCTCCTCTCCCTCGCTGCTTTACCTTCCCTGACCCTAAAGAGGGCAGGTACCCATTTACAGCTGGGTGAACTGGGGGGACTGTACTGAAGCCAAGGCGCGCAAACGGTCACCCATCCAACTGGTAACCACGCTCGACGCTGCTTAACTTGGCTGGGGGAAAGCGAGTGCTCTGACCACTGAGCTATCCTGTCCCCCCTCTTCTTAAACCAAACGAAAAACCCCGGCAAAACAAACACAAGCAAGCAAATGAACAAAGGTACAGGCCCCAAGCAAACAGCATGAGCAGTGAGATGGGAACAGAGGAGCTGCTGGCTGCAAAGTGCCAGGAGAGTTATTAACGTCACCGAAACAGAAGCCAGAAAACACTGGCTGCCCCTACCACCACCACCAACAACAACAACAACAATATCAAACCAGCCAACCAATCAACCAACCTTAACCAAACAAACGAGCATTAAGGACCCTATAAATGAATAAATAAACAACACTTTGATCAACTTATAGAGCAAACTACGGAAGAAACCCTGTAACATGATGGCGTCAGACAGACGGAGACAAACGGGCAGAGAATTAAATTGAATTAATTTTATTTAAAGAGGGTTATGGCATGAGCAAACATGCTTTTTTTAACAACCAGCCCTCTAGGCAAAAAGAACACAAAACCCCAACAAAAAACCTCAGAACCAAACAACAAACAACATGTTTTTCCAAGAAAAAAAATCAAATCATCCAAAATGTTATGTACATAATATATATTTATTACTAGCTTACAACTTTAAAAACCAAACTGGAGAGAGAGAGAGAGAGAGAGAGAGAGATTTTACAAACATTATTAACAGAATTTCTAAAAAGCATCCAACCCTCCAACAGAGATGGAAACTGTGGCAGCTACACATAGACAGAAACAGAGTGAGGGGAAAATCTATATAAATATTATTTATAAGGTTACAGGTTAACTTCACGGGAATTGTTTGGGTTTTTTTTTAATGATTCTGATCAGTTATCTAGTATTCTGGAGATCGTGAACAAAGACGACTTTACAGACGACAAAAAGTCACAGACTCTGGCCACCTCCAACTTGGTATAATTTTTTTTTCCCATGACCACACAACACTTCTGCTTTCTGAAACATGATATTCGCAGTGTTTCACCAAGTCACCCAAATTTCTTCTTCTTCTCTGTCTCTGTCTGTCCGTGTGTGTGTGTGTGTGTGTGTGTGTGTATGTGTGTGTGTGTGCGTGCGCACGCGCGCGCGTGCCTGCCTGCCTGCCTGCCTTCTGTCTGTCTGTCTGTCTGTGTGCACACGTGTTAGTGCTTTTTAATCACATTATTGTGATAGCCCTGTATCATGCTTAGGTAAGATATGGTACTCCATCCATCGCCCCACCCCCCACCCCTCCCCATCCACCACCACCACCACCATCAACTTCCTTTTCCCAATAACGGAAGAAAGAGCGCCCCTGGAGATGCTCAACAGACTTAACTGCCCCTGCCAAGACCATAATGCGCTGTTTCTTCCCTCAGGCGGGTGTCTGCACTGAATCTGGAAAGGAAAAAGGCGCCAGGTTATTTTCTGTTTTGTCTTTTGTCTAAGACGTGTGCTTTTGAACGATTGACTATAATGATGCGCTTCTCTCTCTCTCTCTCTCTCTCTCTCTCTCTCTCTCTCTCTCCTCTCTCTCTCTCTCTCTCTCTCTCTCTCTCTCTCTCTCTCTCTCTCTCTCTCTCTCTCTCTCTCTCCTCTCTCTCTCCTCTCTCTCTCTCTCTCTCTCTCTCTCTCTCTTCCCTTCGTTTGTTTGGTGTGTGTGTGTGTGTACACACGTACATATCCTAGACACACGCATGCAGGCACATGAATTTGCAGGTAACAATATAGGCAGCTTCACAGGCATGCGCACACGTACTCGCTCAAGCACGCACATGTACACGCACGCATGCACAATACATACACACACGCACACGCACGTACATACACACACACACTCACTCACACACACGCACGCACACACACACATACACACACACACTCACTCCAATTAGGTGTGTAATTAAGCATTACCTTTGATTTTTCAAATACTAAAACAGTGCACCTGCTGGAGAATGTCCACACAATACTGAATTTCGTTGTTCATTATATTGCAAACAGTACTGTATTTCAATGCGCAATCTTGTACTGTATTCTATTCATTGCGTCACATTGTATTGGCTTGTGGTACAGTGCATTTCATTGTTCTTCAATAAAATGTATTATGCCCTCTCTTTTTTTTCCATTGTAAAGTATTATGTTGTTTTTTATTGCAAGATACTGTCGTTTCAATTTGTATTGTACTTTAAAGTCTAACACACTGTTACTTTATTAGCCCTGTATCATACTTAGGTAAGATATGGTACTCCATCCATCGCCCCCCCCTCTCCCCCCCCCCTCCCCATACAGACACATATTATATATAATCACAGAAAATTTCTCTGCTTGAAATTTTGAGCTGCTGCTTCTCAGGAGGAGCATCCTACCACCGCGCAAAGCCACCCACTTTTAATTTATTTTTCTTGTCTGCAAGTATTTTCTTGGAGAGTGGGGCTTTTTTAACCGAGTTTTTTTCTCTACAATTTTTGTTGTTGCAAGGACAATAGTATGTTAGTCCGTCGCTTTCGACGATGACCTCCAAAACAGCAGAGGAGGCAGCTGCTGTTTCAGAAATTGGGCAGAAATTTGATTATAGTGGAGATGCCTTGCCCACAGCACATCCCCACTCTCTCTGCCAAGTGGGCGTAAGGACAGACAGCGTTGGAGATGTTCTCCAAAGGCCAACCAGCCCCCAGGGCTGCAGCACTTAAGGACTGTGCAAGTCAAGCCTCCTAGTCAGAGAGTCATAGTCTATCACTAAAGACTAAGCTGTAAAGTGGAATTCCATGAGTGGGAAAGCCACTGGTCGTACAGCCTCTCACCTTGCTGTTGCCCCCAGCGTCAATGGTTTAATCAAGAACTGTGATAAACCCCAGGCGCTGACGGCTTGAGGACAATAGACAGGCGGACATGCGGCGGCATATATATATTACACACGTGCATACATACACATCAACTTACCTCTATTTCTGTACATAGGATGTACATGCATACATTCATAATTTATATTCCTATCTCTATCTCTCCCCGATTCACAAAGCCTCGAGTAGTGGTCTGGGTGCTAGTCTTTTGGGTGAGGCAATAAACTGAGAGCATGTGTCCTATGCACAGTTACTTTATTTTTATTTATTCTTTTATATCGAGGATAATGGAATAAGCACTCATGTGTGTTTTTACATTCAGTCCCCGTGTGTATGCGGTTTTGTAAATTTTGTCATCTGTTTCCATTTAGCGCACGTAAGATAACCCGCTGCGTTAAGCGAGTTATGTCTGGCAACATTCTGTGGAAAAAGTCACTCTCGTTGGGAAACAAATCCACTTGCAA
>CM054138.1:57380739-57388239 GCA_028751875.1 Rapana venosa
ATATTTTAATGAGGGTAATTGGATAAGCCAGAGGCTTTTTTACACCAGGCCCTCATGGGGAGAAAAGTGAAACAAACATGAATAAACCAATGAATCAACAAACAAGGTAATGTCAAAAAGCAAAGAAATGAATCATTCAAATTGTCATTCAATTATTGACTGAAGTCATGAAATCAATGAAAGACCACGGAAGTAAACCAATCGAATAAATAAACAAAACCAATTAAACACTGACAAACTCCCCTCCTTGACACCCCCCTCCCCTAAACAGACAACCCTCCCTCAAAAATCAACACACACACACACACACGCGCGCGCACGCACGCACGCACGCGCGCATGCACACACACACACACACACACACACACACTACGCGTACATATGCACAGACACGCAACGTGTGTGCGAGCTTGCGCAAATCACACAAATCGTCCTGGATACAATGTACATTTCCTCACATATCATAACAGCCTTATGTCATAATCATCAAAATACCATAACCACACATTACACCGTCAAAACCAAACAATGAACATTATTTGAAGCACGAAAAAAATAAACCACAGAGCATCAAAACACACCACACACACACACACACACACACACACACACACACACACACACACACACACACACACACACACACACACACACACACACACACACACACACACACACACACACACACACACACACATTTGCGCGCGCTTGCACGCACACACACTCACACACACAGAGTTCAACAAGCACGCTCACCCAGGAACAGACAGACAGGGAGAGGGGGGAGAGAGAGGGGGAAGAGAAAGAGACAGAGACAGACAGTCAGACAGAGAGACAGATAGACAGAGACAGAAAGACAGATAGACTGACAGGTAGGCAGACAGACAGATAGACAGACAGAAAAAAATCACTATAACTGTTAGGACTAAAAAGTAGATATGAACAACTCAGTTTCCCATGCTGACTGCCAAAATTGTTCTGGCACCCTAAAAAGTAATGACAGACTGTGTGAAGGCCGCGTCTGTGTTCCCATGAGTCGGATTTCAACATGAACTCATGGGTGACTCAGTTGTGTCTGTATTTTTCTATCACTCCTCTCCTCTCCACTCCACTCCCCCCCCCCCCCCCCGCCCCCCCCCCTCCCACGCCTCCACGCAATTGTCTAATATCACTTTGTAGTGAACAGACGTAACATTGAAGCAACAGCATCTCCATGCAATGCCACCAGAGTTTTATTTATTTATTTATTTATTTTTTATATTTTAAATTTTATATCGAGGATAATGGAATAAGCAAGCACTCATGTGCTTTTTTTTAATCCAGTCCCCGTGTGTATGCAGTTTTGTACATTTTGACATCTGTTTCCACCGGCACACAATGGCCTACTCTTACGAAAAGCGGAACAGGATTTAACTGGCGCGAGTGGCGCGAAGAGTGCCTGCCACCTGAGTGGAAGTGGAGGAAGCGGGTTGCACAATCTTCAGTGGTGCCTCGGCGATCCGCTAGACTACGGGATAGGTGAGGTGGTGGTGATGGTGTTGGTGGAGAGTTCTAGCACTGTCTTCAATGACCATGGATGTCTGGTTCTCTGTTATTGTGTGGGTGTCAGCATGTACAGTTCTGTAAGCCTATATTTTGTGTTGTTCTGAGTGTGGCGTGGTCCTTTTTTGTATGTAGGCCTTTACCTACAATCATTAGGTTTGTATGCTGGACACAAATGACTGAGTCGTGTGATTAGTGTGTGAGAAAGGAAGGTTTGTTTAATTAATATGTATGAAGAGAGAGAGAGAGAGAGAGAGAGAGAGAGAGAGAGAGAGAGAGAGAGAGAGAGAGAGAGAGAGGGGGAGAGAGGGGAGGGGAGAGGTGTGTGTGTGTGTGCAGTGCATTGACACGTACACATCGTGTATGTGTGTGCACGTTTTATGTGTGTGTGTGTGTGTGTGTGCACGCGCTCCCCTGCGCGTATACAATACACGCTCACGTGTGCATATATAGGCCTGCTTGTGTGTAGCCATTCGAGTGTCCATGTAAACATGCAGGTCACAGTGGGCCTGTACGTGGCCATGCTGTATGTGTAGGTGTCTGCTTGTTACCTAAGCAGGTATCCCTTTCTTACGCGTCTGTGTGTACTAGTGTTTCTATCTCTAAGTGTATGAATCTTCATGCACATAAAATCAGCATGTTTGTATTCGATGCCGCGCATCCATTGAAATAAGCGCAAGTGTGAATAAGTAAATGCAGCAGCTGTCAGTGTGATGATGATGAGGAGGAGGAGGAAAAGGAGGAGGAGGATGGTGGTGGTGGTGGTGGTGGCGGTGGTTGTGGTGGTGATGATGATGATGATGATGATGACGACGACGACGACGATGATGATGACATCGACGATGACGATGATGATGGTGGTGGTGGTGGTGATGATGATGGTGACCAGGGTGATTGCACCAGCATGCGTTCACATGCAGAGTTCTGCCTTACAGCCATAAAAGTCATTCCCTGTCTCCAGGCCAAGGCTGTGCTGAAAACCAGCCTCTTGATAGTGGTCACACCAGACTTCCAGTACACCCACTGCTCCAGACTCTGTGGCTCCAGACTGGGGTTGCAGAACCGCCTTCCAGTACACTGACGATCTGCTGATACATCGTCTTCTTCACACTCAAAGGGCGACTACTACAGCTGCACGCTGTGGCAAGATGCCCGTGATATGATGGCTGCTGACAGATTGCTCCTGCAGTTCAAAGTTTCTGGTGCTACCCTACCGCCTGTCATGTTTATCAGACCTTCCTCCCTCCTGACCTGTAATGAGGAAAAGAGGAGGAAGCGTGCACACTCTTGTGAACTGGCCGAATGTCTGTTTACTTTCCATGACCTGAAGTTTAACGAGCGCCACCAGCATCCTACACTGCCAACGTCACTGAGATCAGTGGTCTGGGAGGAGGGCTACGGGAGATCGTAGGACTCAGCAGAGACAGAGCAAGATGGCGAACCCTGGTGGCAATTAGTGGAACTCCTACTAGCGGCGATGGAGACAGTTGAGATGAGTTTTCTAGCACCAAGTCAGTTTGTATGCCATAGCTTGACAATCCAAGGCCTGGCATCATAGTGGTTCCTATGTTCTAGCAGTGTAGACCTTGGGTCTGTATTCAAATGCCACGACTTACGAACCCTAATTCTGACAGCATGTAAGTTCATATACCATACCATAAGATTTTTAACTTTGGCACCATACTAGTTCATGTTTTATTGTTTGATATTTTAAACTTTGGCACAATGTCAGGTCATGTATTCTGTTCTAAGATTTTACACTTTGGCACCATGACAGTTTATGAATCACATTTTAAGACTTTAAACGTTTTCACAATATCTGTTTATGTATAATATTTTAAAGATTTTAAACTCTGACAAACAAATGTGTTCAAATGTCATATCTTAAGAATGAAGGTAAGCCACATTCTCGCATATAAAAAAAGTTGTTCACGCTCAGCTCATCCTTATAAATGTGGTAAAGCCTATCGACCACCATCAGCATAACCATACTCAGGCCCAGCCTGCTTCAGAGAGAAGACTGAACACAACACCAACACAGCCATGTGTTTGAACATTTCTCTGACAACACAGCCAGTACCGTTGTAGCAAACACAACCTGCCGATCACTGCATGCCACACAGAACACTCGGTGTTCTCCACAGAAAGGGGCTGGGAGACCGGCCGAGACGACTATTGACAAAGATCACAGCGCTCAGAGGTCCCTATTTTTCATGAAGTGCTGTAGGTAAATACACCGTCGGCTCTTTGAAGTGATAAAGCACAAGCCGGTGAATGAGAGAGGCTTAGTTTCTGATACCGTCCACATGCTGTCAGCTAACTTGACAAAACAGAGACACTCTCAAAGAGCATGCACACTCACATGCTTGGCTGATCAGCTGATCAATTGGACTGATTCGTTTTAAAGACCGAAGTATGGCTGATTTTATATCTGGATATTGTTGTTGTTTTCGTTAGACGTTCCCCAGTTTAGCATCCTTGAGGTCACCTAGAATATAATTATGTCGTCTGTCTCTTTCACCACACCTGGGATTGACAGTGAGACAGTAATCACACATTGGATGAGGTTTCCGTGTGTGGATGTTTTTTTTAAAAAAAACAACTCGCCATATAGGCAGCCACATTCTGACTTCAGAGTATTTTTCCTTTGACGCATAGTACATGTTATTGTAGTAAAACCTTGTCGTGGGTGTAGACAACCTCAACGTAACATTTCAATGCATAACAACATTTTTATGTCGTCCTTGGCGCTTCGCTGACATCAGTCGCTGACACAGCTTTTGGCCTGGGCCTCGTGGCAGGACATAAACCGGTTGTGTGCCGGCACAGAAACCCAGCCCCGTAGTAGTAAAGGAAGCAGATTTAGCGGGGATTTCATGTTCTTAGAGTGAGATACAGGAGCTGACAGCTTCTGTATACAGAAGAAGAAGAGGAAAAAGAGGAAGAAGAAGAAGGAGGAGGATGATGGAGAGGAGGAGGATGAGAGAGGAGAGGAGTGAGGAGGAGGAGGAGGCGGAAGAAGAAGAAGACGAAGAACTCCAAGAAGAAGGAGAAGGAGAAGGAGAATAATGATAAGAAGAAGGTTAAGAAAAACGAAGAATGCAACGAAGAATGCAAAGGAGAGGAATGCAACAACAACAAAAAAAGAGAATGCAAAGAAGAAGACCAAGAGGAATGCAAAGAAGAAGAAGAAGAACAAAACAACAACAAAACAACAACCGCAGCAGCAACAACAACAACAACAAAAAGACTCAAACTGCATTTTTATGAATGCTTAAATCGTATAATCATCGATACTAAATTAGTATATTTAGAAATACTCAATTTATATTATCAAAAATGCTGAATTTGTATTGTCAGAAATGCTCAGTTCGCACTATTAGAAACACTCTATCCACACCAACAAAAAATGCTCAATTCAGTCGATCAGATACACTCAATTTATATTGTCAGAAACAGTTTCACTATCAGGCATATTATTTATTCAATTCACTCAGCTAGACAATTCACACAGGCTGTCAGAAATACTTCGATTCTCAACAGCAGAAAAAAGAATTAGATAATTTCATTCACAAATCGATTGATCTGTTAGTCATTTCTAAATATCCATTCTAAATTTTGGGTTCAAATCTGGAGAGGACTTGGCAGATCAATAGTAATATAGTCCACTCTTTCTCACCACTCTGGAGATTACATCTGCTGGTGCTGTAATCCTTAAGTGTGTATGTGCACACGTAAAAAGATCCAGTATGTTTATATGGTACCACAACACAGCTTAGGTCTGAAGGTTTATCGAGAAACATGACCACGCATATGCAATGTGAATTTTGCATATCAATTTTCAATGCAGACTCTCCCAAATTCAAGGTGTGGCCTCCTACAGGAAAGAAAGGGAAAAAATGATCTTGTGAAACATAGTTGTCAGAAAGAATACACGATAGTGGCTCTCTGGGTGTGTGTGTGTGTGTGTGTGTGTGTGTGTGTGTGTGTGTGTGTGTGTGTGTGTGTGTGTGTGTGTGTGTTATGAGAGAGAGAGAGAGACAGACAGACAGACAGACAGACAGACAGAAAAAGAAATAGAGAGAGACTGACACACACACACACACACACACACACACACACACACACACACACACACACACACACACACCACACACGGGACTGGATGTAAAAAAGCACATGAGTGCTTATTCATTATCCTCGAAATAAAAGAATTTGTCAAAGAAAAAAAAAAGAATTTGTCACACACACACAGACAATCAGATACATTGACAGACACAGACAGACAACCACAGATAGTTCATGTCAAACTGTACTTCAAACATTATCAGGTACTAAAATGAACAGTAGTAGTAGGACTAGGAAACTTCCCCCAAGTCACAAAAGGAACAGATGGAAGGTGAAAACGACACTGAACATTCCCTACCCCCCAGGCAGCCGCCCTGCCATTGTTTGCAAGCAGCCAAGAGATAAGCTAGCAGCGCTGTAACAAGGCACACGGGCCTCGGCATAGATAGCTAGGTTACAGTAGGTACCAGTGACAACTTGATCTGTGTGTTGAAAGGTAGATTTCTGTCCTGATTGTGTATGTCTGATAACTCGAAGGCTTGCCGCGTAGGTTTATTCTTCCTTTCCACTTTTGGAGTGCAACAGAGCACAAGTTTTGTGGATAAGAATTCTGATGTACTTTATTGCTTTAAAAAAAACAACAGGTTGCATATCATACACACATACACGTGGCGCGTGCCCGCGCCCGCATACGCAGGCACCAAGAGAGAGAGAGAGAGAGAGAAGAGAGAGAGAAGAGAGAGAGAGAGAGAGAGAGAGAGAGAGAGAGAGAGAGAGAGAACCATTATCATGGAAACATAACACACTCTTAATTCAGAAGAATTGGTGTGGGTTGCAAATCATTCATAAAAACGACAGAAAAACACTTAGCATGGGAAATAGTACAGCTCTTCGCAATATCAACATATTTATTTCCTTATACGTTAAAAAAAAGAAACTTTAAACACCCGTAATAATACAAGTATGGCAGTGATCAGTTTTTAAAGTTGTCAGATTCTAGATGGCAAAACGAGGAGCATCTTTGAGGGAATTCTTAGCACAGAATTTCCAGAAGGTGGGAATGCTATTTATACTGACAGCCCCCCCCCCCCCCCCCCCCTGGTTTCCCCACAGGGGAAGAGAAGCTTTTGACAGACACACTGACCGACTGACTGACACCCAGTTAGACAGACAAACAAACAGACTGGCAGACATGCATGCTGACAGACAAAGTGACAGACGTATCCCAAATTGCTTGCATGTCTTCACTGTCTGAATATTATAACTTCAATGAGACAGCTGTATGGAGCGCACTATCAATGCTCATTCACTCTGGCCAATAATATATAGCAACAACAACAACAAACAAAACAAACAAAAAACCCAACCCCTTTTTTGTTTACTAAACGGCACACCCAAAAAGTCCGACAAGGACAGGTAGTTAAACATACAGGTGCGAGTTATGTGTGTGACAGTGTACAGTCAGCCTGACACTGACAGAAGGGTGAAAAGACTGACTGGTGTGACAAGTTCCAGACCTCCAGGCAGGAAAAGATTGCTGGCAATGAGGTGTGACTGACGCTGGTCATGGTGGTATAATGACCATAGGAGGAAAGGAATGTCCTTCGATTGGTAGAAGAACAGTAGAAATTTGCTTGAGAACACCCACAGACAGTTTTTGTTCTGGTCAGAATGCCTTATACCGAAAAATGGTCAAGGCTGAATGAAGTGTAGGGTTTTTGTTGCTGCTGGTTTTGTTCCTCGGCTAGAGCCCCGAAGTTCACCAGTGATGAAATTTTTGAGTATGTGATAGTGCATGCGCGCACGCACACCGAATATGCGACCATGCGCGCATGCACGCGCAAACACACACGCACGCATGCATGCACGCATACACACACGCACGCACAC
>CM054138.1:57393239-57413239 GCA_028751875.1 Rapana venosa
TCAACTAGCTCAAGAGACAGGGCTTGAAAAACTCAGTGCAGTGCCTCAAGGACTCCTCAGTGAGTTGAGAGACAGACAGACAGACAGACAGAGACAGAAACAGAAAAGAGACAGGAAGACAAAGGCAGGGGAAAAGGAAACAACGAAAATGAACAAATTTTTATTCTTCAGGCCACCAGCCCCTAGAATGGGGTCAAACAAAATAAAATCAAAACGAATTTCAAAAAAAAACATGCCCATATATAATATGGAAACTGCCAACACATAACTAATGTAACATGGGACTCTCCCAAAATGAGAGAGAGAGAGAGAGAGAGAGAGAGAGAGAGAGTGTGTGTGTGTGTGTGTGTGTGTGTGTAAAGCAGCGAGGATGCGTCATTTGGCTTAATTTATTTATGAACCCACCAGAACCCAGACATGCTTCCACACAAAGACACATACTCAAGCCAAAACCTGATTGAGTTAAAACATCTGGCACTTATTTATGACTGATCTTTTTATTTTAAAAAATCTCACACTTCCCAGCCAGTATTCAATCTATCCACTACAAATACATCAATCTTTGATGCAGTGTGAACAACAAGGTTGTATTGGGAAGGCAGTGAGTTGTCTAACGCAGTTCTATTATCAACAACAGCGGTGGTCTGTGTTTGAAGAGGGCACGGCTTATGCAGTGAGGGGTGGGAAGGGGTGCGGTATCCCGGAAACTACAGATGACTGTTAGCTATCTGCGAAAAAAAGCTGCCCCGGAAAAAAACAAAGGAAAAGTATGTGTGTGTGCGCGCGCGCGCGCGAGTGCGTGCGAGTGCGTGCGTGCGTGCGTGTGTGAGTTGTGTGCGCTGTGCATGCGCGCGCGCGCAAGTGTGTGTGTGTATATATGTGTATGTTTTGCATGTCCCGCGCATGTGCAATGAGGGGTGTGTGCGCGCGCATGCGTATTGGTGTGTGTGTGCGTGCGCGCTCGCTCCCGCGAGCGAGCCTACGCATGCGACCAAGAGAGACAGAGAATTTGGGGAGAGGGGAGAGGGTCTATGTGGAAGTACACACTCAAACGTGACCATCCCCCCCCCCCCCCCCCCCCCCCCCCCCCTCCCCCACTCCCCCCACTGCTGGACAAAGCTAGCCTCCCACCATTCTGCAGCCCCTGGGGCTGGTTGCCTTTGAGACTCTCCAACATGACTGTCCTTATGCCCTGGCCCAGAGGTGGGGATGAACTGTGGGCAAGGCATCTCCCCTTTTAATAAATTTCCTGGCCCAATTTCCAAACAGCAAACGCCTCCTCTGCTGTTTTTGGAGGCAAACTCCACAAACAAACCACCACCAGTGCTACCTATAATTATAGCAAGTCACAACACTACACACTAGCCTACAGTACTCTGCCTTGCAGGCTGTACAGACCTAGGTACAGGCAAAAAAGCTGATCGGCATGATAGCAGGGCAAGCAAGGGGAGATTTCATCAAATTTTATACCCCCTCACGCTTCTTTGAACTCCCCACCACGAAGTGTTTTGTTGATAGTGAATGGCCATTGCTTTGCTATTGGGCATGGGGAAAATGTTTTTTAGAGAAAGTTTTAAGTGGAAAAAATTTTGGGGGTGGTGGTTTGGGGGTTGTTTCAACAACAACAATGACAAAAAACAACAGCCAACAGGAACAGCAGCAGCAAACAACAACAACAGCTGCAACAGTAAACAGAAAAACAGCAGCAGCAAAGCAACACCAGCAGCAATAGCAGCAGCAACAATAACAACAATGGCTCATGACATAAAACGTTACTTGTTGAATGTCTGTATGTGTACAGAAGTTCTTATGTGTTTCTCTCTCCCCTCTCTCTCTCTCTCTCTCTCTCCCTCTCTCCCTCTTCCCCCCCCCCCCCCCCCCCCCCCCCCCCCCCCCCCCCCCCCCCCCCCTTCTCCTCTCTCTTGTCTCTGAACATGACTATCTTGGTGTATCTGCGACTAAGCCTGCCTTCCTGATCAGATGCTGCTTCACCTCATCCTCCTTCTTCTTCGTCGTCGAACGCTCAGACAGCAACTAATGTTGTCTGTCATAAATTATGAGCGAAAATGCGTCGCGCTGCCGTTAAGCGCCTGACAAGTTAGGCCCAGCATATCCGACTTCGGCAAAGGAGAGAATTGTTATCGTTAAAGATTTTGTGGAAAAACGGCAGGAGAATCCAGGGACCAAGAAGGCAGAAAATAGACAAGAAGGTGGTGATAAGAAGAAAAAGAACAAGGCAGAAACAATGAGAGGGATAGAAAAGAGGGAATTCATAGCACAGAATTTCCAGAAGGTGGGGATGCTATTTATACTGACAGCCCCCACTCTCTACCCCCGGCATCACCAAGGGGAAACCACCCCCAGGTAATGTGAGCTCAGGGCTTGGCTCTCTGTTTTCCACAGTTAACACACAATAAGGCTGGTTTTGTTTCTTTCTGTAGTTCTTCAGTTTAACGTCCTTCCACTAAATAGTGATATCAGACGGGAAAGTGTGTGTGCGTGCGTGCGTGCGTGCGTGCGTGCGTGCGTGTGTGTGTGTGTGTGTGTGTGTGTGTGTGTGTGTGTGTGTGTAGGGGAAGGGTTATGCACATAACTAATCAATCGCAATAAACAACTATTATGAAAAAAAAGCATAAACAAGAATTCTGGAGAGAAAAAAACCCCATCTTACTTTACTTATACTTTTTCCTTCTGCTTGTACTCTGTGGCGTCACGGGGAGATATAAATGTCTGTCTGCTGGAAGGCGGGTAGCTTGGAGGAGGGACAATCCATGGACTTTCAGTGTTTCTGCCACGGAGTCACTCCAGCGTCGCCTGGGTCTACCTCTGGCAAAAAAACCAAAAGCCCAACCCCTCGTCCCCGTCGTAGGAGGTGGAAACAGGTCATGCTGGCTAACGGGGCTCTGGTGAAACTACCACGGGCCTAGCTAGCCGGTAGTGGATAAAAAAAAATGCTCAAGAGAAACAAAGGAAATATAAATGGACTGATCAAAAAACCCATCAAACAGCTAAAATACTAACTTTCCAATTTAAATAACTTGAAGCTATCCTTATATTAAAGAAGTCTGAAAATAGGAGTATGGCTTAATGACAAAAACGTTTCTTTCATTAACGGGGAATGTCTTTTAGAACTTGCTGTAAGCTACGAACTGGGAAGGCAGGTAAAAAGTTTTTCAGATCTCTGCATCGTAAAAGAATGTGATCACTGGTAAGATTTTCACCACAGATACATGTTGCTTTTTTTGTGAAAATTTAGTTCTAAAGGCATTGAGCTTTAAACCTGTAGATAAGAGATACAACATTTCTATATTCATGTAAATTACGATATTTGATCTTATCAAAAGATAATACATTGGTTACATCATCACTCCATGAATAACTGGTATTTTGTAGTTTCTTTTTAAAGTGTTTCCAACATGCATTTTGTAACATGTTATAGCCCTCATGGATGGAAAGAGGAACACTTATGCTGCAAGACCCATCAGTATGCTCAGCTCCACATTTTGCTATTCTGTCAACTTTTTCATTAAAGTAAATACCACAGTGCGAGGGTATCCAGCAAAAGGTAACACGAGTGCCTCGTATCATCAGAAAATGAATTAGATGACTAATCTCAATTATAAAAGTTTGTTTCTGTCTGACTATCTGTCTGTTTTTTTCTTTCTTCTATTCCTCGTGTGTGTCTGTGTGTCTTTCTCAGCTTTGTTTCTTAGATTCATTTCTTTCTATTCCATCCTCCTGTCTTTTTGTCTTTTTTTCATGAGCAAAACTCTTTGAGTCTTTGTTGCCTCCTTTCTTGGTTTCTTTCTCTTTTTTTCGTTCCTCGGCTAGAGCTTTGAGGTTCACTAATAGTGAGATTTTGCATATATATATGGCGACAGTTTTAACCCACCATTAATGCAGCTGCATTCTGACTTCGGGGATGAATGTTTAATTTTACTTATGCCTTTCTTTCGTCTTTGTTTCTTTCCTTCTTTCTTTCCTTTCTTCTTTTTAGTTGCAGTTTGTTTTTGGTCTCTTTCCTTCCATTTTTCTTTCTGTCTTACTTATCTTCCTTCTCACTTTCTTCCTTGCGTCCATCCTTGTCTTTCCTTTCTTATAAATTATCTCTTTTCTATCTTCTTTTCTATGACACACGATACAGTCAGACACAGGCAGCTACTTCATTTCATGTCAGAACGTATCAGGAGTCACAGCGTGTGGTCAGGCTGAACAAAAGGCTGTGGGGGAGAGACAGACTGTCCTTGTCAGCAGGGAGCCATGACAAAGTTCCAGACCTCTAGAAGACAAGACTGACGAAGTTTTTGTTTGTTGGTTTTTTCTAATCAACGAGGTGTGACAAGAATGTAGGACTGACATGATATGTGCGTAATGGGTTTTATCGCGACTATTGGCATACGGGAGTAGAAATGTTAGTTTGGTTATACAGAGCGAGCGAGTGGCGTTGTTAATTTCTTTCAGAAATTCAGCTCTGGTTTTGTTGTTGTTGTTGTTGTTATTACTATTGTTCCGTTTGAAGTCTGTTTATGCTTGAACAAAACAACACATGCACAGTGACGTTGTGTATAGACATCCCCCCCAAGCCGGAATGCAGCTACCTTCGTGGTGGGCAAAAACCGTCGCATACGCATAATCTCACCATTGGTGAACCTCGGAGCTCTAGCTGAGGAACGGGAAAAATGTGATCATCATCTCCAGCATCGTGCTAATTAGGATACGCTGTTTCCCTGTTTGAGGACAGAATTGTAGTCAGGTCTATGATAGCATTTTCTTTATGCTTTGTCGACTGTGAATGTGACTGAATTCTTTGTAAGCAGAATGGCTTTAGCGGCACTATGAAAGAGTACAGGAGCAAAATACAATTATCTATTGCCAGTTCACTGATTGCTGAGATATTTTCAGGGTTGTGAGAAGATAGTTTACATCGATCCTTACAAAAACAACTCTCTCACCCCCTCCTCTTCACAGAGAAAGAGAAATGGGTGGAGAAAGAGAAAGAGAGAGAAGAGAAGAGAAAAGAGAGAAGAGAGAGAGAGAGAGAAAAAGAGAGAGGGAAGAGAGAGAGCGAGAGGGAGAGAGAGAGAGAGGGGGGGGCGTGGTTCATGGTCAAATTCTCATATTCGCTGCCAAAGATTGTCTGGCATCGTGAGAAGCACCAATGTAGACAGGCCTAGTGAAGGGAAGTCTTCTTCTGTAGTTCCCATGGGCTTGGGTTTCAAGGCTGGCCCCCTCCACAGTGGCTATGCTATGCTGGCGTGTCCTTCCCTGCCATTATCTGCAATGAGTATTATGAAGGTTTGCACTGTTATGTGAGGGAGTATATTTCTCCTCTGTGAGATGACACTAAAGCTGCCTGGAATCTTGAATGTGTGAACAACACAAGAACAGGCAGATAAATCAACAAGAAAAAAAAAGTGAAAATAGACACAGACAGACAAGGAGTCGATAGAGACAGAAACAGGCTGTGATTATGTGGACAGATTGTTAGGTAGCGAGAGATTTCAATTAAAAGCGCGGCTGCTTCAGTGATTTGAAAAATAATAATTTTGGGGGTAGAATATAGGCACTAGGCAGCAATCAACCTCTTCTTTTAACCTACCAGTGCCTTAATGCCCTTTGCGTATATTTTTTAAAAAATTATGCACATGCAAAGGATCAAATATGCACGTTAAAAATATCGTAATTCATGTTAGCGTTCGGTAGGTTACGGAAACACAAACTTACCCAGCATGCATCCTGTACAAAACTATGAGATGAGCGTGTGTCGGCTGAGGCCAGCGGGCAGACCTCCTGCAAGTTCCAAGCAGGGCAAAGGTCAGGCGCTGCACACCCCACCTGGCCAGAGAATGCAGGGAAGAACAGAGGACACTTGTTGGGGGTCAACCTGATCATAGCTTACCCACTTCACTTCATTTCTTTTAAATAGTCCCCCCTTCCCCGTTCCTCATCCACAGTTCTGAGGGTCAGCAGTGGTGAGACTGTTTTACCTATATGACCGTTTTCGCCCACCATTAAGGCAGTTGCATTCCGACTTCGGGGATGGCGTCTATACATGGCACCACCGCTGTGCATGTTTTATATGTAAAGTATGTTGGGTTTCGTTTTTGTTGTTGTTGTTGTTGTATTTTGGTTGTTTGTTTTTTGATGTGTGTGGTTTTTGGGTGCTGTTTGGTTGTTTTTGTTTTTTTGTGGGGAGGGGTGGGTTGGAATGCCATCCTAGTCTTTAGGGGAACAATGGCCTGTTCTTATCAAAAGGCTATCGATCTGGGTGCGGAAGACTGTTGTCGTGCGTTCCACACGACCCTCGTATACTACATCTCATCTGAGGACTTACAGGGAAGCAAGTCAGTTGGAACATTAATCCCTCAGAAATTCCCATCGTCCTCGCGGTGGCTGGAACACCTGCTTGACCCCTGCCTCAGCGACCCACTCTCAACCACAACTACCACCCACCCCCTTATTTGTGATAAATATTTATAATATCATGTGAAACGCTTGCAGACTGAAAGAAAACCAACAACCAAAACCAAACAAAACATAAACTCTAACCATGAAAAATGATGATTGGAGCAGACCCCCTCATCACCACTCCAACACACCACCAAAACCAAGGGATTTACTAACAAAAAACAAGAGTGGGGTTATTGTCAGTGTGAAAGAAGTTGTCGGGTCCACTGCCAAAAGACAGGAGAAACTATTTTGAAGTTATGCATCCATACAGTGATGTGATTGATTTCGGTACACCCTCTGCTGTCCGTTAGAATACAAAAAATTCACGAGAGAGAGAGAGAGAGAGCAGAGACAGAGAGAGAGAGAAGAGAGAGAGACAGAGAGAGAGAGATATGGAGAATGGATGAAGAATAATCTTTATTTTTCAAGGGTTACAGATAAGCATTCACATACACATACTTTTTTTTCGTTCGGCCCTTGCCCTGATTAGGAATTATCAAAGCAATTAAGAGAGAGAGAGAGAGAGCAGAGATAGAGAAGACAGACAGACAGACAGACAGACAGACAGACAGACAGACAGACAGAGAGACAGACAGACAGACAGAGGACGGGCAGTCAGACATAAAATACGGACAGACGGAGACACACAGAGACAGGCAATGTGTATAAATAATAGGCAGTGTTTAGCCGGGGCCACATCGATATATCTGACTCAAGTCCACACACGTCAGTCAGGGCACAGTTTGTACTCTGATGACTGTAGACTAACCTGATGGCCCCATTCTTTGGCACAACCACCCAACTGAGGTTGTTCTCTCTCTCTCTCTCCTCTCTCTCTCTCTCTCTCTCTCTCTCTCTCTCTCTCTCTCTCTCTTCTCTCTCTCTCTTTTAAATCTTATGGTCTGTCTGGTGTGCGGGTTAAACACCACTGGCATAATTATTATTGTCAGAGCAGTCACGGCAATGGTTTTCAAACTGTTTTGTTATCCAATATCTTGGCATAAAAGTATGTTCTTTCGAGCCAGAAGGCCCATAGAGCCGGAGCTTATCCCGGTTTCTGTAGCGTTAAGCGAACTGATGGTTTTTCACCATCCCTGTGACAGGACGCTAGTCCTGTCGCCAGTACTTCCCCAGCAGAGCTGGTACCCACTTGTACACCTGGGTGGAGTGAGGAAAATAGGAGTAAAGTGTCTTTCCCAAGGACACAACACCGAGCCGAGCGAGGATCGAATCCGCGACCTCTGGATCACGAGTTGACCGCCTAAACCACTCGACCACGGTGCCTCCTAATATCTTGGCATAGGGTTCTATAACGTCTCTTCTTTTGAACCCATATTTGTTTGCATGGTAAGAATGAGAGATTCCAGGAAGAAAATCTTTTAATTCCTGGTTTCAGTTTCACCAAGCAGGAGAACGTATATGTACAGACTTTACCCTAATGTACATTACACTCCCCCCCCCCCCCCCCCCCCCCCCCCCCCCCAAAGTGCTGGGTGTTTGTGGAGGTTTACCAAAGAGCCTCAAAATCACTGCACTGATTTTTTTTCGTTCCTCGGTTATAGAATTCTGAGGTCCGCTACTGGTGAGATTTTGTGTATGCGACCTCTTTTGCCCTTCATGAGGTATCCGCATACCGACTTCGGGAATGTATGCTGGGTATGTTCGTGTTTCCGTAACCGACCGAACGCTGATATGAATTACAGGATCTGTAACATGCATATTTGATCTTCAGCATGCGTATATACACACGATGGGAATGAAAGCACTGGCAGGTCTGCGCTTGAAGTTGACCTGGGAGATCGTAAAAATCCCCTACCCTTAATTTGCCAGATGCCACAGAGATTCGAACCCACGACTTTATGGACCTATGGGATTGAAGTCGAAAGGTCTTAACCATTCGGCTATAGCGTCGGTCCCTTCGCTAGTTTAAATACACGAGAAGAATCGTTTTTAGCTCAACGTGTAAGGTGTGCAATAATTACCTTTAGCATTGAACAGAGCGTAATAGGAGAGAGACTGTGGCTATAAAAAGGTAAAGGTAAAGGTGTCCCATAACCGATGTGGTCGTAGGGGGGCGAGGCATCAGAGACCTCAACTTGTCAAGGGGCCAGCACATTGAGGGCGGCGACTGTGGCTATAGAAAGCCAAATACAACTAAAACAATGATGGAACTGATTAATTTTGGTCAGTATGGCACAGGCTAAAAGCTTTGTCAGTTATTATTATAATAACAGCAAAGTTCCAACGTACACATTAAAATGTTGTTATGTTTTTAAATGTTATGTTGAGATGGTCTTCATCCAAGACAAGCATAACAAATTGTATTCTCCTTTAATGAGGAAAATCTCTGAATGTGACTGCTTTCACGGCGAGATACTTGAAAACAGTCATACACACAAACCTCACATCCAGTGTGTACTTACGGTCTCACATTGATTCCAAGTGGGATGAGTGAGTCAGAGGGCCTGCTCTGAGTAAACCCCAGGGTTTTTAAGTTGAGGAACGCCCAACAACAAACTGCAACTCTCGGATAAGCCTATAAACCGAGGTCCCGTGTGCGAACGCACGCAGAACATCTTGCGCACACGTTAAATCCTGTTCCGCTTTTCCTAAGAGTAGGTCATTGTGTGCCGGTGGGAACAGATGACAGAATTCACAAATCCGCATACACACGGGGACTGGATGTAAAAAAGCACATAAGTGCTTATTCCATTATCCTCGATATGAAAGAATAAAAAAATATAAAAATAAATAAGACCTTATTTCGAAATGATGCCTAGTGCCTGGTTAGAACCGGAAATTCCAAGAAGAAAACGACCCTCTGATTCCTACTTTCAAATTGCACTAGCAGGTGTTTGCGCGTGAGGCTGCATTATTCCTGAAACACACCTCCACTCCTGCTAACATGTAAATTTAAAACAGAATGCCTGAAGTTTCACCAAAGTGCAATACATTAGTTTCAACAGTCAAAATCCATGAAAAGATAAATGGTTTTGTTAGTTTGTTTGTTTGTTTTATTTGTCTTTGTTTGTTTGTTTGTTGTTTTTTGTTTTTGTTTTGTTGTTGTTTTTTGTGTGTGTTTTTTTTTTGGGGGGGGATTGACATGACATGACATTTGACATTGACATTTTTTTTTAATATCGAGGATAATGGAATAAGCACTCATGTGCTTTTTTACATCCAGTCCCCGTGTGTATGCGGTTTTGTAAATTTTGTCATCTGTTCCCACCGGCACACAATGGCCTACTCTTTCGAAAAGCGGAACAGGAATTAACGTGTGCGCAAGATGTTCTGCATGCGTTCGCACACGGGGACTCGGTTTATAGTCTCATCCGAAGGACTATAGAGGTATATAGAGGTATATAGATGTTTAATTATCTCAGATAATTGCCAGGTGATCCTGAAATTTAATGAGAGCCTGTGGATATAAAAAGCAAACAGAATAACAATGGCGCAGATGTTGTCTGTTGACAAAACTGTATTTTAAATTTTTTTCCATTGACGTATTGTGCTGTCTGCCCGGCTAGACACCATTGGTGAATTTTTTGTTTTATTTTGTTTTGTTCAAGTGAACGAGAATGGCCTCATTGGAATTCCAAAAAATCACGAACAAGGATTCCCATTTTGTAGTTTGTCCGCCCATTTTCCAAACAACGTGTGTGTGTGTGTGTGTGTGTGTGTGTGTGTGTGTGTGTGTGTGTGTGTGTGTGTGTGTGTGTGTGTGTGTGTGTGTGTGTGTGTGTGTGTGTATGTGTGTTTTGTGTGTGTGTTGTGTGTGTTGTGTGTGTGTTGTGTTGTGTATGTGTGTGTTGTGTGTGTGTGTGTGTGTGTGTTGTGTGTGTGTGTTGTGTGTGTGTGTGTGTGTGTGTGTGTTGTGTGTGGTGTTGTGTGTGTTTTGTGTGTGTGTGTTGTGTGTGTTGTGGTTGTTTGTGTGGTGTGTGTGTGTGTGTGTGTGTGTGTGTTGTGTGTGTTTGTGTGTGTTTTGTGTGTGTGTGTGTGTTGTGTGTGTGTGTGTGTGTTTTGTGTGTGTGTGTTGTGTGTGTGTTTGTGTGTGTTGTGTGTGTGTTTGTGTGTGTGTTGTGTGTGTGTGTTTGTGTGTGTGTTGTGTGTGTGTGTGTGTTGTGTGTGTTGTGTGTGGTGTGTTTTGTGTGTGTGTGTTTGTGTGTTTTGTGTGTGTGTTGTGTGTGTGTGTTTGTGTGTGTGTGTTTTGTTTTCTGTGTGTGTTTGTTGTGTGTGTGTGTTGTTTGTGTGTTGTCTGTGTTTGTCTGGTTGTGTCGTGGTGTGTTTTGTAAGTATGTGTGTGTAGGTTTTGTGTGTGTGAGTGTTTTATATGTTCTTTACCTTTTCTTTCATCTGTATGATATAACCCTCCCCGCCCCCCTTCTCTCTCTCTCCCTCTCTCAGTGTGTAATCTTCCTTCATTTTACATTCATGCAGCCCATAGCAAGCAGAGGGGCTTTGGTAAGCGCCAAATTATTGGTCGTTGTAAGGCAAGCTCTTTGTACAGGGGTGTCTGGATTCTATTAGGATTAGGGTCTTGTTTGACCATGAATAAAGAACTCATTCACACACGCGCGCGCTCGCGCACACACACACACGTACGCACGCACGCACGCACGCACGCACACACACATCTAATATCACTGTCTAGTGGATAGACGTTAAAACGAAACACACAGACACACAGACACACACACACACACACACACACACATACCGCGCGCGCGCGCATACAACACACACACACACACACACACACACACACACACACACCGCGTGCGCGCGCGCACACACACACTAAATGCCAGGACTTTGTGAACAGATAGCTGGGTTTATTGGATCTGAGGTGGACCCCTATATGTACACACGATAATTCAATGTTTGACGATGCACAAAGAGATAATCTATAGGGGTCTGTGTGAAAATTCACCCTCGAGGTATGGGGAAAGTTCATGCACGCACATATAAAGGCATGCATGCACGCGCCCACGGACACAAGCATACAGTGCAATGCACACAGGTATGATCTCTGAGTGGAAGTTTTAATTTTTTTTTATTTGTCTGAGTGGAACTGTTTCTTTTCATTTTTCCTGCCAGAATTATGCCAACGAAGCCAGAATAGAACGGTTCACAAGCTATCTTCGTCTGTGATGTTAAGAGATGTGACATTTGTATTGTACTGATTTGTTTTGTATTTGTATTGTGTATTACATTAGCATTGTGTATTGTATTGCATTTGTATTGTATTTGTAGTGTATTTGTAGTGTATTTGTAGTGTATTTGTATTGTATTGAATACCACCTTCAGTCACGGTAGATTTCATTACGTGAAATTCAGGCTGTTTCCTCTGGGAAAAGAGCGCGGCAGGTCATCATAAGAACAACGCCACTCATTTCATTTTGTTTTTCTTTTCCATGTCTGTAATTGTATTCGTTTCCCTAATGAGAGTGACTTTTTTCTACAAAATGTTGTCAGGCACAACTCTCATCTTGCCGCGGGTTCTTTTACGTGTGGTAATTATGTGTGGTACATGGAACCTTGGTTTGCTATATTATCCGAAATACTAGCACCCAGACCGTAAATCAAAATCGAATGAAAGGGAGGGATGGGGGTTGGGGTGGGAAAGATCAATCAGGATTTGAACCTGCAACTTCTCACCTTCTAGATGGATGTGATACATCTGGACCACCGATCCATCGTGTCTCCGTCTCTCTCATCGACTGTCTGTCTGTCTGTCTGTCGCCCCTCTCTCTGTCTGTGTAACTGTCTGTCTGTCTGTCTGTCTGTCTGTCTCTCTCTCTCTCTCTCTCTCTCTCTCTCTCTCTCTCTCTCTCTCTCTCTCTCTCTTCACCAAACATTTCTTATTCTAGCTTATGTTTCTTTGCGTTCTTCAGTTTTATTGCCTGTAAACAGGTGAAATATCACTTGTGACATCTTGATAAACAGTCGTAATCTCTCTCTCTCTCTCTCTCTCTCTCTCTCTCTCTCTCTCTCTCTCTCTCTCTCTCTCTCTCTCTCTCTCAAATAGTCAGTTGTTCTAACAGAAGTTGAACTATCCCCAACATCAGTGGTGGTCTGTGTCTGAAGTGGGCACGGCTTATGCAGTGAGGGTTGGGGAGGGATGCGGTATCCCGGAAACCGCAGACCACTGTTAGCTGTCTGATCTGTAGAAAACATGAACAGCTCTTACCCATACCTATAGGTGATTGACACTGTCTGCTCTGTCTCTGCCTGTATGTATCTGTTTGTCTGTCTGTGTGTTTGCGTTTGTGCCCGTGTCTGTGAGTCTGTCTGCTTGTCTGTCTGCCTCTCTGTCTGTCTCTCCCATCCCCCTCGTGTGTATGTGTGTATGAGTGTGCACATGTACGTACCTAGGCAAAACAAATTTCTGCTGTGAAAACGAACTGACCCGGAAGCTCAGTAATGAAAAGTATAAACTTATAATTTACCAAGGAGATTGAAACAGATGGCAGCACAAGTGTTGCAAACACGAATAAACGAAAAATAACAGCGAATTAACAATCTATTCAAGCACGCAATAGAATCTGATCATCGATTTTAGAACACCAACACTCACACACAGAGGTGCACATACATGTGTATGCACACGCAAGTGCACGTGCACATACACACATACAGGTGTGCTTATTCCATTGTCCTCGAAATGAAAGAATAAAATAAAATAATAAAAAATAAGCACACCCACACACACTAAACACACACACACTAACCCCCCACCCCCCCACCACACACACACACACACACACACACACACACACACACACACTCACACAAGCAAAGAGATAAAGCAAAAACAGACACTCACTTTTATTAGTTCCAAAATAAAAGCACACAACTTCCAGCCGCCCTTTATCTTCAAGCAGACACAGTTGTTGCTTGTTCTCAGTTTTTGCCCAGACTACGTTTACGTCATACAGCAGAAACAAAATTCATCAAAATATGTCAAGATGGCAAATACCCCCCACCCACCCCTTTCCTTCCACCCTGCGCAGCCTACTCCCCCCCCCCCCCCCTTCCCACAACCACCCGCTCACCACCGCCTAACTCAAAATCCCATGCATGCACTGGTTGGCCTCCGTGAAGAGCCTATAAGGTCTGCAATGACCACAGGTATCAAACACATTGTTTTATACGACCAGCGGTGAGAGCTCTCAGCCGCTATGTGAAGGACTGAGGGACAAGGTATCTGTGAAGGCTCACAGACGACCAGAGCAGTCAGCACTGGGGACTATGGTTAGAACTTTGGGCTTCTGCTCTGAGGGGTGAGCGTTTGAGTCCAAGTCGCAGCTGAGCCTTTCTATTTAATTATTTTTTATTTAGAGGGTAATGGAATAAGCACTCGTGTGCTTTTTTTACATCCAGTTTCCATGTGTATGCAGTTTTGTAAATTTTGTTATTCCTTCCCACCCACCGTTGAGGGGAATAGTGTCCTTGGGGTTCACATTTGTGTTCAGACATTATTCCAAAAATGTCTGTTGTTGTTGTTGTTGTCCTTGTTGTTGTTGTTGCTGTTGTTGTTTTGTTGTAGAGCATTCTTCAGTTTAATACCTTGAGAGGTCACCTAGAATATATAGGCCTATTCTGTCTCACTCATCCCATCTGGGAATCACCGTTAGACCATGAGTACATACTGGTTGAGAAGTTTGCGTGCATGACTGTTTTCAAAAACTTTGTCCTGCTTCGACTTCAGTGCATTTTTTCCCGTAGAGTAGGGGTTGTCAGGCTAAGAGTGTCTCATTAATGAAGACACAATCTCAACATGATATTTCAAAGCGTAATGCTGTTTTGACGTAGGCGTTGGCACTTTGCTGACACTAACAACTGACTAAGCTTTCGGTCCAATGAAGACCTACTACGGAGATGCAGGCAGGAAGACATGGAAACCATCATCACAAGACAACGGTGGAAGTGAACTGGGCACATCCTCCGAAGAAACCCACAGTCAATCACAAGAACAGCATTGCACTGGACTCCAGAAGGAAGGAGAAAGAAAGGAAGACCAAAAGCAACGTGGAGGAGGAGGACTGTAGAAAGTGAGATGAAGGCCATGCAGCACTCTTGGGGATCAGTGACTAGGTTGGCCCAGAATAGGCAGGAGTGGAAGCGCTTTGTTGCTGCCCTACATACCACTGGGTGTAATGGTTAATAATGATGATGATGATGATGAAGCTTTCGGTCTGGGCCAGAAGTTGGCATTATTTTGTTTCTGACTTCGTTCCCCTGCAGGTCTGCTGGATGAAGTTATAAACCGAAGCCCTGTGTGTGAGGTCACATCATACACACACACGTTAAAAGCCTGTGCTTAGCTCGGGCTAAAAGCTTTGTCAGTTATTGATGCAAGAAAAGTGTCAGGCCTAGATTATAATGTTGATATGCATAGCAAATGGTTTGTTTTCACAAGATATTGTGCGATATAAATTCCAGGTATCATCATCATGATCTTGATTATCATCATGATCATAATCAGTATTATTATTATTATTATTATTATTATTATTGTTGTTGTTGCTGCTGTTATCATTATCATCAATGTTGGGACTTTTCATCTATGATAAGCTCCTAGTATAATGACCTGAGTTCTCCATTTAGAAGAGGATTAATGGCTGTCTATAAATGGCAAGGCAATTGAAAATAGCCATGCAGTTAACTTTTCATCCAGTGTAAATTCTCGCTGTGATTCCCAGATTTGATGAATGAGACAGAGTGATTATTTTGGGCAACCCACTGGATTCTTAAACTTGGGAATGCTTAACAACAATAACGTCAACCATCTTTTTGGAGGATGAAAGCCAGTGCAAAGATCTACTTTATTTTGCAAATTAGTTGTTTGTTTACTATCTCAAGTAACAACAATCTGCTGCTGCTTCTTTAAACTGCCAATCTGTATCTGCACCTCTCTCTCTCTCTCTCGCTCTCTCCTTAAAAGTCATGACTGGAAGAAAATCACTTTTGTATGTCAAGCCAAGTCAAGCCAAACTTTGTATAGTAAAGCTTCTATACATAGAAATTTATCTTCCAATTTGTTCTTGATCCATATAGAAACCTTCAAGTTTATGGAGCATGTTCATTATGAAACCATGAACCAAAAGAAGGAAAAACCCCACTGCTGTTAGCCTCGTTGATTGACTTGAGCATAATTTATCTTAGAACATAATGCTTCCCTCTTTGTTATTTTTAGGTAATCCCTCTTCTACCTAATCTACCCTAGGAAGCAGATTTGGCATGAGGGGCTATGATTAACCCATCACACCATTGCGGGAGGGTCAGACAAGGGGAGTTCTCACCTGTCAGAAAACCTCTCCATGTCTCTCCACCTCACCCCCTCATAGCCCCCCAGCTATGCTGAGTGGACCCTTCACAAACCAGTACATGTGCACTTCATACTGCAGAACAAAGTCACCATTCTTCTTTCTCTTCCTGCCATACCAGCTTCATACCGAAAGGCTTTGAAACTTCAAGGCTGTCTGACAAAGGAAGCCTCAATCAGGGCTGAAATCTGTGTCATCTTTTGATTGGATAACATCTGGTGTTGCTTATTCATCTTTTTTTAACCAATCACCTTTGCTGGGGTTTTTTGTGGTGACTTGTTTTGTATATCTGCATGACATGTTATCTGTCTTACCTTGTGATTTGATGAAATTTAAATGATGATTGGAATGAGGACTTTAAAAGTTGGATGAGAGAGTAGATGAGCAAGTGGTGAGAGAAAAATGCAGAAACAGTGTGGGGAAGAAACAGAAGCTTGGTACATAGAGAAAAAAGATACACAAGACAGAAAACAGCTTCTTGCAGCAGAGGTTTTGATCGTTTACATTGACAGGATCAGGTAGCCTTTTGACTGATTATCAAGTCACGCAGGATGCTCTTTCCTTGTCCTTGAACAGAGTTTCTATTTAAATCTGTGACTCACCCTATATTGGTCTAGAAGCCCTCTCTCAGTTAACCCCCTCCCCCACCTTCTCTCTTATTAGTTGTGATTATCAGTGATAGTCCTTACTCAGGGCAAGAGCCAGATGATAAAAGTATGTTAATACTTATTTGTAACCCTTGGGAATAAGGATTATCAGTCAATCAACCAATCAATCTCTCTTTCCCTTGAGATTGGATTCCCCCAACCCCCACCCCCACCCCATGTTATAGGGGTTGTGCTTAGAAATCTCTTTCTTTCTTCGTGCTGTCCTTGTGTTATATCTGAATCTTCATTTTAGTTCCAAACGTTTCATTATAAAAAAAATATGAACAACAAATAACTGCTGTTAGCTTTGTTTGATTATAGCAGGCTATTCTGGAACATAGATCTTGTTGTGGTTGGGGATGAAATCTTTTATATCGCTACTTCTTCTTCTTCTCTGTTATCTTTATCTATAATCCCTCTTCATGCTAATCTACCCTAGGAGGCAGATTTGGCATGAGGGGCTATGATTAACCCATCACACCACCCGGTGGGGGGCTCAGACAAGGGGAGTTCTCACCTGTCAGAAACCCTCTCCACGTCCCTCCACCTCCCCCCAGATAGCTAGCCCCCAGCTATGTGGAGTGGGCTGTTCACAGACCTGTACATGTGCACTTCATACAGATCAAAGCGGCCATTCTTCTTTCTCTTCCTGCCTTCCTGCTTTCCTGGCTTCATGCCAAAACGCTTTTGCCCCTGGACACTTCAAGGCTGTCGGACACAGGAAGCCTCAGTCAGGGTTAAATAGGTCTCATCATTTGATTGGATAAAATTCGAGGATATTCATTCGTCTATCTGTAATAAATTTATTCTTTTAATAATGATGAGGAAGTTTAAGCTGGGGTTACCTGCACATGTCTGTCTCTATTTTTATTTTCTTAATAAAATCTCTTGCTACTTTTTTGTGTGTCAATCAGATAAGGTGTCGGTTGTCTGCTGCCTCGGTATGTATTGCGTGTCTGCTTAACATGTCATCTGTCTGACCTTGTGTTGTAATGAGATTTAAGCAAGGAGGAGAATGAGAAGTGTGAAAGTTGAAAGAGAGACTAGATGAGTAAGTGGTGAGGGAATATTGATGGAAACAAATTGGAGAAGAAAGGATACGTTGTGTTTGGTAAAGACAAAAAAACAGCCAACAAAATAATCCTACTTTTTTGGTCTGTTTTTTCAGAGTCTGTGATCAGTCCCAATGGCAAAATAAGATTACTTTCTGCTTGTTTTTTTTCAAAGTGGCAAAATATGTGTGTGTGTGTGTGTGTGTGTGTGTGTGTGTGTGTGTGTGTGTGTGTGTTTGTGTGTGTGTGTGTGTGTGTGTGTTTAATCGGTAACCTAGTGTCTTATTCTTTGGCAGCCTACCTGTCTGTACCAGTTCTGTCTCCCTGTCTCTGTCTCTTTCTAATTCTCTGGCTTTGTAGAAAGTATCCGTCTCTGTCTCTTTTCTATTGCAAATCAGTTTATTGTATAACCATCTTTAGCTCTAACTATTGGTTAACTTATCATCCCATCATCTCAGGTGCTCCCATAACCCCTCCAGTGTCGTAGGGGCACTGCAGTAACGAACGTTGCACCAGTTGGCTCCATTTGCGGGGGTTGTGGGCAAGTGCCTGGGTTGTAGAGAAGCTCTTCCCAGTCCATTCAGTGATGCTGTCTGCCCATTTTTTCTTCGGCCTGCCTCGCCATGCACTGTTCCTTGCAGTATGGTCTTGGAGAGCCCGTCTGATCTTGTCACATGTCCATACCATCTGAGCTTCCTTTTCTTGACTGGGGTCAGCAGGTCTTCGTACTGTTTTACTTGTTGGGTGGTGGGTTAAATTATACAAGAATCAAAACCCGAAAGCAACACAAAACCAAGAAAGCCCAAACAACAAAAAGAAACAATGAAACACTGGAAACAAACAAACGAAAACTGAGACTCAGAAGACTTTTAAGCAGAACGGTTTGCCAGAATGATGACGAAGTCCAGATTTTGTGGCAGTAAGGTATCGATGAGAACGCCGAAAAAAGGGGCCGGAAATAGGTTTGTAAAATAATTGTAGTTGTCCCTTTTCCTCGCAAGCATATGTCCAATCGTTCTGAAGTTAGGTCAGTGTGATGTCACTGACACTATCTACCATGCTTTAAAACAAAACAAAAAAATCCCATTCATTTTCACATTCCACTGAAAAAAGCCTACATACATGAACTCTACATTATTTCTTTAGCAGTGATCATCTTTTTTCATGAAGGGGGGAACATTTGTGAGTTTTTCATGTGACGTCACGCTAACCCCACTTGAGGAAAATTGAACTTAACCCATCCTCCTTGTGGAAAGTATGGAAGTGCCAGTCAGAAGAAATGGTGCCAGCAGGGGAGGGAATGCTGAGACCTCACCTGTACTGAGTTATCTGATCATGGGGTCAATGAATGCATATGAACTGCCTGCCAGTCACCTGCAGTCAACTATCTTGTTATACTGGCTGCCGTTGGGCCCTAATAGGCTGTGATTTATGGGTTACCTAGCTTCAGCTGTGTACAACTGACATAGATCAAACAGGCTTGCGCACAAGTATGCGCGCACACAGACTCTCAGGGAGACATGCATGCCCGTAAGGATCGCACACAAGCGTAAGCGCTTGCACATGTGCAAGTATACAAGTGTATGTCAAGATGGTGCTCTCTACTCTCTCTCTTCTCTCTCTCTCTCTCTCTCTCTACTCTCTCTCTCTTCTTCTATATTAATGAATGTATAAATGTCACACCACACACACACAACTAAATGTCGCACGCACGCACGCACGCACACAACAGATAAAACACAAGAGCAAACAAAGACGAATTGTTCATATAAATCAGGCAACACAAGCTGACAATTGACACTACAATCAGTACCTGGGTCAAGCTGCACTGCACTGCATTGCTGGTTAGGCTTGTAAAGTACAGAAGAAGAAAATAAGAACAAGAAAGGAAGAAATTCAAAAGGATAAGGGAGGAAGAAGGAAGTCAGAAGAGACAGGGGAAACAGGAATACCTTTTAAAAATGGATGTAGCCAGATGTAAACAGAATGAAAAGGAACGAAAGAGTAGCAAATCCGTGTTGACAAAAAACTAAGAGAGAGAGAGAGAGAGAGGAGAGAGAGAGAGAGAGAGGGGAGAGGAGGGAGAGAGAGCGAAAATAAAAGAAAAAGGAAGGAAGGAAGAATAGAAGGAAGGAAGGAAGAGAGGAAGAAGCAACGCCAAAACAGAAAACAAGCCATTAAAAATGGTTTCTGGTGGTTTGTTGTTGTTTTTACTGTGTTGTTGTTTGTTTGTTAAAGAATATGCCAAAACGTCACAAGCAACACACACACATAAAACATGCTGAAAAGAATCGCAGAGAGCCTCTTTTAAAAAAAAGAAGAAGAAAAAAAGACAGAATTATTGACACCAGACTGCTTCATCTAACTGATAAATCTATAACAAAAGGGGAAACAACTTAACCCTTTTCACGCTACAGAAAAAAACAACAACCAAAACTTCCTGACCTAAGACAGGCATCCTACTCTGCCTTCCAGATCTCTGGTGCTTTTCAACTGACTTGACTGCGAAGCATCTTGCTGTT
>CM054138.1:57415739-57423239 GCA_028751875.1 Rapana venosa
CGTATAAAATGTTATTTGAGTTAGATAGTAAGGGCAAGAAGAATTGGGTGACTGATGTACGTATTTGTTTGCATGAATATGGCTTTGGTGATGTGTGGATGAATCAAGGTGTGGGAAGTGTAAAGGCATTTCTAAGAATTTTTCGTCAACGTTTAGTTGACTGCAGATGGCAGAAGTGGAGTGAAAATGTTCAAAATAGCACGAGGTTTGATTTTTATAGACTATTTTGTAGCTCACATGAGATGAAGCTGTATTTGATTTCAGATATGGACAGACATTTGAAAATAGTGACCACAAGGTTTAGGTTGGGTATTTCAAGTTTAGCCACTCATGACTTTCGATATAGAGATTGTAATGACATTGATTTGATATGTCCTCTCTGTAAAAGTGGTAAAGATGATGAGTTACATTTAGTTCTGTGCTGTCCATTTCTTAAGGAGCTCAGAGATAAGTTTATTTCACCTAAATATTTTCGACAGCCTTGCACGTTTCAAATTAACTTTGCTGATGTCCTCTGCAAGACATAACGATATTTGGAACTTGTCTCACTTCCTTCACAAAGCCTTCAAGCTGAGAGAAATTGCAACATCATAGTTCATTATTATGATTATCATATTGTTGATTGTATGTTTGTTTTTAATGTTTCTGATGATTTGGTTTTTTGTTCACTTTCCCCTTCATTATGGGCTATGGCCTAATGAATAAACATCCGAATCCGAATCCGAATCCGAATCCGAATCTTTCTCCTCTCTCTCTCTCTCTCTCTCTCTCTCTCTCTCTCTCTCTCTCTCTCAGTACTACTACTACTACTACTATACTACTAACTACTACTACTACTACTACTACACTACTATCTACTACTACTACTACTACTACTACTACTTCTACTACTACTACTTCTACTACTACTACTACTACTACTACTACTACTACTACTACTACTACTACTCTACTCCTACTCCTACTACTACTGCTACATCTACTACTACCACCACCACCACCACTACTACTACTACTACTACCACTACTACAACTACTACTACTACTACTACTCCTGCTGCTGCTGCTGCAGCTGCTGCTACTACTACTATCTACTATACTACTACTACTACTACTACTACTACTACTACTACACCACTACCACGACTACTACTACCACCACTACTACTACTACTACTACTACTACTACTACTACTACTACTACCACCACTACCACCACTACATTGTCAGCAACAGCTGAAGTAGGACAACGTGGTGAAGTTTTCCTGCCCTGCAGTCAAGACCGACACTTCTCACCACTCCCCAACACTGACAACAGGCTCCGCCCATCCTCTCCTTTCCTTGGCCCCACACACTAGGTGCAGTGCGATGCATGGTAGGGTCTTTGGGTGCATGTGTCACTTCCCTGCCTGCATCATCCACGAAGAACAGGATGCTGGAGTCGAGTATAGGGACACGTCCCCAGTACAGCAACCTTTTGTTGTGTCTACAAACTCCCACCAAGAAATTTTTTTTGGGGTGGTGGGGGTGGTGGTGGAGGTTGGGGGATTGTGGAGAGGTCTTTAATGAAGGAGATCACAGAGGGAAGTGGAGGAAGCTGGTTGCAAAATCTTCAGTGGTGCCCGCCCCCACGGTCTATAGGACTACAGGGAATGTGAAGGTGAAGGGATCACAGAGTGTTGTGTAGCTAGCTTCAGTTTCAGCAGACTCAGTAGCTTCTGTGTGTCTCCTTCATAGTTCAACATAACTATTTCATTAGTCCTACTGCCCCTATGAGTGGCGAAATATTGATGGCGGCCTTGATAACCTTGAGGTTAGAGGTCGAAGGGTGACCCCCCCTCCCCCCCCCTCCCCCCCCCCCCCCCCCCCCCCCCCCCCCCCCTCCCCCCCTTTCTATCCACCCCGTTTTCCCCATTTCTAAAATTTCCCATCACTTTTTAAAATCGTAGAGGGGGAGAGGAGAGAGAGAGAAGGAGAGAGGAGAGAGAGAGAGAGAGAGGAGAGAGAGAGAGAGAGAGAGAGAATTAAAAGAATTTTTGGACAAACGCATTCTTTATAGACCAAGAAAGTCACACACACATTTGCGCCCGCGCGCGGCACACACACACACACACACACACAACACACACACACACAACACACACACACACGCAGAAGAGAGAGAACAGAGAGAAAGGAAGACAGAGCAGAAGACAGAGAGAAGAGGAGATTGAAGAAATAAACAGGACAGACAGACAGACACACACAACACACACACACACACACACACCACCCCACCACATCACACACACTACACCAAAAGAGGGGAGGGGGGGGAGTGGGGGAGAGAGAGAGAGAGAAGAAAAGGGAGGAGAAGAGGAGAGAGAGAGAAGAGACAGACAGACAGAAAACAGACAGACAGATCGACAAAACAGCAGTGCTGACGGCAAATTCATTCTTTCAATTTTTTTTTTTTTTTCCAGCACCGACTCTCCCCCCCCCCCAACCCCCCTTCCCCCCCCCCCCCACAACCCCCCTTACCCCCCCCCCCCCCCAACCCCTTACCCCCCCACCCCCCCCTGCCCCTTATTCCCCCAAAGGTCCCCACCCCCAAAAGGCGGCTATCTTGATCCTCTTTCGAAAACAATACCTTTCTTTTGATCAGGGGCAGTCAACACTGACAGGGAATTTAAAAAAATAAAAAATTACATGGCCTGTCATGACAAAGGTAAAGAAATTCCACACTGTCGGTGCTAAATCGTGTGACTTGTCACACCACACACGAGCGCGCAGGCGCCGCGCGAACACCACAGACACGCTCACAACGGGGCGCGCCGCACACACACACACCACACACTCACTCACCCCCAAGCACACACACGCATGCCCAACACACACGCGCGCGCGCACACACACACACACGCACACATCACCCTCACACACACAAAAAACACACACACACACAAAAACAACGCCGCACACACACACAACACACACACACAACCACACATACACACACACACCCACCCCCAAACCCACACATCACACACTCACTCACCACTAAAACACTTCAAAACACACACTCACGCCGCCACACACGCCGCTCACACACACAAAAACAACACAAAACCCCACACACATACAAAACAAAACCCACACAAAACCCTACACCACACTCACCACAACACACACACACAACACACACACACACACACACCACACACACTCCCACACACCGCGCCACACAACACCACCACACACACACACAAAACACACCCACACACACAAACACACACAGGGGTATCGCTTGCCCCCCAAGGGGTTGGGGTGCCAGCCCTATCGGCAGATTTTTTTCTGAGCTGGGGGGGGGAGGGGGGGGGGGGGGGATTTGGAGAAAAAAAAAAATGACCCTAAGTTTGTGTTTGTGTGTGATAGTTTCAGATTAGATTCAAATATTTTTTTTCCATTTAATTCAGTAGACTTTTTTGACACAAAAAAAACATCAATATAATTATCTTTTTTGGCTAAAAGTATTACACTAAAAAAAATTTTGATTCTACTTCTCTTTCTCTCTTTTTAAAAAACACCATACACTACTGATGTACTGCTTGATTTTATCAACTGTGATTAGTCCTTAATTTTGTACACATTTTGCGTTCTTTGTCTTTCTTTTTGTTTTTAATAAAAAATTATTCTAAATTCACATATAAAATGCATTCATAAGTAAATAAAATTTCTTTTAAATTTTTTTACAGTTCACTTTTCTGTCCTCCTGGTATATTTTGGTGTTTCCCTTTCTCTTTCCATTAAATTTGTGACAGCTTGTGCAAAATTTACAATATGTCTTCTTATGATTTTTTGTTTTCATAGTTTACAAAGTATGGTTCCAATCTTATCTTTGGTAGCAAATCATAAATTTTAGTTTTGAAAACCCTTTTTCTTTTGTAACCAAAAATTTTTTATACATGTTAAGTTTTCTTTAAACAATAACCAACCGATGAACATTAAAGTGCTTGGTTCTTCCAACAGTTTGAACCCAATTTTTTTAAAGAATATTTTTCACTGTGTTTACCCATTTATCGTATGTTTTCTTCTGATACAAATAATCGTATACTATTCTAAAAAAAGTCTGGTTTTGATTCTGCCAAAAGAACCAAAAAAGGAATATCTGGCTATATTTAAGGGGAATGGAAATCCCCTAATTCACCCAAATGGGTATCTAATGCTTTTTTTTTGAACTCCCATCATTTGTTTTTCAAAATTTTTACATGAAAAATTTTCTACAAAAAAATGATTGGGGTAAGCGCCTTGAACAGTTTATCAAAAAGAAATTCTGTATCCCCATTAAAACAAAAAAGGGAAAACCCAAAATTCTGCCCATAGGTTTAAAAAAGGGGGTTTCATGAGTCAAAAAAACCATTATTATAGTATCTTTTAAAAGTTTTCCTGAATTGCCCTTTTAAAGGCGTAATTGCTTTGTTGCTTTTTTTTACTAGATGCTTTGGTTGCTTGAAATTTCCCGTTCGTAAAAAAAACACCAGATATTTTTTAATTCTACTGTTTTAATTACATGCCTCCACATTTAAAAAAATTGGGAATTTTTTGGGGGGACTCGAAAGACTATACCTTTGTTTTGTTTTGTTTTCTTTAAAAACCCAAATTGAAAAGTATTCTTTCAGTTTATTTAGTTTAGTTTGAAGACCTATTTTGGGGTTGAAAACAATGCCAGGTCATCGCATAGAGTAAACAAGGGAAATTTTGTCTTTTTGCGGTTTTAAAATGGGGGAATCTTTTCATCAGATATTGAACTAATCATTGAAATACATTAAATAATGTAAACTTAAATGATTTTCCCCGAGTACCCCTTTTCTGACTATGATTCATCTGGGTTTGCCTGATTTTTTGTAAAAATTGTTGCATTGGAAAAAATGTTTTTTTAAAGACATTTAAAATTTGCCGTTATTTTTATTTTGTTTAACTTTATAAAAGACCCTGTGCCACACTTACAAACGCTTCGAAATCACAAAGCACTAAAATCTTTTAGTTTTTACTTTTTTAAACTATCTATTAAAATTTTTAAGTAGGAAGTAGGTCCGTTGTTTTGCTCTTTTTGAAAACCGCTTGCTCTAACAATACTATTTTTTATTTTCTAAAAATTTAGAAATTTTTGGGTTTAGTATTTACAAAAATTTTCCAAAAGTGTTTGTCAACGTTATTCCCCGTAGTTTTTTTGGGGGTTTATAGCATCTGTTTTTATTTGGGAATTCACTCCTACTTTCCAGTCACAGGGATAACCCGTTTCTAATACAAATTGAAAAATTCCCCCCTTACTCCCCCCATAACATTAAAGAAACTGATTTTTCATTCGTTTGTGATTCCATCTTTTCCCGGGGATTTTTTTTTTTCAGCTTTTTTATTGTTTTGTAATTCCTTTTTTAATTTGCTTTTCTAGCATTTATTTGATATTTTAAGTCATTAAACCGCTTAGTACTTGCTTTTTGTGGCTGGATCTATTTTCGGTTTTTTCCAATAAGTGTTTTTAAATTTAATCCATTTACTGCTACTAATATATTTTGATGTTTTAATCCATCATTTCACTTTCTTTTTAATTTTTTTAAAGTTTTCCCCCAAAATTTTCGGATCTTCGCAATGGCACATGAGCTGTGTGCCAGTGAATTTTTGAAATTTTTTTTTTCTTTTTTATTAAAGTATTTTTTTTTCTTTTATAAAATATTTTTCTCGAAGTTAGGTTTTTACGGGTTCTATTTAGCATTTTTGTAGAACTTTACTTTTTTCTTGTACGTTTCTGAAAAAACCTTTTTTTGTGTTTAATTCTTTACCGTTTTGATTTCTGGCCTCAAGCTTAATTGTGCCACTTTGGAAAGAATCAGACAGTTTTTCCCCGGGAAAGTTCTTTACTACTTTGTGGGAAACAGGCTGCTTTGTACTTTGTTTTATTTGTTTTAATCTTATTTGTTTTTTTTTTGTGTTATGTGTGATTTATTGCTGGGGTTTAAAATGCCTTTTCAAATTGTCCTTTGGGAATTTGTACCCCTACAAAACGTGTTTGTTGGGTGAAACTTTAGTAATACTCTGCTTGGTGTCTTTATATTTTTATAGCCTTGCAAACGTGTTTTTTTCTATTCTGGTATATCTAAACAATGTGTGTGTGTGGTGTGGTGGTGGTGGGTGGTGGGGTGTGGTGTGTGTGTTTTGTGTTTTGGTTTGGGGTGTGTGTGTGTGTGTGTGTGTGGGTTTGTGGTGTGGTTGGTGTGGGAGTTGTGTGTGTGTGGTGTGTGTGTGTGTGTGTGTGTGTGTGTGTGTGTGTGTGTGTGTGTGGTGTGGTAGTGTGTTGTGTGTGTGGTGTGGTGTGGTATGTGTGTGTGTGTGTGTGTGTGGTGTTGTGTGTGTTGTGTGTGTGTGGTGGTGGTGGTGTGTGTGTGCGTGTGTGTGTGTGTGTGTGTGTGTGTGTGTGTGGTGTTGTGTGTGTGGTGTGGTGTGGTATGTTGTGTGTGTGTGTGTGTGTGTGTGTGTGTGTGTGTGTGTGTGTGTGTGTGTAGTGTGTGTGTTGTGTGTGTGTGTGTTCGTTCGTTCTTGTATTTAACGTCTGTTCACTGTAAGTGATATTAGTGTGTGTGTGTGTGTGTGTGTGTGTGTGTGTGTGTGTGTGTGTGTGTGTGTGTGTGTGTGTGTGTGTGTGTGTGTGTGTGTGTGGTGTGGTGTGGCGTGGTGTGGTGTGGTATGTGTGTGGTGTGTGTGTGTATGTGTGTGTGTGTGTGTGTGTGTGTGGTGTGGTGTGGTGTGGTATGTGTGTGTGTGTGCTTGCGTGTGTGGTGTGTGTGAGTGAGTGTGTGTGTGTGTGCTTGCGTGTGTGTGTGTTGTGTGTGTGGTGTGTGTGTGTGTGTGTGTGTGTGTGTGTGTGTGTGTGTGTGTGTGTGTTGTGGTGTGGTGTGGTGTGGATTGGTGTGTGTGTGTGCGTGTGTGTGCGATATTTTTGGGGGAGGGGTGGGGGGCGCAAGGGTGAATGTTTAGAATAACAAGGGGGCGGAGTGGCCTAGTGGTTGGAACATTTTGTTGTATCCGTGGTCTGGCAGTAATTAATGGTTCGAGTCTCCATTGGGGATGTCCGTTCGAGATTTCCCCCTCGAATTGTACCGTATTGTGTTGTATCGTATTGTGTTATAATTATTGTATTGCGTTGTATCGTAGTGTATTGTATCGTATTCTGTTGTATAATATAGTATTGCAATGCATCGTATTGTATTTATCGTATCGTATTTTTTTGTAATGTATTGTATTGCATTGTATTATATTGCTTTGTATTGAACTGTATTGTATTGCATTGCATCGTGTTGTATTTTATTTATTTACCATATTGTATTACATTGCATTGCGTTATATTGTTTTGCTATGCATTGTATTGCCTTGCATTGTATTGTACTGCATTGTAATGAATTTCATTGCATCGTATTGCATTGCAATGTATACCACTTTCAGTTCAGTCACCGCAGATTTCTACTT
>CM054138.1:57428239-57433239 GCA_028751875.1 Rapana venosa
CGTCTGTCTGTCTGTCTGTCGTCTATCTGTCTGTCTGTCTGTCGTCTGTCTGTCTGTCCTTCTGTCTCGCTCTCTCTTCTCTTCTCTCTCTCTCTCTCTCTCTCTCTCTCTCCTCTCTCTCTCTCTCTCTCCCTCTCTCTCTGTGTTTCTCTCTCCTTCCTGCTTGAAGTGTTTTGGTGGGGCATAATGACATTCTATCATTGAAGGCAGTTTTCCGTGAACGCTGTCATCAGTAGGGTTTGCCGCCTGAAGTGTGAATCACAGAAGTGTTCCTCATAATTATTAGCCAGAGGTGCTTGACATACTGACAATAATTAGTATTAGCAATTAACTATGTGTGTGTGGTGTATGTTGTGGTGTGTGTGTGGTGTGTGTGGTGGTGTGTGGTGTGTGTGTGTGTGTGTGTGTGTGTGTGTGGTGTGTGTGTTTTGTGTGGCGCGTGGAGGTTTGGCATGGCAACCACGAGAGTGCTTGAGTGGGCTGGGGTCACTTGTTCTGTCTGTTTATGTGTGTATCTGTTTGTCTGTGTGTATCTGTCTGTCTGTCTCTGATCTGTCTGTTTTATTTATGTATCTTATTCTATTTTATTCTTTTATATCGAAGGTAATAGAATAAGCACTTGTGTGCTTTTTTACATCCAGTCCCCGTGTGTATGCAGTTTTGTCAATTTTGTCATCTGTTCCCACCGGCACACAATGGCCTACTCTTACGAAAAGCAGAACAGGATTTAACGTGTGCGCAAGATGTTCTGCGTGCGTTCGCACACGGGGCCTCGGTTTATAGTCTCATCCGAAGGACTTTTGGGGAGAGTGGAGTCTGCACTGATGTTAACTCCAGGGGAAAATATCCCCTTGAACGGGAATCGAACCCGGGTCATCAGATTGCGAGCGCAATGTTCTAACCACTAGGCTATCCCGTCCCCTGTCTGTGTGTGATCTGTGTATTTATCTGTCTGTATATCTGTCTGTCTGTCTGTCTCTCATTCTGTCTGTCTCTGCTCTGTCTGTTGGTCTGTCTGTCTATTTGTGCGTCTCTAGCCTTGTCTCTGTTTCTCTGACTTTGTGCCGGTCTATATGCCTCTTGGTCCGTGTGGTGTGTGTGTGTGTGTGTGTGTGTGTTGTGTGTGTGTGTGTGTGTGTGTGTGTGTGTGTGTGTGTGTGTGTGCGATGCGCGCTCGCGTGCGTGCGTGCGTGCGTGCGTGCGTGCGTATGTGTGTGTCTGTCTGTGAGAGAGAGAGAGCGTGCGTGTGTACATGATCGTGCGTGACCGAGTGTGTGGGGTGTTGTGTGTTTTTGTGTGTGTTGTTGTGTGGTGTGTGTGTGTGTGTTGTGTGTGGTATGTCTGTGCCTGTGTTATGTGCTCTTGCGAATGCATGCGTGTGAAATGCGTGTTTGTATGTCAGTGTCTCTGCGTCTGCGCTTTGTGATTTTTCTTTGCCAATTCTGCATTGATTTCCAGTATAATGATCAATAGATAATTCATCTCTAACAACCTGCGTTTGAAAAGAAGTGTTCAGATCACTGAAAGGAATCGTCATCGATCTATGAACGATCAATAATGTTCTAATCAACGATAGCCTCAAACGGATCAATACGACGTTTGATTTGATTTTGAGCTTTCACTCCCAGAGTTGTTGAAATGTTTTGGTTTTTTTGGTGGGTTTGTTTTTTTTACCAATGTGCGTTATGATTCTAGATATGACTACCTCGTGCCAGAATTAGGAATTAATTCTTCGCATGCTTCTGCTTGCGTGAGTTTTGTCAGTCGGCGGTTTTTTGTTGTTGTTTTTTTTAAACGTGTTATGGCTATTAATTAGTTTGTTCTCTCTCTCTCTCTCTCTCTCCTCTCTCTCTCTCTCTCTCTCATCTCCTCTCTCTCTCTCTCTCTCTCTCTCCTCTCTCTCTCTCTCTCTCTCTCGCTCTCGCTCTCGCTCTCTCTTAATTCAGTGACGAGTTGTAAGATATAAAGCAGAGAGAGAGAACTCGAACTCAACGATTTTTTCACATAAAGGCCATTGGCCCATTCATGAAGGGGGGTTGCCAAACTGCTTAGTATTTTAGTGGGGGGGAAAAAAAAGCACAAAAAACCAAAATGTTATTGTATAACCACAACCACCACAATAAAAATCAGCTACAAAAAATATTACTTAAGAAACCAAGATATCTCTTATTCTAAAGGCTTTACACAAATATAAAGCAAGGCTGGGCACAATCTCAGGTGACTAGATGCCATGAGTAAACAGAATCTAAATAAATTAGGCTGTCTTCTATACTTTACCGGAATGCAATTCTGTCTTACATCTTCTAATACTGGACAGCACAGCACAAAATGCACTTCATCTTCCACTGTTTGCTTACATAATGGACATAGCAACCTGCGGTCATCATCATGTTATATATATCTAAATTTATGAACATTTATGTCTGATACACCAAGTCTAAGCTAAACTTAGACATAATTCTTTTCAAATGCAGAGAGAGAGAGAGAGAGGAGAGGAGAGAGAGGGAGGAGAGAGAGAGAGAGAGAGAGAGAGAGAGAGAGAGAGAGAGAGAGAGAGAGAGCAGCAAACACAAGAGTTATTGAGCGTGTAATGTCAGGTGAAGAGACTGCAGCGAGTTGCCATTGATCCTTAACGTGTCGCTGCTAATTGACCTGTCAAGCAGACGACAACTTGTACTAGTGAGAGAGCGGGGTCAGAAATGTCACTATTAGATTCATCCATTTAAGCATGAAAAATAAAGTTAAAAAAGAAAAGGCACACACGCACGTATATATGCGTTCGCGCACGCACACGCGCAGACACACTCACACACACAAACACACGCACGCGCACGCACACGTACGCACGCGTTCACACACACACACACGTAGGTACATACACTAACACATGCTCGCGCACGCACGCATGCACAAACACACACACACACGAACGCACACCCACCCTCACCCCCACCCACTCTCTCTCTCTGGCTCTCTGTCTATATATCTCTCTGTCTCTGTCTCTCTGTCTATATCTCTCTGTCTCTCTCTCTCAGGTAAACCAGAGGCCAACATATCAAGTTAACTGATCAATCATCAGTCACGACAGACAACTCGTCCCTCTCTACCTCCAACACCTACCCCCAAGCCCCCTCCCCCCCCCCCCCCCTCCCTCTAGAAAAAAAAATAAAGAAAAATAATCCACGTCTCTCTCTCCTCATCAAAATCTACACTCCAAACATGCTATCTGAAGAAGAAGAAGAAGAAGAAGAAGAAGAAGAAGAAAGAAAAGAAGAGAAGAAAACAACAACAACAACAACAACAACAACAACAACAGCAACAACAACAACAAGAACAAGAAGAAGGAGGAGAAGAAGAAGTAGAAGAAGAAGAAGAACAACAACAACAACAACAACAACAAGAACAAGAAGGAGGAGGAGGAGGAGGAGAAGAGAAGAAGAAGAAGAAGAAGAAGAAGAAGAACAACAACAACAACAACAACAACAACAAGAACAAGAACAAGAACAAGAACAAGAAGGAGGAGGAGAACAAGAACAAGAAGAACAAGAAAGAGAGAGAGAGGAGAGAGAAGAGGGGGGGGGTGGCACGGCAGGGGAGGAACGGAAGGGTGAGGCGGGGAAGAGGGAGAGGGAGAGGAGAGGACAAGGATTAGGGAACTGGTCTAGTGTGGAGAGTGGGGAACAGTAAATAGTAATCTGTTTTTTCCAAAATCAGGTCAGGATCTACTGATCCCTCGGGTTAATATTGACTGATAAACCGAAACGCAACTCCTTCCTCCCTCTCTCTCTCTCGCTCGCTCTCCCCCCCCCCCCCTCCCTCACACACACACACTGCTGCGAGGCGAATCTACTCTCTTTTTTTGGGGGGGGGGGAGGGGGGAGGAAGGGGTGTGGTGGTGGTGTGGGGGGAGGTGGGGGGAGCAACAGTGTGTAGTGGTGCTGTCTTGTTCTTCTTCATCGAACGCTCAGACAGCAACTATAATTGTCTGTTGTATGAGTGAAAATGGGTCACGCTGCCGTTAAGCGCCTGACAAGTCAGGCCCAGCGCATCCAACTTCGGCATAAAGGAGGAATTGTTATCTTTTAAGTCTTTCTGGGGAAAAAAAAAAGAAAGCCGAATGCACCAAGAAGGAAGAAAATAGACAAGGAAGGAGGTGACAGGCAGGAAAGGAACAAGGCGGAAACAAAAAGAGTGATAGAAAAGAGGAAATTTCTAGCACAGAATTACCAGAAAGTGGGGGACGCTATTTCTAACTGACAGACCCCCGGTATCCCCACAGGAACTGTGAATCTCATGATTGGTCACAGACCATGAGGAGAGGTTGGGGATAGGGATAAGGGTTAAAGAGGAAAAAGAGAGAGAGAAAAGAGAGGAGAGAAGAGAGAGAGAGAGAGAGAGAGAGAGAGAGAGAGAGAGAGAGAAGAGAGAGAAGATAGGGGGGGCTGTCTTTCAATCGCCCTGAAATTGGACAGCGTGTGAGGTCACCTGCAATATCTTTCTCTCCCCGCTGCTCCCCCCCCCCCCCCCCCTTCCTTGCCACATTACTATGGGGAAAAAAGGCTGACCATTTGACAGGTAAAAATGTCAAGTTCATGTACATGGTGTTTTTCTTTGCCCAGTGGAAAGGTATATAATTCTCTCTCTCTCTCTCTCCCTCTCTCTCTCTCTCTCGCTCTCTCTCGCTCTCTCTCTCTTTATATATATATATATATATATACCCCTGTTAAACACGTTGGTATTGGAGATGGCGTCACATTTACTCGAGGATCGAATTTAAAAGGTCAAGGCCAAACACAGCTGTCAGTTTCCATCACTTTCAGCCCCCCCCCCCCCCCCCCCCCCCCCCCCCCCTCCTCTCCCCTCTCCCCCCTCCTCTTCAACCCTTATCCCTATCCCCCGTTCATCCCTATCCCTCACTTTAAGCTACTCTCAGCTGCTATCCATCCCAGCCCAGCTGGTGCTAATTATTCCAGAAACTGACCACACCTGGACTTGGGAAA
>CM054138.1:57445739-57455739 GCA_028751875.1 Rapana venosa
AAACAAACAGACAGAGACATACAAACAGACACACAAACAGACAGAGACATACAAACAGACACACAAACTGACAGAGACATACAAACAGACACACAAAACAGACAGAGACATACAAACAGACACACAAACTGACAGAGACATACAAACAGACACACAAACAGACAGAGACATACAAACAGACACACAAACAGACAGAGACATACAAACAGACAAACAAACAGACAGAGACATACAAACAGACACACAAACTGACAGAGACATACAAACAGACACACAAACTGACAGAGACATACAAACAGACAAAAACAAAACTGACAGAGACATACAAACAGACACACAAACTGACAGAGACATACAAACAGACACACAAACTGACAGAGACATACAAACAGACACACAAACTGACAGAGACATACAAACAGACACACAAACTGACAGAGACATACAAACAGACACACAAACAAAAACAGAAAGAGACACAGAGACAGCGACAGAAAAACCTGTAAACGCACTCCCACTCTCTTTTTTCTGTGTGTGCGTGCGTGCGTGCGTGTGTGCGTGTGTGCGTGCGTGTGTGCGTGTGTGCGTGTGTATGTTGCGTGTGTGTGTGTGTGTCTGTGTGTGCGTGTGTGTGTGTGTGTGTGTGTCTGCGTGCGTGCGTGTGTGTGTGTGTGTGTGTGTGTGTGTGTGTGCGTGTGTCCCTTCCCTCTGTCTCACGCTCTATACAGTGTAGCCTATGTCTCCATGCCCTTAAGATGGCAATGTAATAAACGTCATGTCTGTCGTTGCTACAAGCCCACAACAACAAGGTACTGTGCGGCAACCACAATGACACACACACACGCGTGCGCGCGCGCACACAAACACAACACACACACACACACGCACGCAAACACAACACACACATAAAACACATGCACGCGCTTACACACACAGAGGGGCTCAATATTTGTTTGGCTTCTTTGCTAAAAAGACATTCTTGCAATTGAAAAGACAATAAATTTTTGCAAAAAGCTAACACAAAGGTTTAACAATGCCTACACACACACACGCGCGCGCGCGTGCACACACACACACACACACACACACACACACACACACACACACACACACACACACACACACACACACACACACACACACACACACAGAGGCCTACAGATACTTACACCCATACTCTCGCTCTCCCTCCTCTCTCTCTCCTCTCTCTCTCTCTCTCTCTCTCTCTCTCTCTCTCTCTCTCTCTCTCTCTCTCTCTCTCTCTCTCTTCGGAAGAGTAGGCCATCGTGTGCTGGTGAGAACGGATGACAAAATTGACAGAACTGCATACACACGGGGAGTGGATGTAAAAAAAGCACACGAGTGCTTATTCCACTATCCTCGAAATAAAAGAATAAATAAATAAATGAAAAATAAATCTCTCTCTCTCTCTCTCTCTCTCTCTCTCTCTCTCTCTCTCTCTCTCTCTCTCTCTCGCTCGCTCGCTCGCTCTCGCTCTCTCTCTCTCTCTCTCTCTCTCTCTCTCCTCTTCTCTCTCTCTCTCTCTCTCTCTCTCTCTCTCTCTCTCTCTCTCTCTCTCCGCCCCCCTCTCTCTCTCTCTCTTTTCCCTGAGTCTCACAGTTCTTCTATGTAGGCTATGTCTCTTTGCAGGTTAGACGGCCAGGTAATAAACGTATGTCATTCATTGTTGCAGGCTCACAACAACAAGCTTGTGTGCGGACAACAACAGCAAGGAAAAACTAACATAATGTACACACACACACACACACACACATATATACACACACTCACACACACAATCACACACACACTCACACACACATACACCACACACACACACACACACAACACACACACACATACAACACAACACTACACACATACACATACACACACACAACACACACACACGCACGCGCACACACACACACACACTCACACACACAGAGCTATATACGTAAGACATGTAGGCATGCACATAATTATACACAAACACACGCATACGGGCGCGCGGGCGCACACACATACACACTTCATGCACGCACGCAAGCGCAAGTGCTTGTACACACATACTCACGCGCATACATACGCCATACATACATGAATGCGCGGGCATGCACGCACGCATACGCACGCGCGTGCACACACGGGACGGGGTAGCCTAGTGGTTAGAGCTCAATCTGATGACCCGGGTTCGATTCCCGTTCAAGGGGGAAATTTTCCTCTGGAGTTAACATCAGTGCAGACTCCACTCTCCCCAAAAGTCCTTCGGATGAGACCATAAACCGAGCCCCCGTGTGCGAACGCACGCAGAACATCTTGCGCACACGTTAAACCCTGTTCCGCTTTTCGTGAGAGTAGGCCATTGTGTGCCGGTGGGAAAAGATGACAGAATTTACAAAACCGCATACACACGGGACTAGATTAAAAAAGCACATAAGTGCTTATTCCTTTATCTTGATATACAAGAATATTTTTTAAAAAGCACCCCCCACACACAGGCATGCGCGCGCGCGCGCGCACACACTCACACACACACACTCACATACACACAGACACAGACACACACACACACACACACACACACACACACACACACACACACACACACACACACACAAAGCACTTGTGACCTGGTAACTTCTCTCCAGATTATGAACAGTTTCAAAGGAAGGGAAGAAAGCAAGGAATAGACATACACATATACAAAGGAGGAGGGGGGGGGGGGGGAGACAGACAGACAGACAGACAGGCTTATTGACTGACAGAGACGTATACATGGACGAAGAGACCCAGACAGACAGACATACAGACAGCTAGAGACACTATGAGACAGAGACAAAGAAACATACAGAGAAGAAAGAAACTGTCACAGAGAGAGACAGACAGACAGACAGGAAGAGAGAGAGAGAGAGAGAGAGAGAGAGACAGACAGACAGACAGACAGAAGAGAGAGAGAGACAGACAGACAGACAGACAGACAGACAGACAGACAGACAGAGGGAAACGAAAATAGAAATCGGAGGGGCGTGACAATATGGAGAGGGCAGGAAATGAACAGGCAGTAGGGAAAGTGTGAGTGAGAGGGGGGGAGAGAGGAGAGGAGGAAAACGGAGATGGAGGTGGGGGGGGGGGGGTGGAGGAGGATGAAGGAACATTTTAATATTTTGTAAATGTTATAGGACTGAATGATAATGCAAGTGCGAGAGGGTGTACATAGAACTAGGCTGTGCAGTCTTGAGAACCAGGAGAGGAACAACACAACACCCTCGCACACACACACACACTCACTCACACAAACACACACACACCACACAAACACACACACACACACACACAACACACAAAGCACACACGCACGCGCGCGCACACACACACACACACACACACACACACACCACACACACACACACACACACACACCAAAACAACACAAACAACGCTACATAATATTATACAATAGAACACAACACAAAACAACACAAATAAAACACAACAATACAATGCAATGGGGAGGCACCGTGGTCGAGTGGTTTAGGCGGTCAACTCGTGATCCAGAGGTCGCGGGTTCGATCCCCGCTCGGCTCGGTGTTGTGTCCTTGGGAAAGGCACTTTACTCCTATTTTCCTCACTCCACCCAGGTGTACAAGTGGGTACCAGCTCTGCTGGGGAAGTATCTGGTGACAGACTAGCGTCCTGTCACAGGGGTGGTGAAAAACCATCAGTTCGCTTAACGCTACAGAAACCGGGATAAGCTCCGGCTCTATGGGCCTTCTGGCTCGAAAGAACATACAATACAATGCAATACAAGGCAAGACAAGGCAACATAATGCAACACAGACCACTCACAGCCCCTAAGGGGTAACTAAAATTTAACGTAGTGTGGTGTGATCATCTCTCTCAGGACCAAGGTCAAGCTACTGCATGCACTAGACATCTCTACATATCTGTATGCGTGCGAATTCTGGACATTGAATGCAGATCTACAAAGGAGGATCCAGGCTCTAGAGATGAGATGCCTCAGAAGACTCCTTGGCATTTCATACATGGACCACACTACCAACAACGAAGTCCTACAAACCATCACCCAACAAGTAAAGCACTACCAAAACCTGCTGACCACAGTCAAGAAAAGGAAGCTCAGATGGTACGGACATGTGACTAGATCAGATGGGCTGTCCAAAACCATACTGCAGGGAACAGTGCAGGGGAAGAGAAGGCGAGGCAGACAGAGGAAGAAATGGGCAGACAACATCACTGAATGGACAGGGAAGAGCTTCTCCACAACCCAGGCACTTGCACACAACCACCGCAAATGGAGCCAGCTGGTGCAACGTTCGTCACTGCAGTGCCCCTACGACCCTGGAGGGGGTTATGGGAGCAGATGAGATGAGATGAGGTGTGATCTAAGGCGGTTCTAGCATTACAGCAATACCCTTCTTATAACTGACAGTTCATGTCATGAATTTATGAATACAATACTATACAATACAAAACAACACAACGCAACATAACACAACAATGCAATACAACCTAAGACCGACCACACACAGCCCCTAAGGGGTAACTAAGATTGGAGGTGGTGTGGTGAGCTGATGTGGTTCTAACGTTACAGCACTACCCTTGTTATAAATGACAGTTCATGTCATGAGTTTCTAAAGACAATACTATACAACACAATATAACACAACACAACACAATACAACACAACACAACATGGACCATTCACAGCCCCTAAGGGGTAACTAAGATTGAACGTGGTGTGGTGAGCTGATATGGTTCTAACCTTACAGCACTACCCTTCTTATAACTGACAGTTCATGCCAAGAGTTTCTGAATACAATACCACACAACACACTACAACACAACACAACACAACACAATACAATACAACACAGGCCACCCACAGCCCCTAAGGAGTAACTAATGTTTAATGTAATGTGAGCTAATGTGGTTCTAACTTTACAGCAATACCCTTGTTATAAATGACAGTTCATGCCATGAATTTCTGAACACAATACTATACAATACAACACAACAGAATACAACACAAGGCAACACCACCAACCACACACAGGCCTAAGGGGTAATTAAGGTTTAACGTAGCGTGGACTAACGTGGTTCTAACATTACAGCACAACCCCCTTATCTCTGACAGTTCATACCACGAATTTCTGGACAATTAGGCCCTAAAGAAAATGAAGAGAGGGTATGGGGTGTTGGCAGGCAATGTTGAGAGAGAGAGAGAGAGACGGGCAGACAGAGAGAGAGAGAGAAATAGAGAGAGATGTTTTATTCATAAAGGCCATGGCCCCTTAGAAAAGGGGGTTACATACAACCAAGTTGGAAGTGGCAAAAAGCAATAACTACTGATTATGACTGAAAAAATGTTTTACCTTTGAAAAGCTTTATACAAATAGATCATTAACGATCTAACAATGTTTTCATGCGTTGGTGAGGTTAAGGGCATGAGCTTAAACTGACAAAGATTTGCAAAATACTTGGGCAGTATAAACATTACTGTTCTCTAAGATTTCTTTTAACACTGGACAACATAAGACAAAACGGACAGACAGACAGACAGACAAACAGACAGACAAACAGACAGACAGACAGGCTGACAGACTGACAGACAGAAAGACAGACGTAGACAGATGGAGGAGGAAAGAGAGAGGGAGGGAGGGAGGAGGAAGATGCGGGGGAAGAGAGAAAGAGGAGAGAGGGGAGAGAGAGAGAGAGATGGGGGACAGACAGACAGACAGTCAGTCAGACATGCAGACACTTAGGCAGACACATATAGACACACCTACAAAAAGATAGAAAGTCCGTCAGTCAGACAGACCAGACAGACAGACAGACAGATAGTCAGACAGCCAGTCAGTCAGACACAGACAACACAGGCAAACAGACAGACAGAAAATGTTGGAACCAGGAAACCCTGATAATGCATTTGTTTGGGGACGGGATAGCTCAGTGGTCGGAGCACTCGCTTTCCCCCAGCCAAGTTAAGCAGCGTCGAGCGTGGTTACCAGTTGGATGGGTGACCGTTTGCGCGCCTTGGCTTCAGTACAGTTCCCCCAGTTCACCCAGCTGTAAATGGGTACCTGTCCTCTTTAGGGTCAGGGAAGGTAAAGCAGCGAGGGAGAGGAGATGGGCGCCGCCCTCAATATGCTGGCCCTAGAAAAGTGAGGTCTCTGATGCCTCGCTCCCCTACGACCTTATAGGTTATGGGACACCTTTACCTTTTACCTTTTCAAAGGCTGGCCTCTGTTGTTTGACCATTAAAATCAAAACTCTTTGGGAGATCTGCCAGTGTGTGTGTGTAGTAGTAGTAGTAGTAGTAGTAGTAGTAGTAGTTGTTGTTGTTGTTGTCTTTGAATTAATGTCCATGAACGTTATCTGATTTGGACGAAAATGTGTGTGCGTGTGTGCGTGCGTGCGTGCATGTGTGTGTGTGTGCACGTGCGTACATTACTGTGCATATGCTTTTCTGTTCATGCGCGTTTATGCGTGTTTGCACGTGTATCTGTAATCGTGTACACACGTATGTCTACACATACGTATTTTACAGGCATACAAGTGTACCTAAGACCTTATGTGTATATGCACACACACACACACACACACACACACACACACACACACACACACACACACACACAATGCCGGCTTACATATGTCAGTATGTCTGCAAGTGCGCGCGTGTTGTAGGTTCGATTGTTCAAACATGCATGAAGACAGTAGGCAGGTGTCTAGCCGATTTGTTCTGGCCAGCAAACAAAGGCCCTCAGTGTGGGTGTGCTGTATGTATGTACACAGTCTGTGTCCGCCTTCTCAGATTCGTAGTATTGACGATGGTTAGGCCTCACCAAATAGCTACCTTGCGGCTGGTCAAAGTGTGTGGTAGAATTATCTCTTCCTATGATTATGGCCACGTGTTGACTATTATCACTGTTAAGACCAGCGTGGTTTAACTAAGGGTCGATTAAAAAGAGAAAAAAACAACTGTGTGTTTGGGTTCTATTTTCTTTCTGTTTTTCCTCATGATTCTTTATTTTATCTTTTTTTCCTACTCCATTTTGTGAATATTTTTCATTGCTTTTATTGTCCTATATCGCAAAAACTGTATCTCATGATGTAACACAATGTACAACATGATAAAACTGAATAAAAATGGGTTTAAAAAAAACTTTTTAAAATTGCTTTGACTGTGCATGGAAAAATGAAAATAAACATACAAGAAAAAGAACAATTCAGATTTAGGAAGGGGAAAAAAGCAAGTATAAACAAATTATGGATATTTAAAAAAAGTAAAAACAAACAAAAAACAAACAACAAACCCTAACGACAGCAACAGCAAAACCTCAGCAATCAAGAAACAGACTAAAGACCCCAAACACTGCAAACATCTAGGCTCTGAGAGCCTCATTAATAAATTTGATTTCCTATTCTCCTCTCCCTCATTCCACGAAGAGACACTGTACTGACACGCTGCAGTGTATGTTTTTCAGGGCCGTGCCTCGGGCAAGTTGACTCTGGCAGAGTCCATCCCTCTCCAGGTACAGAGTGCATGCTGGGTATGCTGGTGTCTCCACAGCCCACAGAATACTGACTGAATAATGACTATGTAAGAATAGTGTTGAATGCAAGTGCTTTGGTTTGTTTGTGCAAGATATAGCCCTATATCAATCCCATTTATTATAAGTAGTAGTAGTAGTAGTAGTAGAAGTAGTAGTTGAAATAGCAGCAGCAGCGCAGCAGTAGTAGTAGTATTAGTACAGTAGTAGTAGTATGTAGTATGTGTATAGTATAGTAGTAAATAGTAGAGTAGGATATTGATGGTGGTGGTTATTTATTATTATTATTATTATTATTATTATTATTATTATTATTACGGGATCTTTAACGTGCATATACTCTGACTTCAGACGATCGTCTTCTCTTCTTTTTTTTTCTTTTTTGTCGTTCCTCGGCTAGAGCTACGATATTCACCAATGGGGAGATTTAGCGTATGCGACTGGTTTTGTCCATCGTGAAGGTAGCCGCATTCCGACTTCGGGGATGTATGCTGGGTATGTTCGTGTTTCCATTACCCAACCCAACGAATGCTGACATGAATTTCGGGATCTTTAACGTGCATATTTGATCTTCTGCGAGTATATATATATATTATATATATAATAATAATAATATTTATATATTAATATATTATATATATTATATATATATATATACTAATGTTTGTTTTTTATTGGAGGGTACAGGTTGATGATTTATAGTAAGAGCTTGTCATAGGTGAAGACAATCTCACCATATATATATATATATATATATATATATATAGAATAGAGAGAGAGAAGAGAGAGATGAGACAGAGAGACAGAGAGACAGAGAGAGAACAGAGACACGCGCGCGCGGGCACAAACACACACACCACACACACACACACACATATATGAGTGAGTGAGTGAGTGAGTGAGTTGTGTGTGTTGTGTGTGTGGTGTGTGTGTGTGTGTGTGGTGTGTGTGTGTGGTGGTGTGTGTGTGGTGTGTGTGTGTGTGTGTGTGTGTGTGTGAGAGAGAGAGAGAGGGAGAGTAGAGAGAGAGAGAGAGAGATGTGTGTGTGCATGTTGTGTTGTGTGTGTGTTTTCAAGTATAACGACATTTTAATGGAGGCCTTGGCACTTCGCTCGCATCAATTGCTAACAGAGCTTTTGGCCTGGCATGGCCTGGCCTAAGCGAGCGTTGTCTAACCATCTCTATAGTGTAGAGGGAAGAGGGGAGGGGAGCGGAGGGGGGGGGGGGGAAGGAAGAAGAATGCAGGGATCACCAATATTGATATGGGCTCTGCAGTCTTGGAACAGGGCCCAGTATCCAGATCGATTGGTCAAAAAACGAAAAAAGGAACAGAAGAAAAATTGCGGTGAAGATATGTGTAGTATGTCTGAGCGTTCGGTTTTAAAACTGAGAGAAGAGAAATTGTGAAGAGAGAGAGAGAGAGAGAGGAGAGAAGAGAGAGAGAGAGAGAGAGAGGAGACAGACAGACAGACAGACAGGCAGACAGACCAGACAGACAGACAGACAGGACAGACAGACAGACCAGACAGACAGACAGGGAGATAGGCAGAGACAGAGGTTTTCTGCGGTTGTGTGTGAAAACACGAGTATACTACGCGGCGCGCGGCGCGGTGTGTGTGTGTGTGTGTGTGTGTGTGTGTGTGTGTGTGTGGTGCGTGCGTGTGTGTGTGTGTGTGTGTATGCGTGTGTGTATGTGTGTGTGTGTTATGTGTGTGTGTGTGTGTGTGTGTGTGGGGTGTGTGTGTGTGTGTGTGTGTGTGTGTGTGTGTGTGTGTGTGGTGTGTGTGTGTGTGTGTGTGTGTGGTGACAGAGAGAGGCAGAGAGAGGGAGAGAAAAATAGATGAATTGAAAAAAAAAAGGGGGAGCGAATGTGAGAAACTTTGCTCGATTGCATGTGCATCCGTGCGTGTATGCGTGTGTGTACATATGCATTGCATGCATGCATGTGCGCGTGCATGTCCGTGTATGTTAGTACATGTGTGTGTCTGCGCGCGCTATGAGCTTGTGTGTGTGTGCGTGCACGTGCGCATAAGTGTCTTTGTGTATGTATGGATATGTGTGCGTGTATGCTTGCGTGCATACTTGCTCGCTTGCGCTCACACATGTGTGTATGTGTGTGTGTGCGCGCGCATGAACGTGTATGCGCACGCGCGGTGTGTGTGTGTGTGCACGCAACCGCCTTTTGTGTGTGTATGTTTGTGTGTACGTGTCCATGTGTGTGTGTGTCTGCGTGTATGTGTGTGTGTGTGATTTGTCTGTCTATCTCTCTCCCTGTCTCTCCGTCCACCCCCTGCAAAGTCCTTTTCTTCACATTTTCTCTTTATTCCTTGGTATGATTTTGTGGTTCTCTTTTTCACTGGAGGCCGGGTCAGGCCAAATCTCTGTACATGATTTCAGAAGCTCTGGCACCGCGCCGAAGGCTA
>CM054138.1:57460739-57463239 GCA_028751875.1 Rapana venosa
GACATGTTTAAAACACCAGTTGGAGTCAGACAGGATGTGTTTTGAGCCCTACCTTGTTTTCAATTTCATAAATCAATTAGCAAATCACATGAATGATAAAGGTAACATGGGATTCGAATGATACCTGATGCTATGGAATTATTCATTTTGCTATTTGCAGATGATGTAGCATTGGTGTCAGTTACTCCAGGTGGACTTCAAAACCAATTGAATGTTTTAAAGAGCTGTTGTGACAATATGAATCTTTGTGTGAATATTGATAAAACTAAGGTAATGGTATTTAGAAAGGGGGGCTTTTTAGGGAAACGTGAAAAATGGTTCTTTGATGGTAAAAGGTTAGAAGTGGTAAATAGCTATTGCTATCTGGGATTTGACATTACAACTATGATAAGTGCAAAAAGAGGAACCCTTCACTTAGCTTCTAAAGGGAGAAAGGCAGTAGTTCAAGTTAATAAGGTTTTCCAAAAATGTAAAGAAATAACAGCAGACACATTCTTAAAGATTTTTTATGCTAAGATCCAACCGATATTGATATATTCTGCTGAAATTTGGGGACTAAACAGATTAGAGCATTTAGAGAAGGTTCATATGGCTGCTTGTAAGAGGTTTCTTGGTGTTCCAATCAGGACCCCAAACAACATGGTATATGGGGAATTGGGCAGATATCCATTGTATGTAAATACATATGTAGCATGCTTAAGATTTTGGTTTAAACTATTACAAATGGGTGAAGAAAGGTTACCACGTAAAGCTTATGAAATGTTACTTGAACTTGATAAATGTGGTAAGCTGTGTTGGGCTTAAAAAATTAGAGAGATACTGTGTGTCACTGGCTTTGATACAGTTTGGTTGCAACAGGGTGTTGGGGATATAAAAGCATTTTTACATTTATTCAAACAGAGGCTTGTTGACATGTTCAGGCAAGAATGGGATGGGGCTGTTAGGGATCGTGACAGGTACACAACGTATAGGACATTTGAAGCTGTTTTGGAGAAGGAAAGATATATTTTGGATATGGATACATACTGTTTCCGAGTTGCTATAACACAATTAAGGTGTAATGTTCTTCCTCTAAACAATAATGTGCATCGCTACAGTGAAAGTGTACAAAATAAAATGTGTCCATGTTGCAAAGAAAAAATCGAAAATGAACAACAGTTCATATTTAAATGTGATGGGTATGAGGATCTTCGTGCTAAATTTCTAAAAGAATCAGCCAAGCTTCCGTTTCATGCACTACTCAGGGCTGCAAATCCAAATCACACGCACAATTTATCCAGGTTCGTGTTCCATGCAATTAACAGAAGAAAAAACTTCATTGTGGAAACATTGATCTAAATGTTGTGTTGCTATAATTTAATGAGAACGGCCATTGAGCATTTATTTTATATATGTGTGTGTGTGTGCACGCGCTCGTGCACGCGCGAACATGTGTGTATGTTTGTGCGTGCGTGCGTGCGTGTGAGTGTGTGTGTATGTGTTTATGTGTTGGTATGAGTGATTTGGAGGGGAGGGGGTTGAGTGTAAGAGGGGATGGATACCCATGCGCATGCGTGCGTGTGTGTTCGCGCGTGCGTGCTGGTGTGTGTGTGTATGAAGGCAGTTGAGGAAGTGTCCAGCATAGGACTGTCCGATGAAAATTTGCATATTTTATGTGATTGAGAGGACATGTGATGAGTGAATATTGTTTCTGAAGTGATATCTTGCAATGTTTTGATTAACACCCTATCACTCAATTCTTCTTTCTCGCCTCCAAAATACGTTTGGTATTAATGGCACAGCCCTCACCTGGTTTACTTCATACCTCACAGACCGGTTCCAGAAAGTTATTGTAAACAAAATTCAATCAAAACCTGTCAAAATGGAATGTGGAGTCCCGCATGGATCAGTCCTGGGCCCTGTTCTCTTTACTCTCTACACTGCTCCACTCTCACATATAATAAACAACCACCCTATTGATCATCATTTCTATGCCGATGATACTCAACTTCAGTGCAGCGATACTGTTGAAAACTTGCCTTCCCTCCTGACAAATATGTCCTACTGCCTTCAAGACATTCAAAACTGGATGACTCAGAACAAGTTACAACTTAATGCCGATAAAACCGAAGCCATGATCATAGGGACCCAACATAAACTTTCCTCTATCACAAAAACTTCAATAGAATTCGGCAATACGTCAGTTCCTTTGTCCAACTCTGTGAAGTATTTAGGAGTAGTTCTTGACAACACACTCTCTATGAAAAAATTCATCACCCAGACCTGCCAGTCTTGCTACTATCAATTACGGCGCATAAGCGCGATTCGCAAGTATCTGTCCACTGATGCAACTTCCAAGCTTGTCACATCTCTTATTCTTTCACGTTTAGACTACTGTAATTCTCTTTTGGCTGGCCTACCAGCATCATCTATCCACTCTCTTCAACGCATACAAAACTCTGCAGCTCGACTGGTCCTAAGAAAGAAAAAATCTGAACACATCACTCCTCTTCTGCGATCT
>CM054138.1:57465739-57468239 GCA_028751875.1 Rapana venosa
CAGACGGAGACAGTCAGAGAGAGACAGAGACAGATTTACACACACAGACAGAGACACAGACAGACAGACAGAGACACAGACAGAGACACAGAAAGAGGCAAAGAGAGAGACAGACAGACAGATAGACAGACAGATAGACAGACAGAGGGAGAGACAGACAGACAGGCAGACAGACTCAGAGAGAGGAGACAGAGAGACAGACAGACAGACAGAGAGACGAGACAGACAGAGAGACGAGACAGAGATAGAGACAGAGACAGAGAGAGCACATGCAGAGTACCGTGGTCTGTTTTGTGCTGTGAAGTGTGTGTAGATCATACAGAGGTTAATAGCTCTCCTGTTAAAAATCCAGCTTTGACCTTAGCATTACTTCAGAGAGAGAGGGGGGGGGGGGGGGGGGGGAGGGGAGGGGGGGGGGGGAGAGAGAGAGAGGAGGGGAGGAGAGAGAGGGAGAGGGAGAGAGAGAGAACATTGAACTCTGACAACCTCCCCTCTCCCCCTCACCCCACTCCCCTTTTGATGTATTGTGGCCTAAGGCCGATGTACTATTAAACTTTTTCAGAGAGACAGACAGACAGACAGAGACAGAGAGAGACAGAGAGAGAGAAGTCTAGTCAAGTCATTTTTTTTTATCACGAGGATAATGAATAAGCACTCATGTGCCTTTTTTTACATCCAGTCCCCGCCCTTATCAGGGAATAGTATCATGAAACAAAACAAAGCAACAACAACAACAACCACAAAAAATCCCCACCACCCACAGAGAGAGACACACACAGTGACAATGACAAATTCTGTTATTTCGAGGATAATGAATAAGCACTCATGTGCTTTTTTACATCCAGTCTCCGCCGTAGGGATACATCTTGATAATAAACCCAATACTCATACTCTCACACAAGTAGAAAACAAGGGGGGGGGGGGGGGGGGGGGGGGGGACTTTAAAAAAAAAAAAAAAAAAGAAAAACCCCACCCCCACCCCCACCCCTAAAAAAAACACAAAATACAACAACACAAAAACAAAAAAAGAAAAGAAAAAGAACCAACAAAAAAAAACCCACCATTAAAACAAAAACAAGGACCAAAAAAAAAAAAAGAAACACAGAGAGAGAGACACAGAGAGAGAGAAGAGATTCTCTGTCATTTCTTTATCTATTCTTTAATTTCGAGAATAATGGAATAATAATAATAATAATATAATAATAATAATAATGATGATGATGATGATGATGATGATAATAATAATGTATGGAATTTATATAGTGCTGAATAAGCACTCATGTGGGGGTTTGGGTGTGTGTTTTTTACATCCAATCCCCGTGTGCATGTAGTTTGTACATTTTGCCGTCCGTTCATAAATATAAACAATGTCAACATGGCATTTCAAAGCATAGCAACACTTCATTATTTGAAATAATATGTCATTATTGGCCTTGGCACTTTGCTTACATCAAATAACTGACAGAGCTTTTGGCCTGGGCTATAATGATTGTATAATATCTACATAATACCTGATGGCATGTAACATTGAACCAACACACTCAAGACTATCTGTAACAATAATGTCTTCGTATGTGGGCCGAAAACACACGCAATTCTACTTCAGTTTATCTAACATATTCCTATCTCATATTGATTCAACGTGAAACTAAGCGTAATGAACTAACGACAACCACTTCGACACCATTTGCTCGTGTTTACCATTAGTGAAAATACAGTGTACCAGAAATAAGATGTACTCAAATGTATGTTACGATTTGTGTATGAAAACATAGTTTGTCTTGGCACTTCTTTCAGTGTGATAACCCCCCCCCCCCCCCCCCCACCCCCCCCCCCCCCCCCCCCCACCCACTCCATTCCCCACCCTCACTCTTAGATCAGGGCTACATTCAGTCTTAAAGTTCATAGTCTAACGGGAAAATATTTTTTAAAAAGAAGAAGAAGAGGATTGTAAAGGAGAAGAAGAATGCAAAGAAGAAGAATAAGAATGCAAAGAAGAAGAATAAGCATGCAAAGAAGAAGAATAAGAATGCAAAGAAGAAGAATGCAAAGAAGAAAAAGAAAAAGAAGAAGAATGCAAAGGAGAATGCAACTAAGAAGGATGATGCGAAGGAGAAGAATGTGAGGAAGAGGAAGAAGAATAAAAAGAAGAATTCTGCGACCAAATGAGGTATGGACTCACATTTAAACAAAGGGATCAATCATTAATTTTTAGAATCGAAAATCAACATTCCGAAAAAAAAAGTTTTTTAACAGTTACAGCTTTAGGCATATATAGGCCTACCATACATTAATCCATGTAATAAATAGTCTCGATTTACCGACGGGGGAAAATCTAAATTGGAAAATTAACACACACACACACACACACACACACACACACACACACACACACACACACACACACACACACACACACACACACACACACACACACACACACACACACACACACCTGACATAATAATTATACGAAATACGGATCAGTGTCACTTACACT
>CM054138.1:57475739-57478239 GCA_028751875.1 Rapana venosa
GCTAACCTCTAACGTCAGGACCATTTCAGATAAGAAACGCGTCCTTTTATCTAGTCACTTTTGGCACACTTCTAGACAATGAGTAATACAGACACACAGCAATGATAATAATGATAATGATAATACGTCCAGCAGATGGACTAATAGCCAACATCAGAGCCTCATTATGAGGAGCTCGTGTCATTCCACCTAAAGATTTGTTCGTCTTGTGTGCGTGTTTGTGTAGGTGGAGTGTGTTTCTTCTGCTGTTGCCCATCTTTTCTTTTTCTTGTTCTCTCTCAGCCATCCCGGTATTTACCTGTCTTTGTGTCTAGATGTTCGCCTTAGGCATCTGATAATTGGGAACTCTTGTCGCTGTTTTAGCTCTCTTTTTTTTTTCTTGTACCCTTCTTTCCTCCTTCTTCTCTTTCTTGTTCTTCTTGTTTAGCTTCTGGATGGTGAATTGCAGTCTCTGTTATAATTATATACACCATTCACCTTTCCTCTGTCTCTTAGACGGTCTGTCTGTCTGTCTGTCTGTCTGTCTGTCTGTCTGTCTGTCTGTCTCTCCATCCGAGAGTTCATTTCTGTATTATTTGCTTGCCTACCTGATTGCCTCTTCGTCTCTGCTGCTGTCTGTCTGTTCTCTGTCTGTAGCACCAGAAGTAACAGAAGTAGCATCCACACCTGAGCAGTAACTAGTAAAAGCAGAACTTGCAGCAGTACAAAAGTAGTAGCATATTGGCAGCACCAGCACCAGCACCAGCACCAGCAGCAGCAGCAGCAGCAGCAGCAGCAGCAGCAGCAGCAACAGCTTCCAAATTAGCAAAAATCCTTAATTTGTTGATCACCTCATGGTAGATAATGGGGTTGGTGTTTGTTTGTTTGTTGTTGTTGTTGTCTTCAATTTAACGTCTGTTCACTCTAAGTGATATTAGACAAGGGGAATAGAAAGTGTAATGGAAGTTAAAGAAGGGATAGGAGGGAGTGGAAGGAGAAAAGGTTAAGAAATAGCATCAGTGTTAGTATTTTTGTGGGGGGAAAAACCCTAGAAAAGTAATGATAATACTTTAAAACAAGAGCAAAATATAAACTCAAACAATGTGGAAACATGAAATAACAATAATGTAACTGCAATAAATATTCAAGTAGACAATGCAATAAAAAAAAATCTAGCAATGGCAAAGGCTAACTTTGAATTTTCAAATACATTTTCCAGAGACTGTTCAGAAAATGTAGGTAAAAAAGGTTTTATAATAGGGCACTCAAATATAATATGAGTATTGGAAATATAATCTCCACATTGACATCTGACATGTTTACAAAATTTTGTAAAGAATTCATTTAACTTCGTTCTAAAATATAGTGAATTAACCCTTCTCACGGTTATAAAACGCCAATCTATTTGAGAAGGAGCCATATAACAAAAAATATGGGCAGTTATTTGTTTGTTTCTTTAGGTTTTGCTGTTGTTGGTTTTTATAAATAGTCATGGAGATCAACGTTATTGTGTCAGGAATAGGCCTACTCTAGAAATGCTTTAATACAGTGATGACAAATCTACATATCAAATACCTTTGTTTTGTTCTGAATTTTGTCGGTGTTGTTGTTGTTGCTGTATTCATTTATTTTTCTGCCTCATCTTCTGTGACGTTCCTGTCCTGCTGTTCCCACACCAGTCAATGATTGGCATTGTCTGCGTGCTCTTGCTGAAGTAGGTCCAGAATCTGAACACTAGAACTTTTGTATATCACAGGTAAAATTTATAGAAATTATGGTCAGAATTATTGTGATTGCAGCTATCATCATCATCATCATCATCATCATCATCATCATCATCATCATCATCATCATCATCATTAAGACGTTTAGGTCGACACTGTGATCTCGACATAAGGTGATCTTGTAATACGTTACACCTCTGGCGCCTGGGCTTTATCACAGTTCTTGATTAAACCATTGACACTGGGGGCAACAGCAAAGTGAGAGGCTGTATGACCAGTGGCTTTCCCACTCATGGAATTCCACTTTACAGCTTAGTCTTTAGTGATCAACTGTGACTCTCTGACTAGGAGGCTTGACTTGCTCAGTCCTTATGTGCTGCAGCCCCGGGGGCTGGTTGGCCTTTGGAGAACATCTCCAACGCTGACTGTCCTTATGCCCGCTTGGCCGAGAGAGTGGGGATGTACTGTGGGCAAGACATCTCCACTATAATCAAATTTCTGCCCAATTTCCGAAACAGCAGCTGCCTCCTCTGCTGTTTTGGAGGTCATCGTCGAACACGACGGACAAACAACAATACGTTACATATTCCGTAGTCTTCTCACTATGGATGCCTTGACAACAAAACCCTCTCCTCTTTCTCTGTCTTCCTTCCTTCCTTCCTTCCTTCCTTCCTTCCTTCCTTCCTTCCTTCCTTCCTTCCTTCCTTCCTTCCTTCCTTCCTTCCTTCCTTCCACCTCTCTCTGGCAGTGCTTCCTTCACTCAGCCTCAGGTCTTATCTGTCCAGTCTGAGATGTTG
>CM054138.1:57483239-57488239 GCA_028751875.1 Rapana venosa
TACCACCTGCCACATGTGGGGAGTAAACCCAATAAAAAAAATCCGACCTGGAGAGGGATGGGCTCCGCCAGGTTTGATTTCCCCCAAGTACACCCATGACAAAGACAGCCGAATTTCCATACCGGATCGGTCCGTTCGCCCGGGTTACCAAGGACCGCGCCTTCTGTTGCTCATCAGACAGAAGTCGAAAGTATGTTTACTGATGAAAAAAACACAGCAAAATCCGTGCCAGAAACAACACCATCTTTGGGGCACATGGAATGTACGGACACTAAGAGCTGCAGGCAAAGTGGAAGAACTGACACATGAGATGTCCAGATTCAATGGCACATCCTTGGGCTCTGCGAAGTCAGGTGGAAAAACAGGGGAGAAACAACGACCCAGGAAGACCACAAATATACTACAGTGGAATACAGGATAAACATGAACACGGCGTGGGGTTTTCTCGGTTCACAAAGACACCATGAACCCGTCATGAGCTGTCAGCCTGTGTCCAGCAGACTTTTACCATCCGCCCTGAGAGCAACCCCCTTTAACATAACTGTAGTACGGGCATACGCCCTACATCAACTGCACAGATGAAGCCGTAGAAGAATTTTATGACCAGCTACAAGAGGTTCTGAATCAAACTCCCAAGAAAGACATCCTCGTTGTGCAAGGTGACGGGGAACGCCAAGGTAGGAGAAGATGCACGGAAAGATTGGGAGGTTTTGTAGGCCACAATGTGATAACCAATCAAATGAAAGAGGCTTGAGACTCCTGGAGTTTGCCAGTAACAAACCACCTCCAGCTAGTGAATACACTTGGCCACACAAGAAATCCAGAAAATGGACATGGCATAGCCCAAATGGAGAACACCAAAAAACCAAAGATTACTCATGGTGAAAAAACGGTTTCAGTCTAGCGTTTAACATCGCACAGACACAATTTTCCAGACAACAAGGGATTGATCATGATCTTGTGATGAGGACTTTCCGACTACGTCTAAAGAAAATCCACAAGCGGAACAACATCAGATCAATTTGACCTCGGAAGCTGAAGGACACCCAGAGGAATTAGAAATTTTTTTCAAGCAAGGATAGGTGGAAAGTTTGCAGCACTCCTGTGTTTAGACTCAGACATAGATACACTGACAATAGTTTTCAATACAGCAGTGCTGAAACAGTAAGCGAGCTTCTTGGCAAACACCGACCAGTCAAAAAACCATGGGTCAACACCTAAAAATCCTACAACTATGCGACAAGCGTAGAGAGTTGAAGAAAAAGAAAAAGAAACAAAAAGAAAGGCAGAACAATAAAGGGCAGTCAACAAAAGAATCAGAAGTCCATGACGGAGGCAAAAGAGAAATGGATCGGTGAACATTTCAAAGACATTGAAGAGAACCAAAAAAAAAAACAATAGCAAGAAAGCATATCAGCTGGTGAAAGACCTGACTAGCACAAAACAGGGAAAAGGCCTTAACAATCCAAGAAAAAAATGGAAGTGTCTCACTGACCACCAGGGTATTCTGAACAGATGGACAGAATTTCTGCTCCGACTGATAAAAATTGAACCGAGGAGGAGATCCAGAAGTCCCTTAATGTACCCCCAAGCAAAGACACAGCATCACCCTACCTCCGAGAAAAAGTGGAAACAGCATCAGATTAGCTGAAAAAGGGGAAGTCAGCAGGGCTGACAACATTCCAGCTGAGTTGGTTCAAGCTGGGGGAAGCCATGATCAGCGCCCTACAAGAATCTGCAACAAGATCTGGGAACAGAAAAATGGCCAAAACCCCTGGACACAGTCACTCACATCACCCTCCCCAAGAAAGAAATCTACAACAATGCCCTAATTACCGCACAATCAGCCTCATATGCCACCCAAGCAAGTCATGCTGCAGATAAATATTGAATAACTGAAGCCACAAGCAGAGACCATCATTGCTGAGAACAAGCAGGTTTCAGAGCAGAGCGCAGCACAACAGAAAATATTCAACCTCAAATACTATGTGACGGTACCTTCAACTCAACAAGACCTTTTACCACGTATTTATCGATTTTAAAAGGGGATTTGACAGGGTGTGGCATGCAGCTTTGTGGGGAACCATGAATTTGTACAGCATCAATGCAAACCTGATCAGAGTCATCAAACAGCTGTACAGCGAGGCCACTAGTGCAGTGTACTACAACAACAACATTGGAGAATGGTTTCGAACAACAGTTTGGAAAGGCAGGCCTTCTCTTACCCACTCTTTTCAACATCTTCCTTGAGAAATCCCTGGCTGATGCACTGGAAAATCATGAAGGATCATTTAGCATTGGGCAGAACGATCACAAACCTCCGCTTCGCAGATGACATTGATGGAATAGCAGGATCAAAAAAAGAGCTTGCCAGCCTAACAGAAAAAACTTGAATAAGGCCTCCAAAACACACGGCATGGAAATCAGTAAGAGAAGACCAAACTGATGACTAATAACACCAACGGCATTAGCACTGATATCAGGTTAATGACCGAAGCTGGGAAAAAGTTTTAAAGCTTCAAGTACCTGGGAGCCATTGTATCAGACCGGGGTCCAAGCCCAGAAGTAGTATGCAGACTGCACAGACAATAACAGCTTTGTCAAACTAAACACCATCGGAGAGATAAAAATATCTCACTTATTCCAAGAAACAGACTAATGCGCCCCTTGTCATAATCCATATTTCTGTATGCCTGTGAATCATGGACCCTGACTGCAGATTTGGAGAGAAGAGTACGGCGTAGAGATGAGATGCTTTCGGAACTCCTTGGCATCTCCTACAAAGACCACATAAGCAACGAAAGCGTGCATAACAGAATCCACAAACCATTGGACCCTATGAGAACCTTCTAACGATCGTGAAAAAACGTAAACTTAAATGGAAAGGGCATGTCACAAGATCCAAAGGACTTGCAAAGACAGTTTTACAAGGCACTGTCCAAGGAGGAAGAAGAAGAGGCAGACCAAGGAAGAGCTGGGAGGATAACATCAGGGAATGGACAGGCCTAGAACTCAACAAAACCCTGAGAAAGGCAGAACAGAGAGAGGAATGGAGGGAACTGGTTGTTGAGTCTTTGAGGGTGCCCCCACGGTCGTCAGACTACGGGACAGATAGATAGATAGATAGTTTCTGTTCACACATCAAGTGTGTCTTGTTTTTCTTTTTCTTTGTGTGTGTGTGTGTATGTGTGTGTGTGTGTGTGTGTGTGTTTGTTTTAGAAACAACTGTCGTCAGTTCATAAACTCTTTTCTTTGCCTTTTTTTTTTGAAAAAAACAACTGTTGTTTGGGATTTTTGTTGGTGTTTTTTTTTAATCAGTTCAGTTATTTTTTACTTGTGCTTTTAATGTACCAGGGTTTGGTTTTTTAATGTCTTTATTCATTCCCAAAGTCAAAATGCGTCTACCTTCAAGGGGGGGTAAAAACGGTCGCATATGCAAAAATCTCACCATTGGTGAATTTCTGAACTCTAGCCGAGGAACCAAAAAATCTATTCATGTTCTTATTTATTTATCTCTCTCCTCTCTCTCTCTCTCTCTCTCTCCTCTCTCTCTCTCTCTCTCTCTATATATATATATATATATATATATATATATATATATATATTATATATATATATATATATTGTTTTTAATGTTATTGAGGACATGGTCAGGCTGGAACTGTAAATGACTCCCCAGTGCAGAGCAATGCAGCAGGGGGAACAAAAGTCACTCTCTGTCCGAACACCGGTTTATTTGTTTAAAATACATCCCACAGGCGAGTGCGTGCACACACACACACACACACACACACACACACAATACAACACACACACACCACCACCACCACCACCACCATATAATGATAACTATTTTTGTGTTAATTGTGCAAGGTATAGAGTAATAAATAGAGTTACTTTACCCCTCCCCCTCCCCCCCCCCCCCCCTTCTTCCCAACTCTCGTCCCAAACCTCTCTCCCCCCCCCCCCCCTTTCTTTCTACCACCACCACTACCACCATCTTCTCTCCCCCCCCCCTTTTTTTTTTTTAAAAGAGATTTTTTTGTTCATTATATTAGGAAGTAGTTGGGTTCAGGGGACGGAATAGCTCAGTGGTCAGAGCGCTCGCTTTCCCCCAGCCAATGTTAAGCAGCATCGAGCGAGGTTACCAATTGGATGGGTGACCCGTTTGCGCACTTTGGCTTCAGTACAGTTCCCCCAGCTGTAAATGGGTAACTGCCCTCTTTTGGGTCAGGGAAGGTAAAGCAGTGAGGGAGAGGAGATGGGCGCCACCCTCAAAATACTGGCCCCTAAAGAAGCTGAAGTCTCTGATGCCTCGCTCCCCTACGACCACATAGATTATAGGAGACCTTTAAGTTGGGTTCAAGGGGTACCCAGAAATGCATGTGGTGAAAGACATCCTAAAGACATTAATACCAGTATTGTGTTTTTAGCCAGGAGAAAAATGTATGATTCCGTTTTTTATTTATAGATTATGAGAAAGGCTTCGACCGTGTGGACAAAGCTTTACTGTGGCAGAAACTTGTCGATCATGGGATGCTGTCTCCACTCTCCTTTTGTCCATCGCTGTAGCCTGCTTAAACCATGATGGAGAGACTCACAGACTGTTTTTGTCTGCTGGAGTGATAATAAAATAAAACAAAATAAAAGAGAGAATTATTCACTAACATTGCACACCGATCACATCACCATTATACGATTTCAATAAATCAGTTGACGCACTTTCCAATTGTCTCCACTCTTCTTTTCTCAATCAGTGTACTTCTTAGACCGGAATCTCGAAAGACGCGTAGTCTGTTTTTGTCTGCCCCTGCCAATACTTTTAGCATAACGATAATGTCAAGTGTGTGTGTGTGTGTGTGTGTGTGTGTGTGTGTGTGTGTGTGTGTGTTCTGATCTAGGAAGGGCAGGAGACAACTGACAGGGAATGCAGAGGAGCAGAAGCCTGTCTGTGCTCAACAAAAACAAGGTTGTTATTCTCCATGTTCTCTCCCTCTCGC
>CM054138.1:57493239-57495739 GCA_028751875.1 Rapana venosa
ATCATCATCATCATCATTATTATTATTATTATTATTACTATTATTATTATTATTATTATTATTGCTAGCTGGATCAAGACAGGCAAATGAGCAAACCCTGTCAAATTATAACTTGAAATTATTTCTACACTACGCAGCACATGGTTTTCTGTCAACACATATGAAAACGCGACCCAAAGTAATGGCAATAAAAAAAATATATTACAGAAATAAAAACTAGGTCAAGACTGCGAACGTAAAATGAATACTGGGAGAGAGTGGGGGGGGGGGGGGGGGGGGGGGGGTATTGTTCAACCGGATTCGCGCGCTCACAAAGACAATAGAAATTGTCAGATTTTGGAAGGAATCGTTTGTCTTGCAGTTTGCAGTCTGTGCAATGGCAGCCCACCTGGTGAGGGAGAGGAAAAGTGGTGTGTTTTTTACCATCAAGTTTCCAGACTGAAGAGCAGTTCTTATTTCCCCCCGTGAGCCTGTCCACTTAATGACAAGAACCACTTTAGGACAAACCATCTGCGATGGGATTGTGTCTGAGGGCGGAGAGTTCCAGTCTCTACTACGGAGGTGTCTGTTTGCAGGGAGTTGACTGTGAGTTCTGTCGGTACTCCATTCCCCTCACAGATGTTTGCAGGGAGTTGACTGTGAGTTCTGTCGGTACTCCATTCCCCTCACAGATGTTTGCAGGGAGTTGACTGTGAGTTCTGTCGGTACTCCATTCCCCTCACAGATGTTTGCAGGGAGTTGACTGTGAGTTCTGTCGGTACTCCATTCCCCTCACAGATGTTTGCAGGGAGTTGACTGTGAGTTCTGTCGGTACTCCATTCCCCTCACAGATGTTTGCAAGGAGTTGACTGTGAGTTCTGTCGGTACTCCATTCCCTCACAGATGTTTGCAGGAGTTGACTGTGAGTTCTGTCGGTACTCCATTCCCCTCACAGATGTTTGCAGGGAGTTGACTGTGAGTTCTGTCGGTACTCCATTCCCCTCACAGATGTTTGCAAGGAGTTGACTGTGAGTTCTGTCGGTACTCCATTCCCCTCACAGATGTTTGCAGGGAGTTGACTGTGAGTTCTGTCGGTACTCCATTCCCCTCACAGATGTTTGCAGGGGGTTGACTGTGAGTTCTGTCAGTACTCCATTCCCCTCACAGATGTTTGCAGGGAGTTGACTGTGAGTTCTGTCGGTACTCCATTCCCCTCACAGATGTTTGCAGGGGTTGACTGTGAGTTCTGTCGGTACTCCATTAGAAGGAAGGTGGCAGGATGGTTAAGACGTTTGCCTGCCAACAAGTAAACCGTGAAGTTCTGGGTTCGATTCCCAGCCTCGCCCTTTCTTCCCAGTTTGACAAAAAAATCGAACTGAATGTCAAAGTCCTTCGGATGAGACTATAAACCGAGGCCCCGTGTGCGAACGCATGCAGAACATCTTGGGCACACGTTAAATCCTGTTCCGCTTTTCGAAAGAGTAGGCCATTGTGTGCCGGTGGGAACAGATGACAAAATTTACAAAACCGCATACACACGGGGACTGGATATAAAAAAGCACATGAGTTCTTATTCCATTATCCTCGATATTTAAAAAAAAAGTCATCTGAGCGCTTTGATTTGTTGCTTTACAAGATTCAGCGCTATATAAATTCCATACATTATTATTATTATTATTATTATTATTATTATTATTATTATTATTATTATCATTCCCCTCACAGATGTTTGCAGGGAGTTGACTGTGAGTTCTGTCGGTACTCCATTCCCCTCACAGATGTTTGCAAGGAGTTGACTGTGAGTTACTAATATAAGTTTTTAAAAAAAGGTAAAGGAGTCCCATAACCTATAAGGTCGTAGGGGAGCGAGGCGTCAGAGACCTCACTTCTCTAGGGCCAGCATATTGAGGGCGGCGGCCATCTCCTCTCCCTCGCTGCTTTACCTTCCCTGACCCTAAAGAGGGCAGGTACCCATTTACAGCTGGGTGAACTGGGGGAACTGCACTGAAGCCAAGGGGCGCAAACGGTCACCCATCCAACTGGTAACCACGCTCGACGCTGCTTAACTTGGCTGGGGGAAAGCGAGTGCTCCGACCACTGAGCTATCCCGTCCCCTATAATATAAGTACTTGAAGTCTAGTCCCCTCAAAGTCATCTGGCCGAATTTATAACCCGAAGACACCTGTGAAAACTGAGCGCCGGTGGAACATCTTGCCCACATGTTAAAAACCCGTGACTGTCTTAGAAACGAAGGCCAGCTATGGTATGCATGAACTAGTGACGAGCATACCCAGCATGCAATCTGTACTTGGGAGGGATGGGCTCCACTGGACTCAACTTGTCCCAGACATACTCCCCGAAAACTTCAATCCAGCGCCCAACTCCCCGAAACTGGTAGGGTGTGTGCAAGCTACCACGCCCACGGAGAAAATTTGTTTTTATTTAATGGTAGTGTTGAAGTGTAGGTTTGCGAGTGCCTAACCCCCCCCCCCCCCCCCCTCCCCCCTTACACATCCATACA
>CM054138.1:57498239-57520739 GCA_028751875.1 Rapana venosa
AGCAACAACAACAACAACATACACGCACGCACACGCACACACACACACACACATCCACACACACACACCACATGCGCGCACGCACACACACACACACACACACACACACCACACACACACACACACACACACACACACACACACACACACACACACAGTTGGATATTTTGTTTTGTTTTGTTCTTTTCATTTCAGTTTGTTGGTGTTTTTTTTAATCTAGATACGACGGAGTGGTCTATGCCAGATATACCAGGCCAAGTTGGTCAGGTAGTGATAGTGGCACCAATACCTAAGTCACCACAGATAAAGACGGCGGTGCAGGTTGCACTAGCAGTTGCACCGTGTATCGATTTGTGTGATTGCCTTACTTTGTATGTTATTGTTTCGGATCATACTGCAGTATCACGCATTGTACTGTACTGTACTGCACTGCTCTGTATTGCATTGCATTGTTTTGTATAGTGCTCCATTTGTACTGCGTTTTGTTACGTTGCATTGTGTCACCGAGTTATAAATATCAGTTTACGTTGTATTGCAACACTGCATGTGTTGTCTCAGTTTTTATTTGTGTGTGAAGTAAAGTCATCGGTATTTATTAAAACCCATGTCACTCTGCAAGTGGGCTTTTTTTGTGTTTTTGTTTAGTTGTTGTTATTGTTGTTTGTTGTTAGTATGTGTGTGTGTGTTTGGATTTAGTTTTGTTTGTTTTTTTTGGTGTGTTGTTGTTTTGTTGTTGTTGTTCTTCTTCTTTTTGGGGGGAGTAAGTGAAGGTAAAGGTGTCCAATAACCTGTAAGGTCGTAGGGGGAGCGAGGCGTCGGATACCTCACTTCTCCTGGGGCCAGCATATTGAGGGCGGCGCCCATCTCCTCTCCCTCGCTGCTTTACCTTCCCTGACCCTAAAGAGGCAGGTACCCGTTTACCATGAACTGGGGGACTGTACTGAAGCCAAGGCACACAAACGGTCACCCACCTAAGTGGTAACCACGCTCGATGCTGGGGGGTGTCCCCAAAAAGCATTTCACTGGTTCACTAAGAAAAAAAACTGAGGAACAGTTTTAAAAAGTGATAATTAGACAAACCGAAAAGAGGAAAATATCTTACTGACTCTTTATCTAAAAAGACAGCCAGTGGAGTTTTCAATAGGAGTGGTAATGGCGTAATCATGGTAGTACTTCTAATCTGCAGCTTTGAAGATGGGGCTTTTTCAGCGACTGAAACTGGAACTTGATGGAAGATCGCGAGCTCAACGCTCTAACCACTAGGCTATCTCGATCCCCCCCCCCCCCCCCCCCATCCACACTCACCCCTGCCCTCCCCCAGCAATATTACTGAGTCATCAGTGATAACTGAATAAGAATGAACACTTTATTACCTAATAAAGAGGAAGTATGTCCTTCGGATGAGACTATAAACCGAGGCCCCGTGTGCGAACGCATGCAGAACATCTTGCGCACACGTTAAATCCTGTTCCGCCGTTCGAAAGAGTAGGCCATTGTGTGCCGGTGGGAACAGATGACAAAATTTACAAAACCGCATACACACGCATGAATTTAAAATAAAAAAAAGTCATCTGAGCGCTTTGATTTGTTGCTTTACAAGATTCAGCGCTATATAAATTCCATACATTATTATTATTATCATTATTATTATTAATATTATTATTATTATTAACTCTGTCAGGTAGTCAGACGGACGCTATAGCCGAGTGGTTAAAACCGTTTGACTTCAGTCCCTGGGTACCTTAAGTCGCGGGTTTGTATTTCCCTGCTGCAGCGTCTAGTGAACTAAGGGCGGGGGATTTTCTACAATCTCCCAGGCTATCTTTTAATGCAGTTCTGCCAGTGCCTTAATTCCCTTCGTGTATAATTATATACGCGTGCAGAAGATCAAATATGCACGTTAAATATCTCAAAAATTCCTGTCAGAGTCTGGTGGGTTATGAAAACAATAGCATACCCAGCATGCTTCCTGTACATAACACTGAGCTTCTCTGAAGTCGGTGTGGGTTGTGTTGGCTGAGGCCAGCGGGCAGGCCTCCTGCAGAGTTCAAAGCACAGGAGAAGGAAGACCAGCAATTCAGATGAAACACTGGAACACCTATCTTTAAACACCACTGACATCCACCGTTCTTAACAAAAGGAAAAAGACAAAACAAACAACAACAGCAACAACAACAAGAATCCAGCAACAACAACCCAACACAACTATAGGAGCACGAGCGCATGTGAGTACACGTGCACGTGTGTGGAGGAATATCATTGCTGACGGTACTATCACCACTAAGGGTAATGAATATGCAGTACACGTATCTAATCCCCCCCCCCCCCCCATTAATATATGAACGACACAGAATGGGTGATAATGTAGCCTGATATAACTTGTTTGCTTGTTAGTAGTTGGTTTTTTTTAATATGTGTGTGTGTTTGTGTGTGTGTGTGTGTGTGTGTGTGTGTGTGTGTGTGTGTGTGTGTGTGTGGTGTGTGTGTGTGTGTGTGTGTGTGTGTGTGTGTGTGTGTGTGTGTGCGTGTGTTTGAGGGGGGTCTTGTTTGTTATTGGATGTCGAATTAATATTATAGTTAAATGTTATTGACGAAGCTGCTTTTGTTTAGAGAGATGGCTGGATATAAAGAAAAAGCAACAACCCCCCCCCAAAAAAAAATCCAACACCAAATGCGTTGCTTATAAAATGTACCATCTGTAAATAAAAATAACATTAGTACTATTAATTATATTTCTGACCCCCAATGTTCTGGCACTCCTCTCCTTTTCTTTCATCCATCAAGCGAGAAAGAAATCGCGACAATTCTGAAAGAAATTACAATAAAATCATGTGATCTTTATCCTATACCTGCTTCTCTTTTTACTCAGTGCCTTCCACAGCTTATACCCACTATCACAAAAATAGTAAACTCATCACTTCTTTCAGGAATTTTTCCAACAGCTCACAAAACTGCAATAGTTACACCTCTACTCAAGAAGCACGACCTTGATCTAACACTGAAGAATTATAGACCTGTAGCCAACCTACCGTTCATCTCTAAAGTCCTTGAAAAAGTTGTTCTGATACAACTCAACAACCACTTCATTCAAACATTCTCCTTACCCCTTTTCAGTCTGCCTATCGCTTCAATCACAGCACCGAAACCATCCTATTCCACACCTTAAACACGCTTCTACATGCCTCTGATTCAGGAAATATCTCCCTTCTCACTCTTCTCGACTTATCTGCAGCCTTTGACATTATAGACCACTCAATTCTTCTCTCCCGTCTCAAAAAATGTTGGTATTAAAGGCACAGCCCTCACCTGGTTCAGTTCATACCTTACAGATCGATTCCACACAGTTGCAGTAAACAAGATTCAATCAACACCTACCAAACTGGAATGTGGAGTCTCACAGGCATCAGCTCTCTTGGCCCTGTTCTTTTCACACTCTACACGGCTCCTTTTTCACACATAATAAATCGTCATCAGATCAACCATCATTTCTATGCAGACAACTCTCAAATTCTTAGCAGTGATACTCCTGAAAATCTGCCTTCTCTCTTGATTAATAATATGTCCTACTGCCTTCAAGATATCCAAAACTGGATGATACAGAACAGGTTACAGCTAAATGCAGATAAAACCGAAGCCATACTTGTAGGGACCAAACACAAACTCTCTTCCATCACAACAGCTTCAAAAGAATTCGGCAATACGTCGGTCCCCCTATCTACTGCTGTGAAATATCTAGGGGTCATTATAGACAAACACATGCTACTATCAATTGCGGCGCATCATTGCAGTTCGAAAGTACCTGTCCACTGATGCAACATCCAAACCAGTCACGTCTCTCATGTCTGGACTATTGCAATTCTCTTCTGGCTGGTCTGCCAGCTTTATCTATCCACTCCCTTCAAGTTCAACGAATACAAAACTCTGCAGCTCACCTAGACCTCGGAAAGAAAAATTCTGAGCACATTACCCCTCTCTTGCGATCTCTCCATATTGTCAAATTGTCTCCACTGGTTGCCTGTGCCACAGAGAGTAAACTATAGGATCAGTACTCTACAATTGCCTCCATAAAACAGCACCTTCCTACCTCTGTGAATGTCTTCACCTGTACACTCCTTCTCGTTCCCTCCGCTCTGCTGCAGATACCTTGTGCTTAAGAATACCTAGATTCAACCAGTCCACCGTTGGCCGTCTCTCTTTCTTTGTTTCTGATCCATTGATCTGGAATGACCTCCCTCTCCCCCACTCGTCAAAAGCCTTCTTATTACGCTTTTAAATCTGGCCTCAAGGTAACATTTATTTCAAACCTAAGATTCTCCCCTCTTGTTCCATTTCATTTTTGTCCTGCCCTCAACAGCCAAAACCCCATCACCCTGCCGGAGTGTACAACCTTTATGTGTGTGCGTGTGTGTGTGTGTGTGTGTGTGTGTGTGTGTGTGTGTGTGTGTGTGTGTGTGCGTGCGTGCGTGCGAGCTTGTGTGTGTACATTTGAATTTGTAAGGCTGCATGTGAATGAGCAGGATGAATGAAAGCGCTTTGATTTGTTTTTTGCAAGATATAGCGCCATATAAATTCCATTTATTATCATTATCATATTAGTACTTATGTAAAAGAACACACACTCAATAATTATCCATCACATCTTAAAATTTACACTGATGGGTCCCTTTTAGAGAGTAATGATGGGGGTGCTGCCTTCATCATTCCTTTTTTAAAGGTTGAAAAATTATATTACATTGGGAAGGATCATTCCATATTTACTGCAGAATTAACTGCAATCTTAATGGCTTTATACTATTTGCTTGACTTTCCAAGAATCATACAACAGGTTCTTATGTGTGTTGATTCAAAGTCAGTTTTACAGTCTCACAGACATTCAGGATCGAAAGCTAGACAAGATCTTGGAACTGAAATTAACATTCTCATCCATTTTCTGATATCAAGAGGTACCAGTATTACTTTTTGCTGGATACCATCGCATTGCAATGTGTACTATAACAAAAAAGTTGATGCAGCTGCAAAAAGAGCAGCAAGGAATTTAAACTATGCATATGCCTGACTATTCCTATATCTGTTCATGAGAGTTAAAACATAGTCGAGAATGCATGCTGGAAACAAGTAAGGACAAAACAAATAGATGCTGGATACTCTCTGTCATTCCTCTTTTTCAGACCTTAGACATATTCTTCGTTCCCATTTTGGACATTCACAAATGGACCTAAGAAAAATAATCTGTCTTATTTACAGACTGAAACTGAATGCATTCTGGACAAAATTTGTTAGAAATGTATACAGCATATGTGGCAAAACAATCTCAAATATTCATATTCTTTTTCGAATATCAGTTTTTGAAAAACATCTTCCTGATGTTCATGAAAATTCCTTGGAAAAGGTTTTCAGCAACAATATATTGCTAGGTGAAATTGCGTTGGTGTTAAAGCAGTGTCTCATTAGTAATCTCCTGTAGTATAATTATGTGATGTCATTTTTAAAAAAACAACACTGCCTTTCTGCATGGACATTTGCCCATCTGTCTCTTATCTCAGAACAATTGTAGTTCATTTTCAACAGTTTAAGAGTTTTCTTCATTGTTTTACGTGATGTTGACTACATTTGTTATGTAGATAGTTCTAGAGTTCCATTGTTACATTACTTTCCTACAGTTCGTACCTCTCTCTCTCTCTCTCTCTCTCTCTCTCTCTCTCTCTCTCTCTCTCTCTCTCTCTCTCTCTCTCTCTCAATATCTTCTTATCTGAATATCCTATTTCAATATCTTATTGTTGTGTGTAACAAGTATATGTACCATTTGACAATGTGTAGATGTTTATCTTTATGACTTATTAAGTTTGGTTGTTATTCTTCTTGGTTTTGTTGTTGTTGTTGTTTCTTTTCTCTTTTTTTCTTCTTTTGTTGGTTTGGTTTTTCTTTCTCTTTTGTTTGTTTGATTGTTTTGGTTGTGGTTTTTCTTTGGGGGGGTGGGGGTGGGGGGGTGTTTTTAGGGCTTTCTATTATTAGTTTGCTTGGGGAGGGGGGGGTTGTTGGGGGGGGGGGTGTTTTGAAAAGGGTTATTTCCCCATGTTTCTACGGTGAGACTGTATAAGCGTTGGGTTATTATTAAGATGTATCCCTACGGGCGGGGACTGGATGTAAAAATGCACATGAGTGCTTATTCATTATGCTCGAAATAAAAGAATTTGTCATTGTCATTGTCTCTCTCTCTTGTCTAATATCACTTAGTGTGAATAGACATAAAATCGAAGAAAGAAATACACACACATACCTTTCTGATAGAAGCTGTTTCAAGTGTCTGTGAATCTGTATTGATTGTGGAATAAAAGTACCTTGGCTGTTGACTTATCTTTCGGTTTTCTGTTATGTGATACAGACCTACATTGTTTTCACTAATTAACACACGGACAAAAGAGTAGTTTTGGGCCAAACTGTATATGTGGAGTTAGCCCAAACAGTGCGCTATCTGAAAGGGGTCAGGTCTTGACACTGTCACTGCATAGGTCTATTTCCTCACGTGACACAAAGTTCCCAACATGTGAAGAAAGGCTTTCTTGGTAAATTGGTTTCATAGAAAAACCGAATGTACCTCACACTCAGTGTAGTACAACCGTGGCATATGATTGAATAACATAGGGACTGGCTTTCATCCCTCCCCATCTCCTCCCCCGCCCTAGTTGTCTCAATGGAAATTTCGAAGGATGATGTCATTGGTGCCAACTATTTTAAGACATTGTTCATCCGGGTTCGGAAAAAGCGCATGCTCATGGGAACATCCGCCATTCATGTTTTGCTGCGTTTCGGAACTCGTCTGATTCAGAACATGGTTTTGTTTCTTTCATTTGTGTGACGCTGTGAAAGACTTTCTCGATTATTTGTGAGTGACAATTTCTTACTTAAACCAACTTTGTTTCTAGATAGGTATCATGGCACTGCACGGGGTTCCATTTGTAACAAAACGAATTGTAAAGTTCAGTCGTCTGCTTCTTTTGGCTACTGTACTGTTCACTAATTCAGATCATAGGCCTAATTTTAGGTATTGAGCTTGATCATGATGATATCGATATCTTCCTCGTGAGTAGTATGCGTGTGACTGGCCCATAATGATGTATGAATCATTCAGGAGATAAAGAAATGTAGTGTTTGATGTTGGATTAGAACGTGTAGATAAAGCAAGGATTTGAACTTCCAAAGACCAACTGCTAGATCTATCACCCGTTCAGAAGGAAAAAATAAAAAATAGAAACGAACGGAAACCAGTCGTATAAATAGATATAGATTTATATGATTGCTACTGTTGTAGAGCAAGTTACTAGTTTTAGTCATGTTGTTTTACTGTCCTATTCTTAGTTAAATATATTATCGATCTTTTGAAGCAATCAAGTGTCATCTGTTTCCAAAACCAATGAGTAATGCAAGTACCATAACCGTAGGCCTACTAAAGTGCTAGTAGTAACTAGTACTACTTATTACCAGGCCATCCTTGTGTTGATGATGACTTCATCATTCATAATCTGTATAACTTTTAAAAAATCATATGTTAAATATGACAGCTTGAATTTTTCACCTCGATTTATATTGCAAACTGATTACTAACACTACAGTAAATTTGCTTTCTAACACTAGTAAACATGCCAGTAATGTAGCATGTAATGATATGTGCTTGCAATAATGCAAGTACAAGTTGTAGCAAAATAAAGTTTACAACTGAAAAAGTGAAATGTTTGAAAGCATAGCCATAGGCCTTCATTAATTCCAACATTGTTTGCAAGGCAAACAAGACAGATTGTTATTTCCAGTGCTTTCTGATCCTGTCTCTCAGGAATGAGTCACTGTTTTTGTGTTAAGTGTGGGTATAAAAATATTGGAAAAAGCTTGAATCTCTGCTGCCACAATCTTTAAATTGACCTTGAACTTTGATACAATTCTCATGTATTATCTCAAATATTCATAGATTTTTGTTTCTATCATATTTGTCATTTTCCAGAGTTTCCTTAAATGCAGGCATAAGGCTTAGATTAAAGGCTAGATACTAATAATATAGCATTAATAATGTTCAGTAACTGCCCACTCCCCCCCCCCCCCCCCCCCCCCCCCCCATGCAAACACCACACACACACCTCACAGACACACACACATGCATGCAAGCACATGTAGTTAGTGCACATGCGCACTCACACACACATGCACACTCAAAAAGAAGAAAAAACCCAAATGAAACAGACACAAGTCAACTATTTTTCAAAAATAAATTAATTTAAAAATCCCAACAAATCAAAGCAATTAATAACAACTTTCTGAATCTGAAAAGTTAAATCAGAATTTCTCTCTCTCTCTCTCTCTCTCTCTCTCTCTCTCTCTCTCTCTCTCTCTCTCTCTCTCTCTCTCTCCCCTCCCCCTCACTCCCATTGTCTTTTCTACCAATGAAAATATTGTAAGAATGTTGCTATGTACAGACTGGGTAGCTAGTACAGTAGTAGTAAAAAGGTAAAGGAGTCCCATAACCTATAAGGTCGTAGGGGAGCAAGGCGTCAGAGACCTCACTTCTCTAGGGCCAGCATATTGAGGGCGGCGCCCATCTCCTCTCCCTCGCTGCTTTACCTTCCCTGACCCTAAAAAGGGCAGGTACCCATTTACAGCTGGGGGAACTGTACTGAAGCCAAGGCGCGCAAAGGGTCACCCATCCAACTGGTAACCACGCTCGACGCTGCTTAACTTGGCTGGGGGAAAGCGAGTGCTCCGACCACTGAGCTATCCCGTAGTAGTAGTATTGTATAAAGTGTCCTTCAAAAGAAGAGCTCATTGATTATGTAGATGTCATATTTTCACTTTAGATTGAAAACATTAACATACATTATTGTAGGTACAGGACTTGAGTGTACCTGTGATGTACAGATTGGCACACATACTAATGTACCCCTTCAAATCGGCCATGGCCTTTTGTCTTTGAATACATTTATTTAATCATTGTCTTTCTCTCTCTCTCTCTCTCTCTCTCTCTCTCTCTCTCTCTCTCTCTCTCTCTCTCTCTCCTCTCTCTCTCTCTCTCTCTCTGTCTGAGTCTCTCTCTCACTTTGCCTCTCCGAGTCACTCGCTCGCTCTCTCTCTCCTGCACACGCACACACACACATACAGTGATAGTCTGATACACACACACATACACACACACACACTCAGTGACTCGCACACTCAGTGACTCACACACGCACGCACGCACGCGCACACACACACACACACACACACACTCACTAACACAGCAGTTGACATAAATTCTTTCAGTTTGATGTAATACACAAGCCAACTCACTAACTTTATATTGAATAAATATTGAATATTTTTGTTATGTGTGGGTGGTTTTGTTTTGTTTGTTCTTTACATTCTTCTTTGTCAAACGCTCAGACAGCAAGTAGTGTTGCCTGTCATAACTTGAGCAAAAATGCGTTAAGCTGCCGTTAAGTGCCTGACAAATCAGGCCCAGTGCACCCCGCTTCAGTGTGAGAGAGAAGTTTTTTCTTTTAAGTCTTTCTGGTAAATAGGCAGGAGGATGGACCAGAAAGGCAGAAAATAATAATAATAATAAATACATGGAATTTATATAGCGCTATATCTTGCAAAAAACAAATCAGAGCGCTTTCATTCATCCTACTCATTCACACGCAGCCAGTTACAATTAATAGGTTGGTTGTTTTTTTTTTTACAAATTCAAATGTATACATACATGCTTGCACGCATGCACACACACACACACACACACATGCACACACATATAAAGGTTGTACACTCCGGCAGGGTGATGGGGTTTGGGCTGTTGAGGGCAGGGTTAAAAATGAAATGGAACAAGAGGGGAAAATCTTAGAATTGAAATAAATGTGTCTTGAGGCCAGATTTAAAAGCGTCATGAGAAGGCTTTTGCCAGTTTTGGTGAATGGAGAGAGGGAGGTCATTCCAGATCAATGGACTAGAAACAGATAAAGAGCGGTGGCCAATGGTGGACTGGTTGAATCTAGGTATTCTTAAGCACAAGGTATCTACAACAGAGCGGAGGGAACAAGGAGGAGTGTACAGGTGAAGACATTCACAGAGGTAGGAAGGTGCTGTTTTATGGAGGTATTTGTAACAGAGGGTACTGATCTTATAGTTTACTCTCTGTGGCACAGGAAACCAGTGGAGAGATCGCAAGAGAGGGGTAATGTGCTAAGATTTTTTATTTCTGAGGACTAGGTGAGCTGCAGAGTTTTGTATTCGTTGAACTTGAAGGGAGTGGATAGATGAAGCTGGCAGACCAGCCAGAAGAGAATTGCAATAGTCCATACATGAGAGACAGTCAGCACCTGGGGTTTATCACAGTTCTTGATTAAACCCTTGACGCTGGGGGAAACAGCAAAGTGAGAGGCTGTATGACCAGTGGCTTTCCCACTCATGGAATTCCACTTTACAGCTTAGTCTTTAGTGATCGACTATGACTCTGACTAGGAGGCTTGACTCGCACAGTCCTTATGTGCTGCAGCCCTGGGGGCTGGTTGGCCTTTGGAGAACATCTCCAACGCTGACTGTCCTTATGCCCACTTGGCTGAGAGAGTGGGGATGTACTGTGGGCAAGGCATCTCCGCTATAATCAAATTTCTGCCCGGTTTCCAAAACAGCAGCTGCCTCCTCTGCTGTTTTGGAGGTCATCGTCGGACACGACGGACAAACATACATATACATGTATACAGTTTGGATGTTGCATCAGTGGACAGGTACTTTCGAACTGTACTGATGCGCCACAATTGATGGTAGCACGACTGGCAGGTTTGGGTGGTGAATTTTTGCATGGAGAGTGTGTTGAGTATAACGACCCCCAGATATTTCACAGCAGTGGATAGAGGGACAGACGTATTGCTGTATTCTACTGAAACTGTTGTGATGGAAGAGAGTTTGTGTTTGGTCCCTACAAGCATGGCTTCGGTTTTATCTGCATTTAGCTGTAACTTGTTCTGTATCATCCAATTTTGGATATCTTGAAGGCAGTAGGACATATTAATCAAAAGAGAAGGCAGATTTTCAGGAGTATCACTGCTAAGAATTTGAGAGTCGTCTGCATAAAAATGATGGTTGATCTGATGACGATTTATTATGTGTGAAAGAGGAGCGGTGTAGAGAGTGAAAAGAACAGGGCCAAGAACTGATCCCTGTGTGACCCACTTTCCAGTTTGGTAGGTGTTGATTGAATCTTGTTTACTGCAACTGTGTGGAATTGATCTGTAAGGTATGAACTGAACCAGGTGAGGGCTGTGCCTTTAATACCAACATTTTTTGAGACGGGAGAGAAGAATTGAGTGGTCTATAATGTCAAAGGCTGCAGATAAGTCGAGAAGTGTGAGAAGAGAGATATTTCCTGAGTCAGAGGCATGTAGAAGCGTGTTTAAGGTGTGGACTAGGGTGGTTTCGGTGCTGTGGTTGGCACGATAGGCAGATTGAAAAGGGGGAAGGAAACTGTTTGAATGAATATGGCTGTTGAGTTGTATTAGAATATATAACATTTTCAAAGACTTTAGGGATGAACGGTAGGTGACATGAAGGTGGTGACAGAAAGGAAAGGAACAAGGCAAAAATAAAGAGAGGGATAGAAAAGAGAATTCCTTGCACAAAATTTCCAGGTGGGGATGCTATTTAATACTTTATCTAGTATAAAATTATTTAAAAGTGTATACTGACAGGATGCCTGCATCCCCACAGGGAAGTTGTTTGAATTATTTATTTTAATTTGCATTCATGATAATTTCTTGGGCATGATTAGACAACAACAAAAACCAAGGCCATAGTGGTTAAGAGAAAAATTCAACTGTTTATCATGTTATTGAAATGTGTAAAAAAAAAAAAATTTTTTATGTCAACGGAGATTGATAAAACGCATTTACCAAAATTTCATACAGTATGTTCAGAGTCTCTGTGTGAGTGTGTGTGTGTGTACGCGTAGAAAACCTAGAGCTGTTTAAAAAAAAAATTTGTTGCCCCATCTTCCATGACATTTCCGCCTTGCACAGTTGCTGTTCCCGTGCCGCTCATTTCAATCTGTCCACCCCAGCTATACCCAGATTCGTTTTATCATATCCTCAGGGTCTGAAGTCCACAGGGAGCCTTTTAAGTTTTATTAAGTTACATGTCAGGCTGCTGTTGGGCCACCAGTCTGACCCAGCACTACTGCTTGGTCACTTCGGTGATGTTTAGTGGTGTATGTTCTGAGCTAACATACACATAACACCATCTACTAAGCCCTCTACGGCTCTAGTTAAATTGTTAATACAACTCAGTTTGTGAGTCAGACTGAGATGCCCACCACAACATCCCTCCACTGGCTCCAGTGATCTTCTGTGAACCTCAGACTTTGAAGGCTTTGATAATGAAGCTTATCACAGGCACAGAAGTGTTCAGGGAAACGAAACTCTTGTCACTAGAGCAGCCAGAGCCACTGACAATTTTCTTTTATTGCATGGTGATCAATGACAATGATGATGGTACATTATTTTAATGATGCTGACAATGGATTTGCATATGTGCTTTGAGACATCATCATCATGACATGACAGGGCTATGCTCTATCACTATCAGTCTGAGCTTTTTATCTTGATGATCCTGGTGTGAACTGAGTTGGCCTGAGACTCTGATGCAGACACCTGCTGTGTCAGTCAGGTAATTTGAGCAACACTCTCAAAATCGCTTCCATAAAGTGGATGAAGCTCAACTGTATGGTCCTAGTCTTCCCATTGAGCCCATAGCAAACTCACTCCAGATAGGAACCGGCTTGAATCTGGAAAAAATCCCTATGGTTTATGGTTCATGTGGAAATTAAACCTCAAACCTGCAACCTTCCAGTTCATAACCAAAGGCACTAACCACTGCATCAAGGCATCTGGTAAACCTTGCACTCTTTGCTGTAAAAAATTTTTTTTATTATATATATGTATGTATGTGTGTGTGTATCATTTTTGGTGCAGAAATAGATAAACCATATGTAATGACTAATGTACATGTATGTGATTTAAATAAATGTAAATACATTTTTTTAGATCAATAAGAGTTTACAAAGCTCTATCTACTTGTAGTCATTTTGTGAAAGGACCAAGGACACCAGCATATCAACTAAGTAAGGCAATCTATTGGTTTCTACATCTCTAGTGGTTTCATGTAATATATATAGAATTATTACAGTTGCCTGGAATAATTCGCATACCACATAGTGACAGAATTGTTCATATAATAAAATCTATAGGTGCTTAGTAATATATTAATTAGTATTGTGTTGACTGAAATATAGTGATACGGTAAATTACTAAATACACTTCACCAAGGATAATGGCTGGTGACTCTTACTCAAGTTACTGGCTCAGTGGCTGAATAGCATGGATGCTGTATTTTCCTATTGATACAGTGACCATACAATGATAGAGCACTGCCATTCTTCATGGTTGTTTTCTTTGATGTCTGCTGCTTGCTTTATTTTGATTTTTTTCCCCAGTATAATTCTGGTTGTTTATTTCAGTGTAATTCTGGTGGGGATAAAAATCTATACTAAAATAGGTTCCTCCTAATGATTCATTATTTTGAAAACTTGGTTTCAATGTAAATTTATGTCATTCTTCCTGGTTCTTTTCATCATCGTTCTCATCTTGCTTTTTTTCATTATTTTTTTATTGGATAAATCATAGGTTTCTTATGATTAAAAAAAAAATTGTTTAAAGGCTGGACTATCACCATATATATTATATACAGTTTGTTGAGTTACAGTGAAATTTTGTTGTTCATCCATTAGATCAGAACTTATTCAAGTTATTGCAGACTGGCTTCATGCATAAATGTGTTCTTTTTATCAGAGAAAATAGAATATTTTCTATAGCATCATGCTTTTTTTTCCCCCTCAAATAAAACATACTCTATTCTCAATCTTATCCATTTACCCACTGACTCAACATTCTCATTGGAGGTTATGGTTTTTTTTGTTTTTAAAGGTTTATGTTAGAAACTATATGATGGTAGACAATAAAGATTTGGACTCCAACCAGCTCTAGTCCTACCCAGACTATGAGCTCATTGGGAAGGCTGGGATCACGCAATCTAGCTTCATCCACAGTATAATGGATGCTATTTTGAGAGTGTTACTTAAATTACCAGACCAACACTGCAGGTGCCTGTATCTTTTGGGCCTGTTCAGTGTTTGACACTGGAATATATCATGATAGGAAGCATGGAGTACAACCCTGTCACATACTTGACCTAGCCTCAAAGCAATCATGTCCATAGCAGCATTGATACATCCTCATCATCATTGATCATCATGCAATAAAAGAAAATGTCTCTAGAGTCGGTGGCTCACAGAAGATGAGGCAGCAACAACAACAAAAAGTTATTAATTTTTTTTTTTTTTTTTTTTTAGCTAATCAAAAGTTGCAAATCTGTTTCAGGCTGGTGAAAAGTTGAATGCACTGTCAAGATGGGTGCCTTCTTACCAAAGCCAAAGATTGAGAAACACAATGAAGGAGGAGTGGGCAATCAACTTCGTTATGGCTTGTGCAGCATGCAAGGGTGGAGAGTGGAAATGGAAGATGCTCATACAGCTGTTGTGAGCATTCCCCATGCCAAACTGAAAGACTGGTCTTTTTTTGCTGTCTTCGATGGACATGCTGGAGCCAGAGTGTCGGCTTTCTGTGCGGAAGAGCTGCTGAATCACATCATCAAAAATGAAGACTTTAAACTGAACTTGACGGATGGCACAGAGATCCAGCCTTCAGTTGAAGATGTTGCTAAAGGCATAAAAACTGGATTTCTGACATTGGATGAGAAAATGCGAACCATCCCGGAGATGCTGTCTGGTGAGGACAAGAGTGGCTCAACGGCTGTGTGCAGTATTGTTTCACCCAAGTTTCTCTTTTTTGCCAACTGTGGAGATTCTCGTGCTATTCTGTGTCGTCGTGGCAGGTGTGCCTTTTCAACTACAGACCACAAACCTATAAACCCTGGTGAAAAAGAACGTATTCAAAATGCAGGTGGAAGTGTAATGATCCAGAGGGTAAATGGCTCTCTGGCAGTCTCTCGAGCATTGGGAGATTATGAGTACAAGAATGTGGAAGGAAAAGGTCCTTGTGAGCAGCTGGTCTCACCAGAGCCAGAGATTTTTGTGGAGGAGCGGAGTCCGGGAGATGAGTTTATGGTGTTAGCTTGTGATGGCATTTGGGATGTCATGACCAAATGATGAACTGTGTGCATTCATTACCAGTCGGATGAAGATTTCGTCCAGTTTAGAAGAAGTGTGTAATCAAGTCGTCGACACTTGTTTGATCAAGGTAATGTACCATTTTGTTTGTTGTATTGTATGTTATCACTTATTTTCAGGGAAGTGAAATTGAGCGTTTTGTTTATTTGGAGGTATGTACATGGACAATGTTCCTGATCATGCATGTCACGCTCTTTAAGGGATTGTGGCTAAACCCCCACCCATTCCCTCTCTATCTTCCCGACAACAACAAACGCAGAACACAGAAGAAAAGTTCCAGACTTTCCAAAATCCCAAAACAATCACATCAGACAAATACTTAAATCCATTTTCACACACACACAGATTCAACTTCCAGTCACACTCTAAATCCTAACTTAATAATCCTCCCCTCTTCTGCACAGTTCAGAAACCAGCTTGAGGAATGGTGTTCTCCCACTTCCCTCACAGTCACAACCTGCTTCCCACATAGTCACTGAGGGATAAATCAGGGCAGGCCAAAGTCCTCAAGGAGGGTCACAGGTGGACAGGGCAGCATAGAGAAGGGAAACGGGTAGTGGGGGAAAAGGTGGATTAAGGGACAGAGGGACAAGCCATCGGCGACTCCTCAGGGCACACCGGGCTGCACCCTCTCCAGGCACGACTGCACCGCTGGAGGCACCCACAGGAACCTGTCACTGAGAAAGAACAAGGTGCACTCCTGCACCCCAGGAAAGACGTTGACAAAACGGACAGCACAACAAAAAATGTAAACTGGTTCTTGGGAGCCCGAACCACTCAAAGATGAATGCTCCCCTCTGCTCTCCAAGAAGATACACAACACCACAGGAAGTAAGGCGCACTCATTCACCTTGAGGAAGACGTTGACAGGACAGACACAACGCAAGAACGAAGACCGGGTTCACAGGAGCCCGAACTACTTCAAGGTACTGCTCCCCCCTGCTCTCCAAAATAGAGACACAACACCACACGGCACCCAACAGTCCACGCTGGAATGGCGACCAACAACCTTCAGCCAAAGACTGAATCTCCTCCTCTCAAGTCAAGGCCTCCTCCTATTTAAAGCTGCTGCTACTCAGCTGATGAACCAAACCCTAACTCACGACCAGGAACTTCACGAGAAGCTAACCTGCATGCAAAATTGCAGAGAAAAGGGAAAGTGTATGCCACTAAGCTGGAGTTCACCACGTACGTGAAAAAAAAAGCGAATGTGAACACAGAAAGACACTAGCACCCAGACCCAGACACACAGAGAAAGAAATAGCACGGAGTTATGCACGGAATACGTGCAGAAATATGCAAACCGTGACAATGCACAAGTTATTTTTATGCCAAAAAAAGGCCCAACAACAACCAACCAGCCCCTGCCCTCCCCCCCCAAAAAATAAACAACCCCTCTACCACAACCCCCCACCCCCCACCCCCCCCCAAAAAAAAAAAAACCCTCTACCACAACCCCCCACCTCCCTCCCAAAAAAAATCCAGCACTTAGAAGTTAGACGCATCTTGGTAATTATGCAGGTTTGGGGGATATTTTTAGTACATTTAAAAAAATAATAATTTTCAGACCAGGCATATTCATTAATGATATTGATAGCAGATGACACGGAACATAATAGTTGTTTATTATGTGGCAAGTACAGTGGCAGTATTTGAAAATTACATCCAATATTATTAAGTGCAGCTGTTGAACGAGATTGCATTGCAATTTGTATAGTATATGACAGTTATTTGCTATGTGGCATGTACAGTGTATTCAAATGTTGCAAACTTTGCCAGAAAGTGCAATACTCTATTGTATTGAGCAAGGCAGCATAGCACTTACTCACACTTACTGTGACTCAGCAGATAACAGTTATTTCAACTTATTTGTTATCATGAAGCATGTACAGTAACTGAGTATTTATATTATATGTTGCATCCTTTGGCTTTCCCATAAAGTGCAGAGCTCTATTGTTGTACTGAGCAAGACAGCAGATATTGAGATAACGTCGATTATTTCAACTTTTTTGTTATCATGAAGTATGTACAGTAACTGAGTGTATTTTTTAATTTTTTCTCTCATTTAATGATTAATTCCTGGGCTACAGCAATGCCGCAATGGTGAGATTTTTTTATGAATGCATCCGTTTTTGTCAGCCATTAATGATTAAGGCAGCTGCATTCTGACTTTGAGGATGATGTCTAAACATGACACCAGTGTGCATGCGCACTGGCCGCAATAGCTTACTCAAAATTTCCAAAAGGCAGAACAGGTTTTAATGTGTGCATAAGATGTTGTGCATGTGTTCACACATGAGTCTCAGTTTATAGTCTTATTCAAAGGACTTGTCCAGTATTTGAAGGTTGCATTCCTTGCCATTATGGTTAAGTAAAATAAGTTGCTATAATGTGATTTGGCAACAACCTTTAAATTTTTAAAATTTTCATTGTGCTTTGTCATACTCATATATGCCAGCCAGTACTTTTTTTCTGGGACTTTTTTAGGTTTTAGCCGTGGTTTTAAGAAACTGTTCTGGTTAATGAAATTTTAAAGAATACCCCTAGACGTGCATATCATGTAGGACATCAGTGTGTATGCTGGTTTCCATTGCTGATCACTATATATGTCAAAGAAAAGAGCAAAATGTGATAGTTGTGCCTATCGAAAGTTTTGTTTTTGAATTTATAATAATACAAGGAGGATTTTCCAAGTTCCATGTTTCAAATATGATCAGTCTCATCAAGGCAAAAATTATGCCTTCTGCTGCACTCTGCCAGTGTGATTTTAAAACTTTGCATTGCAGACAAAATGACATTATAATTACTCGTTACTGCTCATGAGAAGACCAGAGTTGTTTAACATTAACTTCTACTGTAGTTCTAGATAGCAGTTCCAATTTCAGCTGTTTTGCTCTGTTACTGTGTGGCTTTCTCATGCTCAAAAACGTTTTTGTTTTGGGTTTTTTGGCCAGTTTATAGCCCCCATTCAAATGTATGCAAATGCGCTGATGAAATGATTTTGAAAGGAGTAGCAGACAACAGTGTCCAAGGGATGCAATGACCTGTCACCTACTGACCTAGTGAGTGCACATTAAGTGGTGGATTAGTGGTCTGACTTGAGGTAACGCACCTGCCTAGGAGCTAGAAAGGGAGAAGTTCTGGTTTGATCCCTGTTTCAGTGTTTGAACCCAAACTTTTTCCCCATCCTCTAGACCTTTGAGTGGTGGTCTGGGGATACTAGTCTGTCAGAGGAGACATTAGAGGTCACATATATGCAACACACATTCAGCGCACATTACATTAAAGAACCCAGGGCAACAAGAGGGTTGTCACTGGCAAAATAATGTTGTTCAACAAGCCGTTCCTAAAGGGAAACAAAGATAAATTTATATACAGATACAATCGGGGGAAATTGATATTGCTGCTCTTGTGGCAACACACTGTCCCAGGGGAGGGCTGCCTGAATTTCACACAGAGAAATCTGCCTTGACTTTACATTTAGTACACATTGCAAAATGTTTATTATATATCATATATATATCACTATCAATCAAATATACAAAAGAAGTTATATATATCACTATCAATTGCCTTATCTGGATGGTGTCGTGTCCATCAAAGTTCAAAACAATATACTCATGATACAAATTCAAAGGAAGTCTGTGTATAGATTGCTTAGTTTAAATTTATCTGGATAGCTTGTGTCTGTCAAAGTTCAAAACAGCATAGCAAGACTGAAATTGTGCATAATATCATTTCTGGCACCCAGTATACTGGCTTTACTAGTAAACTAATCCTTTGATTGTTCAACTTAACCCACCCCCACCCCCCAAAAAACAACAACAAAAACAAACATTGAAACAAACAAACAAAAACAAATAAAAACAGGTGGGCTAATTCAGTGATAACACCTAGAGCTTCATTCCCATAGCCTGGAAATCTGAGATGCTGTTGGTCAGCATGAACAGAACATCCCCTGACATCATGACTACTATATCAGTATATATATATCATATATGTCTCTGAGAACCTGAACTTTTGCAAAATTGTTTTTAAAAAAATGTTTGGCATGGTCAGTGTTCACTGTTTGTGAAAGGCCTCCTGGGTACCTGGAGAGCCGTGGTGAAGTGAGTAGGACTAGGAGGTAAATTTTTATTTGTGGCACCTTGAGAGCTGTAGTCATCATCATCAATGCCTTTGTGCCTTATTGGCACGTAGGGCAGCAACAAATGTTCTCCACTCCTGTCTGTCCTGGGCCAGCTTCTGAATGGTTCCCCAGGTATGTTGGAAGGTCTTCAGCTCTGCTTCGACAGTCCGACGCCAAGTGTTCTTGGGTCGTCCTCGTTTGCGTTTTCCCTCTGGTGTCCAGTGGATGGCTGTTCGGGTGATGTTTCCCTGTTCCCGACGGCAGATATGCCCTATCCATCCCCATCGCTATGCATGATGATGTTGTCCATGCTTTCTTGGTTGCAACGGGCAAAAAGTTCTTGGTTGGAGATGGTCTCAGGCCAGAAGATGCGCAAGATTCTTCTGAGATTCTTCGTGTGGAATGTGGATAGTTTGTCGAGGTCACTCTCAGTCATCCTCCAGCACTCCGAGCCGTACAAAAGGGTGGAAAGTACACAGCTCTGGTATAGTCTTAGTTTGATTCTGGTGCTGTACTGGGACGATTTCCACACATTGTTCAGATTTCTATAAGCATTTATTGCTTTGCTAATCCGGTTCTTGATGTCGCTGCCTGCTCCGCTGTCATGCCTAACAGTGCTCCCGAGGTACGTGAACTCTTCAGTTGTTGGTAAATCTTCTCCATTCACTGTGACCGGTGAGGGGTTCTGAACGTTCAGTGTCATCACCTCTGTCTTCTTCTGACTGATTTTCAGGCCTACTTGCTGTGCGAAAGTGCTGAGACGGGATGTCTTCTCTTGAATGTGATGGTGGGTATGTGAGAGCAGTGCCAGATCGTCGGCAAAATCTAGGTCTTCAAGCATTGAGAAGGGGGTCCATCTGATGCCCCGTGACTGGTCAGCTGTTGTTTGTCTCATCACCCAATCAATTGCCAGGTTGAAGAGTAGTGCTGACATGGGGCAGCCTTGTCTGACGCCGGTTTGTACACTGAAACTGGTTTTGCTGTTTCCTACTCTGCACGTGAAGTTGTTGTAGAAGCTCTTAATGACTTGGATAATCTCCTGTGGAATTCCATATGCTCGGAGTATGCGCCATACACTTTCTCAATGAATGCTGTCAAAGGCTTTTTCAAAATCTACGAAGTTGATATACAGCTGTCTCTGCCATTCCGTGCACTGTTTCGATTATGTTGCGCAGGGTAAAGATCTGGTCTATGCACCTTCTTCCTGGTCAAAAACCTGCCTGTTCCTTTCTGAGTTGTTGGTCCACTGCCTCTGAGATTCGTCCGATGATGATCTTTGCCAGAATCTTGCTGGGAACAGATAGCAGAGTGATTCCTCTCCAGTTGTTACAATTGTTCAGGGAGAGAGCTGTAGTGTAGAGATTCAAAGTTGATTAAGATGTGATTTGTCAAGTTGTGTCTGTGTGACAAACTTTTAAGCAGTTATATTTAGTACCAGTTGAGTTAGTAATTATTACAATACATGGCTACAAATACAATGTGTGTGTTGAAATACATCAATGTGGACTTAGCTAAGACTGTAACTGTACAAGACTAAGACAAGTAAGAGGGTACAGGCATAGCTTGTAGTTGTAGCTGTACATTCATGTGTAGACCTACTACTCTAATAGGCATACATGCGTGTGTGTGTGTATCACTGTATGTGTGTGTGTTTTATTTTATATTTTATTTTATTCTTTTATATCGAGGATAATGCAATAAGCACTTATGTGCTTTTTTACATCCAGTCCCCATGTGTATGCGGTTTTGTAAATTTTGTCATCTGTTCCCACTAGCACACAATGGCCTGCTCTTACGAAAAGCGAAAGAGGATTTAACGTGTTCCCAAGATGTTCTGCGTGCGTTCGCACACGGGGCTTTGGTTTATAGTCTTATCTGAAGGATGTGTATCCAATATCTTTTGTGAACGGTTGCACGCGTGTGAATGTAAACTTGAATGCAAGCCCTTTGATTAATTCGCTTTACAAAATTCAGCACTATACAAATTCCATATTATTATTATTGATTTTTAAAAAGAATTAAAGGTCAATTGTTGATGAAATTGTTTTAAAACATATTAATTTATAATTTACCTGTTTAACTTTTTCTGACATCTGCATGTGTCACCAACAGCATTGTGTAAGTGTAATATTATTTGTTTATTATAGTACATGTTTATACTGCAAGTACAAAGAATATTTTTGTAGAACTTTGTACAGCATTCACTTATTAACACAACAGTCCACAATACTTGGACTCATGTTAGAATTTAGATTTTAGTGTCATTTCACTTTGAACTTGTAAGTTGTACAGGTCTCAATTTTAGGAATAGACCGATTTAAATTGAAAGAAATTCAGGATTGAAGGTCTTCTGGAACATGGAGAGACAGAAAAGTAGCTACTCAACTCACACAAATTTGCAATTGAAAGAATTGAATGTGTAACTGGTGAAAGCAGTCACACTCAAAGAGTAGATAGTAGATTCCCGAAGAAGCAACAAACAAATCATGTTTTCGCTGAACAGGTGATAAATTATAGTATTGACCTCCAGGCAGAAAATGAGAAATAGAAGGGAAAAAGGAGCCAGCAGTATTAGGAGTGACATACTCACATAGTCTGGCCCTGATTTGACATTTTGTTTCCAGGATTTCAGTCGCTCTAATTAGTCTAAAGCAAACAAAAAAAAACAACCCCAAAAAACCAAACAAACAAAAAGAGCAACAAAAATCATTGCACTTGGTGCTCAGCACTTACTTCTAAATCAGTAAATGATTATGTAGGCTGATTGTGCAAGTTTATTGAAAGCAGACATGATAACTTGGTTTGTAAGTAATCACTGTACTTTTGGTTTCCACCTATAACCATTTTGTTTCAAAGCACAGCACACAACTTTTTCCCGACAACATCTTGTCAGGAAATGAAAAGTTCGCTTGGTATTATTATTAATATTATGTTAATTATACACACTAAATCAGTAAATGATTAAAAAAAAAAAAATTTAACTATCAAAGCATTCAGCTTCAAGGGGACATGCTCCTCTGACCTCCACTTTTTCAGGAGGGAACAACTTCAGGGACAAGCCCCTCTCCTGAACGGGAACCCATAATGCATAAATTCCTTTTGTAATCTGTTCTTG
>CM054138.1:57525739-57545739 GCA_028751875.1 Rapana venosa
GTTTTAAGACAACTTTTAGAAAAAAATCTCAAGCACATACAAATGCAGAATTAATTTGGATACTGGGTGTGAGAGGAAATAAGCTAGCCTACAGAAAAAATCTCTGTTATTGAATGACATGTTGATTAGTAAATAAAAATTAAATATTTTCAAATTTTACAAAATGGGGGGTGCAATATTCTCATATGATAGAAAATTCCTATTTTCAAATTTACAAAATGGGGGGTGCAATATTCTCATATGATAGAAAATTCCTAAGTGTTGAGTATTTTTATTCTGGATACTTCTAAACTGTAAAAATAGAATGAACAAACATGTCTGCACAGTGATTATTCACTGTGGAATCTGTACAGTGTCATTCAGCCACATATAACCTGACACATGGGCACAGCAGATGGCATCTTGTTGGGTGAGCAAGCGAAGAGACAAACTCGGTCCCGTTCATTCTGTAAGCAGGGTACTAAAAGAAAGGCTTTCACAGCTAGTCCAGTTTAATACCAGTATGTAATTTGCACTCTTAGGTGACTACAATACCGCTGTAACTTAAAAGTTTCACACACACCCTTTGACTGTGCGCTATGATTACAGTTGAGAATCACTATGTAGTATATATATCTTAGTAACTGAGGTAAGCATAAGGTACATGATAGCATATCATAGTATAGAAAATTAAGCACTGTGTCTGATCTTCCCTGATTTTGAAAAGGCTGTGTTGCCTGTTGTTTCCACTTTGTGTATTCAGAAGTGTGTATAGGGTTTTTTTGTTGGTTTTTTTTGGTTTTGCTTCTTTTATGCCATCTTTTTGGAGGCAGTTGCAGTGGGTTGGTGTGAATTCAGTGGAATAAAGTGTTAGTTTTGGCTCTGTCTTTGTATCAGAAAATACCATGACATTTATGAAGTGTTAGCACTGTGTGTTGTAACATTTTTGTCTGTGCTTGTGTGCATTTCTGTCCTTTTTCTAAAAGGGGTTTAAAAGAAGGAAAAGATGAAGGAGACAAGATTTGAGTGTCTAGTAAGCATTGCAATAGATTGTAGTTCTAACAATGTCAACTGAGTATTGAAAGTGTGAGTCCTGTGGTTCTTTTTGTTGTGGGAGCAGCAGTGAAATTCTTTGCAACAAGATATTTTTCATCAAAAAACAGGAGTGATTGTAAAATAAAGTGTAATCTTTCAATCACAGTGGCAGTTTCTTTATTGCTCGTGCAATTACATCTGTGTACAGTCCATTCAGTTTTTATATGAGCTGAAACACTCTGTTAACTTCACTGTGACGTTCCGAAGTTTAAGATTCAGCAGAATTACGATTTTAAAAAAAAATACACTAAACAATGTTCAACTGAAGGTAAAGTACTCTGGCCTGTGGGGCAATCATTTTTCTAAACACAGTTGCTTTCCTTGACCATAAGCTTGCCTAGTTTCCATGTGTTGGCTACGTTTCTTTGACATGTTGACAGGCGTATTCTTTGGGATTTCGGGCTCTCCAGTGTTATGATTTTAAAAACAAAAGTTGTAAAGTGCAAAAAGTGACATAGATGGATTCAGCCAACTTCAGGGAACTTTCTTTGGTGAAAAATCATCATATTGTTTCAAGGGGACTAGATGATGAACAGTTCAAGCCATGTAAGATAAGCAGCCCTAATTTTCAAAACTTTTTATCTTTCACCTTTCAGTGACATATTTTGAAAATTTGTGAAAAATAATTACAGCCATCTATTCAAAAACTGTGTAACAGCCTCAAAAGTAGATGTATAATTTGTATGTGTTTATTACATTGGGTAAATGTGCTGGATTTTTCAAATATAGCCCAAATCCCGCGTCACCACAAAATGGTGGGATCCAATTCACTGCGACTCCATTGAGTTAAAAAGACATGGCAAAGGGTATTACACTGCCCTTTCAGTTGAAGCAGAATAGGCCTCTCCTTCCCCCTCTTGTTTTCTTTCTTTTTTCCCCTTTCTTTTCTTCTTTTATTTTCATATTCCTTATGATTTCCTTTTCAGTAAGATGATAGATCATAGATAATTAATGGACATCTGTTGTGTCCTTATTCTTGAAGAAAAGAAATAAATGCTGTAATACATTACAGGAAGAAGCTTCACCTTTTCCCTTGAAGAAAACTGGTCTGTTGCCTTCTTTGACCAGGGTGAGTATTCTGCTCCAGAGGGGGTTAAAAAAAAAAAAAGACAGCTTGTGCTGGTCTGGGATCTTTAAATGTCATTGTGATCAAAAATGGAACTGTGTATGTCTTCTGCAAGTGATATTGATGGCTTTCGTTTTGAAACGGACTCATTTATTGTTATTCAGTTACTTACATGTAGTTACTTGCACTTAACAGCCTGTGCACAGGTCTTGTTTTCATGTAATACCTACCATCTCTGTGGATACTTGAGCTAAATTTTGATCAGTGCTTGGTTAATTATGACAGCATACTAATCTTGAGGTAGGGATTAAACATCGCAATATTTATAAATAAATGTCAGCAGTTCTTGAATTTGTCAGAAAATCAGCAGAAACTAGTTGACCTCAGAAAATATTCTTGTGATTGCTGTAAGAATATTTTCCTTGAAGAGCTTGTGGTTTATGGATGAAGGTACTCAGGTCATGAGCAAACACAATTTAACAAGTTACTTCTTTTAGGCAGTTGATATTCCATTTAAATGCTTACACTTTCTGAACAAATCTTGTAAAGTTTTACCTGAGAGATAAGAGGTTTGTTTGAAACGCACACACATATGCGTGCGCACACACTCAATCACTTTCTCTCTTGTGCACAGCCTCACTTTAAATTTGTGTTAAGTCTTTAGAATAAGAGATATCTTGGTTTCTTAAGTCATATATTTTTGTAACTGATTTTTGTTATGGTGGTGGTTGTTGTACAATAACATTTTGTTTTTGTGCTTTAATTTTTCCCACTAAAATACTAAGCAGTTCGGCAACCCCCGTCATGTATGGGCCAGTGGTATTTTTGTGAATAAATCTCAACCTCTCTCTCTCTCTCCCTCTCCCTCTCTCTCTCTCTCTCTCTCTCTCTCTCTCTCTCTCTGAACATCACGCATCAGTCTCATAGTTATTTCGTTTTCATGAGTCAAGTGAAGTGCTTATGAAACTTTTTAACATCAAAACTTTCTTTTCTTGCTCTTTTACTAAATATTTTGGCTGAGAAATAGGATGATGAATAAATGATTGGGCGAATTAATCAAAGGGAGTTAACTCAACAAGTTAAATCAATTTACAGGAGTAAAATATGCTTTGATTAATACTCACTTTTTGTCTCCATCTGCTTTTGTGTGTGTATGTGTGTGCGTGGGTATAAGTGCATGCATGCAGGGGTTGAAGATGGTAAAATGCCCTTCATGAAAAATATTTTGTTTTGTCTAAAGCATTTGTTACCCACTCATAAAACTGTATCTCCGCTTCATATCAGCAATGTTATTTATCACAACTACCACCTTGTAGCTAGTGCTCAGTTTATAATCTCATGAGCCAAAACTTAGCTGATGTATCTGTGTAGTATTATTATAAGCATATTTGCAGAGCTTATCTGTGGCATATTATTATTATACACATATTTGCAGAGATCTGAATTCTGTTTAAAGCCAAGCTTTTGATGATCTACTCACAGATTGTTTATACATTGTGTATTGTATATATCTAATTATTTGAGTTGGGAGCTTGATTGTTGAAAGGGGGTAGGAGGTGCCGGCATAGCCTAGTCATTCTAGTATTGCGTTTGTGATTTAGCCACCGCCAAGGTGCCCATTCAAGGGGATTTTTTTCCCTGGAGTTAACACCAACTGCACTCCCCAGAAAGTTCTTTGGATTAGTCTTTAAACTGAAGTCCCATGCGTGAATGCATACAGAACATCTTGCATGCACAATGAAAACCTGTTCCACCTTTCGGAAGAGTGTGCCGTTATGTGCCAGTGGGAACAATTAAAATGTTCAAAACGCATGCACACGGGCGTTGTGTGTAGACACCATTTCCAAAGTCAGAATGTAGCTAGCTCTACCTTTATAGTGGGCAAAAAAGGGTCGTGCATGCATGCAAAGTCTCACCATCTGGTGAACCCTGGAGCTCCAGCCAAGGAAAGATACAACAAACAAAAAATTATTGAAGAATCTGATCAGTCAATTTTGGATTTCTAGTCATAATTTTCTCCAGAAGATGTTTTAATATATTGTCATGAGTGTAAGTGTTCATGTAACATTAAAAAAAAATGCCCTTTTCTTGTGTTGCAGTTTAAATCTCTATCTTCAGTGCTGTTCAATCTGTCTAATATTTTTTTCAGTTTGATTGGTGTACTTACTGCCTCTGATGACATGTTTTCTGTGATATTGGCTGGCTCTCTTTTTGTTGCTGGGCTCCCATTTCCTTTCCTCAGCTGTTGAACACACCGTCATTGTAGTCTTGATTTTGTTCATGCTTCTTTGTGATAATAACCATGTCTTTAGTTGTTTTTTGTTGGGGTTTTGTTGTTTTGTTTATGTGTTTGCTGTGGTTTATATGGGGTTTTCTTGTCGTATGGTTTTTACATGTATATTGGTCATGTGCAGCACCTTGCACTATTAGGGCAATGGATTTCTCCCAGTAAGGTGTCTATATCTTTGATACAAGTGAAAATAGAGAACACATCATTTGTCCTCTCAACAGGTCAGATTTTTTTTTTTTTGGTAGCAGGAAGATTCTAGTCTTAACTGGAATCTGTTGTCTGTTATGCATTTAGTGTTTCTGTGTAGCATATAGCTCAGTGCTGGAAAAGGAGCTATACATTTGTACCAACTTTTGTTCAAAAGATCACCAGTAAGCAGCTATAGGGCTTTTTTTTAGGACATTCTCTTCTGGGAAGTATTTTTTCAAATATCTATTTTAGATGACTTCAGTAAACATTCTTTTAAATTTCTATTATCATTAATGTTTAGTGAACATTTATTTGAATTTCTTAGCTTTAAAGTTAGCTGTGGTCATGATCAGATTTATAAAAGCAGATATTTTCTCTGCATGGAAAATGTACTTAGCAAAGCTTCATTTTCTTCATGGATGGTTCATATTGCTGTCTTTTAACACCACTAGGAGGCATTGAAAAAAAAGCATACCCCCAACATACATTTTAAAAAGTCTTTATGACTTTAAAAGATGTGAAAATTCTCTCTGCATAAAAAGTAATGATTTTTACATTTCTCCTCATAATCCTTTCAACTTGCTTTACTGAGAAATTTACACACAAAGGCATGCACATGCACACACTCTCTCTCTCTCTCACTCACTATATCTACTGGAATTTTGTCTTAAGTGAAAGTGAGTTAACCAGGGTATGAAAATTTCCACTCCTTTATGTATGTGACATTACAGGTTCAATGTTGTGGACATTGCCTGTTTGCTTCTGAGTGTGTTTGTTCATGTATTGTTCTAGATATACTTAGTAAACTAGCAGAATTTACGTGTAATCAGGAAAACTGATGATGAACATACTTTGGAGAAATAAACAGTGCGACCACCAGCTTTTATTCATGTTGAGCTATGTGTACCGTCTTGGAGTTCCAGTGCCCACGCACTTACACACAAACACACACACACACACACACACACACACACACACACACACACACACACACACACTGAGAAGCACAGACCAGACAGAACACTTGCCTAGTATACATATATATATATATACATATAACGTCATTTTTCCTGTGTGCAGGACGATGTTCCCTAACCAGTAGAGAGTGAACCTGAAACCTGACACCAACGATGACAATGTTGAGAGTTTGTAGTGTCAAACCTCCTACGCACTGGAGCACCGCGAGATAGATAAGGAAGGATGCCAGCCAGCCAGCCAGCCAGCCAGCTTCTGGTCACTTTTTTAACCAGTCCGTCAGTCTACTACTGTCTTCTTCATCACCTCAGTTTATTCTTTTGGAAGGCTGAAGTCCACCATCTCATCACATCTGAACACTCACAGGCTCACCATGCTGTCGGTGGTAAAACTAGTTCGTTCTTAGTCAGTCACGCATACAAAAAAGGGGAAGTCTTGTGTCCATTGGTGAGTGTGCGTGGGGTTTTTTGTGTGCACTCGCGCGCATGTGTGTGTGTGCGTGTGTAGAGAAATTCTGTACGAGTGAGTTGTATAAAGAAATCGCTGCGTTTTTTGAGTGTGTGTGACTTCATGCTTGTAAGTCTGTATGAGTCAGATTCTTCCTTGTGGAAGGTTTTAGTTGTGTGTTGAATTTTGACTTACAATCTTTGCATTTTTCTCGAGATTTTGGGGGGTTGTTTTTGTTTTGTTTTGTTTGGTGGTTTGTTTTTTTGTTTTGGTTTTTTTTTTTAGTTGAGGTTAAAAAATAAACCAGTGTTCTTTCAAGACTTGCTTCTGAAACGGAGGACATTGTTAGTCGTAAGTGTTGTTTTCCTGTATTCATAGTTCATTTTAATTGTCATATTTGTTAAGGTCACTCGTGGAACAGACTGTAGTTGTTTCCACTCTTCATTTCTGTCAATTTTGATCGACAGTGTTTTGCAAAACTGTACAGTTTAGAAATGTAAGTTTGTGTCATGCATGTTAATGATCTTGTGCACAGGTGACACTGGCTTAGAAGAATCATACATGTGTACAATGCAGTTATTAAGTTAAAAAATTTAGCTTTGACTAATGTGTGTGCGTGTACTTGCATTGACTTCTGTGTGTGCGCATATATATATGTGTGTTTGTATGCATGCATACATGTGTGTGTGAGAGTGGGTATGAGTGTGGATACAAGTGTGCATGTGTATATGCCTGCGTGATACAGGAGACACAGCACAGTCTAGTGACAACAGGTGTGTACTGTGTCATAATGATATATATTGTTTATTATGATATGATTCATGTACTTGATGACTGTGTTGTCTTGTGTACAATTCTGTGTAGAACAATACTTGTTAGTTATTTGCACTGTAGCTGAGAAGGGGGAATGAGGGAGTGTATTCTGTGCATGTTTTAAAAGTAAGTAAGTAATGAATTGTGAGGTAAATTGATTTTTGTTCAAACATTTGTATGGAATGTTCAGGACTTCATTTTGTGTGTATTGGTTTCTGTGTTTGATATTTAATAAACTGGCATCATTGCTATTGCTAAAAGAACAGAATTTGTGAGTCTTTAAATTTGTTAAAAAGTATTTAACATTAACTTTGTTCATCACTGTATTAGGTCTTGCGTGCTTATTTGAAGTAAAAATGCATTTTGAAAATGTTTGTGTTTTATGTATTGTTTCGGGGGGTGTTAGAATTCACACAAATCTTCCTGTGTATTTTTTCTTCATTTGTTTTCCCTTTTTTTCATATTTGGAGTGTAACAGTAGAAGTTTTAAATTATACTTATTTCAGTGATGCACTGAAATAGCTTTTCTGAAAGATGTTGGGCTCTTTTCTTAATAGGATGTTGGGTCATGAGAATGAGTAACAACAATCATTTCACTAATGCAGAAAGAAGGAAGTCTGCCACATATCATAAGGCCTGTCTTTTATTTGCTGCAGATTGATTGATCATCAGTCTTACGGTAAGAAGAGACCATTGCAAGGATTTGGATACTCATAAAACTGGAGATACAGGGTGACATGGCATTTGCAGTTCTTTTCTGTGGATTGGAAAGTTACACATCGCTCTGTTTTTGTGTGTGCAAAAATGGCTCTAAAAAATTACCTTTGGGGTAAGAATAGTTGCAAACTGATTCTGTAAGATCATCTTAAGGGTAAAAATTTCAACTCATTTTGGAATCAAAATATGGTCCAGCTGGTGCTTCTTTGAAGCCACATGTCTTTCCCTGGCTGCTGCAAAGTGAAGCTCAACATTTAGTGGAAGGCTTTAACCTGATCCTCAAAGATCTTCTCAGAGCAGAAGATCTGAGCGTCTTGGATTATAGCTGGAATGACAGTTAACTAGTGTTTTTCAACAGCCACATGTCTGATTTCTAAAAATTGATTCTCACTCTCTCAGTGGGCCAGGGTCTGTATACAAAGTAACATGCAAAATGACCTTGAATTGGTGAAAATTATTGGTACTAGTGCTTGGTGTGGGTGGATCCAGTCGGTGCTTCTGTGAAAGCTACATGTGCTGCATGTCTGTCCATGCTGTTGATCTGTTGAATGAATCTGTTTCCAAAGTCCACGACAAGTGTACAGGCCCAGTTCTCCTCTGGTGCTGGCCATCTGAGCTCCCAGACCTGCTTGTCTTCTCCCCCACCCTCTCAGCCTTGCTTCCACCATCGTCTGGCCTCCACCCTCCTCACCCCTCATTATTTCTGTGATGTGGTGCCCACATCCAAGAGCAGGCAGCTACCACCGTATGAATACTGACTGTATTGTGTTGACCATTTTACCATACCAACTCTGAACAAAGCAATACTTTGGGTCTTCTGCCAAGTTATATGAGCAGATATATCAGATTATTAGATCAGTATCAGGGGGTAAACAAAAAAAAAGGATGGAGCACCAAAGTCATATGCATGTTATCTGAATCATTTAAGAAAAAAAAAAGTTATGCATGGCGTTGTGTGTTTCCTCTTGGTTTGCTGTAAGCTGTGACGTTTCAGGACAAATGGAGTGATAATCATTTGTTACAAGTCTTGGTCTGAGCTAAGTCATTCTGTTGAGTCTGGAATGTGGGTCATAGTTTTTGTTCTTTGATTCCTTACAGTTAGGCCTTGATCACATCATGATTTTCTTTTCATTCTGTGGAGTAGCTGGTTGCCATCAATGTTCAGTCGAACCCATTGCATCGGAGTCTACTGATGTGAAGAGTTGTACAATAAACTGTGTCAAGGACAGTTTCAAATGAAGGAAAGTGTGTGACTGCAGACTTGAGAGAATCGAGATAATTTGTCATGTGTTTGCAAACTGAGGTTTTTTGTGGACAAAGGTTGCAGGTGTGTTTTGTATCCATTGTATTGGTTCAGTTATGTTTCATTATTAAAATCAGAATGTCAGCTAACAAGCGTTTGGTTTGAGTATGGACGTTTGGTTTCATTGTGGATGTTTGGTTTCAGTATGAATGTTCAGTTTTAGTAAGGATGTTTGGTTTCAGTATTATGTATGGACGTTTGGTTTCATTGTGGATGTTTGGTTTCAGTATGAATGTTCAGTTTTAGTAAGGATGTTTGGTTTCAGTATTATGTATTTGATGTCAATTAAGTTTCAGGATGGATGTTCAGTTATAGTATGAATGTTGTTTCAGTATGGATGTTCGATTTCAGTATGAATGTTGTGTTGCTGCATGGATGTTTGGTTTCAGTATGGATGTTGGTTTCAGTACGGCTGTTAGGTTTCAGTTAGATGTTTGGTTTTAGTATGAAGTTTCAGGATGGATGCAGGATTTGCATACTCCTTGAAACCCATTGAATTCTGAGATCTCATGAGGCCTGTTTGGGGGTATTGAATCCCATTGAAAATGAAAACAGTTGCAACCTGGGACAGTAAAGTTTCTTGAAAATTGAGGCTTGCCTATTTGAAAATCCTTTTTATTTAAAAAAATTTTTTTTAAGGAATGTCAGGATAGTGTGTAGACTGTAGAAAAAGCAATTTCAAATGCATACAGTTATACTATGCATGTACGTTTGTGGATGAAACCAATAAACTATTTCATGAAAGCTTTTGGGGGTCTTTTGAAAGTAGTGTTATTTTTGGTCATGGTAAAGTTCTCTGCATGAAATTCAGGCAGCTTTCCCTGGGGTGGGAGCATTGCCTTGATCAGCATCGCCCACAATTGATCCTTTTTTTTTTCTCTTTTTTTTAAAAACTGTCTGCATGTGGGTTTTTTCTCTATGCGAGTGGCTTTTTTCCTGCAGAATTTTGCCAAGGATAAATCTCTTGCTGCTGTGGGTTCTTTTAGGTGCGTCTAATGCATGTTGTACATGGGACCTCAGTTTATTGTCTCATCCACACACAAAAAATATAGCGCCCAGACCACCACTCAAAGCCTAGAGGACAGGGGAAAAGTTCAGGCTGAAGCGGGGACTGAACCCACGACTTGCTTTTTATAAGGGTCCCCATGATAACCCACATAACTTATCCTCCTAAACAAACACACGTGCTAAGGAGTCAACCAGAACAAAAGAACACAGATGCCAAATCTGAATGAACAGCTTGAGTCTGTCTTTTATTTTGTGATGATCAGTTTTGGTCTGAAATCAAAATCTCAATTCACCACAAACAGTTGTCAGTCCCTCAGGAACAGCTGTTCTGATTTGTCATTATTATTATTATCATCATCATCATCTTTCATGACCAATTTTGGTCTCTGATTAAAATCTTTCCAGAAATAATCAGGAAAAGTTCATCAAACAATAAGTCACATATTGTAGGCTTACTTGAAATTGGGAGGTAATTGTTACATATGAAACTGTGTGTTCATTCTTGTGTATAGTAGGTAGCAAGCGTAGAGGGAAAGCATAATGATGTATGAAGATGCTGCTAGCATAAACGGCAAGCAGTAAGAACAAGAATGTAATTGTCAAGTTATAAGAAATAGAAATACTACTGCTATTCTTGATATTTGTATTCAGAGGCCTTGTCATTTTGAGAATTCAATTGGCAAACCCTCACAGAATATTGATCAAATTTTACTACCTTAAGCTGGTTTTCAAAAGAAAATGAAGAACCAACACATACTTTAAAAGAGAAAGAAAGAAATAGCTGGTGCACGTTTCGTCAGTGCTATTAGCCCACTTTGATGAACACAGGGGGTTTACTGGAGTCGAACAAGACCGCCTCTAACGCAGTCACTTTCCCTCGACTGGTCTTGAACTGGAACGTGCCATCGATGTCAGGGAAGTCATTCTGCCATCTGCCATTAAACTCGTCCCCTCCAGCAGGATTCAGCTGCCACTGGCCTATGCCGTACTCCAGCATCAGAGCCTGCTTGTTTGCATCGTAAGTGACTTTCAGATGCCCATAAGCGGCATTATGGTATGTACCAGCATATCTGTCAAGCGGTAAGGATGCTACTTCACGTGTCTCGCGCCCTCTGTGAATGTGCGATGTAGAATACAAATCTCCCTCTTCACTGTTGTCAACCATCAAATCTTCATCATCGAGCGTGTTGGCAGAACGTTTCTGTTTGGAGGCCGGGAATTCCCATGCTTCTGGGTAGCTGCAGATATTAGTTTCATTTATCCAAGGGTCTTTGCCTAAAGCAATGTCCATCAGGTACATGTGAAGGGGCTTGCGGAACTTGTACTGGCTGTCTGAGCCAGTCATCAGGGTCACCACACCCAGGTTCGCTTCAGGGAGAAGTGTCAGGTAAGCCCGGTATCCAAATGTACTGCCCGAGTGGTAAGTCATCTGGTAACCTGCCAGAGAAAGACGATGACAAAAATATACTTAGTTATCTGTGGAATAAACACACACACACACACACTGAAGTTTGACAATTAACAAAAATGAAGGAATTAAAAATCAACATCCTTTGATAACCTGTCAAATACAAACATACACAAAAAAACAGAAAATACGGCAAACTACTAAACAAAAAACCCAATGAAGTGGGACAGGGTTTTTTAAGAGGTAAAAAAACAACTACAAACAGAATTTCTGCCCAAAAAAAAAAATGAAATGGTTACACACATACACCACAGAGAGAGTGACAGAACGGAGGGAGAGAGAGTTGCTGCTGAGGATATATTTTTAACTAAACCCCCCAGCAAAGACTTTCAGCTTTACTCCAGACGAAAACGAACGCACCTCTGTAGTAGCCCAGCCTCCAGCCCAAAGCGTAGTTGTCGGCAGTGAAGCTCTCGGGCACTGCCGGCTTCCTGTACTTGCTCTCCGAGCTGAAGGCCAGGAAGTTCTGGGCGCTGAAGGTCTGCTCCACCACCCCCTCCCTCAGCACCCTCTGCCCGTTGGCGCCCACGCCCTTGTTGAGCAGCATGATCATCCATTTGGCCATGTCGTTGGCTGAGGACACTATGTTGCCCGAGCCGTAGTTCCGACCCCAGTGTCTGCGTGCAGGTAGGTAGGTAGGTTAAGATAGGTTAGACACGTCCACCTGTGTGTGTTGGGGGGGGGGAGAGGGAGGTATTGTGGGTGTGTTGTGGGTGGGAGGGTGTCTGTGTTATGTATGTGTGGATGTGTGTGTGGTGTTGTGTGAGCGTGTGTGTGTGTGTGTGTGTTTTCAGAAACTATAGGGAAACGAATCATACACGCGCTGTTTCATGTATAATTGCATGCATGCACTAAAGTGTAAACCTACATTATTGTATAGGTAAGCTAATGCACGCGCGCGCGCGCGCGCGCACACGCACGCACACACACACACACACACACACACACACACACACTGACATAATTAGCCTATATGAAAATAATGGACTCGCACACCAGAGAGCAGAGACAGACAGACAGAGAGATAGAGAAGGGGGACACTGACTTGAAGGGGATGGAAGCACGCGCCAGGTAACCAGAGACAGACAGACAGACAGACAGACAGAGAGAGAGAGAAAACTCGAAAGATTTATTCACAAAAAGGCCATTGGCCCATAACATGAAGGGGGATTGCCAAACTGCTTAGTATTTTAGTGAGAAAAATAAGTAACACACACAAAAAACCAAAATGTTATTGTATACCCACAACCACCACAATAAAAATCAGTTCCAAAAAATATAACCTAAGAAACCAAGATATGAGACAGAGAGAGAGAGAGAGAAGAGAGAGAGAGAGAGAGAGAGAGAGAGAGAAGGGGGACACTGACTTGATGAAGGGATGGAAGCACGCGCCAGGTAACCACAGACACAGAGAGAGAGAAGAGACAGACAGACACAGAGAGAGAGAGACAGACAGACAGACAGACAGAGAACAGGGGGGACACTGACTTGATGAAGGGGATGGAAGCACGCGCCAGGTAACCACAGACACAGGGAGAGAGACAGAGACAGACAGACAGAGAGAGAGACAGACAGACAGACAGACAGACAGACAGACAGAGAGAACAGGGGGACACTGACTTGATGAAGGGGATGGAAGCACGCGCCGGGTAACCGCGTTGCCACACATAGGGGTATGCCACGCCATCTTGCTTGAAGTCCACTTCGTCCACAAAGGTGGTTCTGTCCATCCCCAGCTTGTTGAAGATGGTCTCCCGCATCTGAAGGATTGGCACAGACAGTAGCAGGCATGGCTTTGTTTGTTGGTTGGTTTGTTTGTTGTTCATCTTAATCTTTTGTTTCGGTGGGGACAGGATAGCTCAGTGGTCGGAGTACTCGCTTCCCCCCCCCCCCCCCCCCCCCCCCCCCCCCAGCCAAGCTAAGCAGCGTCGAGCGTGGTTACCAGTTGGATGGGTGACCGTTTGCGCGCCTTGGCTTCAGTACCTTTTTTTTTACCTTTTATTTCGAGGATAATGGAATAAGCTCATGTGTGCTTTTTAAAAAATCTAGTCCCCGTGTGTATGCAGTTTTGTAAATTTTGTCATCCGTTCCCACCGGTACACGATGGCCTACTCTTCCGAAAAGCGGAAACGGGATTTAACGTTGGTTCGTGTTAGCAGTCGGTCGTTTAGGTTGTTGGGTTTGTGTGTGTGTGTGAGTGTGTGTGTGTGTGTGTGTGTGTGGTGTGTGTGTGTGTGTGTGTGTGTGTGTGTGTGTGTGTGTGTTGTGTGTTGTGTGTGAGTGTGGTATGTGAGTGTGTGTGTGTGTGGTGTGGTGTGGTGTGTGTGTGTGTGTGTGTGTGTGTGTGTGTGTGTGTGTGTGTGTGTGTGGTGTGTGTGTGTGTAGGCTAGAGCTCCGAGGTTTATCAATGGTGAGATTTTGCCTGTGCAACTACTTTGTCCACTATGAAGGTAGCCGCATTCAGCCTTCGAGTGCATATTTCAATTTCCTCGAAATACAAAAAATATAACATAAAAAAGAAAGAAAAGAGGACACGGTTTAAAAGTGATACCAGAGTGTATACGTGTTGTTGTTGTTGTTGTTGTTGTTGTTGTTGATGATGATCATCTGTTCCTGCAGGCGCGCAATAGCCTGTTTTGTCCTAAAGGCGGAACGAGTTTTAGCGTGTGCGTAAGCAGTTCTACGTGTGTGCGTATGTACACGTTCCTCGGTTTATAGTCTCATTTGAAGGAAAATGTGTGTTTTATTTATTTATTTATTTTATTCTTTTATATCGAGGATAATGGAATAAGCACTTATGTGCTTTTTACATCCAGTCCCCGTGTGTATGTAGTTTTTGTAAATTCTGTCACCTGTTCCCACCGGAACACAATGGCCTACTCTTATGAAAAGCGGAACAGGATTTAACGTCTGCGCAAGATGTTCTGCGTGCGTTCGCACACGGGGCTTCGGTTTATAGTCTCATCCGAAGGACTTTTGGGAGAGTGGAGTCTGCAATGATGTTAACTCCAGGGGAAAATATCCCCCTTGTGTGTGTGTGTGTGTGTGTGTGTGTGTGTGTGTGTGTGTGTGTGTGTGTGTGTGTGTGTGGTGGGTGTGTGGTGGGTGGGTGTGTACGTGCGTGCGTGCGTGCATGCGTGCGTGTGTGTGTGTGTGTGTGTGGTGTGTGTGTGTGTGTGTGTGTGTGTGTGTTGTGTATGTGCGTGCGTGTGTGTACGTGCTTGCGCGCGTGTGTGTGTGTGTGTGTGTGTGTGTGTGTGTGTGTGTGTGTGTGTGTGTGTGTGTGTGTGTGTGTGTGTGTGAAGTCGGTACTGATGTTAACTTCAGGGGTTAACGCTCTCGAAGGGGCGTCTCGGTAGCGGGTCGAACCCTGCACAGTCATATCGCGATCTCAACGCTCTATCTAACCACTAGGCCATCATTCTCTTCACCTTCCCTGTCCCCAAAGAGAGCAGGTACCCATTTTACACTACAGTTGGGTGAACCGGGGGCACTTCACAATTCCCAATGGTTTGTTCCCATTAACTCTTTTAATAATAATAATGTCTGGAATTTATAGAGATAATTTATGGAATTTATATATTTTATTTGAGCTATAGAGAAACAAAAAGGTGTATATGTCAGTAAATAAAATATGACAGGTATACAGAGGAAGAGCAACACACAAATAGCCTAAACAGAGGACAATGGCAGTGATAATGACTTAGACACGGTTACAGGCCTGCCCTGTTAGCGTTGATGCACCCTGGATGGATGGCAAATTACTCAGGTAGGCCACATTCAGGAAGTAGGCCTATACAGGTATGAATGATAACAGAGAGAAAGAGAACAACGAGAAGAGTTACATGTACTAAAAACATGAGCCAATGATTAGGATATCAACGTCATGGGCCACTCAATAAAATACAAATGTATGTTTGTCCGTCGTGTTCGACGATGACCTCTAAAACAGCAGAGGAGGCAGCTGCTGTGTCGGAAATTGGGCAGAAATTTGATTATAGTGGAGATGCCTTGCCCACAGTCCATCCCCACTCTCTCGGCCAAGTGAGCATAAGGACAGTCAGCGTTGGAGATGTTCTCCAAAGGCCAACCAGCCCCCAGGGCTGCAGCACATAAGGACTGTGCGAGTCAAGCCTCCTAGTCAGAGAGTCATAGTCGATCACTAAAAAGACTAAGCTGTAAAGTGGAATTCCACGAGTGGGAAAGAAAGCCACTGGTCATACAGTCTCTCACTTTGTTGTTGCCCCCAGCGTCAATGGTTTAATCAAGATCTGTGATAAACCCCAGGCGCTGACGGCATACAATCCAACATAATCCAATCCTACACAGTCTAATACCTGTTGTTTCCACGGTACGTCCCCGTTGATTTTCTCGGTGATGTAGGCCGACAGACCGTACATGAGGTCGTTGTAGTAGAAGGAGTCGCGGAAGCCGCCTTTGTTGGGCAAGTAGCGCATCTTGCTGCAAGGCAACACAGGGGCTACAGGTAGACATGGTCAGTGTGTCCTGTTGTTGATGGAGCGGTCAGTTCTTGGTCACTATGGTATATGTAGAAGTAGTAGTAGTAGCAGTAGTAGTAGTAGTAGTAGTAGTAGTAGTAGTAGTAGTAGTGGTAGCAGCAGCAGCAGCAGCAGCAGCAGCAGCAGTAGTAGTAGTAGTAGGCCTAGTAGTAGTGGTAGTAGTAGTAGTAGTAGTAGTAGTAGTAGAAGTAGTAGTAGAAGTAGTAGTAGTAGTAGTGGTAGGCCTAGAAGTAGTAGTAGTAGTGGTGGTGGTAGTAGTAGAAGTAGTAGTAGTAGTAGTAGTAGTAGTAGTAGTGGTAGGCCTAGTAGTAGTAGTAGTAGTAGTAGTGGTAGTAGTAGTAGTGGTAGTAGTAGTAGTAGTAGTAGTGGTAGTAGTAGTAGTAGTAGTAGTAGTAGTGGTAGTGGAAGTGGAAGTAGTAGTAGTAGTAGTAGTAGTAGTAGTCGTGGTAGTAGTAGTGGTAGTAGTAGTAGTAGTAGTAGTAGTAGTGGTAGTAGTAGTGGTAGTAGTAGTAGTAGTAGTAGTAGTAGTGGTAGTAGTAGTGGTAGTAGTAGTAGTAGTAGTAGTAGTAGTAGTGGTAGTAGTAGTAGTAGTAGTAGTAGTAGTAGGCCTAGTAGTAGTAGGCCTAGTAGTAGTAGTAATAGTAGTAGTAGTAGTAGGCCTAGTAGTAGTAGTAGTAGTAGCAGCAGCAGCAGCAGTAGGAGTAGTGGTAGCAGCAGCAGCAGCAGCAATAGCAGTAGTAGTAGTAGTAGTAGTAGTAGTAGTAGTGGTAGCAGCAGCAGCAGCAGCAGCAGCAGTAGTAGTAGTAGTAGTAGTAGTAGTAGTAGTAGTAGTAGTAGTAGTAGTAGTAGTAGTAGCAGTAGTAGTAGTAGTAGTAGTGGACAACGTTGAGCTTTGATCCTTGTTGGGCAAGTAGTACACCTTGCTGTGACACAGAGGGTCAGTGTGTCCTGTTGTTACTGAAGGAGCGGTCAGTCCTTGCTTGGTCACTATGGTGGTACATGTAGTAGTTGTGCTGGTGGTGGACAATGGTGAGAATTGATTTTATTGTGGTTGTTCCATGTGTGTGTGTGTGTGTGTGTGTGTGTGTGTGTGTGTGTGTGTGTGTGTGTGTGTGTGTGTGTGTGTATGTGTACGCGCACGTGTGTGTGTGTGTTTTATTTTTATGTTATTTTTCTATTTCGAGGATAATGGAATAATAATAATAATAATAATAATAATAATAATGATAATAAATGGAATTTATATAGCGCTATATCTTGCAAAGGCAAATCAAAGCGCTTGCACTCAACTCACTCTTACACAGTCATACAACCAGTAACAATTAATAGTTCCAACAAGTCCAAATGTGCACGCACGCACGCACACACACACATACACAGGTCACACACCCTGGCAGGGCGATAGAATCTCGGCTGTTGAAGGCAGGGAAAAGCTATGATATGTAGCAGAAGAGGAAAATCTTAGATTTGAAATAAATAAGTCTTGAGACTGGGTTTAAAAGTGCCATAAGAAGGCTTTTGACGAAGAGAGTGAGGGAGGTCATTCCAGATCGATGGACCAGAAATAGAGAAAGAGCGACGGCCGACTGTGGATCGGTTGAATCTAGGTATTCGTAAGGACAAGGTATCTGCAGCAGCGCGGAGGGAACGAGAAGGAGTGTACAGGTGAAGACATTCACAGAGGTAGGAAGGTGCAGTTTTGTGGAGACATTTGTAACAGAGGGTACTGATCTTATAGTTTACTCTCTGTGGCACAGGCAGCCAATGGAGAGATCGAAAGAGAGGGGTTATGTGCTCAGATTTTTTTTCTTTCTGAGGACTAGTCTGATAGAGGCCCACCACCTATCATTTCGACATTTTACTAAGACATAACTGTGATGGAAAAGATCTTAGAGTGATCAGAAACTTGTACTGGGAACAAGAAGCTGCAATAAGAGTTGATAATGACTGCAGTGAGTACTGACCGATCTGTAGGGGAGTGAGGCAGGGCTGCGTTTTTTCTCCAGACCTCTTCAATATCTACAGCGAAATGATTCTACGGAACATAGAGCAGCATGAAGGTGTCAAAGTAGGAGGTCACAACATAAACAATCTAAGATATGCGGATGACACAGTGCTAATTGCTGACTCGGAGGAAAAACTACAAAATATCCTTACAACAGTCACAATCGAAAGTGAAAACAAAGGACTCCAACTGAATGCAAAGAAGACTGAGTACATGGTAATCTCAAAACAGTCAGACATGCCTGTATGTAACATTTTATGCAAAGGGGAAAGAATAAAACAAGTCTGCACCTTTAAATACTTGGGCTTCACAATAACTCCAGACGCCAGATGCGACACAGAAATAAAGAAGAGAATCGCTTTGTCTAAAGACACATTCACCAAGATGAAGCCCATCTTTACCAACAGAAATATAAGACTCAGCACCAAAATCAACACGCTGAAAGCCTACATATAGTCCATCCTTCTGTACGGATGTGAATGCTGGACGCTGACAAAAGACCTCGAAAGAAAACTTGAAGCAGCAGAAATGTGGTATATCAGAAGAATTATGAGAATATCATGGACTGGAAAGAAGTCAAACGAAGAAGTAATGGAAATGACCGGGTACAAAAGATCCCTACTCAAACCCATCAGAAAAAGACAACTACAATTTTTTGGGCACATAAACAGAGCTGATGGAATAGAAAAGCAAATATTGTGTGGAAAGATTTGTGGTACCAAAGACAGAGGAAGACAACGCACAAAATACACAGACAGTCTGAATTGCTACACAACGAGGAAAGAATCCCCCAACAATGAACTCATCAGGAGAACTGACAACAGAGAGGAATGGAAGGCCATGATCGCCGATGTCTGCAACAGACCTGGCACATGAAGAAGAAGAAGAAGAGGACTAGTCAAGCTGCAGAGTTTTGAATAAGCACTCATGTGGTTTTTTCATCTAGTCCCCGTGTGTATGCAGTTTTGTAAATGTCATCCGTTGTGTGTGTGTATGGGTTTTTATTTTTATTTATTTCTTTTACATCCAGGATAATGGAATAAGCACGCTTGTGCTTTTTTCATCCAGTCCCCGTGTGTATGCAGTTGCGTAAATGTTGTCATCAGTTCCCGCCGGCACACAATGGCCTACTCTTCCGAAAAGCGCAACGGGTATTAACGTGTGTGCAAGATGTTCTGCGTGCGTTCGCACACGGGGCCTCGGTTTATAGTCTCATCCGAAAGACATATTGGGGAGAGTGGAGTCTGCACTGATGTTAACTCCAGAGGAAAATTCTTCTTGAACGAGAATCGAACCCGGGTCAGCAGATCACGAATGCATCACTCTAATCACCAGGCTACCCCGTCCCCCCATATGTGTGTGTGTGTGTGTGTGTGTGTGTGTGTGTGTGTGTGTGTGTGTGTGTGTGTGTGTGTGTGTGTGTGTGTGTGTGTGTGTGTGTGTGTGTACACGTAAGACTATACTCTCGCCGTAAGACTATACTCTCGCCGTAAGACAGCAGATACCTTGTGCTTAAGAATACCTAGATTCAACCAGTCCACTGTTGGCCGTCGCTCTTTCTCTGTTTCTGGTCCAGTGATCTGGAACGACCTCCCTCTCTCCCTTCGTCAAAAGCCTACTTATGATGCTTTTAAATCCAGCCTAAAGACGCATTTATTTCAAACCTAAGATTCTCTCCTCTTGTTTCATCTCATCTCTGTCCCTGCCCTCAATAACCAACTCCCCCCCCCCCCCCCCCCCCCCCATTAGCCTGCCCGAGTGTACAACTTTTGTGTGTGTGTGTGTGTGTGTGTGTGTGTGTGTGTGTGTGTGGGCGCGCGCGCGCGTGTGTGTTTACATTTGTATTTGTAAAAAACTGTTAATTGTGCGCGTGTGTGTGTTTACATTTGAATTTGTAAAAATCTATTAATCATAACTGGCTGCATGCGAAAGAATAGGATGAATGAGAGCGCTTTGATTTGTTTTTTTGCAAGATTTAGCGCTGTATAAATTCCATGTATTATTATTATTATTATTATTATTAAGACTATACTCTCGCCGTTCCTCGGCAAGAGCCGCTCAGTTCACCCAAAACGGTTGACATTCTTCGCAAAGGACCCCCCCCCCCCCCCCCCCCCCACCCATC
>CM054138.1:57550739-57641610 GCA_028751875.1 Rapana venosa
ATTATATATTTGATATTATCTCTGAAACACACACACACACTCTCTCTCTGTCTATGTCTCTCACCTTTTATCTTTTTGCTTATAGTTATAGTGTATCCTGATGAAGGATTCATACTTTATATTTTCAATACTTTATTGGGCTTGTCGGCTGTACTTAAGTTTTAATGAATGCCCTATTTCAATATCTTATTGTTATATGTAACAAGTATGTGTACCATTTGACAATGTGTAGATGTTTATTTTTATGACTAATTAAGTTTGGTTGTTGTTATTTTTCTTGGTTTTGTTGTTATTCTTGTTGTTTGTTTTTCTCTTTTTTTCCTTCTTTTTGCTGGTTTGTTTTTTTCTTTTTCTTTTGTTTGTTTGTTTGTTTGTTTTGAATTGGTTTTTTTGGGGGGTGGGGTGGGGGGTTAGGATTTTCTTTTATTTGTTTGTGTTTTGTTGTGTTTTTTTGGGCGGGGGGGGGGGGTTGTTTTGAAAAGGGTTATTTCCCTTTGTTTCTAATGTGTGAAAGTATAAGTATTGGGTTATTATTAAGATGTATCCCTACGGGCGGGGACTGGATGTAAAAAAGCACATGAGTGCTTATTCATTATCCTCGAAATAAAAGAATTTGTCATTGTCATTGTCTCTCTCTTGTAAACCTGTCATTCTCCCCCCCCCCCCCCCCCTCTCTCTCTCTCATCACAATAAACCTTTGTTATTCTCTCTCTTTCTATTTCTTTCTGTCTGTCTGTCTGTCTCTCTCTCAATACTATTCCTGTACAGTACTGATACCTATGGCGGCTTATTACCAACAGGAAGGCATGTGCTGTGAAAGAAAGCTTAGTGTCAGTCAAGTTAAGTCAAGCATTAGGAGGGTTTGTCAATCCGTCCACAGGGCGTGTAAAACAGCTTTTCCCCTATCAAATTGCAATCAGTGACTGTTATGTCACACACACACACACACACACACACACACACACACACACACACACACACTCTCTCTCTCTCTCTCTCTCTCTCTCTCTCTCTCTCTCTCTCTCTCTGTTCCCGTTATCTTTTCTTTTTCTTTTGTTGTTGTTTTTTTCTCTCGTTCCTCTGCTAGAGCTCCCAGGTTCATCACAACTGATTTTATTTTGCGTATGCGACCGTTTGCCCACCGTTAAGGTCGCTGCATTCCGACTTCGGGGATTTGATTTGTTGCTTTACAAGATTCAGCGCTATATAAATTCCATACATTATTATTATTATTATTATTATGTCTATACACGACATCAACATGCATGTGGGGTTTTCTTGGTTGTTGTTTTCCATCTGTTCCGACTGGCACGCAATGGTCTACTATTTCGAAGGGCAGATCGAGTTTTAAGGCGTGCGCAAGATGTTCGGCGTTCCTTCATACACTTCAGTTTATTGTCTCATCCGAAGGATTTTCTGGGGAGTGGAGTCGGTACTGAAGTTAAGTCCTGGGGGGCGGGGGGTGGGGGTGGGGTGGGGGGAATCCCCTCGAACGGGGGAGGCGGGGCGGGGGGGGGGGGGGGGGGGGAATCCCCTCTCACGGGTGTCTCAGTGGTGGTGGCTGGAACCCGCATCATCAGATCGTGAGCACAACGCTCTAACCACGAAGCCATTCCCCCATCCCCATCCCCCGGTGTTCCCTTTACGATTATGGTGCTAACATTCTAAGATAGCTATATTATACCGTTTCCTTGGACTGATTTGGCTCGACAGTAATGTGTAGGTTGTCGTCGTTGTTGTCGTTGTCTCGCATAAATTTGATAGGGCCTATATGTTAAGTTTAATATTCTGTGTATGGTTGCATGTGTATAAATGATTTAAATGCAAGGGCTTCGATTTGTTTGCTTAACAAGATTCAGCGCTATATAAATACCTTACAATATTCTTATTTCTTATTCTTCTTATTATTATCTTCATCATCGTTATCATTATTATTATTATTATTATTGCGATTTTAGCCTTTCAGTTATGTCTTGCACAATCAGTGGATATTTATTTATTTATTCTTTTATATCGAGGATAATGGAATAAGCACTCATGTGTTTTTTACATCCAGTCCCCGTGTGTATGCGGTTTTGTAAATTTTGTCATCTGTTTCCACCGGCACACATGGCCTACTCTTCCGAAAAGCGGAACAGGGTTTGATGTGTGCGCAAGATGTTCTGCATGCGTTCGAACACGGGGCCTCGGTTCATAGTCTCATCCGAAGGACTTTGACATTCAGTTCGATTTTTTGTGTGTCAAACTGGGAAGAAAGGGCGAGGCTGGGAATCGAACCCAGAACCTCACGGTGTACTTGTTGGCAGGCGAACGTCTTAACCATCCTGCCACCTTCCTTTTGGATAGGGGGGTTATGCACGTAAGTCAGTTAGTCAATAAGTAAAAAGGTCATCATCATCATCATCACTCCCATGACCTTGGCGGTCGTGGAGGAGACACGAAAGACGATGCCGTGGTAAGCCTCCTCCATCCATCTCGGTCCTCGGCTCTGCGCAGTAGTGCCGAGTCATTCATCCTGGTCCATTCTCTGATGTTGTCCATCCATGACTTGTTCTGTCTTCCCCTCTTTCTGCCACCTTCGAGTGTTCCCTGCAGTACTGTTTTTGGCAGAGTGTTGTGGCGGGTGACGTGGCCGAACCATGTTAGCTTTTTCTTCTTGACGATGGTGAGAAGGGGTTACTGTGGACCTGCCAGCCGTGTTATTTGGCTCTTGACAAATTCATTGGTCTTTCGTTCTCTCCAGGATATGCCCAGCAGTTTTCTATGGCATTTTGTTTCAAATGACTGGATTCGCTTTGCTGTTTCAGCAGTCAATGTCCAGGTTTCACTTCCGTACAGCAGGATAGTCTGAATTAGGCCTAGGGCTTTGTAGAGCTTTAGTTTGATTGGGAAACCTGATCTCTTTACTTTTCCATATGGTGGTGAGTTTTGTCATGGAAGATGTTGCCATGGCTAGTCTGACTTTGATTTCTGTCGTCGATCGCCCGTCCTTTGTGAGTGTAGCGCCAAGGTATTTAAAAGCGTCTACCTCCTCCAGCTGCTGGCCGTTCATGTACATTTTAGCAGTGGCGTTGCTCGTGCTGTTCACAAGTAAAAAGGTACAGATTGATTAACCGATGTTGTGTTAAAGTCCCAGCGAGGTTTGAGATTCAAGAACTTGCAGCAACAGGGTGTTGTAACCCATCCACGGAGAATTCTAACTCACTCAGAGACAGAGGCTGGCCACCAATGCAGGGAAACATAAAAAAGTAGTCTGCAACCTGTCTGAAAGGTAGAGGTAAGGGTGTTCCCATAACCTATTGTGCAGTGGTTGGGGAGTGAGGTGTGAGATCTCAGCTTCTTTAGGGGCCAGCATATTAAGGGTGGCGCCCACCTCCTCTCCCTCGCAGCTTTACCTTCCCTGACCCTAAAGAGGACAGGTATTCATCTACAGCTGGGTGAACTGGGGAACTGTACTGAAGCCAAGGCGTTCGAAGTAACACCCATCTACGAGGCAAGTATACTCAGCGCTGCTTGAGGAGAGCAAGAGCTCTGACCACTGAGCTATCCTGTCCCCAACCAGTGTTCCCTTGCCTTATCTTTTGCCCCATGTACCAATTGTAGAGCTTCTTGTGCTAACGAAGCGTGCATCAATGGATGTTTATAATGATACTCATGAACAAGGATGCTCGTACACATGTGTGTTTGATGTATGTTTCTGAAGTGTGAGGATATGCTGTAGTATTTACAGTGGCTCCAGTTGGAGGGATGGATGGATGTATGTAGGGGAGAAGAGAAAAGACTACAGATTGAAAGACAGCAGAAGCCAGAGGAAGGAGAGACAGCAAAACCAGGCCATCAACACTGTGTCCAGTTTTGTCTGCAACAATTGTGGCAGAGACTTGCCACTGCCATGCACGTACTGGTCTTCTAGACCATTCCAAACATTGCTCCAAACAAGACTGATGTGGCCACAGAAGGCACAGCCATTGTATCCCGAAACAGGGGGAGCCCACGATATAATTATGTATATAGGCTATGTGTGTGTGTGTGTGTGTGTGTGTGTGTGTGTGTGTGTGTGTGTGTGTGTGTGTGTGTGTGTGTGTGTGTGTGTGTGTGTGTGTGTCTTCGATTTTACGTCTGTTCACTTAAAGTGATATTAGACGAGTATGTCTGTATGTACATATGTATGGATGTATGGATGGATGGATGTGTGCATGTATTATGGATGGATGGATGGATGGATGGATGGATGGATAGATGTAAACGTTGCTATTGTTGTTACTAGATTTATTTGCTTGTTTGCTTGGCAGTACCTGTTCATTTCTGTGTTCTGTCGGTGGCCATGTTTCCACACACAATCGTAAAACCTATGTTTAAATCAGCGATGGTTTTTTTTTCATTATATAATAATGCTAACTGTTCTGTTTTTATTTTTCTGTGTTACAATTATGATGTACTTGTTTGTGGGTATTCCCATGCCTTCCTCGTCTTTTCCTTAGGTCTGTGAGTCGCAATGCTATTTTGTTTTGATTTTTCTCTGCAGACTTTCTTTTTCTTCTTTTCTTTTCCTTTTGCTGTGTTCTATGTCTTATACTGTATGGTGACGCGGGATAGCTCAGTGGTCAGATCTCCCCAGCCTAAGGTTCAGCAGCCTTTGAGCGTGAATGACTCTCAGATGGGTGACCGTTCATGCTCCTTGGCTTCAGTACAGTCCCCCAGTTCCCCAAGTTTTAAATGGGTAACTTGCTCTCGTAAGGAACAGGGAAGGTAAAGCAGCGAGGGAGAGGAGATGGGCTCCGCCCTCAATATGCTGGCCTCTGGAGAAGCTGAGGTCTCCGACACCTTACTCCCCTAATGGCCGCACAGGTTACGGGAACACATTAATTTACCTTTGACCTTTTATATCCTGTACGACGGACGCTATAGCCGAGTGGTTAAGACCGCTGGACTTCAATCCCATGGGTCCTTGAAGCCGTGGGTTCGAATCTCGGCGGCGTCTGGTAAATCAAGGGTGAAGATTTTTACGATCTCCCAGGTCAACTTCAAGTGCAGACCTGCCAGTGCCTTCATTCTCTTCGCGTGTATATACACATGCAAAAGATCAAAATATGCACGTTAAAGACCTCGTATCAGCGCTCGGTGGATGACAAAAACACGACATACATCCCCGAAGTCAGAATTCGGCTATTATAATTATCATCCTGGTGGGCTAATACATTCCCCCCAAAAATAAAATCTCACCATTGGTGAACCTCAGAGCTCTAGCAGAGGAACGAAAAAGAAAAAAAAAACCAAAACCAAACAAACGAACCCAACCTGTACCAAACAAACAAAAAAACCAACAAAACTACCACCACTCGCTCACTCACCCTCCCATCCTTGACCACGGCCAGGGCCAGTCCCGGGATGAACTTACACCTGGTGCCCTCGTAGACCAAATCCCGGATCTCCATCTGTTGCGCCGGGTCATCGAAGCCTCGCTTCACAGGACCGCTGCCCGCTCCCTGATCCAGCCCCGAACCCGGGTAGTGCAGCATGGCAGCGGTCTGGGCGATGAGGATGCACATGCTCAGTGACAGCGTCCTCACCATGCCTAAGCGGTAGTCTGCCTGCGCGGTGATGTTCATTGTCCAGAGAGAGAGAGAGCGCGTGTGTGCAGGAAAGAAGGGCGGGTAGCTTGTGTAGACAGTGTTTTTATTTCTAGACGCTTAATGTGTCTGGAAGAGAAACGGAAGAATAGTGTTAGTAGTAGCGGGATGGTGGGGTGGTGGGGTGGTTGGTGGTGGCAGGTAGGGGTGTGTGGGTTTGGAGATGGGGGTTGGGTGGGGGGGGGGGGGGGGTATGGTGGTGGTGGTGGTGGGGGGGGATGACTGGAGTGGAGTGGAGTGGAGCATAGTGTAGTGTGGTGTGGTGTAGTGCCTGCGTGTGTGTGCGTGCTTGTGTGTGCGTGTGTGTGTGCGCGCGCGCGCGCGCGCGCGCGCGAGTGAGTGCGCGGGTGTGATGGCGAAGTGGAGAGAGAGAGAGTGTGTGTGTGTGTACGTGTGTGTGTCTGTATGCTCGCGCGCACGCGTCCATACGTGTGTATGTGCATAATAATAATAATAATATATGGAATTTATATAGCGCTGAATCTTGTAAAAAACAAACAAATCGAAGCGCTTGCACTCAATCATTTACAGGCATGCAACTCTCCTTAAACATAATGAGCAACAGATTTCAAATCCATGCGCGCGCACTACGCACGCACACACACACACACACACACACACACACGGAACAACACTTAGAAGGTGAAAGATGCTGTTGAAAATTAGGGACAGATATGTGGGGGGAAAGTCTCAGGTAGGTAATAAGTGTGTTTTGAGGCTGGATTTGAAGGAATCAAGTGAAGGCTTTTGACGAAGTGAAAGAGGGAGGTCATTCCAGGTGGATGGACCAGAAACAGAGAAGGAGCGACGGCCAACAGTGGTTTGTTTGAATCTGGGTGTTCGAAAGCACAAAGTATCTGCGGCTGAACGAAGGGAACGGGATGGAGTGTACAGGTGAAGACAGTTACAGAGAGAAGAGGGTGCAGATTTGTGGAGACATTTGAAACAGAGGGTATTGATTTTATACTCCAGTCTTTGTGAGACAGGCAACCAGTGAAGAGATCACAGAAGAGGAGTGATGTGTTCAGATTTTTTTTTCTTAGGACCAGTCGAGCTGCAGAGTTTTGTATGCGTTGAAGAGAGTGGATAGATGATGCTGGTAGGCCAGCCAAAAGAGAATTACAGTAGTCTAAACGTGAAAGAATGAGAGATGTGACAAGCTTGGAAGTTGTGTCAGTGGACAGATACTTGCGAATCGCGCTTATGCGCCGTAATTGATAGTAGCAAGACTGGCAGGTCTGGGTGATGATTTTTTTCATAGAGAGTGTGTTGTCAAGAACTACTCCTAAGTACTTCACAGAGTTGGACAAAGGAACTGACGTATTGCCGAATTCTATTGCATGTGTGTGTGCGTGCATGCATGCACGTGTGCGGTTAGTATATATGCAGTGTGTGTATATACATATATGTGTGCATATGCGCGTGTGTGCACGCGCACTCACTCACAAGTCCTTCGTATGAAACCATAAACAGAAGCCCCGTGTATAAACGCATGCAGAACATCTTGCGCACAGGTTAAATCCTGTTCCGCTTTTCGAAAGAGTAGGCCATTGTGTGCCGGTGGGAACAGATGACAAAATTTACATAACCGCATACACACGGCGACTGGACGTAAAAAAGCACATGAATGCTTATTCCATTATCCTGGATATAAAAGAATAAATAATAAATAAATAAATAAATAAACGCACGCACGCACCACACACACACACACACACACACACACACACACACACACACACACACACACTCACACACACACACCAGTTTACGATTTCTCAGCCCATCACTACTATTCCTGCACTGAAGGCTCCTTATCATAGCAAACGAACTTGCAAAGACTGGAGGCTATGACTGTGGCAGCTGTGTCACTCGGTCCTAAGCGTTTCCTTCCGATCCAGTTCAGAAAATGAATGGTCGTGCTTAGAGAACCACACTGTCCATGGTCACCATTCTATGTGTGACCGAGGACTGACCCCTGACAGGATCTGACCTGTTTACCAAACAGCCAGTGTCCAGTTCAATGAAAGAAGAGCACTTCACTTGACAGATGTGATCAACAGAGCTAGGCCATATTAACTCAAATCAAGGCAGACCATTGCTTGCCCGTGTGTGTGTGTGTGTGTGTGTGACAGATAGAGATACAGTGAAAGACAGAGAGAGAGAGAGAGCTCGATTTCGAACAATTTGTTCACAAAAAGGCCATTGGCCCATACATGAAGGGGGTTGCCGAACTGCTTAGTATTTTGGTGGAGGTAAAAGCAATAGTAACGACAAAATGTTACTGTATAACAAAAAGTCAGTTACAAAAATATGACTTAGGATAACAATATCTCTCTTATTCTGAAAGCTTTACACAAATATAAAGTGAGGCTGTGCACAACCTCAGGATGACTTGATGCCAGGAGTAAACAGAGTCTAAATAAATTAGGCTGTCTACTATATTATTTAACAGGGATGTAATTCTGCCTAACATCCTCTAATACTGGACAGCACAACACAAAATGTACTTCATCCTCAGGTGCTTGCTTACATAATGGGCATAGCAGCCTGAGGTCATCAATATCATGTTCTCTGTATCTGAATTTATGAACATTTATATCTGATACACCAAGTCTAAACTTAGACATAATTCTTTTCAAATGTATATCCATATCAAGTTTTAGATAAGGTTTGACATCATGCGAACTTATAAATTGTCTGTACATTTGAAATCTTTCACTGCTTTGTATATGATCACTCCATTGTTGCCATCGGCAGTCAATCAATCTTTGCCTGAAAGCGTTAATAAACTCTCTACAATTTCCCACTCCTTGATTGAGCCAAACAAATCCAAACCCGAGTTCACACAAACAGGTACGTATTTGTGTTGCCCAGTTGTTTTTCCCTTTGACATCTAGATCATAAAGCATCTCAGGAGAAGAGAGAGAGAGAGGAGAGAGGAGAGAGAGGAGAGAGAGAGAGAGAGGAGAGAGAGGAGAGAGAGAGAGAGAGAGAGAGAGAGAAAATTGGAACTCGAATTCTAACTCAAATATTTTAATGAAGGTAATTGGATAAGCCAGAAGCTTCCTTACACCAGGTCCTCATGGGGTAAAAAGGGAAACAAACGTGAATACATCGAAGAGTTAATAAACAAGTTACTCTGAGAGAGAGAGAGAGAGAGAGAGAGAGAGAGAGAGAGAGGAGAGAGAGAGAGAGAGAGAGAACCAGCCCCCCCCCCCCCCCCTCTCCACACACACATCTTTGTGATTTCTTATTGTTCTGAGTTCACTATGAAACGTATAACACAACGTAATTTACGCTTAGTTTTCAACCGCTGTCAGTTTAATCAAAATTATATTTTAACCACTGTTCTTTATAGATTTGATATGTTTTTGTATAGGACTGAGAGAAATGAAATGCCACATCTAACTTCTATAAGAGCTTGCTGGGAACACATTGAATACTGTTGGGGTTTTTTTGGTGTTGTTCTTGTTTTAACAATTCTGTTCTATACAAGTCTTTAATCAGCACAATTATTGTGAATATGGTTCTTCATATTTAGCCAGCCAGCTATAACCAACCATCCTTTGTAGAACATAAAAATACAAATTGATAATGGCTTAAAAAACAACAAACAACCAACCAACCAAGCAGTGAACGCCTAGATCTTTTCCCATCTGTATCCAAACAACTTGATGTGCATAAACCGTTACCCAAAACTTTTGAACCACCAAATAGTAAGTTGAAACTCGACCCTAGCTTTGATATAAGCTAGCTACGCAGAAAAAAAAAAGCACAGATGGTCACGATGGTTTGTCATTCCGCTGTATAATCATACCCAACATTCCCAATGAAAATGAACACTGAAGAATACTTTTTTTTCTTTGTTACAGTACTGTAACAGCTATTTCAAGTAAACTTACATCCCTGAAGTCGGAACGCGGCTACCTTAATGGTGGGGCATAAACGGTCGCATACGCAGAATCTCACCGTTGTTGAACTCCGGAGCTCTGGCAGCGCTAAGAACCAATACGGACAAAAGCTTACAGGCCCACAATGGTATGAACAGGTTGCAACAGACGGGAACATTAAGCGCTCTGATTTGTAATTGCAAGATATAGCGCTCTATAAATTCCATGTATTATTATTATCATTATTATTATTAATATAACATACTTAAGAAACAGTGAAATAAATGTTTTGAACATATAATCGGAAAGATGAACTTTTCATTTACTATTACTGACGAATCGTGCCTCCTCGATAGTACAATATCATTTCTACTTCTTCTTCTTCTTTGTCGTCGAACGTTCAGACAGCAACTATTGAGGTCTGTCACATGAGCGAAAATGCGTTGCGCCGCCACCGAGCGCCTGGCAAGTCAGGCCCAGCGCATCCGACTTCGGCGTGGGAGAGAATTGTTATCCTTGAAGTCTTTCTGGAAACAAGGCAGGAGAGTGGACCAAGAAGGCAGAACACAGACAAGACGAAGATGACAGGAAGAAAGGGAACAAGGCAGAAACAAAGAGAGGGATAGAAAAGAGGGAAATGCTTGCACAGAATTTCCAGAAGGTTGGGATATTATTTATACTGACAGGCCCCCGGCATCTCCACGGGGGGAAATATGATGTTAACAAGGAAAACAAGAGCGGATCGCCCACATTTTCTTATTTCTTATTTGTCAAACTGACATTTATTTGAGTATAGGTTGATGATGCATCTCTCAGGCATTGTTCAATACAACTTTAAACGAAGCACTCTATCTTGAAGTTAACATCAGTGTCGACTCCACTCCCCCTAAATTCTTTCGGATGAGACTATAAGCCAAATCTCTATGAACAAACGATCGCAAAACATCTTGCGTACACTTTGAAACCTCGCTCCACCTTTCGGAAGAGTAGCCATTGCATGCCGGATGACAACAGTAACACGCAAAAAACACATGCACGCTGATGTCATCTTTAGACATCATCCCGAAGTCGGAATGCGGCTACCTTAATGATGGGCAAAAGGTCTTATACACACAATTTCAACATAGGTGAATCTGGGAGCTCTAGCCGAACACGTGGCCTAACTTTTCCCTTAGCGTTTTATGATACCTCATGCGAAATGATATAGTGAAGCAAGAATCCCCCTTTTTAAAAAAAAAAAAGCCATTTAAAATCAGAACTGACCAAAAATATCCCTCTTCTCCAAATTCATTCCAATGCTTTTGTAAAAACCAACGAATGTGAAGTAGATCTTAACCATATACTTTGAGCTTGTTGATTTTTCTTTTGTATAGCTTTGTGAACGTTTATGATTTTTAAACAAAATTGGGTTGAAACCAATTAGACCTTCACAATTATTTGCAAATGGTTTCAAGATATCGGCCACAGTGTGAAAAAAAAGTAATCATGATCTTTTGTACAGTAGTTTTATTTGTTTGCTTGAATCCTGTCATATTCACCTGTAATGATGCATGAGTTCATCAACCTATTCTTTCAGCTTCAAATAGTAATGATATAACTATACAATTAATTACTAGTCACTTTGCACATTCACTTCAACACCGCCCTCCTACCAAGAATGATATCACCAAAACCAAAAAGTCATCAAATAGGCAAGCGCGGGCCCCAGACGGAAACCCCCTGAAGCATGAGGTGACATCCAACTTCCACTGAGTGTTATACCCACCCCTACACAAGTCTGGGAGCAAGAGATGTCCAGAAGACTGGGAAAGGCCTCTCGTAAAGTGCCAAAAAAAGGGGGGACTGTCCTGCAAATGGAGAGGAATTGTACTGTCCATCCCGGGAAAGTGCGCAAGATCATGTAGACAGACTAAAGAAGCACTGGACGACACTTGGGGGTTTGAACAGTCAGGCTTTAGGGAAGAAGATTGCACAGATCAAATGCCCAATGTGCATATATTGAGCAGTCCCCGAGGGCAGACCATATTCAGTCTTTGTCGACTTCCGAAGGCATTTGACAGCGTCGACAGAGATGTATTTGGAAAGATGCATCACTTGGGGTTTCCCCAAAGTTCACCATCATCCAGCGCTATATGGGGATGCACCTTCAAGTCTCCCTGAGGGAAATGACGGAACCCCTTTTCCCTTCGACCCGGTGTTCGTCAGGGTTTTTTGTTTTCCCTCTTCCCGTTTGGGGGTTGATGGATAATGCGGCGGCCACAGCAGGAGGAGAACCGGGATACAGGGACCCCCATGAAGCAGCTGGGAAAACCTGAACTTCGCAGACATCAGCCTTCTTCCCCCAAAGGAACAAGACGCACAAGAAGCTTTGTCGTGTTGTGAAGAAGTGAAAAGATGGCCTCCAAATCAAAATCGGGAAGGGGGTCATGAGGGGAACAACAAAAAACAGCCCAGGCGATGCACAAAAAACCATCAAAAAGTCGCAGTTTATTTATCTGGGCAGTGTCGTCAGTAAAGATGGGGGAACAGATGAAGACAGCAAGTGCCAATCAACAAAGCCCGTCACGCCTTCAACACCCTTCGGCCAATTTGGAGGTCAACAGCCCTCTCATTTCAAAACAAGATTCGGATCTACAACACCAATGTCAAATCGGTCCTACTTTATGGCTCAGAAACCTGGCGGGAAACAAAAACCAACACCCACAAACTCCAGTCTTTTACCAACAAATGCCTCAGGAACATCCTCAACATCAGGTGGCCGGAAGTCATATCCAACAAACAACCGTGGGACAGGACCAGACAAACCCCAATCAGTCCATTATTAAACAAAGGAAGTGGGGATGGATCGGCCATACACTCCGCAAGCCTGCGTCAAATGTCACCAGGCAGGCCCTTGAATGGAATCCACAAGGGAAGCGGAAAGTTGCTCGACCAAAACAGACCTGGCGCAGAAGTGTTGACGAAGAAACAAAGGCAGCCGGAATGACATGGGCCGAGCTGAAGAGGATCTCCCAGAACCGAGTTCGTTGGAGGGGTGTTGTTGCAGCCCTATGTTCCCCAAGGAACCAAGAGGCATAAGTCAATAAGTCAAGTTGCACATTCACTTCCTCTGTAATTGTCAGTGCAGTCAGAATTCTCTTTCGTGAACTAATGAATAAAAACAGAATAGTCAGTGTCATCTACTGGAAAAAATGCTTTTATCAAATGACATTTATTTTGGGGAAAAAACCCAACCCCAACCCAATCAACATGTTTTTCACTATGAGATCATTCACACAAGCTGCTTTTCAACAATAAGTTTTCTGACGGAATGATAATAATAATAATAATAATAATAATGATGATGATGATGATAATAATAATAATAATAATAATAATAACTAGATTTGATATGGTTCCATCTCCTTTTTATTATTATTTTTTTAGTTAGGCCAACTTAATTCTGCTGCCTTTTTTCACACACTCCATCTAAACTATATCTATAAATAATAAAATAAAATTTTAAAAACCTGCTCAAAGCACGCATTCACATAGATGTCACACCGAGTATTCCTAACCTATTGATATGACAGAGTTCACCTATTTCCTTCTCTTCTACCAGCCAACACGTCAAACGTGCCTTTCTTCCAGACTCACCCAACCTATACTGCAGTCAACTCCAGTTCGCTGAGAAAAGTCCTGTGTGTTTTTTCCCTTTTCCCTCCCGGTCCTCCTTGTGTAACGCGCAGAATGTTAACAGCACTTTTATTTGGAGGTCTCTTATACTCGGCTACTCTAACGGCACGTTCCATTTAATACTGCGTCAGAATATGGCGATAAAAATCATCAGTACTCTGTTGATATCTGACGACTGTCTGTCTGTCTGTCTGTCTAGGCTGCCAGGCGAGGTCATTGCGCTGGTTAAGTGTTGGTCATTTGAACGCATCAAGCAGGCTTAGCGCCTGAAGATAGGAGGGAAAACACAAAAATAAATGTGGTGAGGAGAAAAGAAGAAAAAAAAAAGGCTCTAATGTATAGGTTAGCCAGTCAGAATTGCCTGCTGTGCAACTTGTGTGTGTGTGTGTGTGTGTGTGTGTGTGTATGTGTATGTGTGTGCGTGCGTGTGGGTGTGTGTGTGCGTGTGTGTGTGTGTGTGCGTGTGGGTGTGTGTGTGTGTGAGATCAGCTAAAAGTTATTGGTTGTGTGTGGAGGGAGGCGTGAGGGGGGTGAATTGGGAGTGTGAAGGGGGGCGGGACGGGGGCGGGTGTGTGTGTGATGGGATGAAACCTCCCCTATTCCAGCTTAAACATGAAAAACAAATTACAGTACTTATCGTGCCATACCATCAACATTCTCTCTCTGGCGTCCTCTGTTAAAAATCTCTCTCTCTCTCTCTCTCTCTCTCTCTCTCTCTCTCTCTCTCTCTCTCTCTCTCTCTCTCTCTCTCTCTCTCTCTCTCTCTCTCTACCACACACACACACACACACACACACACAAACACACCACCACCACCATCATTATCATCACAATAAAGCAGAAAGAATTATTCGACTCCTTCTTCCTCCGTGTTCCCGTTATTGCACAATTTGAAACATCACTGCTGTCGAAACCTGTCTGTGTATTATACTATACAGACAGAAACCCTTTTTTTTTTTGGTTGCCATTCCACAGACGAACGCTATCTGTTACTTAAAAATATGAACTGTTTTCAGCTCCTTAATGACTGCAAATGGATTGTACGTTCATGTTACGTACAGTGTGCTTCGTGTGAGTTTTCAACATAAACATTTTTTACGATAAAAAACATAACAACAAGTACAAGAAGAAGAAGAAGAATTATGGCATTGTGGAATCGTAGACATGCGACACAAGTTACTTCAGCCCTAACAAAATGTATACACCTTTTAATATTTTTTTCCAAAAGAAAATAAAAGAATTTTTTTTGAAGAATTGCCAGAAAATTTTGCTTTTAAAGATTTTCCAGTTAATTGCTACGCGCTGTTAGTCTGACGTTTGTTTGTAACTGCTTTCAGCAAGTGATTCCATCTACTTCTCACACGACGACATACTGGACAGTTTCTGTGAGCTTTCAGTGTCACAGTGTGGTGTAAATGATCACATTACGTTTCCCCTCGCACTCTAAAAACAAGTAAGCAAGAAAGAAGAAAAAGAAAGAAACCTGACCGAAAATCAAACCAACAAATCGAGCAGACTTCTCGCATCCCCTTCTTTCCCTGCCCCCCTCCCAAAAACCCCCCAACAACAACCAAACAAACAACAAAAACAACCCAAACCAACCAACAATCCCACCAGCCAACCAACAAACCTACCAACCAACCCTCCAGCCGACCAACCAACCCTCCAGCCGACCAACCAACCCACCAGACACACAAACCATCCAACCCTCCCACTAACCAGCCAATCAACCAGCCATCCTACCAACCAACCATCCAACCAAAAAGAGTGAGGTTTCAATCAGGGGTGCTTTCTTATCTGTAGCCTAGCCAGATGCTTTGACTACCTCACAGACTCATCACTACTGTCGAAAACGTCTCTTTCTTGCCCATCAATTAACCCGATGGTCATCACAAGCCATTCTAACAGTTGATTTGGCCATCTTTCACCAGTTTGAAATGGACTGAAGGTGGTTTCTTAAGTCACGAACCTTGAGACAAAAAGCCTTTCTCAAGATGCCTACTTACAATATTATTTTTCTCTCTGTGGATGGCTACTTGCGTTTCTGTAAGAATTGTCGCTCGTTTCAAATTTTAAAAAAAAGGAACACGAAAGATGGCAGGATGGTTTAGACTTTCACCTGGCCTAACAAGTAATCTGTGAGGTTATAAGTTCGAATCCCACTCTTCCCCTTTTCTCCCAGTGTGACGTGAAACTCCAACTGAATGTCACATCTTTCGAAGGAAACTCTAAACCAGTCGGACCCGTGTGCTTAGACTTGTGCACGTCAACAGAACCCACGACAGTTGAAAATTGGGAAAGAGCAGGTAGATACATCCAGGTTGTCCTCGGCAAACGTGGAAGATTCAATTCCCAACTATATCCCCGAAGCCAGGGGCACGGGATAGCCTGGTGGTTAGAGTGATGTATTCGTCATCTGCTAACCCAGGTTCGATTCTCGTTCGAGAGGGTTTTTTCCTCTGGAGTTAACATCAGTGCCGACTCCACTCTCCCTAAAAAGTCCTTCGGATGAGACTATAAACCGAGGTCTCGTGTGCGAACGCACGCAGAGCATCTTGCGCACAGGTTAAAACCCGTTCCGCTTTTCGGAAGAGTAGGCCATTGTGTGCCGGTGGGAACGAATGACAAAATTTACAAAACTGCATACACACGGGGACTGGATGAAAAAAGCACATGAGTGCTTATTCCATTATCCTGGAAATAAGATTTTTTTTTTTAAATGATAAAAGTCGGAATGCAGCTTACCTTAATGACACAGAGAGAAAAAACAAAACATCATCGCATAGTGTTGTTACACAGAGAGAAAAAGAGAAGAAGAAAAAAGCACTATGGCATAGTGTTACACAGAGAGAAAAAGAGAAGAAAAAAAGCACCATCGCATAGTGTTGCACAAATTAATCTTACCATAGGCTGAAACTGGGAGCTCTAGCCAAGGAACGGTGGGGAAAGCAACAAAGAAAGTCTGGTTTGGCGCTCCAAGGTTGGAGAGTGGAGCAGGCAAGGAGGCTGTCTGGCGGTACGGTATTTATAACAAAAAAACCCATACCCAGCATGCAGACTGTCACCTAGAGAGAGAGAAGGCAGAGCCCCTGCCAGGTTTAACTTGCCCACCACACTCTGCCTGAAAAAATACTAGCGCCTCCGACCACTCTTCCAGAAATTACAAGAGAAGTCACGAGCAGTGGGCTGGATCAACCGAAAGTAGGTTTATAGCACTACACCTAACTCCTCCACACAACTTCAAGTGCATTTTGTTCTCTCTCTCTCCCTCTCTCTTCGTTTTTCTCAGTTTCAGATTTAAAGCAAAAATCCATTTTGGACCTTGTTCAACAACAAAAAAGTGATTCTACACATCTGTGCACGCGTCGCACATCAGTGGGAGAGTGGGTGGTGTGGAGGTCTCTCGCTTGTCCAGACACCGAGAAGTTGCTGGTTCAATCCCTGTGTGAGCCCGATCTGTTCCCTCATCCTCAAGAGAGACCTGAAGCGGTGGTCTGGGTGATCAATCTTCGGAAGACACCATAAAACCAGGCTTCTTGCGCAACGCATGTGTAGTGCATGTAAAAGAACCCACGGCAACAAGAGAATTGTTCCTGGCAAAATGCAGAAAACAGGCCAAACGCTTTTGTTAGTTATAGATGTAAGGAAAGCGCCGAGGCTGACATTAAAATGTTATGTTGTAAACATGGGGACGGGATAGCTCAGTAGTCAGAGCACTCGCTCTCCTTAAGCTAAAAGTTAAACGGTTGAGCGTGGCTGCCTTGCGGAATGGGTGAGCATTCGTGCGCCTTGGCTTCAGTACAGTCCCCCAGTTCACCCAGCCGTAAATGGATACCTTCTTTCTTTAGGGTCAGGGAAGGTAAAGCAGAGAGGGAGAGGAAATGGGCGCCCACCTAAAGATGCTGGCCCCTAGAAAAGCTGGGGTCTCTGACACCTCGCTTCCCAACGACCGCATAAGTTAGGGGACACCACAATGTTACAAAATATAATGTTGAGATCGTCTTCAGCTATGACAAGCTCTTAGCATAACAAACTGCACTCTACTCTACGTGAGAGAAGAAAAACATCTGAAGTCGGAGTATAGCTGCCAAAGTGGCCGGGTACAAGTCATTCTCGAAAACTTCTCATCCACTGTACATATACAATCTCACAGTGATTCCCAAGTGGGATCATTGAATCAGAGTACATAATCTGGCTAAACCTCCAGGGTGTTAAGCTGGAGAACGAACAACAACAACCATAATAACAACAGCAACAACAACATGCAGTTAAACGAAATACTGAACAGAACTGAGGGACAGAAAACGGCAGAAGCACACACACACACACACACAATCGGCTTACCAGGTCCCACAGTAGTGGAGGAGGACTGTGCACCAAGCAACGCCCTCAACATCCACTGGGTCGCCGTGGGGACAACCGGACTAATTTGAGGTAATGCCTGTATAGACGGTTTCCAAAAAGGTCATGACCATTTTTTTTTTTTTTTTTTTTTGCTGCTTTGTTTTGACCGTGTTCAGAAAGGCTGTGATTACACGTATCTGGACACGCATCACACATCAGTGGTCTAGAGGCCATCAGAAAACCAGAAGTCGAGGGTTCGATTCCTGTTTGAATCCTAACTGCTCCCTCATCCACAAGATCTTAAGCGGTGGTCTTGGTGGTGATCCCTTTTCGAAAGAAACCACAAAACCGGGTTTCATGTGCAACACAAGTTTAGTGCATGTCAAAGAATCCACAGCAACAAGAATGTTGTCCCTGGCAATGTAAAATAAAACAAAATAAAACCAAAAAAAACAAACCAAAGGCTATGTGAGGTAGAGATGTAAGGCAAGTGCCAAGGCTTACATTAACATGTTATGTGTTAAAAATTGGGACAGGGTAGCTCAGTGGTCAGAACTCTTGCTCTCCTCAAGCTAAGCTAAGCAAGCAGAACATCTTGCGCACACGTTAAAACCCGTTCCGCTTTTCGGAAGAATAGGCCATTGTGTGCCAGTTGGGAACGGATGACAAAATTCACAAAACTGCATACACATTGGGACTGGATGGAAAAAAAGCGCATGAGTGCTTATTCCATTATTATCGACATAAAAGGAAAAAAAGTCTAATAGGGTTGACCAGACACAAAATGATAGTCCATAGTTCTACACAAATTTAATGTGTTATAAAACGTAAAGGTGGTCGTAGTGGAACGATGCATCAGAAACCTCAGCTTCTCCAGGGGCCAGCATATTGAGGGCGGCGCCCATCTCTTCTCCTCGCTGCTTAACCTTCCATGACCCTAAAGAGGGCAGGTACCCATTTACAGCTGGGTGAACGGGGACTGTCGTGAAGCCAAGGCACGCAAACGGTCACCCATGTACTTGGTAACTACGCTCAATGCTGCTTAACCTTAGCTTAGGGAAAACTGTGCTCAGACCTCTGAGCTATCCCGCCATACTAAGTTTCAAACAGCATAATGCTACAGCTGTTGGTGACTGGTATCTTGTGTTAGACCCTTCTCTGGATGATATAATCACAGGCACAACAACAATAACCCTAAAGCACAGGAAACAGTATTAAATCTGATGAATTAATTATATCTTGCAGACATATGGAGATCATACAATCCCCCAAATAAAAAGATATTCACGTCTAAAAATGACTACTGGACTGCACGCACGCATGCACGTATGCACACATGCATTTCCACACACGCGCATTCGTCATACCAGCATTAAAAATAGAAAAGTCATATTATGTTGGTCAAAATAGATCTATTATACAGTTGAACTGATCGCTGTTCTCATGGCTTTGTCTTTCATTTTAGATCATCCATACTGATTCTTTCATTTATTACTTTGTGTGGCTTCAAAATCGGTTTTATATGCCTTAAAGTCTATAACTTATCAGAAAACTATCTATCTATCTATCTGTCCCGTAGTCTGACGACCGTGGGGGCACCCTCAAAGACTCAACAACCATTTCCCTCCATTCCTCTCTCTGTTCTCCCTTTCCCAAAAGGGTTTTTTGTTGAGTTCTGGGCCGTCCATTCGCTGATGTTATCCTCCCAGCCCCCTTGGTCTGCCTCTCTTCTTCCTCCTTGGGACAGTGCCTTGAAAAATTGTTTTTGCAAGTCCTTGACTTGTGACATCCCCATACCAAAGTTTACCCCCTTTTTACGTCGTTAGAAGGGGTTCTCTAGGGTCCAATGGTTTGCGGATTCTTTTATGCCGTTTTCGTGCTTATGGGGTTTTTGTAGGAGACCAAGGATCCCCCAAAGCATCTCATCTCCCCCCCTTACCTTCTCTCCAAATCTGCGCGGGGGGCCCAGATTCACAGGCATAAAAAATAGGATATGAAAGGGAGCGCATTAGCGATCTTGGAGAAAAGTAGTTTTTTTTTATCTCTCCAGAGGTGTTTTTATTTTGACAGTTGTTATTGGTGTGCAGTCCTGCATACTACATCTGTTTGGATCCCTGTCTGTAAAGGGGGCCCCAGGTACTGAAGCTTGAACGTTTCCAGCTTCTGGGTCTTTAAACCCGATACCTGCTAATGCCGTTGTGTTATTAGTCCAGTTGGCTTCTCTGCACTGATTTCCATGCCGTATGTTTTGGGGGCCCTTTATTAAATGTTTGTTGGTTTGGCAAGCCTTTTTTCTGACCCTGCTTTCATCAATTCATCTGCAAGCGGAGGTTTGGACGTTCTCCCCACCAACTGACGATCCTTCATGATTTTCCAGTGCTCACCAGATTCTCTAAAGAAGATGTTGAAAAGAGTGGGTGAAGAGTAGACACCCGCCTTACCCAACTTTTTTTCAACCATTCTCCAATGTGTTGTAGTACACTGCACTGGTGGCCTCGCTGTACCTGTTTATGACTCGACATTTTGCCCCCCGGGGGCTCCCGGGGGAAAAGCTTACAAGTGACATTGCAAAAATGGGACCCTGCCCCCCAAACCAGGCATGTCGTAAGAGGCGACTAAGGGGAACCCTTCCCCAGGTTGGGGGTTGGGCACAGGCTAAAAACCCTGCCCCGTAAAAAAAAGCATTACAGAAACAGAACAAGAAAAACTTAATTTTTTCGTGGAAGACCTCCCGGGTCCAGTGAACTCGATAATGCTGAGGCCAAACCGAGGGGAAGCTACCACGGGAAAGGGAAGACCTAACACCACCAAAACTAAGATCAGACGGGACTTTGAACGGGGACATTATGAACGGGAAAGCCGGGCCAGGAAACATTAGAGATGAGAAAATTCAACCTCCATGTCCTGGGAGAAAAGCGAGAGTAAAATTTACTGGATCTGGGAGAGTGAAACCCCCAACCGGAGAAACCGTCCTCTATTTTGGGAGGATGACAAACAACCCACGGGGGAGTTCCATCATCCCAAGAAAGGCGTTGGGCGATCTTATGGAGGGGAAGCCCATCACAGCAACAAGAGTGCGAGACTAAAAGGGAAGACACATCAACATCACTATCATCCATGTAGCACCAAAAACCCCAAAGCACGATGAACAAAGATGACTTTTACCACCAGCTGCGACAGAGACAGAGAAAGCCCCACGCCATGACCTCATCGTCCATGGGGCCTCAATCCCAAGGTCGAAGTAAACAACCCCCGATAGAGAGAGTCGGGGGAAAAACCGGGGTGGGAACAGAAATGAAAACGGGAGGACTTGTGAAGTTCGCCCATGAACAACTTTGATGGGAGGGACCCTATTCCGCACCGGCTCCACAACGATTTGGCTCCCCAAGGGGAGAGATATAAACAGAGACATCCGATGATCAATGGAAGGGGAAAGACGTCCTCCGAAGTGAAAACCCAACAAGGGGGGAGTGGGGCGATCATCCCTTGACAGCAAACATTCAGATGAAACTGAAGAAACACAAGACCAACCACTCAAGCGCGTTTTGATACCCACGATTGAGAGACACCAACGTGAAGTCTCATTCGTCAACGATCTGGGGAACAGATTCCACATCCGCAAACAGACAAAACAGCAGACAAGATACGACATGGAAGCAAACTGAAAACTTACACGAAGCAGAAAGGAAAAATGGGCCATCAAAAGAAGAAGACCCAATGACGATCCAACAAAAACCCCTCAATGCCATAAAAAAAAGAAGAGAGACCAAAAGAAAAACTTTTGCAAGTAAAGGTCTCCACGGCACGAAGAGGCAGGAAGAGTTGTAACAAGAGGCCACCCCGGAAAGTGAAGAACTCGCACCCGGACAAAAAGAGAAGCCCTGGGCCAGCTGGCAGCTGAGGCGAAAGCGGCAGCCCAAAGGGGAGAAGGGGAAGTCACAAAATCACCAAGAAAAAAGGGAACAAATTAAGAGAGCGCTGGGGACCAAACAGGGCAGACAAGGAAACTGTTTGACCAAAAGGAAAGGGCAAAAAGAAAATGGGGGTGACACTTTCCCGGAAGTTCCAACCGACCACCAAACCCGACCCAGCAGCCGAACATCCCAGAACTACAAAAACCCCTTTGACTTGACGTCAACCCCCCCAACAAAGGAAAATAGTGGCTGCCATCAAGACCCCAAAAGCAAACCCCAGGCCAGGGCAACCTTGGGGCCGAACTGTTCCCAAGGGGAGATTCTGAAATGGCACTGCATAAACTGCAACCACGTTCAAAAGCTGCATGGGAAAAACGGAAAGAAACCCATGATTGGACCAAGGGGTGATAGTCAAAATCCCCAAGAAGAACCCGAGCGCTCAACAACTGGGGGAAACACTCTTTTTCTGTGCCAAGCAAAATACTGGCCAAGGTCACATCAAAGAATATCAGACCTGTGGGGCATGCTTTGAGGAAAAGGGAAAAACCCGGTTCAGGAAGCAACAGGGTGTATAACCAGATATTCACGCTCAAAACTCTCGAACATCACAGAGTGGCAAATACAACGTATTAACTTTGTGGATTTTGAAAAGGGTTGAAAAGCAAACACAGAGACGCCTTTGGGGTATCCTTTGACCTATGGGTCCCCTCGAAAAGGTACAAAACCCTTTTCAAAAAGCTTTTATGACAACTTCAGATGCTCTTGGGGATAGAAAAAACTGTCTTCGAAGTCAAGACTGGGTAAAACAAGGGTTTTTTGATGTCAGCAGTTCTCTTCAATTTGGCCATTATTTGGGGGATGAGGAAGACGAAAAGAAACACCCCAAGAGGGATTCGCTGGAGCCTTTCCAACACTAGCGACCTTGACTTTGCGGATACCGGCGCTGCTGCCCACACACACCAACAATCCAAGAAAAACCCCAGACTCCAAACATTTGGACAGCAATGGGGGTCCGTATTAGCACCAAGAAAACAAGACAATTCGCTCAATGTGAACCACCAGCCCCTGTAAAATGAATGGAAATGACCTGCGCCAGAACAATTTTACAACCTGGCAACATCAAACCAAAGGGGGGCACAAAAGAAACATCCCAACAGACTGGGGAAGGGCAGGGGTTTTTGGGGGATGAACATTTGGAGATCAACCATACAGCCCAAAACCCCAACTGAACTATACCAAGCTGGGTTTTGTCACGCTCCTTACGGGTTTTGAGTGCTGGAGATGACGGAAGTATCTTACCAAACTTCGATCCCTTTCCCCAACCAAAAGCCCCGAAAATTCTCCGGTCTTTTTTGGGCCCAAAAAGATCTCCAATGAAGACCCTCTACGGAATGCAGGGAAGAAACATTGGGAAAAAACATCACCAAACGAGGGGAAGTGGGTTGGGCACATCCTCCGAAAGACCCACAGCCAACGCAAGAACACATTGCCTGGACCCCAAAGGGAAGGGGAAAGAAAGGAAGACCAAAAGCAACGTGGGAAAAGTAAAAGTGAAGAAGGGCCCTGCGCACTCTTGGGGTCAGGACAGGTGGGGCCCAGAATAGGCAGGGTGGAAACGCTTTGTTGCTGCCCTACACACCGCTGGGGGTAATGGCTAATGAATGATGAGATCATTTTTTGCATTGATGCTGTACAAATTCATGTTGCCCACAAAGCTGCATGCCACACCCTGTCAAATGCCTTCTTAAAATCGATAAATACGTGGTAAAGGTCTTGTTGATGTTGAAGGTACCGCTCACATAGTATTCTGAGGTTGAATATCTGTTCTGTTGTGCTGCGCCCTGCTCTGAAACCTGCTTGTTCCTCAGCAATGATGGTCTCTGCTTGTGGCTTCAGTCTATTCAATATTATCTGCAGCATGAACTTGCTTGGGTGGCATATGAGGTTGATTGTGCGGTAACTATGGCATTGTTGTAGATTTCCTTTCTTGGGGAGGGTGATGATGAGTGACTGTGTCCATGGTGTTGGCCATTTTCCTGTCTGCCAGATCTTGTTGCAGATTCTTAGTAGGGCGCTGATCATGGCTTCCCCTCCAGCTTGAACCAACTTAGCTGAAGTTGTCAGCCCCTGCTGACTTCCCCTTTTTCAGCGATCTGACTGCTGTTTCCACTTCTTCTCGGAGGATAGGGTGACTGTCTGTGTCTTTGCTTGCGGGTACATTAAGGACTTCTGGATCTCCTGCGGTTCTATAGTTATACAAGTCGGAGCAGTATTCTGTCCATCTGTTCAGAATATCCTGGTGGTCAGTGAGACACTTCCCATTTTTGTCTTGATTGTTTAAACCTTTTCCCTGTTTGTGCTAGTCAGGTCTTTCACCAGCTGATATGCTTTCTTGCTATTGTTTTTCTTGATGTTCTCTTCAATGTCTTGGCACTGTTCACCGATCCATTTCTCTTTTGCCTCCGTCATGGACTTCCTGATTCTTTTGTTGACTGCCCTATATTGTTCTGCTCTTTCTTTTGTTTCATTTTTCTTTTTCTTCAACTCTCTACGCTTGTCGCATAGTTGTAGGATGTTAGGTGTGACCGTCGGTGTTTGCCAAGCTCGCTTGCTGTTTCAGTCACCGCTGTATTGAAACTATTCGTCAGTGTATCTATGTCTGAGTCTATTACAAGTGAGTGCTGCAAACTTTCCACCTATCCTTGCTTGAAAAATTTCTAATACCTCTGGGTCCTTCAGCTTCTCGAGGTCAAATTTGATCCTGATGTTGTTCCGCTTGTGGATTTTCTTTAGACGTAGTCGGAAAGTCATCATCACAAGATCATGATCACTCCCTATGTCTGCTCCTGGAAAACTTCGTGTCTGTGCGATGTTAACGCTAGACTGAAACCGTCTTTTCACCATGATGTAATCTATTTGGTTGTGGTGTTCTTCATTTGGGCTATGCCATGTCCATTTTCTGGATTTCTTGTGTGGGCAAAGTGTATTCAGAAAACTACTAAACTTATATTAGATATCAAATACTTCATAAATCTTCTATGTTTAAGAGGAATTCATGTTTCCTTTTGCTGGATTCCTTCGCACATAGGATTGTTTCCTAATGAGTGGGCTGATAGGGCTGCGAAAAAAGGTTCACGTAATGAAAAGGGGTCTATAGTACTGCATGTCCCTCTATCCATTGCATAGGGCTATCGTTTGTTAGAAGAAGCATCTATAAGCAAATTCATAGACAAGCATCGGAAAAACAAGCGGCCTTCACATTTGATTCCGAGTGGGAAGAGTGTAGTTGAATATAATTGAAAACTTACGGATTCATACAAATGGTGTAAAAGAAAGACAGCTCCAGGCATTATTTTACAAGATACCATTAAATGCATTCACGACAAAATTCAGCAAGGATGTTAAGTGCTTATGTGGTGAATATATTTCAAATACCCATATCATACTTGAATGTAAGAAGATAAAACCTCCCTGCCTTTTCTGAGAATTCCATAGACCAAGTTTTGAACAATGTAAATGTAACGGTTTCTTTTTAAGTCCTATAGGGCATTTACTGTAGTTCTTGCAGTTCTTTTTGGATTTTTAAATGTTTTTTCCCTTTATCTGTTAATGTTAAGAATACCCTTTCAGTTGTGATCACACACACACACGGGCGCGCGCGCTCACACACACACACACACACTCACACGCACGCAGTAGTTCTCTCTCTCTCTCTCTCTCTCTCTCTCTCCAGCTTGTTTTCTTTTGGGGCAGAATTGTAAAACGGCCTTCATTGTGCCTAATTCTTTACCCATTATTTTAGGGTCGTCTGATATCACTCAAAGTGGAAAGACGTTAAAATTGAAGACTTACTTACTTACAAGCGCGCCTGTGTTTATGATTATTTCGAACCCTTTACCATTAGTTCCATTTCGCGCGCGCACGCAGGGGGAGGACTCAAACTAAGTCATGGTCACCGACTACAGTACATTTATTTATTTTATTTATACCACTTTAAGTCACGACAGATTTCTCTGCGTGACATTCGGGCTGCTCTCCCTGGGGAGAGCGCATCGCCACAAGAGCAGCGCCACCTTTTTTTGTAGTCTGCAACTGTATTTGTTTCCCTATCAGAGTGGCTTTTTTCTAAGAATTTTGCCAGGGACCACTCTCTTGTTGCCGTGGGTTCTTTTACGTGCGCTGAATAATTATGGGTAACACACGGGACCTCGGTTTATCGTCTCATCTGAAAGACTAGCGCCAATACCACCACTCATGGTCTAATGGATGGGGGGGGGAAGTTTCGGGCCCAAACGGGATTCGAACCACCGCACACTTCCGACCGGGACTTTTCCCTTTCTAGACAGGCGTGTTACCTCTAGACCACCGATCCATAGACATCAGGTTGGCACGGAGGACGAAAAAACACAGACTGGGATTAAAACAGACCCCTCAGAACGTGACAGCAGTCAGTCGGCTGAAGAAGACAAGTTAATGGCCCTTTACCTTTTCTTGTCTGAAGGGGATGGGGGGGGGGGGGGGGGTGTGATTGAGAGATTGCTTTGGTCCTCCCCCCCCCCCTCCCCCCGGAGAAGGGTGGCTGGGTGGGTGGAAGGGGGAGGGCTTGGACATAAAATAGTAATAACGTGACAAGTTTTGATTATGAGGGCGGGGGGTGGGGGTGCGGGGTGAGTGGGAGGGGGGGGGGGGCTTGGACATAACACATGACAAGTTTTGATCATGGGGGGGGGTGGGGTGAGTGGGGGTGGGCTTGGACATAACACGTGACAAGTTTTGATCATGGGGGTGGGGGTGGGTGAGTGGGGGGGGCTTGGACATAACACATGACAAGTTTTGATTATGGGGGTGGGGTGGGGTGAGTGGGGGTGGGGCTTGGACATAACACGTGACAAGTTTTGATCGTGGGGGAGGGGTTATCGGCTTGGCCATAACATGTGGCAAATATATGATAATGGGGATGAGGATATAACATGTGGCAAGTTTTCATCATGGGGGATGGGTGGGAGGGGAGGGGGAGGAGTGTTGGGCTTGAACATAACATGTGACACATTTATAGCTGGGAGCTTCCAACACGCTTTACTGAACATTGAAAAACCATCCCAGGTCAATGGACACCCCCCCTGTCACTTGTTTTATCACCAACGCCCAAAAAAATTGTGCTTTATCGAGATCGGATTTCCGTTATGCATGTGCAAAACAAAAATCAACATTCCCTGCTCTTGTGCTACTCGAGCTGGCTAGAGCCGTGTGCATTTGAACAATTCGTACAACAACAACGAAAGAAGGAGAAAGCTGACAACAGCCACACTTCTCTAGTTCACTCTAGTTATTCGAAGTGCAAGGTTCACATTCCAGGTGTTGCCCAGGCCAGAAGCTGTCTGTGTCAGTTATTGACGCCAGATAATTGCTCAGGCCTACACTAAAATGTTGTAAAATGTTGTGTTGAGATTGATTGCCTTCAGCCATGACAAGCTCTTAACATAACAACCTGCACTCTCCTTTAAAGAAGATAAAAAAAATCCTCTTAAGTCGGAGTGTGGCTGCCTACATAGCGAGGTACTTAACAATAGTAATACTCGCAAACTTCTCATTCAGCGTGTGCAATTTTAATCTCACAGTCATTCCTAGGTGGGATGATGAGCGAGTCAGAGTGCACATTCTGGGTGACCCCCGGAGTATTAAGCTGGGGAACGCAACAACAACAAATTCCAGGTCCCCGATTTCTTCTTCTTCCAACGCTCACACAGCAACTATTGTTGTCTGTCCTATGAGCGAAAATGCAGTGCGCTGCCGTTAAGCGCCTGATAAGTCAGGCCCATCCGACTTCGGAATACTACTACTACTACTACTAATAATATATATGGAATTTATATAGCGCTGAATCTTGTAAAAAGCAAACAAATCGAAGCGCTTGCACTCAATTCATTTACACGCATGCAACTCTCCTTAAACATAATAAACAACACATTTCAAATCCATGTGCGCGCACGCACGCACGTACACACGCACGCACGAACACACGCACGCACGCACACACACACTCGCGAACACACTTAGGAGGTGAAGGATGCTGTTGAAAATTAGGGACAGATATGAGGGGAAAAGTCTCAGGTAGTAAATAAGTGTATTTTGAGGCTGGATTTGAAGGTATCAAGTGAAGGCTTTTGGCGAAGTGAAAGAGGGAGATCATTCCAGGTGGATGGACCAGAAACAGAGAAAGAGCGACGGCCAACAGTGGTTTGTTTGAATCTGGGTGTTCGAAAGCACAAAGTATCTGCGGCTGAACGAAGGCAACGGGATGGAGTGTACAGGTGAAGACAGTTACAGAGATAAGATGGGAGAGAATAGTCTTTTAAGTGTTGTGGGGAAAAACAGTGCAGGAGTACTGACCAGCAAGGCAGAAAACAGACAAGAAGGGGGTGACAGGGAGAAAAGGAACGAGGCAGAATTTTTTTTTTTAAATGAGGAAAAAGAGGAAGGAATTCACGGCACAGAATTTCCAGAAAGTGGGGGAAGCTATTAATAATAATAATAATAATAATAATAAGCGTCTGGCAGTGGGGTGGGGTGGGGGGGGGGGGGGGGGAGGGTCAATACTCCAATACAATATGATGATAATCATGCATGCTGGGTACGTTCGTGTCATCCATACCACCAGTCATAGCTGGACGTTGTCTGTGACAGTTTTAATGTGTGTCTGTGGGAGATGAACGATTATCATGTCTGTGTTCTCACACTAAACCATAACATCCAAATGGCTGACAGAGGAATAAAACTGGAGCCAGGGTTTTACTTTCACTGGTTGGTTGGTTGGTTTGGTTGGTTGGTTTGTGGTGGTGGTGGTGGTAGTGGTGTGTGTGTGTGTGTGTGTGTGTGTGTGTGTGTGTGTGTGTGTGTGTGTGTGTGTGTGAGAAGAATCAAGAATCAAAAACTTTATTGCCATTAAGTCAGAACAAGACTTATTTGACACCAAACATAATAAACATAGTCAACATTTCCTAAAAGATGTAGATTCTTAGATTTATGCATTTTGTCTATGCTCTGGCTCTTCTGGAAAAAGAATCATGCACATCTTTGATCATGTCTAACAGATAGTCCTCGTTGTTGAAAAACTTACTCACATTATCGTTGTTATCCATGACTTTTTTTATTTTTATTAGAACATCATATAATTTACAATCATCAAGCAAGTGACACTCGTCCTCTATTTTGTTACACCACTTACATTTTTCTTTTTTCCCTCGGTATATTTGCATATCTCCCTTGCTCTACCATTATTTCATGGGAGCTGGTGCGAAATCTACTGAATGTGCGCCTCTAATTTTCGTTCCTGCATTATCAATAGATATGGTCCCAATTTATAAACATGTGAAATAGAGGTTGTAAAAATTTAACTTAGAAAATAACATTTCTTGTTGATTCCAAAACAGTGTGTGTGTGTGTGTGCGTGTGTTGTTGTTGCCTAATCTTTTGAGACGTTCCCATTCTACTGTCCCCACACCTCTTATTCCCTTCTCTCCCCGTGGGGATGCCGGGGGCCTGTCAGTTTAAATAACATCCCCACCTTCTGGAAATTCTGTACTAGAAATTCACTTTTTCCTCTCCCTCTCGTTCTTTCTGCCTTGTTCTTTTTCTTCCTGTCACACCTCCTTCTTGTCTGTGTTCTGCCTTCTTGGTCCATTCTCCTGCCATTTTTGTTTCGAGAAATACTTAAAAACATATAACGATTCCCTCCCACGCCGAAGTCGGATACGCTGGGCCTGACTTGCCAGGCGCTTAATGGCAGCACAAACGCATTTTTTCACTCATATGACAGACATCAATAGCTGCTGTCTGAGCGTTTGATGAAGAAGAAGAAGAAGACTGCCGTCTCTCGGCCTCAGCCTATATCTAAAGCTCTACATGATGTATCCTCTGAGTCAGACGGCTTTTGTCTTCGCAATGATGAATATTGTTTTGAGGTTCACTTTCCCTCTTTTTTGTCATAATCTTATCGTTTTATTATTTCTTCTTTCTTTCCTTCCTTTTTTTTGGGGGGGGGGGGGGGAAGGAGGTAGTTTTCTTTTTTTTTAATGTCGTGATATAGATAATCCCTTGTAAGGATGGGGCCTGAATGAATGTAAAAAAGCACATGAGCACCTATCTCTTATCCTCGAAATAAAGAACTTAACGTTGCCTTGCCTTGTTTTGCCCTTCCTTGCCTTGCTTCTCTCTCTCTCTCTCTCTCTCTCTCTCTGTCTGTCTGTCTGTCCTGTCTGTCTGAGTGTCCCCCCCCCCCCCCCCACCGACAGCTGCCGTTGTAACAATGATCAATGGCCCAGATCAAAAACTGTGTCAGTTACAGATGTAAGCCAAATGCAGGTAGGCTACCTACATTAAACTGTTGTTATGCTTTTAAAATGCTGTGTTGAGATTGTTTTCATCCCCCCCCCCCCCCCCCCCCCCCCCACCCCCCCCCCACCCCCCAACCCCCCCCCCCCCCCCCCCCCCCCCCCCCCCACCCCCCCCCCTCCCCCCACCCCCCCACTTTCCCCCCCACCACTTCTTCCTCCCTCGCCGAGCACTCAAAGACAACCACTTTCCTCGACATTCACCCACTGATCTGATCCCCATCTTCTACCCCCCCTCTAGCAACAACAACCCGCCACACAGACAGTGTAACCCACATGATAAAACGAAATCTATCGCGAGTGATCGTTCAATACAATCACAGTACTGCAACTGAACAAACAACAACGGTATTTTGAAAATATTAACCACATGACTTCCAGACTTTTATAAACTACTGTTCGATTGAAAAAAAGAACTGAGCTAGTAACGCGGACCGCAGGGTTTTGAAAACCACAGCTTCTCCAATGACAAGGAAAGTACAAGGCGTTCATTTTTCTCGAATAAATAAAACACAAACATTGCTTTCATTTTTTTTTATATTTACAGGGAAAAAATGGGACCTGGCCAGTATCAAGAAAATAAATTCAAACTGAACAAGCAGAGGTTGGAGCGATGAAGGCCTTACTGAAAGCAGAAGAAGCCCTCTTTATTTTCTCTCTTTTATTTCGAGGATAATGGATGAGCGGAGCTCTGGATGCTTTTTTTTTGCATTTTTTTACATCCCAAATGCCACGTCTGTGGTGTGATTTGGTAATTTTGCCAAACCGATCACCACGGCACATAAATGTTCTACTTCTTCTGAAAAGCGGGAACGGTTTTAGCTGTGTGCAAGAGTTTTGCGTTTTCAGTTTATTAGTCCTAATACGGACTTTGGGGTTTGGAGATGGAGTCGGCATTAATATTAACTCAATGGGGGAAAATCCCCTTTAACGGGATTCGAATCGGGTCATCGTATCTGAGAAATAAATAAGAAAAAATTAAAAATATAAGAATAAATTGCACGCTGAACAAGCAGAGGCGGAGCCTCCTCAAGTCCATAACTGACAAGCCCGCAGAAGACACTGCCTCTCTACTTTTCTCTCTTCGTTTATTGCGCTGGTTTGCCTTGTTATAGAGTCTTCTATGGTTCTGATCAGGTTGGCATCGATGTTATTCAGCCTCATGGTTCCCACAAACCTCTTTGCCGAACTCTGTTGAACGCCTTCTTAAAGTCCACAAAGACATGGTAAAGATCTTGCTGGTGTTGCAATGCGCAACACTCTAACCACCAGGCTTTCCCATGCCCCTTCACTTCACTGTGATAAGCCACACCTGCGCTTGACGTGCGGACTGCGCATTCGTCCCATCCCTGGGATCTGATTTCGTCCCTTTAAAACTGTCCTGTTTGAATCGGCACAACCCTGAAGCCACAAGCTGAGGAGATCATCAAAGAAGAACAGACAGGTTTCAGAGCAGGGCGGAGCACAACAGAGCAAATTCTAACCTTAGAAATATTCTGTGAGGAAGTAGGCCTACATGCAACACTCAGCAGTTTTTACCATGTCTTTGTGAGCTTTAAGGGAAAATTCAACGGTTGGCAACGAGGTTTGTGGGCAACCATGAGGCTGTATAACATCAATGCCAACCTGGTCAGAACCATAGAATGTCTCTATAACAAGGCAGCCAGCGCAATCTACTACGACAACAAATTGGGAGATTGGCTCCGAACCACAATTGGAGTACTCCAAGGCTGTCTTCTCTTTCTCACCCTCTTCAACATCTTCTTAGAGAATAATGGATGACGCTCTTGAACACCATGAGGAAACAATCAGCATTTGGAGGAAGGACAATTATACACTTACGTTTTGACGACATCGACGGCCGGCTAGCTGGAAAAGAGCCAGAACTGGTCAACTTGGTAAATCACCTTGATGAAGCCTCTTCGGCATGTGGCATGCAGATCAGTGCAGAGAAAACCCCGTTGATGACAAATACATCATCAAATGACATCAGCACTGACATTATCATACACAAGAAAATTGAGATCGTTCATAGCTTTAAATATCTGGGAGCTATAGTATCGGATGAGGGATCAAAACATGAAAAATCTCTCCAGGATAGTCCAGACCACAGCTGCAATGATCAAACTGAAAGTTCTCTGGAACGACAAGAACATCGCCATCATCTTCAAGATCAGACTGATACGTTCTCTGGTCATGTCCATATTTTTGTATGTGAAACGTGGACCATAACAACAGACTCTGAAGGAAGGATACAGGAAATAGAGATGAGATGCTTTTGCAAACTGCACCGTTGGGCCATATGAAGAGTTCCTGATTTCAGTGGGGAAAAACCGCAAACTTAAGTAGCACGGGCAAGTCACACGATCATCTGGACTGGCCAAGTCTTTCATGCAGGGAACAGTACAAGGAGGGAGATGAAGAGGCAGACAGAGAAAACGATGGGAAGACTACATCAGAGAGTGGACTGGCCTTGAGTGGAATAACATACTACGGAAAGCTGAGAATTGTGAGGGGTGTGGAGAAAGCTGGTTGCAGAATCTTCAGTGGTTCCCCAACAGTCCACAAGACTATGGGGTAGGTGAGGGTGAATTAAGACACGAGCAGGTCTGCATGTTGTCCGACTTTGGAAGATCATAAAAATTGAAAAAAACAAAACCCAACCTTAATTCACCAGACGCCGCTACCTAGATTCAAACCCACGACCTCAAGGAAACACGGGACTGAAGTCAAACGGTCTTAACCACTCGGCTATAGCGTCAGTGAGATTGAAGTCTGAACTGGGGGCACAATTCTAGCAGACGTTGCGGTGTGACACTGATGTCAGCACATTAGGAGCAGGGGTCATTGTACTGCCCATCGCTTGCCACCCCCAGTAGCATCAGCAGCAGCAGTAATGGAATATGATGGAGGTCAAATGTGAGACTGCAATGATTAGGAATGGTGGATGAGGCGAGGTGAGGTGAGGGACAGAGGCTTGGCTGGAAGGGCTGGAAATATGGAAATGACCTGTGTGTGTGTGTGGTGTATGTGTGGTGTGTTGTGTGTGTGTGTGTGTGTGTGTGTGTGTGTTTTTTGTGTGTGTGTGTGTGTGTGTGAAATTGTGATGATGATAGGCATGTTTTTGGAGACATAATATTACGAACTCCTCGCCCTCCCATCCCAGAAATGTCACAGAGTTCCGTAATTTAAAACAATCAGATGTAAGAAAAGTTTTATTACCAAAATCAATACTACTCTTAAAGAAATTAAAAGCACTCAAAGAGGGATAGGGGCCGCAAGGAGGGAATAAAAGAGAGGATGAGAGAGAGAACTCTTTAAAAAAAAAAGTCATAAAATGCTGTTGGCCCATACGTGAAGTGAGTTACTGACCAATACACTGAAGAATGATAGGGATACATGGTGAAGTACAGCCGAGACAGATACAAGCAAATCCACTGGGGGAAAATCTTACGACATAATATCTTAAGGCTTTATATAAATATAAGGTCAGTCAGAGAAGTTCTCTGTTACTGCTACTGGTATCCATGTAACCCAGTACAACCTGTCGCATGTGGGGGAGGAAACCCCAAAAGAAAAATTCCAAAACATATGGAGACTTGGAGAGGAGATTGGCGCCACCAAGGAATATCCTAAGCCCACAGAAAAAGCATGAAAAACAAATGCAAAGCCAAAATGATACCGGATCGGTCGAGGCCCGGGTTACCAACGACCGCGCTTTCCATTGATCAACACCAGGTGGAAGTGACAAGTCAGTACTGGAGTTAAAACATTTCTTAAGCTCCTAGAGAACAAATCACCATTGGTACATGGAAAAGTCCGTACACTCTACAGTTGGGAAAAATCAAAGAACTAGAGTATGAGCTTAGCCGATATAAATGGGACATTATTGGACTAGGAGAAGTGAGATGGACAGGATTTGGTGGGGACATTGACTGAAGAAAGGCAACAAGATCTGGTACAGTGGGCCCAAAAGAAACATCCACAACATGGAGTGGCATTTATTGTCAGAAAGAAGTAGTGGGGTGCATTATCAGTGTACACCGGCTTCCAGCAGGATTATCAGCATCGGGTGTCGGCCAAGCCCCAAAAACATCACCATCATTTCAATCTATGCACCATCATCTGACCATGCAGATGAAGAATAGAAGAATTTTATGAAGATCTTGAAGAGACCATTATGAAAATTTCCAAGAAGGACATCATCATCATACAAGGGGATTTTAACGCCAAGTAGGTTTCCCGACTCTTACAACCAATGGGCCCGGGAAAAGTTGGTCAGTTTGGAACTGGAGAGACCAACGACAGGGGACTACGTCTGCTGGAGTTTGCCTGCACCCACAGACTTACCATTGCCAATACCCTCTATCCCAAAGCAGTCAAGGAGGACAACCTGGCATGCGCCAAACGGCAAGATCCATAACCAAATAGATTTTATCTTAACACCACGGCGCTTCAAATCCAGCATCAACAGAGCCGAACAAGAACCTACCCTGGAGCTGACATAGGCAGCGACCACGACCTTGTGCTGCTGGTATTCAAAATGAAACTGAAGAAAACAAACAGCCTGCAAACACCCACGTATCAAAATTTGACGTGGACAAACTAAAATCCAGATTCGAGGAGATCTTCCAAGCTAAGCTGGCGGACGTTTTTGCGGCAATTAACCCTACTGACAATGACATCAATGACCTCACCAACAACTAATGACAGTCCCGGAGAAACACAGAAGGTACTCGGTCGACAAGGAATAAACTCCAGCCATGGACTACCAATACATCTTGACCTCTGCGATACAAGAAACAAACTGAAACCAAACCATCTACAACCCTAAAATACCGGAATGCAACATCTCAAAATCAATGTTAAAGCCAGAGAGAAAGTGGATCATGATCCAGATGTTATGAATCGATAACGCATAAATGGGCAACATAAAAAGGCATACGACACCTGAAAAACTCACAAAACTACTTCAAACGCAAAATCATCATCATTGAAAAGCTCCGAAACCTCCTCACAAAAGCTCAGCTGCATGAACAGGTGGTCTAATATTTCAATAACGGTACACTACCCAATACAACCTGACAAACATAATAAAAAAAAGCCAGCACCATCAAAGCACCCTCGACAGTACCTATACTGAGGGAAGAAGCCATCCGCAGCTTACCAGTAGGAAGTCCAGGACAACAATACAACCCACAGACAACTGCTCACATGGTGCAAACAGTCATCACATATTTACGCTAACTATCAGAAGATTGGAACTAAAACAGTGCCAACAGAATGTACACAAGCACTCATCATACCCCTCCCAAAAGGAATTTAACGCCAAATCCAAATCAATAGAACAATCACCTCATCACCCACGCAGCAAGATCATGCTCAAAGTTATTTTGAATCGAATCAAGAAGGAGGTAGAAGAAAACACCTGCAGAGAACAACTATTCAGGCAGGCAGGAGCACAATCAACAGATTTTAACTGCCACAAATCCTGATTAAAAAACATCTTCAACATCAGAGAGACCTGTTCTCACAACTTCATCGACTTCAAGAAGGCTTCGACGATATGGCAACAAGCCTTGGCAGGTCCCTCAGAATGTTTTGGGCATCGAAGAAGATTAGTGCAAACCATTCCAAGCCACTATAAACAACACTCGCAAGCATGCAGTCCTTCAACAATCAGTCGAGACTACTTCAAAACCACATTGGGGACCGACAGAGCTTTTATCTCCAGTCCTGTTAATCTGTTCTGAACATTATAGAGAGATCCCTCCATACTTTCCACTCTACCATCATCCATTGCTGGCAGACCCCTCAACAACTTACGTTTGCCGATGTCATTACCTCATGGGCGAAGTAACCACAGAGCTGCCAAGATCTTACGACCAGACTTAGAGAACGAGCTGAGTATATGGGATGAGGTGAGCACGAAATGTAAAGTACTTTAACACACACAACCCACTCTAAAATTTTACAACGATGCACCCTACAACTGGAGAGGTAGACGCTTTAAATACCTTGCCTACACTCACAAAAACCGATCACGACAGAATCAAAGTCAACGAGCCTCAACATCTTCATGAACAAAAACTCACCACCATAGGAAAAGATAAGAGATCATTTCCCAATCAAACTAAAGCTCTACAAAGCCCTAATTCAACTATCCTCTGTACAGAAGTAAAACCTACATTGACTGCTGAAACAGCAAAGCGAATCCAGTCATCGAAAACAAAATGCCATAGAAACTGCTGGCATATATCCTAGAGAAACAAAGACCAATGAATTTGTCAGAGTCAAATAACCACGCAGGCCGAGGTCCACAGGAACCCCTTCTCGACATCTCAAGAAAAAAATCTGACATGTCGGCCACTGTCCACCGCCCACACCACCTCTGCCAAAAACAGTAACTGCAGGGAACACTCGAAGTGGCAGAAGGAAGGGAAACAAACAAGTCATGATGGACCAACATCAAGAATTACAGATGAATACTCGCACTACTGCGCAGAGCGAGACCGAGATGGATGAGGAGGCTTACCACCGGCATCGTCTTCGTCTCCCCCACGCCCCACGTCACGGTCTGATAATGATGATATGAAAGATAAATTTCTAATGTTATTAGATTAGTACGTTCCTAGATCAAACTAGTCAAATGCATAGCTGGAGATATTTTGCGAAATAATATTTCCGACTAATGTCATTAAAGGCGGGGACAACTTAAGACAAAATGTACTTCATCTTCTTTTGCTTCATTACATAAAGAGCATGTGAGAGAGAGAGAGAGAGAGAGAGATGAGAGAGAGGAAGAGAGAGAGAGAGAGAGTGTGTGTGTGTAAGAGAGAGAAAGAGAGAGAGAAGAGAGAGAGAGAGAGTATATATATATATATATATATATTATATATATATATATAGAGAGAGAGAGAGAGAGAGAGAGAGAGAGAGAGAGGAGAGAGAGAGAACTCAGAAATTTAATGTATCTCAGCCTTCGGCCATAATACATGGTTGGCGTAGAAGAAATTGACAATGCCACAGAGTGGGCAAAAACCGGATAACATACACAATACCAAGCTCACTTTCAGTGAAAGAAATAATGTAGTGCAAACCTTATAGTGCGCAAAGTGCACTCTATAACAAAGACAATGCACAAATACGATATTGTGCACAGAATCAGAAGAAACAATGTCCATTTTGTAAACCCAAAGTTGAAGATGAAAAGCATTTCCTTATGAATGTTGAGAGAGAGAGAGAGAGAGAGAGAGAGAGAGAGAGAGAGAGAGAGAGAGAGAGAGAGAGAGAAGAGAGAGAGAGAGATGAGAGGGAGAGAGAGAGAGAGAGGAGAGAGAGGTGATGATTATGATGGTGATAATGAAAAAGATGATGATTTTCTTTGTGCAGCACTTTTTCTTAAATTAAAAATGCCTTTCAACTGAAATGATTATAGATTTTCAAATCGATGTCAAATGTGTCAGATACGTGTTGTTTGCACAGAGAGCATAATGTGTTGATTTTAGTTATGTGCTGTAAGCTTCTTCTTTTTTTAACAAGGCGCTTTTCTAATCGTGTGTAGTCATAAACAGTTATTCTGAACACACACTCTACATAAGTCTCGTGTTTCGGTATGCGTCACAGATGTTATGCGCGGGTCAGCACTTTAATTAATTTTTTTTTTTTTAATTCTTTTATATCGAGGATAATGGAACAAGCACTCATGTGCTTTTTTTTTTACATCCAGTCCCCGTGTGTATGCGGTTTTGTAAATTTTGTCATCTGTTTCCACCGGCACACAATGACCTACTCTTCCGAAAAGCGGAACAAGATTTAACGTGTGCGCAAGATGTTCTGCATGCGTTCGAACACGGGTACTCACACAGTGAGACCTCGATACATAAAGAGAAGCATCTAAAGGACTTGCTGAGTAATGGAATCGGAACCAATGAACACACACACACACACATAGTACACAAAGTACACACACCACACCGCAAGAACTCCTATCCCTCCACTCCCCGTTACCCCCACCCCAATACACACACACACACACACACACACACACACACACACACACACACACACACACACACACAACCAAACAAACAAACAAACAAGCAAGAGGATGAAAAGTTATTCTATCATTTAAAAATAGCTAGTTCAGCAACGCAGACTCGAACCGTACGGGCATCCTCTCGAGATGACTTTAGACTTCATGGGGACAGGGTGGCCTGGCGGTCAGAGCGTTGAGCTCGCCATCTGACGGCCCGGGTTCGAGCCGCCACAGAGACACCTGTCCAAGGGGATTTTTTCCCCTGGGGTTCACATCAGCATTGACTCCACTCCTCCTAACGTTCTCCGGTACAGACTAGATAAGCCGCGGTCCCGTGTGCAAACGCACGCAGAACGTCTTCCACCTTTTGGAAGAGTAGGCCATTGCGTTCTGGTAGAAACCGATGACAAAAATCACATAATAATTATATTCGGGAACTGGTTGAAAAATAAAAGGCGCATGAGTGCTCAATGTCATTATCCTCGAAATAAAAGATTCTGAAATTGAAATCAATAAACTGAGACTAGTCGCGCCAAAATGACGGTCTACCCACTAGGCTACTCCACTCCCCCTCCTACCCTCCTTCCCCCCCCCCCTCCCACTTTCCTTTCGACACCACACCACACCACTGCCTGATATTTGCAATGACTGCCAAATAAACGTTTACAGAGGGTTGGAAATAATGAATCCCCCATTAGATGCTATCAGAGGGTCTTTCTGTACGATCAGCAGTACAAGGTCATCTGTTAGTATGATAGTATGATAGGCATAGATAGATATAACTGCCAGTGGAAATGCTGAGGCCGTATTCTACCGCCCCAGAGCTTTTTTTTTTTTTTTGGGGGGGGGGGGGGGGCGCGGTAGGGTGTCTCAATTTAAAAATAAATTTTTTTGGTCAAACACAAAATACTAGTGCTACTTCCACCACGCTATAGAGATGGTTATAACTTTTAACATAGATAAGCAATACCAAGAAAGGCGCAGAAACGGTTGCACACGCAAACTGTTACCATTAAAACCTCTGAGCTCTAGCCGAGGAACGAATGTGTGTGTTAGTTAAGTTTATTTTGTGTTGGGTGCAATATACTGTTTTCTAAAGAGACGCAAAAACGCGCACGTACACACACACACACACACACACACACACACACACACACACACACACACACTGTAAAGCTCTACTCAGAACAGAACTACATAAGCAGGAACTACAATTAAAAGAAAAAAGGTCAGGAGGGGTGGGATGAAGGGGTAAGCCCGCAACGGCACCATAATTCATTAATCATTGATGCATGGGGCAGACGAGGAAAGGGATCACCATATTCAGCAACCACCTGATCTGCCCTCTCTGTTATTATGAATTCTCAGTCATTCTGCTGTATAGCATTTTTAGCTGCAGCCGACTTCTCTGCATCAGTGCAGACTAATTAGGTGGCTTGCCCCCTTTGGGAAAGAATGTAGTCACATAGCAGAATGGTGTCGGCCAGTATTTTGCTTTTCTTTTCACTCGCTCAGCCTGAATGACAATGACAGCGGGGTTTTCCACAAAATTGGGCAAGGGGCAACCCTTGGAGTGGCTCTTGTTACCAACGGGAGACCTCAGCTTCTCTAGGGGCCAGCATATTGAGGGCGGTGCCTACCTCCTCTCCCTGCTGCTTTACCTTCCTGACCCTAAAGAGGGCAGGTACCCATTTACAGCAGGAAGAACTGGATGGCTGTACTGAAGCCTAGGCGATCACATAGTCCGAACTACTAGATCTTAATCCACTACTAACAATCGCCAAGTAAACGGGGAAAAAATATTGCATCACCCCTTACAGGATTTGAACTCTACTGAGGTGGGTGTATCACCTGTTAGTAGACCCCCTAGGCACTATTGTGTGCTGATCACAATCTGAAAGCAAGTACCATAACAATGTCCACTGGCTGTTACCAGCTTTCTCTTCATTAGCCATAGCATAATTTATATAGACGGTCAACAACAGCCCGCGAACTTAGCACCCTTTCGTTACGACACAGGCTTACCATACCATGACCTCTACCCCAGCCGCTGGGACTGTAGAAAATAAACTAGTATAGCAAGATATTGTATAGCATTCTAGTGACATAGTTATTGTATCGTTCTCATGATTGATCATTACTCTGGCCCGTTGTCGCTGCTAGGGGGTGGTATAGCTTTCTTAACTGTAGTTTAGTTTATATCTATGTCAGTTTGTTATTCTATAACATCGTGTCTTTTGCCAGCATCAAACTGACTGCTACGGTGCTCATGGAGGCGTATGTATACTAGATGTGGGATGTTTCCTTACCAGAGAGGCTTTTTTGTACAGAATATTGCCAAGGACAACTCTTGTTGGCGTGGGTTCTTTTACAGGTGCTAAATAATTATGTGTAACACATGGGGCCTCAGTTTATCGTCTCATACTTAGACTAACACCCAGACCACCACTCATGGTTAATGCATGGGGGGAAAGTTTCGGCCCAAACGGGGATTGAACCTCCGCACCCTTCCAACACGGACTTTTGCTTTCTAGGCAGGTGCCTTTACCTCTAAACCACCGCTTGAATGTGATTGAAATCAACATCCAGTTTCGTTTTGTTGTGGGATGTATACTAACTCGGTGATAATCCTTTAACTGTGTTTTAAATGTCTCTCTGACTGCTAAAGACGAGGCTTCTTGAAAGCGCTGCCAAGGAAACAGATCCCAGACGGATTGTCAGCAACCATAAACGTACCTGTGTACCAGACGGCCTGGAATATTGGATTGAACCCAACCGTTCGGAACTGTTATTACACGTTCCTCGGCTTAACGCTTTTTTGGGGGGGGGGGGGGGGGGGGGGCACAGAATATGCTGTTTAAAATTTTCACCCCTGGGAATAACTGTGAGATTGTGACTTCCCTCTGGGTGCGAATACTGATGTATTTACGATTCTTGTCAACAACAAAAAAGACGGTATTCTTGAGCTAGATGCAGCTGCTCAAGTTTCCATCTTTAGACTGCATCAGGACACTGCCAGCTCTTATCCCCCAGGTAACGCACCTGCCTAGAAAGCGAAATGTCTGGGTTCGAAGTGTGTGGTGGTTCATCCCTATTTAGGCCAGAAACTTTTCCCCCATCCACTAAACCGTAAATGGTGGTCTGGGTGCTAGTCTTTTGGATGAGACGATAAACTGAGGTCTCGAGTGTTACACATAAATATTTAGCGCACGTAAAAGAACCCACGCCAACAAGAGAGCTGTCCCTGGCAAAATTCTGTACAATGAAGCCACTCTGATAGGGAAACAAATACATTTGCAGACAGGAAAATAAAAAAAAAGGGTGGCGCCGCTCTTGTGGCGACGCGCTCTCCCAGAAGAGATCAGCCCGAATTTCACACGCAGAGAAATCTGCCGTGACTTAAAGTGGTATACAATACAAAATAATCTCCAGAGCATGAAAATATCCCACACTGACCAGTGCCCCTGTGGCACAGGCCCACAAATCCCTCCCCTCTCCCATATCCTGCAGTCCTGTCCTCCTACCTTCAACACTCTGAGGTCTACATCAGACGTGGCCCAGCCCAGGACAGCTCCAGGAAAAACTGTGGGGACTGGCAGGGTCAGTGCGACAACCTGCGGATTTTGCCGTCCTTCACGTTTACCTATCCCGCAGTGTGGTAGACTTCTGGGGCACCACTGAAAATGGTGCAACCAAAATAGTTTACAGTAACTCTCCTTTTCTCTATTTTTGGGCATGGGATGAGGAAAAAAAATGCATCAGAAAAAAGAGCTTCTTCATTATGAGGACAAACATCCAGAAGTGAGAAACAGTAACCCATACATGAAAAAAAAAGTTAACACACAAATCCACCCCCCCCCCCCCAACCCCCCCCCCCCCCCCCCCCCAACAAAACACCCATAACATGGAGACAAAAAAGCACTTCCTACACCACACACACACATCCTAATAATTAGCAAAAACCCCTCTCACCCTCACCACCACCACCCTTCCCAGCAAAGTAGCACACACACTTTATGAGCAATGCCACTATTGAAAAGCACTACTACCACCATCACTACTACTACAACACACACACACACATAACCAATGTTGACTCTACTCCCCCAGTAGTCCTTCAGATGAGACTATAAACCATGGTTCTGTGTGCGAACGCACGCAGAACCTCTTGTGCACATGTTAAAACCCCTTCGGCTTTTCAGAAGAGAAGGCTACTGTGTGCCAGAGGGAACAGATGACAAAACTTACAAAACTGCTTACACATGGGGACTGGATGTAAAAAAAAGTACACGAGTGCTTATTCTATTATCCTCAAAATAAAATAAAGAATTTATAAATAAAAGAAAACACACACACCACAACCAAAGACTAAGCAAACACCCATCTCCCCTTCATCCCCCCAAAAAAACAACAACCCAACAACAAAAACCCACAAACGTCACACTGCACACTCTATAAGCAATGACATTATGGTAAAACAACAGTGATTATGATGGCATCACTACTACCATTACCACACACACACGAGAGAGAGAGAGAGAGAGAGAGAGAGAGAGAGAGAGAGAGAGAGAGAGAGAGGAGAGAGAGAGAGAGAGAGAGGAGAGAGAGAGAGAGAGAGAGAGAGAGACAGAAAATGACAAATATTAAATATTCAAGAAAAGGCCATGACCCCATTCGAAGGGGAATACATCATTGGTACTGGTTTGCACATTCCACACCTAAGCCCTATACCTCCAACACATACGTAACATTTTTGCAATCTACAGGTAAATCATGACATAATTGTTTCTCTTCTTTTGAAGGACATATGCAGGTACATAGCAACATTTCCTATCTATAGTGTTTACATTGGTGGAGGACTAAGGTTAACCAAAATAGTGCTGGTCTCTTATAAAACTTAGAAGGAATGTCTTTTGTTCTAAAGTCTTCAAGTGCTGGGCAACAGAAAACAAAATGTACCTCATCTTTTCTATTCAATTTACACAGGAGACACATCATATTTCTATCATATTTCTTATATCTTTGATCATGCACCATTATTTCGGTGACCCCAAATCGAAACTTGGTCAATACACACCTTACAAACGTTTCAACATATTTTGAACAATTTATACAAGGAAAATCTGTCGCTGCTTTGAATGTGGATCTCCCAATGTTGCCATCTACAATTGATGCATTGTTTAAGAGGCCAGAAAATTCTTGACACACTCGTACACTTATGGACACTAGTCACCCTGAGAGAGAGAGAAGAGAGAGAGAGAGAGAGAGAGAGAGAGAGGAGAGAGAGGAGAGAGAGAGAGAGAGAGAGAGAGTTCATATCATCAAAGAGGAGAAAAAATACTTTTCCATTCAGACTATTTACAAAACCCATAAAAAATGTTATCACAATCAAAATCAAAGTCAAAAGCAAACAAGTAAATGATATAATAGCAACAAAACCATAACAACCAGTAATTCAAAGTAATAAGGGTGCAAAAGGAACTAGTAATGAAAGACAGAAAAACCTATGTATTTTTTATGGCAAAATTGAGAATGTGTGTGTGTGTGAGAGAGAGACAGACAGATACAGAGAGACACAGAGAGAGAGATGGAGATGGTAACAGTGTAGTAAAAACACAAAAAAACACCATCACTAAACAAAAGAAATCAAATAAGACTGTACAATAATGTACAGACTGAACTCTATCCATTGCAGAGGGTTATCAGTTGTTAGAAGAAGCTTCCTTAAACAAATTCATAGAAAACATCGGCAAATCAAGCGGCTTTCACATTCAGCTCCGAGTGGGAAGAACGTAATTGAATGCATTGATCACTTAGAGATTTATACAAATGTTGTCAAAGAAAGACAACTCAAGGCATTGTTTTTCAGGATAAGATTAAATGCATTCACAACAAAATTCAGCAAGGATGTTAAATGCTTATGTGGTGAATATATTTCAAATACCCATATCATACTTGAATGTGAGAATTTAAAAACTTATCTCCCTGCCTTTTCTGAGAATACCATTGACGAAGTTTTGAACAATGTAAAGCTAACGTTTGACATTGCTGAAGGTTTATTGTTAAGTCCTATAGGGCATTTATTGTAGTTGTAGTTCTGTTTGAATTTCTTTTCCTTTTTTCCTTCTTTTTCTATTGTTTTTAAAATGTTGTTCTTGATCTGTTTATGTTAAGACTACTACTTGTGTATTTCCCTTGTTATTACTCTTTATTACACACACACACACACACACACTTAATGTGAATAGACGTTAAATTGAAGAACACACACACACACACACACACACACTCGCACGCAACACACATAGTAGATCTATCTATCTATCTATCCATCCCTTTCACTCAGTCTCCTATTTTAGGGCCGTCTGGTATCACTTAAAGTGGAAAGACGTTAAAATTGAAGACTTACTTACTTACTGAACTAAACTTCAATTCCCTATGGAAGTAAATTCTGGTAATTAAAAACACAAAAAAAGAAATACGTAAATGAACCTTTTCCCCCCTCCCATCATAATCTACTCAAATCTGAAGTACACGAGTGCACCATTATCATAAGCCACTACTTCATCCACGCGAGATATGATCCCACTCATCACTTACTTCCATGTAAGAATCTGAACATAACCAATCTGTGCTCTTAATGGCTAACAACTGGTGAAGAGTTCGTTCAATCTTTCTTTTTTTAAATTTCCTGTCAACTTTTTGGGGATATGGCAGATTTTTACATAATATCAAGAAACAAAATCATAACTGAACAACTTTGTGTTTCCATGTACTATTTAACGCAATATTGAAAGAACAAATTATGTTGGTATAAGGGAACAATAATGATAATAATAATAATATATGGAATTTATATAGCGCTGAATCTTGTAAAAAAAACAAACACATCGAAGTGCTTGCACTCAATCATTTACAGGCATGCAACTCTCCTTAAACATAATGAAACAACAGATTTAAAAAACCATGCACACGCACGTATGCACGCACACACACGCACATACACTCGGAACAACACTTAGAAGGTGAAAGATGCTGTTGAAAATTAGGGACAGATATTTGGGGGGAAAGTCTCAGGTAGGAAATAAGTGTGTTTTGAGGCTGGATTTGAAGGTATCAAGTGAAGGCTTTTGGCGAAGTGAAAGAGGGAGGTCATTCCAGGTGGATGGACCAGAAACAGAGAAGGAGCAACAGCCCACAGTGGTTTGAATCTGGGTGTTCGAAAGCACAAAGTATCTGCGGCTGAACGAAGGGAACGGGATGGAGTGTACAGATGAAGACAGTTACAGAGATAAGAGGGTGCAGATTTGTGGAGACATTTGAAACAGAGGGTATTGATTTTATACTCCAGTCTTTGTGAGACAGGCAGCCAGTGAAGAGATCGCAGAAGAGGAGTGATGTGTTCAGATTTTTTCTTTCTTAGGACCAGTCGAGCTGCAGTTTTGTATGCGTTGAAGAGAGTGGATAGATGATGCTGGTAGGCCAGCCAAAAGAGAATTACAGTAGTCTAAACGTGAAAGAATGAGAGATGTGACAAGCTTGGAAGTTGCGTCAGTGGACAGATACTTGCGAATCAATCGCGCTTATGCGCCGTAATTGATAGTAGCAAGACTGGCAGGTCTGGGTGATGAATTTTTTCATAGAGAGTGTGTTGTCAAGAACTACTCCTAAATACTTCACAGAGTTGGACAAAGGAACTGACGTATTGCCAAATTCTATTGAAGTTTTTGCGATAGAGGAAGGTTTATGTTGGGTCCCTATGAGCATGGCTTCGGTTTTATCGGCATTAAGTTGTAACTTGTTCTGAGTCATCCAGTTTTGAATGTCTTGAAGGCAGTAGGACATATTTGTCAGGAGGGAAGGCAAGTTTTCAACAGTATCACTGCACTGAAGCTGAGTATCATCGGCATAGAAATGATGATCAATATGGTGGTTGTTTATTATATGTGACAACTTTGACATATTTCAAATTCTTTGGACAGGTAATTTCCACTGGTGTTAAATCATTTTCAACACTGAGCACTCTCTTCAACAGACAGAGCAAGAGATTTGCTTTCCATTACTGAACATCAGTAATGGATGGATGAGTCTGCTGCACCAGTGAGAGAGATATCGAGGTGGGATTAGGCAACCGAGGGCAGGCACAAACTTAACTACAAAGTGTCGTTATTCTAGGGTCATGGCAGTTCACATTGTTGTAAAATGACTGTGCAAATAACCCGAGAAGCAACATTTTCACAGGATATGTACATATTAGGTGGTGGTGGTGTGCACTTAATGGTGGTGGTGGTGGTGGTATGTGTGTATTGGTGGTGGTAGTTCCTGTGTTGTTTGGACTACTTTAACTTCAGTTTATGCACATGTGTTTTAGTATCCTCGGACGATTCCTGAAGCATATTTTTAAAAGTGCAAAACCACTTTTAAATGCATTAGATCCCAAAAGTAATGCTTTAAAAGTGCAAAACCAATTTGAAATGCATTATCTCTCAAAAACTTTCACTTTCTCTGTTAAGTTTGACATGCATCATATAATTCAAAACAAATCAGATCAAGAGAGAACATTTTCCAGTAAGTGTTTTTACTTCTCACTCTACACAGCTGTCAGTTTCCCCCACATTCACTTCCTCTCAGATGCTATCCATCCCAGCGGAGCTGGTGCTGATTATAGCAGGAACTGACCGCACTTGGACTTGGTTAAAGAAAGGGGCCGATTCTAGTACTGGGCCCTGGACCCATGACTGAGTTAGACTGGATTTGTGTGCTGTGTCAAATATAGGTAAGTTCTGGCTTAAAGTAAACCGTGTCACTCTATTTCTTCCAACACTACTTTTCACATCTCGCATTAAAAAAATTGTTTTGGTTTTTAGTAAACCTAGTCACTCTAAATCTTCCAACGCTACTTTTCACATCTTGCATCAACTATAAATAAAGGAGAGTTTTTCCTTTTAGTAAACCTAGTTACTCCAAATCTTTTACCCACAGATTTATATCATAGATTTGTTTTTGCAAGATATAGCGCCATATAAATTCCATTTATTATTATTATTATGTCAACTTTACCCTGAAAGAAAATGGCATCACATCATGGTTCACTTAAGTGTAAAAGTCAGAACATCTTTATCCACCGAGATACATTTTGTGGCATGAAGTCTGCTACAAAGCACATTCAAAAGCATCCCACAGCCTAACTTTCTAAAAGTTACTAATGCCAATTTAGTTTTCAAAATGCACCAGCAACATTATTTTACAGGAGACTTCTTTATTCTTATTTATTTATTTATTCTTTTATATCAAGGATAATGGAATAAGCACTCATGCGCTTTTTTACATCCAGTCCCCGTGTGTATGTGGTTTTGTAAATTTTGTCATCTGTTTCCACCAGCACATTAAACTGATGTGCATCTCGGCACTAAACCATTCAAACAAATTGATATCAACATCAACGCTTGTGCAGGCCCCATTTCCATAAATCTGATAATACATTTTAAAAGTGGTTTTGCATCACTTTGTACAGGTTTAGGGGTTTGGTTTTTTTGTTCCTTGGCTAGAGCTCTGGGGTTCACCAATGGTGAGATTTGTGGTTATGCTACTTTTTTCCCCCACCATCAAGGCAGTGGCATTCTGACTGGGAATGATGCCTAAACACAATACCAGTGTGCATGCAGCTTTAAAAAAATTGTCCATGTTATTACCAGCGCAGTTGACATGCGCTTGTGAAAGCCAGAATGGGTTTTAACGTGTGTGCATGATGTTCTGTGTACAATTACACACGGGGCATCGGTTCATAGTCTCATCTAAAGGACTCCTTAAGAGAGTGGAGTCAGTACTGACGTTAATTCCTGGGTAAAACCCCCTTGAACAGGTGTCTGGGTGGTGGTTAGAACACAGGCTGTCAAATCACTAGCGCAACTCTGAAACCACTAGGCTATCTTGCTCCCCACCCCCCACTCCATAGGTCTAAATCCATGCTTTGGGGAACTTAAGATGTACAGTACGTAAGAAGTGTCTGAATGTATTAAACAGTACCTATCTTGTGCATGCATGTTTATTTCTGACAGGCATTTGAATACATTTGAAGGGCCCAGGGTTGTTCGCGTATATTTGATTGACTGTCGAGTGCACATCTGACAGAATCTAAACAAGGGGAGAGAGAGAGAGAGAACTCTGAAATGGTTTAATGTACATCGGCCTTAGGCCACAATACTATTTGAGGGGAAAAAATGGAAAGATGCAAAAAATGAAATATAACTTCTTGTAAGCTTTGGTAAGGCTTTGGTCCAATACCTTGGCATGCACTCAAAAATGTACACTCTTGAATATGTCTATTCCAAAATCATGACTAGATAAAGGCTGGCATAGACCAAGAATCAAAACATTACATAGCTAAAAAATCTCAGTTCACCTAAACTGCTCAACATGATACCACAAAAGATAATAGACCTGTGAACAAAGTCATTGATGGAGCTGTACCTGGAATGTCAAAACCTTATCACATATAAAATACACACATCAACACATCATAAATCATGACAGTTAAAATCATTACTACTCACTAGCTTTTGCATTTTCAAAATAGTTACAATGCTCAAAAACTACTGCATTCTCAAAACATTCACCACATCAGAAAAGTGTGCCCACCAAATACAACCATGTCAGCCCTAGGCTAATGCAATGTAAACACAATGTTGTATGCAAAAATTTTGTATTACACTGTGCTCATTCATGTCATGTAATATTTTATGTCATTAAAGAGAGAAAATGGGATAGCAATCAAAACCCTGCAAGACACCACTTCAGAAACAATAGCCACTCATCCCCTGTCCTCTCAATCAGATAAAATAGCGGACACATTTTCATCTGACGGTTATATGCAAAACACTCCCTCAACTACCAACACACACACACAAAGCAAAATACTCCCTCAACTACCAACACACACACACACACACGCACACACAAAACACTCCCTCAACTGCCATCACACACACACATGTGCGCCCATCCACACTAACTCAACCTCCCCCCCAATTCACTCTCAAAAACACATACAGCGAGAGAGAGAGAGAGAGAGAGAGAGGAGAGCGAGAGCGAGAGAGAGAGATTTTGTTTTATTTTATTCTTTTATATCAAGGATAATGGAATAAGCATTCATGTGCTTTTTTACATCCAGTCCCCGTGTGTATGCGGTTTTGTAAATTTTGTCATCTGTTCCTACTGGCACACAATGGCCTACTCTTACAATTACGAAAAGCGGAACAGGATTTAACGTGTGCACAAGATGTTCTGCGAGCGTTTGCACATGGAGCCTCGGTTTATAATCGCATCCGAAGAACTTTAGGGGAGAGTGGAGTCTGCACTGTTGTTAACTCCAGGGGAAAATATCCCCTTGACCGTCGGAATCGAACCCGGGTCGTCAGATTGCGAGCGCAATGTTCTGACCACTAGGCTATCCCGTCCCCAGAGAGAGAGAGAGAGAGAGAGAGAGAGAGAGAGAGGTGCAGATAAAAGGTGTGTATGTATCTGAGATCTTGTATACATACTTTACATTTGTAAGCACACAAGTAGGTCACTAACAAATGGAACTCAGAACAAAGACCTTGGTCAAGTTTTATTTTTTATTCATTGTCTTATTTTTACAGTTTACTTGCATTATTTTTCATCACATTTTTGACAATGTTTTTCAAATCATTCTGAAGTTTCCTTTTCATGTTATTCTAATTCAGCTGTGATCCGGCTACCCAACCCTACTCTAACCTCTCTTTTGTGAGTGAAGGGGGAGGTAGGCTTTCCCCCAATGCTCTGACCAGCAGTGACACAATGACCCACTGATTGACTTTTGTTTGCATTTGAATTCTCACACCTCAATTTGAAATATCACAGCCTACAATGACATATTCAATCCAGTATGCTTTTAACCCTCTTGTTGTTGGATTTTACAGAGCTAAACTGCCTGTAGATTTTGAATTCTTTGCAGGTTTTCTACCTCCATCTGACTTACTTTACTCCTAAGGCAATTGTGTGTGTGCATGACAAGCTATCAAGCTGAAATTTTGTCACAAGCTAGGCATGTCTTTTTACTTGCATTTAGGTGCAAGTTTATGTGTCTGGTCACCAGATGTCTTGTCATTGTCACTTATTTGTCACCAATCACAGGTAAAAATATGGTATATATGATAAAACAGCAAATCCTGCATGGATTTGACAATAGTTCAAGCATATTAGTGTCGACTAAGGAAGTGATACCCAGCTGATGTGTTTACCAATGGTTATGTGCAATAGTACTTCAAGGATGTGTCACACAATGTCCCCATAGCACCTGTTGTTTTATGGTATGTCTCGAGGAAACAGAAGTTTTGTTTAACTATTTTTTCTTTTGAAAACAAGTCATATTCAATCGACATGTGACCTTTATACTGCAGTTCATATCTGCGTGTGCTACCACATGTTTGTTAAGTGTACAGAAGTGTATTATTGTACATGACTGTCACACTGTCACCATTGTCACAGCACAGGTGTGACAAATTCGAAACAACACAGAACTTCTGTAACTCTACAAAATTTTAATGTTGGTAGTCTCTAAAGTAGTCGTAGTGGTGGCACAGGGTCACATCATATCACAAAAAGCACAAATTATGGATGTGTGTGTGTGTGTGTGTGTGGGGGGGGGGGGGGGTGTACCCATTGCTCTCACCTGTCAAACCTTGGCAGATGGAGACCTTATTTTCCTTCATGCTATTTTCATTATCAGCATATCTGTTCGTTTCTGCCATTGAGGTTTCACAGCAAAAGTGTGGTAATAATGAGAAAACAGTCAAAAGGCATCACGCTTTCAGGCGTCTATGCCGCGGACCGGCCGGGAGGTCAAATTTCTCCACAGTCCCTGTGTGTAGCACAGGTCAGGAATGTGCCCTGTAGCACGTTATTTTCAGGCTCACTCTTCTCCTTAACTGCAGCATTTCCTTCCTCCTCTTCCTCGTAATCGTTGAATATCGGACTCACTTAACAATTCTCGTTCAAATGTTTCTACTTCCAAGACAATAACTTTCAATTTATCATCTCCCTAATCAGATGAATCGTCTGCTACTAAAGAAAACGCCATTTTTTCCCGCCACGCTGCACCATTGAAAAGCGTTCCGGTCTCTGGCTGTTATTTCTTCCTTCCCTCCCCACTACATGCATGTTAGTGGTCTAAATTTATCACTGGCATCCTCTGACACCCTCCCTGCATCGCCCCACCAATTTTCAGACACATAGTGTGAAAACCACAAGATCTGTTGTGATGGAAAAGTACTGCCCACATGGGCAGCACCAACTGTTGGCTGCGGTCGTATTGGAATCTAGCGGCAGCCTCCGTTACTGTCGGCTGCGGCCGGATCGGGGACAAGAGGGTTGAAAACACAGAAATCACAAAAAGCTAATTCCAGCCATGTTGTCTTTCCAGTCAGAAAGCACAGACACCCTGTTTAAATAAATTTAAAACATCAGCTTGTAAGTTTTAAAGAAGAGGGCATTGTGCAAAGCTTGTATTTTTTTCAGGAAAGAAAGTCGGTTTGGGAGTCAAGCGATGTGTGCTCACCACTTGATCTATAAACTTTTTAGGGCATAACTTTGTCAATTTTGTACACAGCTGTTATAAAATAAAGAAAAATTAGAAGCAAAACCTGTTACAGGAAACTCATCTGTTTTGTTAACCCTCTTGAGGAACATGCAACATTTTCTCCACTCATTTAGATAGGCAAGCTTAGATTCCAACCATCACATGTGATGTAGGTCATTAAATTGGGTTATAAAAGTTTATCCACACCATACAGTCATTTCCACTTGGGCATCTATAGCAAACTTAACTGGGTTCTGAGAAACATTTTTTTTGATGAAGTGTATTAACAGAGCAAGGAAAAACCACGGATAATGCTTGCAACCCAAAAGCATAGGGGAAACCCCCTCACCCAACCCTAACATGCTACAGGCAAATGGTGCTTCTAATTTACCCTTTCATGGAAGTAAAATCAACTGTACTGTAGCAATGCACATACAACTCATTTTGACCCCTGGAATAGTAGGAAATAGGGGGAGGAGGCAGCAAACAAAAGGAGGGCATTCACTGCATAACTTAAAAAAGTCTACCTGACACCATGCAAAACCATTGTCTAAGAATTTCACATAGAAAGGATAGGTCAAAGACATGATTTAAGCCATGCCCTATAAGTTGTTATGATCAAGAAATGATACAGGCAACAACATACACACATATACTAGCTTTCATTTAAAGGTGCCAAAAGAAAATGTGGCATTGCTTGGAATGGTTATCTGGAACTAAACTAATCATACAAATGCCCAGATAAAGCTGAAAAATGTTAAGCATATTAAAAACATCAAATGCTTTAAAAAAAAAATTACTGAACACATAAATTCAAAAACATTGTGTATTTCATTCAAAAAGGGCAATGATATCATGGGAAGAAAATTATGATAAAAGTTTACAGGGTCACACTTAGCAGTCATATTATGCTTGTTGTTTATGCAGAATAACAAAACAAACAAACAAAAACGTGAAGTCAACCAACCTAATGGTGGAAGACAAATCACACATGCTTGTCCCTTACAGCTGGTGAATAGATGAGCTAAGCTCAAAACAGGCAAATGCTTTATGAGCAAAACCATAAAGTCACCACAAATAGCAACTGTGTCAGGATGTGTTGGAATAATGATCTATAGGTACAATGGGTAATACAGCAGTTGACAATACCCAAATACTACCATTTACAATGAAAAGAAAAATGGCATTATCAATAAACAGCTTCAATCTGCATTCTGTTCTTCAAATTCAGTACACCAAAACAGCGTGAACAAAAGGAACATCAACTTTTTTAAAATTCAGGTCCAAGAAAACTATACTAAATGTTTCAAGACAAAATGTCAAAGATGTGATTGACACAAAGAGAAACGTAGAAAGGCAACACTATAGCATTTATGTTTGTCCGTCGTGTTCGACGATGACCTCCAACACAGCAGAAGAGGCAGCTGCTGTTTCGGAAATTGGGCAGAAATTTGATTATAGTGGAGATGCCTTGCCCACAGTACATCCCCACTCTCTCGGCCAAGTGGGCATAAGGACAGTCAGCGTTGGAGATGTTCTCCAAAGGCCAACTAGCCCACAGGGCTGCAGCACATAAGAACTGTGCGAGTCAAGCCTCCTAGTCAAGAGAGTCCTAGTCGATCACTAAAGACTAAGCTGTAAAGTGGAATTCCACGAGTGGAAAAGCCACTGGTCATACAGCCTCTCACTTTGCTGTTGCCCCCAGCGTCAATGGTTTAATCAAGAACTGTGATAAACCCCAGACTGGTGACAAATACCTGTTGTATGCCACTTCACAGGTTTGCCTGTAGCACAAATTCTTTCACACACACACACCCACACACATTTCCACTCATACTCTCTACCCCTCCTTTTTAACAATGCCCCTTTTCTGTGATGCATCCTTGCTCTCTCCCAGTACCATACCCCAATAACTATTTAAGAACGCATTTTAAAACTAGCACCCTCTATAATCCCACCCCCCCCCTCTAAAATGCAACCCTACCCTTCAACGTACACCAGAAACACAACCGTGGTGCTGGTTTTCCTACAGAACCAAGAGAGTTGCTTCAAATATGCCATGGCTACATATCCATGACAACCCGTGATAACATCAGTGCACAGATTTAACTACACAAACTATTCCCCATGTACCCCCCTGGCTGTTTGCCACATTCCCGCTGACCTGAATACACATAACCTACATCTTCCTGAACACCCCTTTCCCTAAACTTTCCCTCCCCTGACCCCTCTACCAATTGCATACATGACAGTCATCACTCTGCTGTCTCCCCATGCTTTATTGATTTAAATATCTATCCACATTTTGTGTTTGTATCTTAATGTCCTTTTTTCTAAAGTCCCTCTTCTTTAAACAAAAAAGCCTCCCACCCCCTCCCCCGACATCTCGTGTGTAAATACATGCATAGCATTTTGCACGTTAAAACTTGTTTTACCTTTTTAAAGAGTAGGCCAATGTGTGCTGGTGTTTAGAGATGATAAAATTTACAAAATCGCATGGACATAGGAACTAGTAGATTTAAAAAATACACATGAGTGCTTATTCATTATCCTCAAAATAGAATTTAGAAGGAAAAAAATTAAACCATTTTGCCATGGACAATTTTTTTTAACCTCTTTTGCCAAGGACTTGAGTAAAGGTCCTATTCCTTTTTCCTAAATATCCAATTTTCTCACATTTCACCCTCCCCAAATCTCATTTTTGGTTTCAGGATGGTCAAGTTCCCATTATGTCCATATACCATTGTATCCATCTGCCAGCGTGTTCACATGCAGGGTAAGGGTCATGGTAAGTGTAACCAGTTAGTATCAGGTTAGGGTTAGCATTAGTAGTTGGAACTGGGCCTGTCAGTCTGTATGTATGCATGTGGACACAATGGTATGTAGACATCATGGCTTTTTAACCATATATTATTATTCCTACCAAAAGAAGATGGTATTTCTACCACTTTAAAAAAATCTTCACTCCAAAGTTTGAGCTCCAACAACAATTTGGCTTCTGGGATTTAAAAGTTTTCATAAGAACAAAGGTGGCAGGATGATTTACATGTTAACCTTCCTAACAAGTAAACTGTGAGGTTCTGGGATTGATTCCCAGCCTTGCCTTTTCTTCACGGTTTGATGGGAAAATCAGAATATGAAACGAATCATTTTCCCTGACCTAACTATAATTTGTACTTAATTACCGATGTGAACATCCTATCCCTCCAACTCAAATACCCTTTTACTTTTACCTTCAAACACTGTCCAACAAAATTGTGACATTATGCTCACCCACCCCTTCAGCAAGCGCACATATACTCATCCACACACACACAAACCTAAAACCCTCTAACTGATAACCGTGTTGTTTTTGGGGGGCAGGGTAGCCTAGCGGTTAAAGCCTTGTGCTCATGATCTGACAGCCTGGGTTCGAGCCTCCATGAAGGCACCCGTTTTGGGGATTTTCCCTTGGATTTAACTCAGAACCGACTCCACTCCCCCAAAGCCCTTTGAATGAGACTATAAACCAAGGCTCAATGTTTTATTTATTTAATTTTATTTTTTTATGTCGAGGATAATGGAATAAGCACTTATGTGCTTTTTTACATCCAGTCTCGTGTGTATGCAGTTTTGTAAATTGTCATCTGTTCCCACCGGCACACAATGGCCTACTCTTATGAAAACGGAACAGGATTGTGTGAATGCATGCAGAACATCTTGCACACGTACTGGTAGTAATGGACGACAACATTTTATAAATGTGTTGTATTTAGACACTATGGCTGAAGTTGAAATGCGTCTACCTTCATGGTGGGTAAAAAATAATCACATATGCAAAATTTCACCATTAGGCTCCAACTTCACCATAACTACATTTTCCACAGGAAAAATAACAGCATATGTAATAATAATAATAATAATATATGGAATTTATAGAGCGCTATATCTTGCAATTACAAATCAGAGCGCTTCCATTCAATCCGCTCCTACACAAGCAACCAACAATTATTAACAATATTCTAACAAATTCAAATGTACACACACATGCACACACACACACAGGTTGTACATTTCAGCAGGGTGATGGAGTTTTGGCTTTTAAAGGCAGGGACAGATATGAGATGAAACAAGAGGGAAAAATCTTAGGTTTAAAACCCTTAGGTTTGAATCCCTCTGTTGTGCTAGGCAATGGGCAACAGTGTACCAACACTAACATTTATCAACCCATGTCATTTCCAGTGTTGACCACATCGAAACATGATCAGAATTTCATTTCAAAAGCATAATAAACCATGTGAACAAAAACAAAGCATCTCCTACACATATGATACAAAACATTGTGCAACTCATCTTTTGCGTCATTTTTCCCCCCTCAATTCATTCCCTGTTCATACCACATTATGTTTTTAATGGTCCTATCATCTGTGATCTTAAAAACAAATCAAAGGTACTTTACATACACACAGTCAAACATTCAGCTTTGTCTTTCTTTTTTGCCTTCCAAGGTCTTCAACTTTGTTTTAAGGGTGGAAAAGGAGGGAGGGTATAGTTGGGTATTTCTCCCTTTTTTTTGTGGGGTGGGGGGTGGCATGTTTTTCTCTTGATGTCTATTTTTCTCATTATTTTTTCTTTGTTTGGGGGTGGTGATTTTTTTTTCTGGCAAGAATAAAGTGGTGAAGACAAAGTCCTGGTGCTAAAAAAGTCCACATCAGAAATCATGGTGATGATGATTATTCTAGTAATTATGAAAGTCCTGTGAGATATTATATTTTGGTGATAAGGAAGGAAGTCTCAGCGATGATAGAGTCTTGGTGTTGATGAACTCTCAATCGTCTTCTCTCATTTGTCTGGGAAAAGAAATGGATTGTCCTTTCCAGCTCCTCTCGGGGGTTGTACAGCTATCTCCCTTATGTTGCTGTTCAATCTGCATCTTTGAAGCGTTTGCATTGATAAAGTTTTTGCGTACATAAGTCTTGGCACTGATAAAGTCTTGGTGTTGAAGGAGCCTCGATATTGATAAACTCTCAGTGTTGACAAAGTTTGAGTGATGATGAAGTCTTGGTGTTTAACCCTCTTGTCCCCGATACGACCGCAGCCGACAGTTGGTGCTGCCCACATAGGCAGTACTTTTCCATCACACACAGACCTCGTGGTTTTCACACAATGTGTCCGAAAATTGGTGGGGCGATGCAGGGAGGGTGTCAGAGGGTGCCAGTGATAAATTTCGACCACTAACATGCATGTAGTGGGGAAGGAAGGAAGAAATAACAGCCAGAGACCAGAACGCTTTTCAATCGTAGCAGAGTGGTGGGGAAAAAAAGGCGTTTTCTTTAGTAGCAGACGTTTCATCTGATTAGCGAGACAATTAATTGAATGTTATTGTCTTGGAAGTAGAAATATTTGAACGAGAATTGTTAAGTGAGTCCGATATTCAACGCTTACAAGGAAGAGGAGGAAGGAAATGCTGCAGTTAGGGAGAAGAGTGAGCCAGAAAATAACTGCTACACGGCACATTCCTGACCTGTGCTACACATACACACACGGACTGTGGAGAAATTTGACCTCCCCGCCGGTCTGCGGCATAGACGCCTGAAAACAATGCCTTTTGACTGTTTTCTCATTATTACCACACTTTTGCTTTGAAACTGCAATGGCAGAAATGAACAGATATGCTGATAACGAAAATAGCAAGAAGGAAAATAAAATAAGTCTCCGGTCTGCCAAGGTTCGACAGGTGACAGCAATGGGTACACCCCCTACACATCCATAATTTGTGCTTTTTGTGATGTGATGTGACACTGTGCCACCACTACTACTTTAGAGACTACCAACATTAAGATTTTGTAGGGTTACAGAAGTTCTGTGTTGTTTCAAATTTGTCACACCTGTGCTGTGACAATGGTGACAGTCATGTACAATATTACACTTCTGTAAACTTAACAAACATGTGGTAGCACACGCAGATATGAACTGTAGTATAAAGGTCACATGTTGATTGAATATAACTTGTTTTCAAAAGAAAAAAGTAGTTAAACAAGACTTCTGTCTCCTTGAGAAATACCATAAAACAACAGGTGATATGGGGACATTGTGTGACACATCCTTGAAGTACTATTTCACATAACCATTGGTAAGCACATCAGTTGGGTATCAGTTCCTTATTCGACACTAACATGCATGAACTATTGTCAAATCCATGCAGGATTTGCTGTTTTATCATATATACCATACTTTTACCTGTGATTGGTGACAAATAAGGTGACAATGACAAGACATCTGGTGACCAGACACATAAACTTGCACCTAAATGCAAGTACAAATACATACCTAGCTTGTGACAAAATTTTAGCTTGATAGCTTGTCATGCACACACACAATTGTCTTAGGAGTAAAGTAAGTCAGTTGGGGGTAGAAAACCTTCGAAGAATTCAAAATCTACAGGCAGTTTAGCTCTGTAGAATCCAACAACAAGAGGGTTAAGGAGTCTCGATATTGATGAAGTCTCAGTGTTGACAAAGTTTGAGTGATGATGAAGTCTTGGTGTGGATGAAGTCTTGGTGATGATGAAGCCTCTGATGATGAGGTCTTGGCAATGACACAGGTCTTGAAGACTTGGTAAAGATGACGTCTTGGGGATGGTGAAGTTTTGATGTCCTGGTGGTAAATTCTAAGGATGATAAAAATCATGATCATGTTATTGTCTCAAAACTGAAAAAGAAATTATAAATTATGCATTAATCATAAAGAAAAGAATTAAAAATAAATGGGATCATGTTTTTAAAAATATGGTCACCACAGAAAATATCGCAATATAGTAGCAATGTGTCAGACTTCTATGTAGAAAACACCCACTTTTTTAATTATAAAAATGTTTATATATGAAAACATTTGACTCATCATTTGTTTTTTGTTTGGAGTGATGACTTTCATGGCCGGATGCCCTTCCTGACGCCGACTCATCGGTATCCGCAATAAGACGTAGCCTTTGAGTAAAAACTCTAATCCACAAGGCAGTGGAGTGAACAGTTATTTTTAAAGGGCGCTGGACACTTGCCCTTCGCCATTGCCCTTGTCTACAAAAGCAGGCCTCACCATGAGCAGGTAAGGGATGACTTGTTCAGGAGTGGCTATGCGTTGCGCTTGCACTGAACCTTGAGGCTACCTAGGAGAGATGATGAGCTGCGAAGCCAAATCTGAGTTAGCTGTCAGAACCAGGATTGCGAGTGCTTGGAAGAAATGGAAAGAATTGGCAAGTCTACTCGGAAATCAGAAAATCCCACTGGAGAGACGCTGTCTGATATACAAGGCCTGCATTAGCATGTTCTCCTGTACAGTTCGGAGACGTGGGTTTTCACAAAAACCATCAAACGTTTGTTGAAGAGCTGTGAAAACCGAATGCTTCGCTACATGACAAAGATCAAATGGGAAGACAGGATCATGAATAAAGAACTATGGAGATTGTGCAAAGTTGATGATCTGAAGTCTGTAGCTAGTACCAATAGACTGCGCTGGTTTGGGCACGTTCAACAGAAAGCAGACCACCACATCACAAAAAGAGCAATGAACTTCGTAGTGGATGGAAAGAGACCAAAGGGAAGACCTAGCAAAACTTGGCCCAGGCCAAAAGCTGTGTCCGTTATTGATGTCAGCTAATTGCCAAGGCCTACACTAAAATGTTGTTATGTTGTAAAATGTTGTGTTGAGATTGCCTTTAGCCATGACAAGCCCTTAACATAACAATGTGCACTCTTCTTTTAAAGGAGAAAAAAATCCTCTGAAGTCGGAGTATGGCTGCCTATTTGGCGAGGTACTTGAAAATAGTCATACACGCAAACTTCCATCCGGTGTGCTTCCTATCTCACAGTGATTCCTAGGTGGGTTGAGTGAGTCAGAGTGCTCGTTCTGGGTGACCCCAGAGTGTAAAGCTGGGGAACGCACAACAACAACAACAACTAGCAAAACCTGGGCTGCCTGTATTGCAGATGATCTTAGAGAAAGGGGCATAAATAATAAGGAAACTCAAAACAGAGAGAGATGGAGAAGGCTCATCAATGTCAAACCTCCCCTGGGAGAAACATGACTAAAAAGGAAAAGTTTATAATATGAAAACATATATGTAATTATGACAATAACTACTCAAGCAGCTCATATTATCAAATTCTGATACATTTCATTACAGCATAATACTAACATCACACTGATAGAAACTCCTTCTCTGAAAAAATCTCATCTAGTAATTATCTCACTTTACTCCCTCCGTCTTTCCTTCCCTTTTCCCGTCTTTCTTTGGTTCCCTGTCAACATGAATGGTTTTTATTTAACAGCAGAACTGAATTTAGGATGACAATACTCCTCTTTTGAAGAGTTTTGAATAATGGAATCCCCGATAAATTCCTGAGACAAACTTTTATGATACTTCTTAGCAAAAAGTATGGGTACCATCATTCCCATTTTCATTCAATTTTCCTTTCACAGAATATTCATACATACCAGTGAAATTCTTTTGCATGCTACCCACTATCTTGCAACATTTGTTTACAATTTTATTCAGTACATCTTAGTTTTGAACATTCAAGCATCCATAACAACAATTAAATTACAAAGTAATCACCCACTCAATAAAACAGCAGTACAAATTCTGAATAACTAGTTTACTAGCAGATTTCAAAGCTTATGATAATTTTTTTTAATAAAGATATGACTAACACTTCTCAATTATAACATTTATGTTTGCAGCTAAATCCATCATCACAGACTGTTCCTAAATATCTATTGGGGAAAACTAAAGGACCCCCCACCCCACCCCCAACTGTAAAGCACTCAGCACTTTTCGACTGGCACTAAAGAAATTGTTACTCCTGTTCTCATCACTTGTGCCCCTACACACACCCCTCTTTTACTCATCAAGGAAAACATCAGAAATAGGGCCTGGGTCCTTACATGAAATCACCTGACAGTTCCGATTTCTGACATTTTGATGCAACCAGTTCTGTGCACACCACAGAGAAAACTCAACATATTTCGACTAGAGAGGATCATTTCCCAAAATCTTCAATAGCAGTGTTATCAGAGCACATAACCAATACAGTGTTATCAGAGCAAATAACCAATAGAGTGGTATCAGATCCAGTAAAGGGTGGGGTGGGGGGGGGGGGGGATAGCCTTGTGGCCAAAACAGTAAACTAATCATCTAATGGCACAAGTTCAGCACACACCACCAAGACATCCATTCAACAAAAATTTTCCCTGTGGAATTAACACGGGTACCCACACCACTCCCCTGAAAGTCCTTTGGATGAGACTATAAACTTAGGTCCTGTTATGAACACAAATAGAACATCTGGCACACATACCAAAGCCCATTCTGCCTTTTTGATAAGTTGGCCATTGCATGCCAGTAGGAGCCAAGGTAAATATTTCTTAAAAACGCATGCAAGCTGGTGTTATACTTAGACATCATTCCTGAATGCGGCTAACATAGTGGTGGACAAATGCAAAATCACACCTCGGGTGAGCATTGCGCATTAGCTGAAGTACCAAAAGAGTAAAGAAAGAAAAAAAATCCTGTACAATAAATCATTTGTATAAAAATTCAAGAGGGGAAATGACAGAACTGTACCTTGTGGGGAACAAGTAAATGACTTTTGAAGTCCTGAAGACGATGGTGACCTTGCAGTGATAAAGAAGTCCTTGGGCAATAAAGAGGTCCTTGCTGTGATGAAGAAGTCCTTGCTGTGAAGACCTCTTGAAGTAACCATGGTGATGAACTCCTGGTGATGAAGAACCAAGAAGTCCCTGTGATGAAGAAGTCGGACAATGAAGATCTGGAGAAATGACTATGAGGAATATGTTAACACCTCAAAACAGAGATAGCAGAGGGGGTTATGAGCAAGGCATCCAGAACAGCTCTAAGCTCTCTGATAACATGTTCACAACTCATTCTTCTATCCTTTAGATGTGTAATCTTTTGCTTGTAATGTAACTGAATTATTTGGAACTGGAATTGGGAAATAACAGAACAACATCAAGAAAGAAGAAACAAATAATCACAGAACACAGTACATTATTACATTAATGTATCATGACTTCATGCAACCTACTTTCTTGATTTATTTTATTTTATTTATTCTTTTATATCGAGGATAATGGAATAAGCACTCATGTGCTTTTTCACATCCAGTCCCCGTGTGTATGCGGTTTTGTAAATTTTGTCATCTGTATCCACCGACACACAATGGCTTACTCTTCCGAAAAGCAGAACAGGATTTAACGTGTGCGCAAGATGTTCTGCATGTGTTTGAACACGGGGCTTCAGTTTATAGTCTCATCCGAAGGATGACAAATATCTGTACAACTTTATTCATTCCATTTCTATTTATAGAAAACTCCCCAACTTGTTTACAATATCTGTACCTCAATTTCACACATCTTCCAGAGAAGTGTGATCAGGATACCTAACAACGCGATGTCAGATCCAGTACCGGGGTGGGACAGCCTCGTGGTTAGAGCCTTGCCCTGTGATCCTGACACCCCAGGAGTAAGCCACCAGGAGGCACCCGTTTTACGCAAGTTTTCCCTGGAGGTAACGTTGGTACCGACTCCATTCCCCTAAATCCTTTGGACGAGACTATGAGCCAAGGCCCCACGTGAAAGGCATGCAGAACATCTAGCGCACACATCAACAAAACCCATCCTGCCTTGAGGAAGGGGAGGCCATTGTGTGCCAGTGGATGACAACATTTTAAATATGAATGCGCACAGGTGTTATGTTTAGACACCATCCTTGAAGTCAGAATGTGGCTGCCTTAATGGTGGGTAAAAACGGCTGCATATGCAAAATCTCACCATAGGTAAACCTTGGAGCTCCAGCCTTTAAAAAATAAAGAGAAAAAAAAGATCCCGTTTCATAAAAATCATTTGTGTAAAGAATCAAAACCATAGGCGACAGGAACATACCTTAAAGAAGGAAACCAGTAAAAGTTGACTTCTGAAGTCCTGGCAATGAAGGTGTCCTTGAGATGAACAAGTCTTAGCTGTGATGAAGAAGCTGTTGTGGCGATGAAGGTGTTCCTATAGTGATGAAGAAGTCCTTGCAGCAATGAAGTCCTTGCAGTGATGTAGAAGTCACTGTAGTGATGTAGAAGTCTTTACAGATAGGAAGTCGTTCTTGCAGTGATGAAAAAGTCCTTGCAGTGATGTCACTGCAGCAATGAAAGTGTCCCTTGTGGTGATGTAGAAGTCTTTGTGGCAATAAAGATGACCTAGTAATGATACAAATAGGAAGACGTAATTATCTTAACACAGATAAATCTGTGAAAGTGATAAGCATGCCTTTTAAGTTTATTTTAAAAAAGAAGACACGAATCATCACAAAACATTGTACAGTATAAGATTAATGCATCATAACTTTATGCAGCTAGCTTTTTTGCTACACATGACAGCAATTTTATTCGTTACAGTTCTGTTTATAGAAAAATCCTCATCTTGTTTAGAGTATACAGGTGATAAATTCCACAAACCTCTAAAACCTGTGTCCAAAGAGTATTATTAGCAGCAACTAAGGGTGTGGTATCAGATCCTGTACAATGAATATTCTGAATATAAAGAATGAAGAGGAATGGTGAGAGAACCATACCTTGAAGGAAGCAAACAAAGTTGACTTTTGAATTCCTGATTGGTGATGAAGAAGTCCTCGTGGCAATGAAGGAGTCCTTGTAGCCATGAAGAAGACCTTGAAATGATGAAGAAATTCTTGCAGCAATGAAAAAGTGCATGCAATGAAGAAGTCCATGCGGAGATGAAGAAGTCCCTGCAGTTAAGAAGTCCTTGTGATAAACAAAATTCTGGCAAAGATCCTGGCAATCATACAAATAGGAAACATGATAATCTGAATGGTATTTAGGGAAAAAAAGAAAAAGAAAATCCTGGAGTAAAACAAATCATCCCACAAGATAACACAAGGTAACATTAATGCATCATGACTTCATGCTGCATGCCCAGAAAACTTTTTTCAACTGCCTTACAATACACACAGTGTCAATGTCACACATCTCCAACAGCAGTTCCCCCAGAGAACTTTATCAACATGGTGCTATCAAATCCAGTTACCATTAAACTCTATAAAGAATAAAGATGATAGTTGGCAGAGCAATACCTTGCAGGGAACAAGTACAGTTTGACTTTTCAAGTACCGTTGATGAAGAAGACTGCAGTTCTGAAGATGAAGTTTTCCTGGTGATGATGACTGAATTTCTGGTGGTGTTCAAGTCCTGGCAATAATGAAGAAAGTACTGGTGATGACAAAGACTGAAATTCTGGAGTTGTTGCAGACTGATGATGAAGAAGACTGAAGTCCAGGCAATGACAAAATCTGGGTGATGATGAAAGGTCTTGCAATGATGAGATTCTGCAAAAACAACAAAAACAACCAAAAAACAAAACAAAACAAATATGTTATTATCTCAAAAGAGAAAATGATAAGGCAATTAAAAAGAAATGAATAAAATTACATCCAGAAAAAACACATCATCACTGACCAATCTACAGCGTAACATAAATGCATCCCGACTTCATGCAGTCTACTTTCTTGCTACACATTTTACAACTTTATTCAATATGTTTCTATTTATGGAAATCTTCTCAACTTGATTAGAGTAAAAACCCTCAGGAAGGAAGGATGGTAGGATGGTTCAGACATTCACCTGCCTAACAAGAAAACTGTGAAGTTCTGGGTTCGATTCCCTGCCTCACCCTGTCTTTCCAGTTTGACAGGAAAATCAATCCAAGTCTTTTGGGGGAGATTCCAAACCAGTTGGATTTGTGTGATTACAAACTTGTGCAAGTTGAAAGAACCTATGACAGTTTAAAACTGGTGAACCTTGAAGTTCTAGCAAAGGAACAGAGAAAAAAATTCAAGAGCAGTCATCAGGATACTTCATCAACAAATAGTATCAGATCTAGTAAAATTAAAGGTTTTTTTTTATATAATAAAGAATGAACAGGAAAGGTGTCAGACCATACCCTGAAGGGAAGCAATGAAAGATGGCTTTTCAAGTCCAGGTGATGATGGCGTTGTTGGGATGAGGAAGTCCTTGCAATGGTGAAGAAATCCTTGCAACCATGAAGAAGTCTTGTGAAATTACACAGGTGAAGACAAAGTCATTTTGGTGATGAAAAAGTCCCTGCCATCAAGAAATTCTGAGTCTGACAATCATATAAATAGGAATACATTATTACCTTTAAAAAAAAAAAGAAGACAAAACTGTGAAGATAACAAGCAAGTCACTGAAAAATAAAATGAATATTAAAAAAAAGACACCAAGAAAGAAGGAATCATCACACGTAGTAGTACAGTGCTGCACAAATGCATCATGACCTTCATTCTGCCTACTATCTTGCTACAGATTTTTTTTCACAATGTTATTCTCTACATTTTTATTTACACCTCCCCCCTCCTCTAACTTTATAGAGAATGTAAATCTCAAAAATCTCCAAGAGCTGTATCATCAGAACTTTATCAAACAGTGCTATCAGATTTAATACAGTCTAAACTGTTTGCATAGAAAATGAATACAATAGGTGACAAAACCATGGCCTACAGGGAACAAGTAAAAGTTGACTTCTGAATTCCTGGTGTTGATGGAATCCTGGAGTTCATAAAGTCCTGCGGGTGATAAAGTTCAGGCGATGATGATGACTGAAGTCTGAGAGATCATGAAAGCTGATGAGATTCTGTCAAAAAAAAAGAAAATATTATCTGAAAAGAGAAAATGGGAGCAGCTTATAAGCAAGGCAATTAAAAAGAAATGAATGAAATGACATCAAGAAGAAATAGATTATCAATGACCATAGTACAGTATGACCAAAACAGACCTGGTCCAGAAGTGTTGACGAAGAAACGAAGGCAGCCGGAATGACTTGGGCCGAGCTGAAGAGGATCTCCCAAAACCGAGTTCGTTGGAGGGGTGTTGTTGCAGCCCTATGTTCCCCAAGGAACCAAAAGGCATAAGTCATAGTACAGTATAACATTAAGGCACAATGGCTTCACACAGTCTACCTTCTCACTAAACATGTTTATAATTTTATTCAGTACATCTCTATCTATACAAAACTCTTCCACTTGTTAAGTACACAGCGTTGATTTCACCAACTTCCAAGAGCTGAGTCATCAAGGCACTTAACACTGTAGTATCAGATCCAGTGTAGTTATAACTGTATAAACAATGAAAAGGACAGGCAACAGAACCATACCTTGAAGGGAGCCGGTAAAACATGACTTGAAGTCCTGGCAATGAAGGTATCCTTGCAGTGATGAAGAAGTCTTTGCAATGAAGATCTCCATGCAGTCCTGAAGAGGTCCTTGCAATGAAGACATCCTGATGAAGCTGAAGTTCTTGCAATGAAGACACCTTTGCAGGGAGGAAGAAGTCCACGCGGCGATGTGACAAAAATCCTTGAGATCAAGTCACTCTGACAAAGAGGACCTGGTAATCATACACACAGGAATACATCATTATCTCAAAACAGACTTATTACTGCAGATGATGAGCAAGCCATTTAAAAAGAAACAAAATAACATCACAGGAGAAGAAGCAAACCACCACAGAAGATAATACTGGGTAACATTAATGCATCTGACTTCAAACTGACCTCCATCTTGCTACATCATTTTTAACAGTTTCATCAGTAAAAAACCAAAAACTCAATCGCTTTACAATATACACAGTGTCAATGTCACACATCTTCAACAGCAGTATCCTCAGAGAACTTTATCAACACGGTGCTATCAGATCCAGTACCATTTAATAATAATAATAATAATAATAATGTATGGAATTTATATAGCGCTGAATCTTGTAAAGCAACAAATCAAAGCGCTCAGATATAAAAAAAATGAAGATGATAGATGGCAGAACCATACCTTGCAGGGAGCAAGTTTACGTTCCCTTTTAGTCCTGGCGATGATGAAGACTGAAGTCTTGGCGATGATGAAGACTGAAGTCTTGGCGATGATGAAGACTGAAGTCCTGGTAATGATGAAGACTGAAGTCCTGGTGATGATGAAGACTGAAGTCCTGGTAATGATGAAGACTGAAGTCCTGGCGATGATGAAGACTGAAGTCCTGGCGATGATGAAGACTGAAGTCTTGGCGATGATGAAGACTGAAGTCTTGGCGATGATGAAGACTGAAGTCCTGGCGATGATGAAGACTGAAGTCCTGGCGATGATGAAGACTGAAGTCATCCTTGTGATAAAGAAGTTATTATGATAATGAATTTCTGTATGAGACACAAATACATTATTATCTGAAAAGAGAACAGGAGTAACTTAGAAGCAAGACAAAGTTCTCTAAATAAATCCATACAAATTCTTCACAGAATATAGCACATTATGACTTTATGCTGCCTACTTTCTTGCTAAACAATTGTGTAATATTATGCGGAATATTTTTTATTCAAAGAGAACTCAATTTGCTCACAATACACACAGGGTCAACTTCACAAATCTCCAACAGCAGTATTATCAGGGCACTAATCACCAAGGTGGTATCAAATAAAATACAAATAAAATAATTAAAATAAAGAATGAAGAACATAGGTGACAGAACCATACCTTGAAGTGAATGATTAAGTGTTGACTTTTGAAATCCTGGCAATGAAGAAGTCCTGGCAATGAAGACGTCCTGGCAATGAAGAAGTCCTGGCAATGGAGACGTCCTGGCAATGAAGAAGTCCTGGCAATGAAGACGTCCTGGCAATGAAGAAGTCCTGGCAATGAAGAAGTCCTGGCAATGAAGACGTCCTGGCAATGAAGAAGTCCTGGCAATGGAGACGTCCTGGCAATGAAGTCCTGGCAATGAAGACGTCCTGGCAATGAAGAAGTCCTGGCAATGAAGAAGTCCTGGCAATGGAGACATCCTGGCAATGAAGAAGTTCTGGCAATGAAGAAGTCCTGGCAATGGAGACGTCCTGGCAATGAAGACGTCCTGGCAATGAAGAAGTCCTGGCAATGAAGAAGTCCTGGCAATGAAGAAGTCCTGGCAATGAAGACGTCCTGGCAATGAAGAAGTCCTGGCAATGAAGAAGTCCTGGCAATGAAGAAGTTTCAGTAATGAAGAAGTTTTGGTAATAAAGATGTCCCTTCAGTGATGAAGAGGTATGTGCAGCGATGAGATTCTTGCAGCAACGAAAGTCTTTGCAATGAAGAAGTCCTGTCAATGAAAACATCCTTGCAATTAAGAAGTCCTTGCGTAATGACATCTATGTGGTGATAAAGAAGTCCTTTCAGTGATGAAGTCCTTGCAGTGATGAAGTCCTTGCAGTGATGAAGTTCTTGCAATGATTAACAATTCCTTGCTGTGACAAAGAAGTTCTTGGAGCAATGAAGAAGTCCTTGCTGCAATGACGACTGAAATTTTCGGGCAGATGTAAAATCTATCAGTGATAGATCAATATACAGATTATGAGATGGATATACAAACTGTACTGCCATCTTAAGGCCACCATTTTTTCAAAGGACACTTGAACAGATTTCATGATTTGAAATAGAAATTTCAAACTCCATACAAAAATGTATAGTGGTGACAGAAACATATACTGAGTCAGATATGCATTTTTGGAATGGGCCTCCAACCTCCTACTTTTTCAACATTTTCGTTTTTCTCTCTTTTTTGTTCTTTTTTCTCTTTTTGGTTTTTTTGTTCTTTTCTTTTCTTTTCTTTTATCGAGTGGTTTAGGCGGTCAACTCGTGATTCACAGGTCGCGGGTTCGATCCCCGCTCGGCTCGGTGTTGTGTCCTTGGGAAAGACACTTTACTCCTATTTTCCTCACTCCACCCAGGTGTACAAGTGGGTACCAGCTCTGCTGGGGAAGTATCTGGCGACAGACTAGCGTCCTGTCACAGGGGTGGTGAAAAACCATCAGTTCGCTTTAACGCTACAGAAACCGGGATAAGCTCCGGCTCTATGGGCCTTCTGGCTCGAAAGAACATACTTTTTTTTTTCTTTTCTTTTATGTTAAGGCCTTCAACCACGTTTTCTTTTCTCATTCACTTTTTTTTCTTTTTTTGGTGGGTCCTCCATCCTCCTCTTTTTTTCCCACTTTTCCTTCTAACTTCCACTTTCTGACATTCAAGATTCACGTCACCTACATAAACACTCATTCAAAAACCAAAAAGGAAACTCATCAAAGAATGTACCAAAGAACAGGATCCAGAAGGAAAAAAAATCGATACAAACTGAAGAACAATCATTAAGGCATGAGAATTCTGTCTTGAAGAACCACATAAAAAAAAGCACATGAGTACTTATTCCATTATCCTTGATATAAAAGAGTAAATAAATAAACAAACACACATAAGTAATGCAAACGTGGACCTGGTTTTACAACAGAACCAAGAGTGTTCCTTCAAATAATTATGGCATAACTATATATCCATAACGATCCATCATAACACCAGACCACAAATTTGCTTACACACACAAACCAAAAATCTTACACTACCTACAGGTTAGCTAACTAACAGTTCCACACACAAAAATCATACCCAAAATCCATGCCACATTGACACCTGTGTTGCAGTCAAATCTTGCCATGGGCAATGATCATTCATAAAGGCCACCAACCATGGATTTGCCCCACAACAATTATCATTTTGTTCCTACATACCACCACATATACTTCAGGACCAGATTATCTTATCAACAGATCTTCAACAAAATTTCTCGATTAAAATATCAACAAACACATAAATTCAATCATACCTAAATGACAAAAGGCACTTCCTTACTTTAAACACCTGCTTTTAAAAACCACTTCAAACATCATACACAAAAGTGACGGTAGTTGTAATGCTATACATTACAAAAATCATATAAACATGTAGAATGCAGTACAATTGGTGCTGCTTTTTCCACAACATACAAAGACGGTCTAGTCCAGTCCATCCACAACAAAGGTTCAAAGGACAACTGAACAGATTTCATTATTAAAAAATTATGATTTTAAAACTCATAAAAAGCGTATAAATGTGTCACAGAAAGTAATACAGCATACAGTCAGATACAATGGGGTTTTATTTTTTTTTGTTGGGTTGTTTTTTATAGGGACTTCTCCAACCTCTATTTTTTTTTTTTTCCCATTACATTTTTTTAAAGGTATCCTTTCTTTTCTTTTTTTGAGTGGGGCCTCCAACCACCTATCTTTTCCCCATATCCTTTTTTTACTTTTTTTTTAACTTTTCTTTTCTGTTGGTTGGGTCAACCAACCGCCTTTTTTTCTTTCCCCCTATTCTTTTTTTGTTGAGAGTCTTTCGTTCTCTTTTTTCCCCACTTCTACTTTCATTTTCTGACATCTAAACTTCATGTCTCCTACAAACACTCATCAAAAGAATAACACACACAAAAGTTATGTACTATACAACAAAAAATAGGTATTTTTAAAAAAGCATACAACAAAAAATCCATTCAAACATAAGTTCTATGATTAAGACAGGAACATTCTGTCTTGAGAAAAGCATGTGCACAAGTAATGCAACTGTGGTGCTGGTTTTTCAACAGAACCAAGACTGTTGCTTCAAATATGTCATGGCTACATATCCATAAGAATCTGTGATTAACCTCCAGTAAACAGATTTTCTTGAAAAACAAACTAATCCCCATGCACATAACACACACAACCATTACACACTCACCCTTCTTGCCCTTCCCACTAATCTGAATAAACATAATCCAAGTTTCTCAAAACCACTTTCCCTAAACTTTTCCTACCCTTAACCCCTCTACCTATCGCATACATGCATAGAAAATCCCTCTGGCTGACCCCTATGTTAAGTGATAGACAAATCTCTAAGCACATTTATCTGAAACAAACTATTTAAAAATCCCCATCCCACTTCCTTTAAAACAAACAAAAAATGCATGCTCACGGGCACACTGGACTGGAATGAAAAAAGCACTATCGCTTAATTCCTTATCCTCCAAATAGAAGACATTAAAAAAGAAAAAAAAATTAAACCATCTCTCCGACGAACCTGCATACATTCCCCATTTCTTTCTCCTAAATATTCAATTTTCTTCGTATTTACCCCTCGCCTCCTCAAACCTCTCAATGAGTTTCAGGGCAGTAAAGTGACCATTATGTCCATGTACTATTGTGTCCATCTGCCAGTGTGTTCACATGCAGTGTAGGGGTCAGAGTAAGTGTAAGCAGTTAGTATCAGGTTAGGGTTAAGATTAGTAGTTAGGACTGGGCTTGTCAGTATGTATGTATGCATAAATGTTTGCAAATAGACACAACAGTATAGGAACACCATGGTTTTAAGATTTTTGACCACAAATTACTATTCACACCAAAAGCAGATGGCATATATCATTTTAACTCAGTTTGAGTCCCAACAGCAAAAACTGCTTAAGGGCTTAACTCATTGAGGTTAAGCTTCGGCACTCTTTTCCTTTACTGTGACGTGCCAAAGCTTAAGAATCGGCAGACTTACGAATTTTTTTTAAAACACAAAGATAGGGTTAACTCCATAGAAAGTACCTGCCTGTAGGGCAATCATTATTTCTAACACAGTTGCTTTCCATGACCATAAAGCTTGCCTATTTTTGTCTGTTTGGCCAATTTTGTTTGACATGACAACAAGTGATATCTTTAGGATTTCAATCACTCCAGTGTTATGATTCTTTTAAAAAAATATGTTCTTTACAAAAAGTGCATCACGAATTCAGCCAACTTCCATGAACTTTACTTGGTGAAAAATCATCCCATTGCTTCAAGGGTACTAGTTGTGAATATTCAAGCCATTTAAGAGTAACCAGCCCTAATTTTCAAAACTTTTTATTTTTCAGGCCTTCAATTACATATTTGAAAATTATGTAAAAAAAAATAATACAGTCATCATTAAAAAACTGTAAAAGACAATCTCGAAAGAAGACATTATAAACTTTTCAATGATATATAATGTGTATGTCATTATTATGTTGGGCAAGTCTGCTGAATTTTTCAAATATAGCAAAAATCACGCGTCACCACAAAATGGTGGGATCCATTTCACTGCGACTCCAATGAGTTAAATGTTTTCATAAGGAGGATGGTGGCAGAGATGGTGTAGAATGTTTCACCCTGCCTAACAGTACTCTCGGGGTGTTCTCTGGGTTCAACTCTCAGCCCAGCCTCATCTTCACCAGTTTGACAACGGGAAAACTAACCATGAGTGGCTGTCTTTCAAAAGGAGACTGTAAACAATTTAGAATCCAAGATAGCTGAAAATCGGCAAGAGCAGGGAACTGTCCTGGCAAATTTGGTAGGTTCAATTCTCAACTGTACCCCCAAAGTCGGAGTGCATCTACCATAGTGGAGGAAAAATGGTTGCATATACAAAATCTCACCACTGGTGAATCCCAGATCTCTATCCAAAGAATGAAATAACCAAACATGTTTTCATAGAAATAAATCAGTGAAAAAAAAAGAAAGAAAGATTTAAGTATGAAAAAAATCATTTTCCGCAACTTCATCATTAATTTTCTCTTAATTACTGATGTGAATGTGCATCCTGCCCCTTAACCTCAAATTTTCTTTACTTTTTTTTTTTTTTTTTTTTTTTTTTTTTTTTTTTTTTTTTTTTTTTTTTTTTTTTTTTTTATTAAAAAAAAAAAAATATATAAAAAAAAAAAAAATTGGTGGTGGTGTGTGTATTTAAATAAATAGATGTCACAAATAAGAATAAGATGTTCCCAACCCACCCCTTCAGCAAGCACACATACACACGCCCACACACCATCTAGTCCTAACTGATAATCCTGTAGAACTATGGGGTTACAGCCTTACACTCATGATCTGACAGGTTCAAGCCACCATGAAGGCACTAATTTTAGGGGATTTTTCCCTGGAGTTCACTCAGTAGTGATTCCACTTCCCCCGAACCGTGAGAATATAAACTGAGGCCCCATGTGCGAATGCATGCAGAAAACCTTTGCACAAGCTAAAAACCCAATCCGCCTTTTGGAAGAGCAAGCCATTTTGTGCCAGTAGGAATGGATGACAAAACGCTTCAAACAGAAGCAAAGAGGTGTGGTGTTTGAAGACCATCTCTGAAAACAGAGTGTGGCTACTGCAATGATTGGTTAAAAAACAAATGCATACGCAAAATCTTGTAAACTGGTCAACCTTGGAGCTCTAGCAGAGGAACAAAAAAACAACCCCAAAACAAAGGAAGCACTGATATCTAATACAACTTTCTCTTTCTCATACATACAGACACACACACTTTATGCGTGTGTGTGTGTGTGTGTGTGTGTGTGCGCGCGCACGTGTGTATGTATATAATCTTCTTTTTTTTTGCGATGATTAAGTCTCAACAATGATTACGTCATGGCATTGATGAACTCTTAACAATGGTTATGTCTATACATTAAAAAAGTCCTGGTGATGATAAAGCCTTTGCATCAAATGACGTCTATGTGTTGATGAAGTCTTGGCATTGATGAAGTCTTTGAGTTGATAGAGTCTCGGCGCTGAAGAAGTCTTGGCAATGATAAAGTATCTGGCACGAATGAAGTATTTGACATTGATGAAGTATTCATGATGAATAAGTCTTTGTGATGTTGAAGTGTTTGTAATCAAAGAAGTCACACTGAAAATAAAGTTTGGTGCCGAAGGAGTCTCAGTGATGATGAAGTCTCAGTGATGATGAAGTCTTTGTGATGATGAAGTCTTGGTGCTGAAGTCACACTGATGATAAAGTTTTTTAGCTGATAAAGTCTTTGTGATGATGAAGTCTTGGCTTTAAAGAATCCTCGATTGATGATGAAGTCCTCAGTGAGATGGTGATGATGAAGTCCTGTGTTGATGTAAGTCTGGTGACTGATGAAGTCCTGGTGTAGATGAAGTCCTTGGGTGATGAATGAAGTCTCGATTATGAAGAGTCCTCTGTGATGATGGTGATATAAGTCCTGGTGTTGATGAAGTCCAGGTGTTGATGAAGTCTTTGGTGATGATGAAGAGTCTCGGTGATGATGACGTCTTGGCAATGATGCAGATATTGAAGACTTGGGCGAAAGATGACGTTTTAAACAAGGCGATTTGTTTAAGTTTTGAATCCTGGTGGGCAAGTCCAGAGATGATAAAAATTATGAATATGTTATTATCTCAAACAAAACAAGATTTACGTGCATGAATCCAAAAGCAAAGAAAAAAAATATATAAGACAATTTTTTTTTAAAAATATTAAAAATTACCAACCAAAAAATGGTTCGTAATCGCATATGTAACATGACATTTATGGGCAAAAACCACTTTTTTAATAATAAATGTATACATATATAAAAAATATCTTTAAAATGCTTTTGATGTTCCTCAGCTTAAGCTCAAGGTTACCAATGGTGAGATTTTTGCATAAGTCCGTTTTTATTAGCCCACCATGAAGTAAAACGCCTTCCTGACTTCGGGGATGCAATGCTGGGAATGATTCCTGTTTAGCGTAACCCATCAAGTGCTGATAATTAATGAATATGGGATCTTCAACATGCCATAATTGATATTCTGCATGTGTATCTACATAAAGGAATTAAGGCACTGGCAGGTCTGCCTTTAGCAGCTCACCTGGAAGATTTAAGAAATCCCCACCTGCTACTCACCCGAAGCAATGCCGAGATTCCACATGACTTAATGATGGACCCATGAGATTGAAGTCTTATGGCCTTAATCACTCCCATATAGCATCCATCATCAAAAAAGAATAAAGGAAAAATATATGATTATGATGACAGCTGCACAAGCAGCTCATGTTGTTGAATTTTAATACATTTCACTGCAGCATACAACTAACATCACACTGATACAAACTCCACTTATGAAAACATCTTACAAAGATTCCATGCCATTTTCTCTCTTTCTCTACTCCCTCTGTCTAGTGGTACAAGCATGGAACTAACAATCTGACAGCGCAGGTTCAACTCACCACCAAGATGCTCATTTGACGAAATTGTTCCTGTGGACTTAACATTAGTACCTACTCCAATCACCCAAAATTCCTTTGGATGAGACTATACACTGAAGTATCCTTAACATACATACGACAGTTCTCCTATCCACTACAGTCAAGTATCTGGAAGTTGTCATTGACAACACACTCTCTATGCAAAAATTCATCACCCAGACCTGCCGGTCATGCTACTATCAATTATGGCGTGTAAGCGCAATTTGAAGGTACCTGTCCACTGATGCAACATCCAAACTTGTCACATCTCTCATTCTTTCACAATTCTCTTTTGGCTGGTCTGCCAGCATCATCTAACCACTCCCTTCAACGAATTCGAAACTCTGCAGCTCAACTAGTTCTCAAAAAGAAAAAATCTGAGCATATTACTCCTCTTGTGCATGTGTGTGTGTGTACATTTGAATTTGTTAAAACTGTTAAATCATTATTAGTTGCAAGTGTAGGGGTGGGCTGAATGCAAACGCTTTGTTTTTACAAGATATAGTGCTATATAAATTCCATTTATTATTATTATCATTATTATTATAATTTCCTATAAAAATTCAAGAGGTAGGGTGACAGAACAGTAACCTGCAGGGAACCCGTAACCATTGACTTTTGAAGTCCGCAATGGATTGTGACCATCCAGTGATAAAGAAGTCCTTTAGGGCAATAAAGGAATTCCTTGCAGTGATGGCGAAGTCCCCTGCGTGATGAAGTCCTTTTTGAAGTCTGATGGTGATGAACCTCCAGGAAGATGAAGAAATCCCAGAAGTCCTGGGATGAAAACATCTAGATGATGAAGAAACCAAAAGCCCTGTGCTGATGAAGTCCTGTGCATGATGACGACCTGCAGAAAATACTATCACCAATACACTCAAAGCAAAATAAAACCTCAGTGAGCCCAACAAACCAGGCTTACATATTACTACAATTTCATTAAATGAACATTAGTTTTCGCAAAAAACACAACTTCTTTAAGACAATATACAAAGTCAATGTCACAGAACTTCAAGAAGCCGTGTCCATTAGGTACTTTATTAACAAGGTCCTAAGGAGATAATAATAATAAAAGAAATAATAAAAGTAAGGAATTTTATATATCGCTGAAACTTGTAAAGTGCAACCAGTCAAAGCCGCTCAGATTGACTTCTTTTCTTTTTTTTTAAAATCGAGGAATAATAAAAACGCCGGCACACATGTACTGATTTTACATCCAGTCCCCATGTGTATGCAGTTTTGTAAATTTTGTCATCTGTTCCCACCGGCACACAATGGCCTACTCTTTCAAAAGCGGAACAGGATTTAACATGTGCGCAAGATGTTCTGCATGCATTCGCACACGGGGCCTCAGTTTATAGTCTCATCTGAAGATCCACTACAATTAAAATTATTTATACAAAGAATAAAGAGGATACATGAAAGAACCATACCTTGAAAAGAAACAGTAAACTCTTCACTTTTTAAGTCCAGGTAATATAGTACCTTTGCAATGTAGATGATTTCCCCCCCACCCCCCCCCCCCCCTTAGCAGTGACGAAAAAGACATGTGGTGATGAAGATGTTTCTTGGGTAGTTTGGAAGTCCTTGTAGTAATGAAATTGTTCTTGTGGAAATTTGAAAGTCCTTGTGGTGATAAAGTTCTTGTGGAAATTTGAAATCCCTTGCAGTAATGAAATTGTTCTTGTGGAAATTTGAAAGTCCTTGCAGTAATGAAATTGTTCTTGTGGAAATTTGAAAGCCCTTGCAGTAATGAAATTGTTCTTGTGGTAATTTGAAAGTCCTTGCAGTAATGAAATTGTTCTTGTGGAAATTTGAAAGTCCTTGCAGCAATGAAATTGTTCTTGTGGTAATTTGAAAGTCCTTGCAGTAATGAAATTTTATCTTGTGGAAAATATGAAAACCTTGCAGCAATGAAATTGTTCTTGTGGACATTTGAAAGTCCTTGCAGTAATGAAATTGTTCTTGTGATAATTTGAAAGTCCTTGCAGTAAATGAAATTGTTCTTGTGAAATTTGAAAGTCCTTGCACGAAATGAAATTGTTCATATGGAAATTTGAAAGTCCTTTGGGAGATAAGGTTAATCTTGTGGTCAATTGGAAGTCTTGCAGTTAATGAAGAAGTTCTCAGCCAGTCAGGAAATTCTGGTGGAGAAGAAGACTAACAAAGGACATAAACAGTAATACATCACTATAAAACACTAAAAAATTTATTTTTTTTTAAATACAGCTCTGTGTAGGCGACAACAAGCCATTTACGAATAGATAAACATAAAAAATCAAGAAAAAAATAAACAAATCACCATAGATTCGTGGGTACGTGCAACACCATGCATCAGACCTTCAAATGCCCATTATCTTACTACTTTGTTCTATAATTTTACTTCGTGCATTTTCATTAAAAACAATTTCAGAACAGAAAACCCTGTAACTTGTTTAAAATAATATACAGAATGTGAATGTCACAAATCTGCAAGAGCAGTGTCCTCAGAAATCTTAACATCCTGGAATCAGATCCTGACAGATTCCTATACACAATGGTTCAGACTATCTGACATTCAATCCCACGGCTCCAAGACTCCTGGGTTTGAATCTGACAGTGGACTGATGAATCAGGGTGGGATATTTACAATCTCCAAATGCCAGACGTTCCAGTACCCTTAATTCCCTCAGGCATTTACACGTGCAAGAAAATTAGAATCTGCCTGGCTAAAGAGCCCATAATTTTTAATTGGTGGGTTGGTGGGTTCCATAAACATACCCACAAGCATCCTGAAGACAAAACAATGAACACCTCTGAATCATGAATGTGTGTCGATTAAAGCCAGCAGGCTTAACCTCAAAATTACAAGCACAGGAGACGACCAGGCACTACGAACCCTACCCATAAGGAACGCATACAGAGAGAGACAGAGACGAGAGAGAGAGAGACACACAGAGACTGACTACGACGACAAGGAAGAAATCAATCCCTCTACAGTCTACAACAGCTTGCAAAAACTAAATCATGCCTTGGCAGGGTACAAGTTTAACATTGACTTCGAAAGTCCTGGTGTTGCTGAAGTCCTGGTGTTGAAGAAGTCCTGGTGTTGATAAAGTACTAAGGGCGATGTACTTCAGGTGATGATGAAAAGTGCTTGTGACAAGGAGATCCTACCAAAGACACAAACAGGAATACATAATAATTTCAAAACAGAGAGTAGCCTATGGGCAAGGAAATTAGAAAGAAAGAAGTAAACCAACATCAAGAAAGAAGAAACAAATCATCACAGAATGTCATACATTAACACTGACGAATCACAATTCATGTCAGCCTACTTTCATACCAACTACATTTACCATTTAAATCATAAAGTTACTATTATAGAAAACTTCAACAATCAGTATCATCAGGTTTACTTAAAACAACAGTAAGGTATCAAATCCATCCAATTAAAATCTTTTGTATAAAGAAATTAAGATAATAGGCAACAGAAACCATACCTTGCAGGGAACAAGTAAAGGTTGGCTTTTAAAGTCCTGGTGATGATGAAGGCTGCAGTTACAGAGATGAGTTCTGGTGATGATGAAGTTTGGGTGAATGATGAAGACTAATTCTGGTGGTGCGAAGTCCTGGCAATGATGAAAGAAATGAAAGCTGGTGAAGATTAAGACTAAGTGCTGTCCACGCTGAAGAAGAATGCAGTCTGGTTGGTGATGAAGACTGTAGATCTCGTGGTGATGAAATATTGAACTTCTGGATGTGTTTGAAGTTCGCAGATGACGATGAAGAAACTGCAGTCAAGGCACTTATAAAAGCTTTTATGCAATGATGAGGTTCTGTCAAAAAAAACAAATACATTATTATCTCAAAAAGAAAACTGGTTCACTTGTTAAGAGGGCAACTAAAAAGAATTGAATAAAATGACATCTAGAAGAAACAAATCATCACAGAACATTCTACAGAATGTAACATAAATGCATCCCCGACTTCAATGCAGTCTACTTTCCTTGCTAAAACAGTTTTTACACTTTTATTCAGAACATTTCTATTTACAGGAACCTCTTCCACTTGTTTAAGAGTATTTGGAGCATCAATTTTAAAAATCGTCAAGAGCAGTCATCAGGGTACTTGATCAACAAGTGGTATATGATCCATACCATTAAAGTTTTCTGTATAAAAATAAATCAGGAAAGCTGTCAGAAACCATACTTCAAAGGAAAAATTTACAGCGATGTTCAATCCTCTGTGATAAGGCGTTGTTGGCATGAAAAGCCCTTGGCGGTTGTTTAACCTTGTGACAATGAAGAAGTCTAGTGAAGTTACCCTGGTGACGACTATATATCCTTGTGTAGAAGAAAGAAGTCATTGTGATCAACAAATTCCTGGTGAAAAGTCTGGCAACCATTAAAACAGGTACAACATTATTATCTCAAAAAAGACAAATAATGCGTTGGAGTGATTACAAGCCACTAAAACAAAAATGAATAAAAAAAGATTAAGAAAAAATCTTCACAGATAATAGTACATACTACACTAATGTAACATGACCTTCAGTCTGTGCACTATCTTGCTACATGCATTTTTTTTACAATTTTATTTTCTACATTTAAATCTCCCTCTTCCAACACAGTAAATCTAAAACATCTCCAAGAGCAGTTTTATCAAAGAACTTAATCATAGCTCAAGTACAGTCTTAAGTTTTTGTACATATTTTTTAAAAATGATTACAATGAGTGACTAAACCATGCCTTGCAGAGGACAAGTAAAAGTTGACTTCTGATGTCCTGACAGTGTTAAAGTGATGATGATGACTGAAGTCCCCGCGAAATGACAAAAACATTTTGAAATTAATAAGAATTACCCTCAATAGAAAATATTCCACGTAGCTTATAAGCAAGGCAATTAACCAGTTCCTGCCTATATGATGTCAGCACTTTATTGATAAACAGTGTTGTATCAGATCGAGTGCAAGTAAAATTGTGTAAAGAAACGAGAGGACAGGCGACAGAAACAATACCTTGCAGAGAACCAGTCAAGTTGACTTTATGAAGTCCTGCATTGAAGGGTGTCCCATTGCCATGAAGAAGTTTTTTTGCAATAACGAAGATGTCCTTGGTGGTGAAGGCGTCCATGCAGTTATGAAGAGACCTAAGCCATGGAAGGATATCCTGGTGATTGAATCCTTGTAATAAGAAACGTCTTTGCAAGGATGAAGAAATCATACATCCATGAAGAAGACCTTCAGATCAAGTCACTCTGGCAAAGAAGACCTGTCATCATACACACAGGAATACACGATTATCTCAAACAGACTCATTACTGCAGATGATGAGCAAGCCATTTAAAAGAAACAAAATAACAGCACAGGAGAAGGAAGCAAACCACCACAGAAGATAATACTGGGTAATCATTAATCATCTGAACTTCAAACTGACCTCTTTCTTGCTACATCATTTTTAAACATTTTCACATTAAAAAATTGACTTCCTTACCATGTCCACACGACCTCCCACAGCAGTATCCTCAGAGAATTTTACCAACATGTTGCTATAAGATCTCGTACTGTTTAAACTGTATAAAAATGAAGATGACAGATGGCAGAACCATACCTTGCAGGGAGCAAGTTTACGTTACCTTTTAGTCCTGGCGATGATGAAGACTGAAGTCTTGGTGATGATGAAGACTAAAGTCCTAGTGATGAAGACTGAAGTCCTGGCGATGATGAAGACTAAAGTCCTGGTGATGATGAAGACTGAAGTCCTAGTGATGATGAAGACTGAAGTCCTAGTAATGATGAAGACTGAAGTCCTGGCGATGATGAAGACTGAAGTCCTGGCGATGTTGAAGATTTAAGTCCTCGTAATGATGAAGAGTTGATCGTACCCAGGACTTCAGTCTTCATCAATAAGTGGAGCCAGCAGGTCCACCGTTCTCACCAGTCACGCCCTACAACCCAGGCGGGTTACGGGACCAGTGAACAGTTGTGTGAATGATGAAAAGAGAATGTGATGATGAAGACTGAAGTCCTGGTGATGATGAAGACTGAAGTCATTGCTGTTTTATTTCTTTTTTTTTCTTTTGCTTTTTGTAGGGGGGGGGCCTCCAACCACCTTTTCTTTTCCCCATTATTCTTTTCCCCATTATTCTTTTCACGGTCTTTTTCTTTTTCCTTTTCTTTTTTTGGGGGTGTGGGGCGCTCCAACTCACCTTTTCTTTCCCCATCATTTTTTCCCCCCAAATATTTCTTTTATGTCTTTTCTTTCTTTTCTTTCCTTTTTTCTTTTTCTTTTTTGGGGGTGGGACCCCCAACCACCTTTTTTCTTTTCCCCATTATTTTTCCCCATTATTTCTTTTATGTCTTTTCTTTTCTTTCCCTTTTTTCTTTTTCTTTTTTTGGGGGTGGGGCCTCCAACCACCTTTTCTTTTCCCCATTAACCTTTTACATCTTTTCCTTGTTTCACACCCCCCCCCCCCCCCCATCTTTTGTTGGGTGGGGAATACAGCTTGATCAAAATGACAAAAAAAGCACCAGCTACTCAGGCAACTGCTTTTCCACTTCAATCCTCATACACAAAGTGACGGTACTTGTAAGGCTACATTACAAAATCATATAAACAGGTACTACAGTACAACTTCGGTGCTGCTTTCACAAATTACAAACATCTCGTCCAACCCGTCTACAATAAAGGTATCAATGAACAACTGAACACATTTCATGATTTAAATTATGATTTTAAAACTCACAACCACGAGCATAAATGGTGACATAAGTACAGCCGTACCTGAGTCGGACACAATGGGTTCTTTCGTGGTTTTTTTCCACCTTTTTTGGCAAGGCCTCCATCCTCCTATTTCTTTTTTAAGTCTTGGTGTTGATGAAGACTTGTTAATGATGAAATCTTGGCAATGACGCAGGTATTGAAAACTTGGCGTTGGAGAAGTCTTGGTGCTAATGCAGTCTTGGTGCTGATGAAGTCTTGGTGACGAAGTTTTGGTGATGATGAAGTTTCAGTGATGATGAATTCTTGGTGATGATGAAGTCTAGGTGCTGATGAAATTTTGGTGATGAAGAATTCTTGGTGCTGATGAAGTCTTGGTGATGATGAAGTTTCGGTGATGATGAAGTCTTGGTGCTGATGAAGTTTCGGTGATGATGAAGTCTTGGTGCTGATGCAACCTCAGTGATGATGAATTCTTGGCAATGATGCAGACATTGAAGTTTTGGCAAAGATGACGTCATGGCGATGATGAAGTTTTAAGTCCCCGCTGTTAAGAGCCCCTGAGGAAGACAAAGACATCAATATGTTACTTTCTCAAAGCAAAACAATAATAATGTGCCCCAGTCCATAAGCAAACAATTAAACCAAATAAGATTTTTTTTTTTTTTTTAAATGACCACAGAAAATGGATTCAACAGCAATGTAAGCATGAGCCTCTAAGCGAGAACAACCAAATATTTTTCATCAAATGTTTACATATAACAAAAATAGTTTTTAAAAAAAATTTCATTCTCAGCTAGCGCTCCATCCAAGGTACACCAATGGTGAGATGTTGTGTATGCGACTATGTTCTTGCTGCAGTTCCCACATCAGGGATGAATGCTGGGTATGTTCGTGTTTCCATAACCCATCAAGTGCAGACATAATTTCAGGATCTTACAACAGGCATATTTGACTTCTGCTTGTGTAGATACACAGGGGAATTAAAGGCCTTGGCAGGTCTGCACTTGAAGTTCACCTGGTAGGTTGTAAAATTCCCTATCCATATTTCACCAGACGCCACAGAGATTCAAACACACAACTTCATGGATCCATGGGATAAAAGTCAAATGGTCTTAAACACTCATATAGTATCCATCCTTAAAAAATAAGGGTGAGGGGGGGAGGGAGGAAAGATATATGATTATGATGACAGCTGAACAGGCAGCTCATGTTATCCAATTTTGATACATTTCACTGCAGCATAACATTAACACCACACTGATACAAACTCCACCTCTGAAAAAAATCTTATCTAGATTCCATGCAGTTTTCTCTCTTTCTCTACTTCCCCTCTGTCTAGTGGTAAAAGCATGGAACCTAAACAATCTGACAGCGCAGGTTTGGACCCACCACCACAATGGCACATTTGACGAAATTGACCCTTCGAATTATCACAGTGCCTACTCCAAATACCCAAATATCCTTTTGATGAGACAAAACACTGATGTCCTACATGAATGCTTACAAAACACCTTGTGCACATATAAAGCCTGTTCCAACCATTAGGGAGAGGCCATTGCAGTGCCGCAGAAATGGGTGAACAATTTTTTCAAAAATGCATGTGCGGCATGCGTTTGTATAATACATCATCATTTCAGGCCTGAATGCAACTACCTTAGTGACGGGCAAACAGCTGCATATGAAAAATCTCATCACTGGTGAGCCTTGGAGCTGAAGATAAAGTACCCAGCAACAAAAAAGTACAATAACTATCATTTGTACTTGGCCCAGGCCAAAAGCTGTGTCATGTTATTGATGTCAGCTAATTGCCAAGGCCTACATTAAAATGTTAATATGTTAAAATGTTGCGTTGAGACATCCTTCAGCCAGACAAGCTCTCACAAAACAACCTTCACTCTCCTTTATTATAGGAGAAAAATCCCAGAAGTCAGAGTAAATGTCTGCCTAAGTGGCAGGTACTTTGAAAATCGTACATGCAAACTTCTCACCCGGTGTACTTCCTATCTCGCAGTGATTCCCAGGTGGGATGAGTGAGTCAGAGTGCATGTTCTGGGTGACCCCCAGGGTGTAAAGCTGGGGAACGCACAACAACAACATCATTTGTACAAAAATTCAAAAGGGTAGGTGACAGAACTGTACCTTGCAGGGAACCAGTACACGACTTTTTTCAAGTCATGGAGACCATCCAGTGATAAAGGAGTCTTTGCACTCATGGAGATCCTTGCAGTGATGAGAAGTCCATGCAGTGGTGAATAGGCCATTTGAAGTCCGATGGACATGAACTCCTGGAGATGAAGAAAGAAATTTACAAGTCCTGGTGATGAAACAATCCAGGTGATGAAGAACAAGTCCTTGTGATGATGAAGTCCTGGCAATGATGAAGACCTGCAGAAAATACAATCAGGAATACATTATTATCCCACAAGAGCCAGTGGAGTGGGCTAAGGGCAAGGCACTCAAACCGAAATATAATAGCATGAAGAAGGAAGATACAAATTCCCACACAACACAGTACAGTATAACAATAATACATCATGACTTCATGCAGCCTACTTACCTGCTACACATTTCTACAATTTCATTAAGTACATTTGTGTTCAAGAAAAAATCAACTTCTTTAGACTATGAAAGAATGTGAACTGTCCTAACCTTAAAGCAGCTGTACATCAGTATATTTTAACTAACAAGGTCCGTATCAGATCCCACTCCAATTAAAATTGATCTATACAGAGTAATAAAGAGAATGGGTGAAAGAACCATACTTTGAAAAGAACCACACTGAAACTTTGACTTTTGAAATCCGGCAATGAAGGAGTCCTGCGATGTAGATTGCTCTAGCGGTTATGAAGACTTTATAGTGGATTACAGTTGTTCTTGTAGGTATTTTGGAAAGTGCTTATTTTATTATTTGTGGTGATGGAGTTTGTTCTTGTGGTATTAGAAGTCATTGTGGCAAAAAACAAAAGAAGTCCCCCTGCCAACAGGAAATTCTGGTGAGATTGAAGACCTGGCAAACATATAAATAGGAAAACATCACTATAAACATTTATACAAAAAGAACATGGCTGCTCTGTGTATCTGTCGCTGATGATCAATGCCAATTAACAAATAACAAAATTCATAAAAGATCCAGAAAAAAAGAACGCAAATCATGATGAAGTTCTTGCAGTAATTAACCATTACCTTGCTTTGACGAAGTTCTTGAGCAATGAAGAAGTCCTTGCTGCAATGAAGCCTGAAAATTTTTTCAGGCAGATGTAAAACTCTAATCAGAGATAGATCAATATACCGATTATGAGCCGGATACTAACACTGTACTGCATCTTAAGACCACAAATTTTTTTCCAAGACATTGGAACAGATTCATGATTTGAAATAGAAATTCACAAGCTCCATACAAAAATGTATAGTGGAGATAAAACACAAAAACGAGTCAGATACATTTTTTGAATGGGCCTCCCACCTCCTACTTTTTCAACACTTTTCGTTTTCCCTCTCTCTTTTTTGTTCTTTTTTTCTCTTTATTTATCCTTTTCCTTTTTTTAATGTTTGTTTGGGCCTCCAACCACGTTTTTCTTCCCTTCACTTTTTTGTGGTTTTGGGTGGGTCCCTTCAACCTCCCTCCTTTTTCCCACTTTCCTTCTAAATCCACTTCTGAACATTCAAGATTCAAGTCATCTACATAAACTACTCATTCAAAAACCAAAAAAGAAAACCTCATTCAAATAATGTACCAAGAGAACAGATCCAGAAGGGGGGAAAAAAAATCCATACAGACTGCAGAACAATCATTAAGGCATGAGAATTTTGTCTTTGAAGAACCACATAAAAAAAAAAGCACATGATACTTATTCATTATCCTTGATATAAAAGAATAAATAAAATTAAACACACATAAGTATTGCATATGTGGACCTGGTTTTACAACATAACCATGAGTGTTCCTTCAATAAGTATGCATAACTATATATCCATAACGATCCATCATAAAACACCCAAACCACAAATTTGCTTACACACACAAAACCAAAAATTCCTTACACTAACCTACCAGGTTAGCTAACCAAACAGTTCCACAAACAAAAATCATAACCCAAAATCCATGCCACATTGACACCTGTGTTGCAGTCAAATCTTGCCATGGGCAATGATCATTCATAAAGGCCACCAACCATGGATTTGCCCCACAACAATTATCATTTTGTTCCTACATACCACCACATATACTTCAGGACCAGATTATCTTATCAACAGATCTTCAACAAAATTTCTCGATTAAAATATCAACAAACACATAAATTCAATCATACCTAAATGACAAAAGGCACTTCCTTACTTTAAACACCTGCTTTTAAAAACCACTTCAAACATCATACACAAAAGTGACGGTAGTTGTAATGCTATACATTACAAAAATCATATAAACATGTAGAATGCAGTACAATTGGTGCTGCTTTTTCCACAACATACAAAGACGGTCTAGTCCAGTCCATCCACAACAAAGGTTCAAAGGACAACTGAACAGATTTCATTATTAAAAAATTATGATTTTAAAACTCATAAAAAGCGTATAAATGTGTCACAGAAAGTAATACAGCATACAGTCAGATACAATGGGGTTTTATTTTTTTTTGTTGGGTTGTTTTTTATAGGGACTTCTCCAACCTCTATTTTTTTTTTTTTCCCATTACATTTTTTTAAAGGTATCCTTTCTTTTCTTTTTTTGAGTGGGGCCTCCAACCACCTATCTTTTCCCCATATCCTTTTTTTACTTTTTTTTTAACTTTTCTTTTCTGTTGGTTGGGTCAACCAACCGCCTTTTTTTCTTTCCCCCTATTCTTTTTTTGTTGAGAGTCTTTCGTTCCTCTCTTTTTTTCCCCACTTCTACTTTCATTTTTCTGAACATCTAAACTTCATGTCTCCTACAAACACTCATCAAAAGAATAACACACACAAAAGTTATGTACTATACAACAAAAAATAGGTATTTTTAAAAAAGCATACAACAAAAAATCCATTCAAACATAAGTTCTATGATTAAGACAGGAACATTCTGTCTTGAGAAAAGCATGTGCACAAGTAATGCAACTGTGGTGCTGGTTTTTCAACAGAACCAAGACTGTTGCTTCAAATATGTCATGGCTACATATCCATAAGAATCTGTGATAACTCCAGTAAACAGATTTTCTTGAAAAACAAACTATTCCCCATGCACATACACACACACACCATGTACACACTCACCCTTCTTTGCCCCATTCCCACTAATCTGAATATACATAATCCAAGTTCTCAATACCACTTTCCCTAAACTTTTCCTACCCTTAACCCCTCTACCTATCGCATACATGCATAGTAATCCCTCTGGCTGTCTCCCTATGTTAAAGTGATAGACAAATCTCTAAGCACATTTATCTGAAACAAACTATTTAAAAATCCCCATCCCACTTCCTTTAAAACAAACAAAAAATGCATGCTCACGGGCACACTGGACTGGAATGAAAAAAGCACTATCGCTTAATTCCTTATCCTCCAAATAGAAGACATTAAAAGAGAAAAAAAAAAATTAAACCATCTCTCCGACGAACTGCAAACATTTCCCCATTTCTTTCTCCTAAATATTCAATTTTCTTCGTATTTACCCCTCGCCTCCTCAAACCTCTCAATGAGTTTCAGGGCAGTAAAGTGACCATTATGTCCATGTACTATTGTGTCCATCTGCCAGTGTGTTCACATGCAGTGTAGGGGTCAGAGTAAGTGTAAGCAGTTAGTATCAGGTTAGGGTTAAGATTAGTAGTTAGGACTGGGCTTGTCAGTATGTATGTATGCATAAATGTTTGCAAATAGACACAACAGTATAGGAACACCATGGTTTTAAGATTTTTGACCACAAATTACTATTCACACCAAAAGCAGATGGCATATATCATTTTAACTCAGTTTGAGTCCCAACAGCAAAAACTGCTTAAGGGCTTAACTCATTGAGGTTAAGCTTCGGCACTCTTTTCCTTTACTGTGACGTGCCAAAGCTTAAGAATCGGCAGACTTACGAATTTTTTTTAAAACACAAAGAGAGGGTTAACTCATAGGAAAGTACTCTGGCCTGTAGGGCAATCATTTTTCTAAACACAGTTGCTTTCCTTGACCATAAGCTTGCCTAGTTTTTGTCTGTTGGCCAATTTTGTTTGACATGACAACAAGTGATATCTTTAGGATTTCAATCACTCCAGTGTTATGATTCTTTTAAAAAAATATGTTCTTTACAAAAAGTGCATCACGAATTCAGCCAACTTCCATGAACTTTACTTGGTGAAAAATCATCCCATTGCTTCAAGGGTACTAGTTGTGAATATTCAAGCCATTTAAGAGTAACCAGCCCTAATTTTCAAAACTTTTTATTTTTCAGGCCTTCAATTACATATTTGAAAATTTGTAAAAAAAATTAATACAGTCATCTATTAAAAAACTGTAAAACAATCTCGAAAGAAGACATTATAAACTTTTCAATGATATATAATGTGTATGTCATTATTATGTTGGGCAAGTCTGCTGAATTTTTCAAATATAGCAAAAATCACGCGTCACCACAAAATGGTGGGATCCATTTCACTGCGACTCCAATGAGTTAAATGTTTTCATAAGGAGGATGGTGGCAGGATGGTGTAGATGTTCACCTGCCTAACAAGTACTGGGGTGTTCTGGGTTCAACTCTCAGCCATGCCCATTCTTCACAGTTTGACGGGAAAACTAACATGAGTGGCTGTCTTTCAAAGGAGACTGTAAACAAGTTAGAATCCAAGATAGCTGAAAATCGGCAAGAGCAGGGAACTGTCCTGGCAAATTTGGTAGGTTCAATTCTCAACTGTACCCCCAAAGTCGGAGTGCATCTACCATAGTGGAGGAAAAATGGTTGCATATACAAAATCTCACCACTGGTGAATCCCAGATCTCTATCCAAAGAATGAAATAACCAAACATGTTTTCATAGAAATAAATCAGTGAAAAAAAAAGAAAGAAAGATTTAAGTATGAAAAAAATCATTTTCCGCAACTTCATCATTAATTTTCTCTTAATTACTGATGTGAATGTGCATCCTGGCCCCTTAACCTCAAATTTTCTTTACTTTTTTTTTTTTTTTTTTTTTTTTTTTTTTTTTTTTTTTTTTTTTTTTTTTTTTTTTTTTTATTAAAAAAAAAAAAATATATAAAAAAAAAAAAAATTGGTGGTGGTGTGTGTATTTAAATAAATAGATGTCACAAATAAGAATAAGATGTTCCCAACCCACCCCTTCAGCAAAGCACACATACACACGCCCACACACCATCTAGTCCTAACTGATAATCCTGTAGAACTATGGGGTTACAGCCTTACACTCATGATCTGACAGGTTCAAGCCACCATGAAGGCACTAATTTTAGGGGATTTTTCCCTGGAGTTCACTCAGTAGTGATTCCACTTCCCCCGAACCGTGAGAATATAAACTGAGGCCCCATGTGCGAATGCATGCAGAAAACCTTTGCACAAGCTAAAAACCCAATCCGCCTTTTGGAAGAGCAAGCCATTTTGTGCCAGTAGGAATGGATGACAAAACGCTTCAAACAGAAGCAAAGTAGGTGTTGTGTTTGAAGACCATCTCTGAAAACAGAGTGGGCTACTGCAATGATTGGTAAAAAAAAGAACAAATGCATTACTCAAAATCCTTATAAACTGGATGTAACATGACCTTCATTCTGTGCACTATCTTGATACATGTATTCTTTTTACAATTTTATTTTCTACATTTAAATCTCCCTCTTCCAACACAGTAACTCTTAAACATCCCAAAAAGCAGTTTACTCAGAGAACTTTATCACAGCTCAAGTACAGTCTTAAGTTTTTGTATATAATATTTTTTTTAAATGAATACAATGAGTGACTGAACCATGCCTTGCAGAGGACAAGTAAAAGTTGACTTCTGAAGTCCTGACGGTGATAAAGTGATGATGATGACTGAAGTCCACGAAATGATGAAAACATTTTGAAATTATGAGATTATCTCAAAGAAAATATTCAAGTAGCTTATAAGCAAGGCAATTAACCAGTTCCTGCCTATATGACGTCAGCACTTTATTGATAAACAGTGTTGTATCAGATCAAGTGCAATTAAAATTGTGTAAAGAAATGACAGGACAGGCGACAGAACCATACCTTGAAGAGAACCAGTCAAAGTTGACTTTTGAAGTCCTGGCATTGAAGGTGTCCTTGCAATGAAGAAGTTTTTGCAATAACGAAGATGTCCTTGTGGTGGTGAAGGCGTCCATGCAGTTATGAAGAGGTCCTAGCCATGAAGACATCCTGGTGAAGTTGAAGTCCTTGTAATGAAGACGTCTTTGCAAGGATGAAGAAGTGCATACAGCAATGAAGAAGTCCTTGAGATCAAGTCACTCTGGCAAAGAAGACCTGGTCATCATACACACAGGAATACATGATTATCTCAAAACAGACTCATTACTGCAGATGATGAGCAAGCCATTTAAAAACAAACAAAATAACATCACAGGAGAAGAAGCAAACCACCACAGAAGATAATACTGGGTAACATTAATGCATCTGACTTCAAACTGACCTCTATCTTGCTACATCATTTTTAACATTTTCATCAGTAAAAAAAACTCGACTTCCTTACAATGTCACACAACTCCAACAGCAGTATCCTCAGAGAATTTTACCAACATGTTGCTATAAGATCTCGTACTGTTTAAACTGTATAAAAATGAAGATGATAGATGGCAGAACCATACCTTGCAGGGAGCAAGTTTACGTTACCTGTTAGTCCTGGTGATGATGAAGAATGAAGACTGAAGTCCTGGCGATGATGAAGACTGAAGTCCTAGTGATGATGAAGACCAAAGTCCTGGTGATGATGAAAACCGAAGCCCTGGTGATGATGAAGACCTCGTAATGATGAAGACTGAAGTTCTGGTGATGATGAAGACTGAAGTCATCGCTGTTTTTTTTTTGGTTTTTTTTCTGTTGCTTTTTGTAGGGGTGGGGCCTCCAACCACCTTTTCTTTTTCCCATTTTTTTTTCCCCATGATCCTTTTATGTCTTTTCTTTTCTTTCTTTTTTGGGGGGAAGGGGCATCCAACCACCTTTTCTTTTCCCCATTATATTTTCCCCATTATCCTTTTATGTCTTTTCTTTTTTTTCTTTTTTTTTTTTGTAGGGGTGGGGCCTCCAACCACCTTTTCTTTTCCCCATTATTTTTTCCCCATTATCCTTTTATGTCTTTTCTTTCCTTTTTTTTTTTTTTTGTGGGGGTGGGGCCCCCAACCACCTTTTCTTTTCCCCATTATTTTTTCCCCATTTTCCTTTTATGTCTTTTCTTTTCTTTCCTTTTTTTCCTTTTTCATTTTTTTTAGGGGTGGGGCCCCCAACCACCTTTTCTTTTCCCCATTATTTTTCCCCCATTATCCTTTTACATCTTTTCCTTTTTTCCCTTCTTTTGTTGGGTGGGGACTGCAGCTTGATCAAAATGACAAAAAAAGCACCAGCTACTCAGGCAACTGCTTTTCCACTTCAATCATCATACACAAAGTGACGGTAGTTGTAAGGCTACATTACAAAATCATATAAACAGGTACTACAGTACAACTTTGGTGCTGCTTTCACAAATTACAAACATCTAGTCCAACCAGTGTACAACAAAGGTTTCAATGAACAACTGAACAGATTTCATGACTTATACAT
>CM054138.1:57642110-57679363 GCA_028751875.1 Rapana venosa
AATTTTTGTTCGGGTTTTCATAAACCCTTTGTTGTACATGCTGGCCCTAATGTTTAATTTGTAAACACCACCGAATTTACTGGTACGTTTTTGATTTTGTAATTACCTTACAACACCCCTTTTTAGAGATTAAGGGGGAAAACAGTTGCCTAGTAGTTTGGCTTTTTTGTTTTTTTGTCCAGCTAAATTCCCCACCCAAACAAAAAAGGGGGGGGGGGGGGGGAAAAAAACAAAAAGGGATAAAGGGGGAAAAGAAAAGGTTTGGGGGCCCCCACTTCCCCCAAAAAAAAAAAAAAAAAAACCAAAAAAAAGAAAGGACATAAAAGGAAAAGGGGGAAAAAAAAATGGGGAAAAGAAAAGGTGGTTGGAGGCCCCCCCCACCAAAAAAAAAGAAAAAAAAAAAAAAAAAAAAGACTTAAAGAAAAGGGGGAAAAAAAAAAGGGGGTTGGGGGCCCCACCCCCAAAAAAAAAAAAAAAAAAGAAAAAAAAAAACGAAAAAGAATTTTGGGGAAAATATAAGGGGGAAAAGAAAAAGGGTTTGGAGCCCCCCCCCACTAAAAGAAAAAAAACCCAAAAACAAACAATGACTTCAGTCTTCTTATCCCCCGATTCATCTTCACGCACCAGGATTCATCACCCCAGACTTCTCTTCAATCACCGGGATTTCATCTTCATCATCACTAGACTTCAGTCTTCACATCCCCCGGGACTTCATTTCTTCATCCCAGACTTAAAATTCTTAAACATCACCGGGACTTCAGTCCACACCCCAGACTTTAGCTTCTTCATCGTCAAGTTTCATTTTACATCGCCAAGACTTCATCTTCTTCATCATCACGACTTCATCTTCATCATCCCCCAAGACTTCATCTTTATCATCCCCAAAGACAAAAGGAAAGTAAACTTGCCCCCCGCAAGTTGGTTCTCCATCATCATCTTCATTTTTACACATTTTAAACAGACAATTTTTTTTTTTTTTTTATACCATTTTAAGTCCGAGATTTCTCTCGGAAATTCGGGCTCCCCCCGGGAGAGCGCGCGCCAAAAGAGCCCCCACCCTTTTTTGGGGGGGTTTTTTTTTTTTGGTCTGCACTGTATTTTTTTCCCCCTATCAAGGGGCTTTTTCTAAAAATTTTTCCAGGAAAAACCCCTTTTTTGCCTGGGTTCTTTTACGTGCGCTAAAAATTTTGGGTGTAACACCGGCCCCTGGGTTTTTCTCTCATTAAAACTAGCCCCAGCCCACCACCTGTCTAAGGGTAAAAATTTGGGGCCCAAAACGGGGTGAACCACGCACAACCCACCCGGACTTTTCGCTTCTAGACAGCCTTTACCTCTAGACCACCGATCCACCGATTTTACAACATGTTGGAAATTCCCTTGGGAAAATTTGCTTTTGGGAGTGTGTGACATTGTAAGGAATCAGTTTTGTTTTTATGATGAAAAGGTTAAAATGAGTAGAAAGATAGGGGTCTTTTTGAATCAGATGCTTTTAATGTTACCCATTTATCTTCTTGGTGGTTTGTTCTCTCCTGTGATGTTTTTTTTTTTTTTTTTTTTAAATGGTTGCTCATCATCTGCAGTAATGATCTTTTTTGAATAATCATTTTTCCTGGTGTATGAGACGGGCCCTTTTTGCCAGGTTGACTTGATCTCAAGGACTTCTTAAACTGCTGCACTTTTTCCCCTTGAAAGACGTTTTTCATTTAAGGATCAATTTCACCGGTATTTTATGGCTAGACTCTTCATAACTGCAGGACCCTTTTCACCACCAAAAGGGACATTTCGATTGCAAAAATTTCTTCATTGCAAGCACCTTAATTGCCGGGACTCAAAAGTCAACTGTTACGGGGTTCTCCCCGGTATTTTTGTCGCCGTCCTCTCCTTTCTTTACAAAATTTGAATTTGCAGGATGTGTACAACACTTTTTATCATAAGTGCTAAAAGTCATTGGGTAAAACTTTAAATTCCCTTTTGCTTAAAGGAACCAGGGAAAGCCTTTCACCACCAAAAAGGACATTTCGTTATTGCAAAAACTTCTTCATTGAAACCCCTTCAATCCCGGACTTCAAAATCAACTGTTACTGTTCTTTTCCCAGGTAGGGTTTGTCCCCTTTCCTCCCTTTTCTTTACACAATTTGAATTGCACTGGTCTGATACACACTTTAAAAATAAAGTGCTGACGTCATATGGGCAGGCCCTGGTTAATTTGCCAGCTTAAAATACTTAAATATTTTCTTTGGGGAAATCTGGCAAAAGAATTTTTTTTTTCTTTTTAGTTTTGCTGAGGGGAACTGAAAAGGGCTTTCCAAAGGCAACAACTGAATTCTGGAAAAAACGGGAAGGATCAGAAAAAAGGCTGGTTTTGCTACAACTGCTGATTGCAGAACAACATGAACCCTTTTTGTTTTTTCCAATTTTTTTTGAGCAGTTCTTAAAATTTCCTGCGGGCCATTTTGTTTTTAAACTAAAGTTATTGCCCAACAAATGAAACAAAACTTAGAACACTCTCTATGTAAGTTTGAAAACAGGAAAAAATCTTTGTCTACAATAAAAAATTCTTTTCCTCAAAAAAACCACGTTGTTGTCCCTTTTGACAATAGCGCCATTGATAACGTCCCATTTAACTTGGGGTCAAAAACTTTCCCCCAGATATTAATTCAAACTTTTTAAATTTCTTGATTATGGAAAATAATATTTTTTGGGAGTATCCCCTGATTTTCGAATCGATAGGCGGGTCTAAGTTTTTAGAAACATTTAGTTCCAAAAGGGCCCTCATCAACCAGTGTCAACCAGTGAGGGGGGGACCCGGTCTAAGACTGATGGGGGTAAGAGAGTTAACGGGCACGTTGTCTGCGAACTTTCCCCAAAAAAGGAATTTCCCAAAATTTTGTTTTCTGAAAATCTGTGTATAGAAGTACAGAAGTGGTGAGAGGACGAAACCCTGTGGAAACCAGTGCAGGTAAATCAACCGAAGAAGTTTTTTTTGGCCAAAACACGCTGGGGGTCTGTTGTTAAAAATTCAATCACCCAACAAACAATTGATTGTCTACTCAAATTTTAAAAATTTTTTTTTGTTAACCAAACGTGGGGCTGTTTGTTTTGAAAGCTGAACTAAAGTCAGCGAACAATTTTGGGCATAGAGTAGGGGTTTCCAAGTGGCTTACAACTTGTTCAAAATAAATAGTTTGGCATCTTAAACCCCCCTTCGAGACCTGACGAAAATTGTAGGGGGGTAAAGGCTTTCTTGTGCAGAAAAATGAAGTTTTTTACGATCTTTTCTAGTTTTTTTCTCACAAAGTGTAGAACTACAGGCTAAAATCGCTGGGGCCGAAAAGGATTGGTTTCTTTAAAAGGGTTTTACTTTGGGAATTTTCCAAATGACTGGAACACAAGTACCCATGGGGCCCGAACAGGTGTTAAGGAACGGGAAGTCATTAGCGCAAATTTTCAGGTTTTTCCCACATATACCACGGCCCCGGGAGATTTGTTGTTTTTTATTGCTTAATGCTTACAAAAATTTCTTCATCAACATGATTTTTTTTCTAAAAACTGGGATTGTCAGGTCATTCATCTCATCATGTTATCCCGTCAGGACTTAAAAGTCAACTTTTTACTTTCCTCTGCAGGCAGGGTTCAGCATCATTTTTTTTTAAAAAAATTTTATATAAAAAAACGAAGACGTATTTGACTGTGATAAATTTCCCCTTGAAAAACTGCTTTTGGAGTTTTTTAAATTTTACTTTTTGGGAAAAAGGAGATTTAAATGTAGAAAAAAAAATTTGTAAAAAAAAAAAACCAGTACAAGATATGCCAGAATAAGGGTCATTTTTACTTTAGTGTAGTACTGTCATTCCCTGTGTGATTTTTTTCTTTTTCTTTTTTATTCATTTTTTTTAGGGGTTGCTAATCTTTCCACCATTTTTGTCTTTTGAGATAAAATGTGTACCTGGTTAATTTTGCCAATTTTTGCCCAAATTTGTTGATCAAAAGGATTTTTCATCTACAAAAGGGAAAATCTTACCGGGGTAACTTCACAAACTTCTTCTTTTTCGAAAGGGACTTCACAACCCCAAGGGGCTTTCTCACCCAAAAACCCTTCACACCAGGACTTAACATCCACTTCTTTTTTTTTCCTTTAAAGGTATGGTTCTACACTTTTTTTCATTTTTTATACGAAAACTTTAATTGTTTTGGATATTACCACTGTTTTTTTAAGTCCCCTATGACTCCTTTTGACTTTTTTAAAATTTAAAACCCCAAATACCGAAACAAGGGGGAAAGGTTCCGGAAAGAAATGTACTGAAAAAAATGTAAAAATTATTCAAGAAATCTGATGAAGCGGATGTTTTTATCTATACTTAAAATATTTGAAAATGTTTTGTTTTTCAATTTCTTTTTCTTTTTTTTTTTAATTTTCCCTTTTTAAAAAACTACCAATTTTTTTTTTTGGGGTAAAATTATTATTTGGTTTTTTTTGGACAGAACTCACATTGCCTCATTTAAAATTTTCATCACCATCTGACTTCAAAATGTGCAGAATGTTTCTTCATCTTGCCAGCCTTCATCTTCATCATACCAGCACTTCGTTTTCTCTGCCCCCTTTCATTTTCTCACCATCGGGACTTCATTTTCATCATGCCAGACTTCAGTCTTCATCCCCATCAGGACTTTAGTTTCATCAGCCATTTTCAGTTTTCATCATCATCATCTTATTCATCTTCATCATGCCAGCACTTCATCTTCATCACCTCGGGATTTTCGGGTTTTTCTCATCCCCGGCAGTTCAGTCTTCATCACCCAATGGGGACTTCAACCCACCAAAACTGCCTTTTCATCATCACCAACTTAAACACTGCTAACGCACTTCATCATACCCTAACTCATGAATCCCAGGACTAAAGTTTCATCATCACCAACTTCAGTATTCATCATTCCCGGGATTTCTGTCTCATCATTACCAAGAGGCTTCAACCTATAATTACTTCACATCACCCTAACTTCATCTTCCCGGGACCTTTGCCCTTCATTGTCGCCGGGATTTCATCTTCACATCACCAATTCTGCATCATTCCCAGGCTTTTTCATCCTTACCAGATTTCGTTTTCTCTTACCAAGAGGACTTAAACACTACTAGAATTATTTCATCATCACCCAAACATCATCTCACCGGGCCCTTTGTTTTCATCGTCGCCGGATTTCAGTCTTCATTGTCTCAAACTTATCTTCACGTTGCCGGAATTTCCAACACCCCAAAATTATCTTCATCCCCCAGAAATTTCTTTTCGAATCAGCCTTCTCTCATCACCAAAATTTTAAAAGCCAATTTTTACTTTTCCCTAAAGGGTTGGGTTTGGCCTAACCTTATTCTTTAGCAAAAAAATTTTTTTAATTAAACTATTTAAACCACTTTGTTTTTTTAATGCCAGTAGTGCATTTTTTTCCTATAAATAAAATAAAGAATAAATTGTAAGAAATTTTGGGCAAAAAATCAGCTCAAAAAAAATGATTCCGTCATGTTAATTAAAGATTTTCTGTGATATTTGTTCTTCTTTTTTTTGTTTTTTACTCTTTTCTTTTTAATTTCCCTTCCATAGCCTACTCTTGTTTTGAAATTTTTAATGTATTTGCTTTTGTCTTTGGGAGGGCCCTCGTCGCAAGCCTTTTCAAACACCGAAACATCACCCTTTTCTTTTTTAACACCAGGACTTCAACCACCAGAATTCTCAACACCAGGGCTTTTTCAACACCGACTTTTTCAACACCAACTTTAACACCACCAAACTTTACAAAACCCAGGGTTCTTCAAACCCCAAATTTTTACATCCCAGGCCAGGGTTTTTCAACACCCACTTCTTCAAACCACACTTCCAAAAACCCCCCACTTTATAGCAACATCAACTTTTTTCCCCCAAGTAGGCATTCCCTGTCACTCTTTCATTTTTTTTAAAATTTCAGTTTTAAAAAGTACTGGGGCGTCTCTCTTTCTCTCTCCCTTTCCTTGCACCCCCCCCCCCCCACCCCCCCCCATCTAAAGTCCCCTTGGATGGACTATAAAACCGAGGCCCCCCGGCGAACGCACAGAAACACTTTCGACACGTTTAAACCTGTTCCGCTTTTCGAAAGGTGGCCCCTTGTGTGCCGGGGGGAACAGATGACAAAATTTTTCAAAAAAACCCTATACACACGGGGGCAGGATGTAAAAAAGTACTGGTGCTTATTCCTTTCCTCGATAAAAAAAAATCACGGCACTTTGATTTTTTGCTTTAAAGTTCACGCATATAAATTCCATACATTATTTTTATTATTATTATTATCTCTCCTTTGTCTTTTTTCTCACTCTCAAACCCCCCACCCCCTCTCTCTTCCTCCAGTCCTCTCCCCCTTCCATCTCGTCTCTGTCTGTCTCTGTCCCCTCTCTCTCCCTTTTTCCCCCCCCAAGGTGGGGTGTAGGTCTGGTCTTTTTCCTGTCTTGTGATTTTTTCAGGAGGTCTGCCGCGGCTTCAAACCCCCCACATTACTTCAAGCATTCTTTTTTTTGTACAAAGGATTCATGCTGGTTCATGTTTAAAAATAGCCCCCAACGACAAATTAAGGATCTTAGATGCAAAAATTTGATCTTTGCATGTGTTAATGCATGAAGGGAATTTGGCACGGAAGGTTTTTGCTTTAAATTTTACCTTAATTGTAAAAATCCCCACCCTTTAAATTTATCAGATGCCCCTTGTCAAATTCAAACCAACTTCATGGACCGTGGGATTGAAATCGTGTCTGAACCATTTTTCTTTGAATCTGTCATGGATCTTTTCCAGGGTTAGTTTTCTAAGGTCACTGCTCTTGCAGATTTTGAAATTTACATTGTTTATTATTTTTCAAGTTTCAGGGTTCTTTTTTTGTAAATAAAATCAATGAATAAAATTGTAAAAGAAGATACAAGGTAGAAAAAAGTCATGGGGCATTGGGGACACGAAACCCAAAAAATTTTGTGATTGTTTCTTTTTTTTTTATTTTTTATTAATTTCTTTTTTGTAAAAGGGTTGTCTCCCTACAAGACCGCAGTTTTTTAATAAATGTTTTTGTATGTATTCCTTTGATTTTTGCCAGGGCCCTCCCACCCAAAATTTCCTGATGGCAGGGACTTTATTTTAGCCCAGTTTCCTCTTACCACAAGAAAATTCATCACCCCTAGGATTCCTAATCCCACAAAAAAAAATTATAGAAGGATTCCTAATTTCCAAAAACAACTTATAAAAGCTTCCCAAAAACAAAAAAACTTATAAAAAATTTTAATAAAAAAACAATTATCACCACAAGGGGTTAAATAACAAAAAACAACCACACCAAAGAAAAAATAACCCAAAAAAAAATTTACAGTAAAGGTTTTTGCGAAAAGGTTAAATGAAGGAAATTTTTTTGGGGTTTAAAATAGTTTATGGTTTTTTTTAAGGTTTTGGTTTTTAATTTTTTATTTTTGTTGATATTTTAATTGGTATTGATAGATTGTTAATAAATAATGTGAAAGTTTTAAGGTTTGTGAATTTAATTTGTAGTTGTTGGTTTTTTTTTGAAAAAATGTTTAAAGTTGTGAAATGTGTAGGTTTTGGGGAGAAGAGATTTTTTGTTAACTGTGTTTGTTTGGGAAATTTGTTTCTTTTTTTTGAGTTCAATTGGGTTTACCCCGCCATTCCCATCCACGGTTTGTTTTAATAAAAGTTTCTAAAATTTTTTTTCAGGGTCTTCACTTAGGACTTTTCATCAAAGGATTTTCTTCTCAAGGATTGCAACACAGGCCCTTTTTTTCACTGATTTTCACCTCAGGACTTTAAAAGGATTCTTTATGCAAGGACCTTCCCTTTCTAAATTTTTAAATCAAACTTTTATCGGTGGTCACCATCCAGGTTCAGGGAAATTTTATTTTAGGGTTTCCCCGCAAAGGTAACATTCGCCCTCTTGAATTTTTTAAAAAAAGATAGTTTTTTTCTTTTTTTTATTTGGGACTTTTTTGCTTCAGCTCCAAGTTTCCTTTGATAATTTTCATATACAGCTTTTCCTTCAAAGGTTTTGATTAGTAAATATTTTAAACACAAAGCTTGGGGCCCCCCAAAGCGTTTTTAAAAGTTGTCACTTTTCCATGCATGAAAGGACTCATGAAATGGAAAACTTTTAAATATTGAACGGTGTTCTGTAAGCAAAAAATAACAGGAAAATGTTTCCTCCAAAAAATTTTGGGTTTTGGATAGGTAAGATGTAATCAGGGAAAATTTTTTTAAGGCTCTGGTGGGGGTTTAACCCCTTCAGATGAACCCTGCTTTTTCACTTTGGGGGATAAAAAAAAAAATCAAAATCTGGATAAAGACATTTTTCAAGGGTGGGTTTGACTGTATTTTTTTTATCTGAGTGAAAAAGACAAAATTGGATAAAAATAATGGTGCCTGTTCAGCTGAAAAAAAATTTTTTTTTTGTTTCCCCCCTGTTGTTTTTTTTGGCCTTTTGAGTGGGGAGACCCTTTGATTAACCCCTGGTCAAATTTTTTGTTTAAAATCCAGTTTTTCTGGTGAAATAAAAAAGGGGATTTTTCTACCAGGCCCTTAATGGACCCCAAAACCTTAATTTTCCCTTTGTGTTAATCACAGCCAAATCAAAAAACCTGTATAAAAAATTTCCCAAATTCCCCTTTTGCACAGGGTTATAAAAAAGGCAACCCAGCTTTAAACCCCGATGTGAAGCACAAACCCGTCCATACACAAAACTTCCCCTTGGTGAACCTTGGGGGCCAAGGAAAAAAAAAAAATTTTTTTTTTTGTTATATGTAAAAATTTTGATTTAAAAAAAAATTTTTTCCTTTTAAGGTCTGTAAATTCTTTTTTTGAAATTTCTTGTCATTAAAAAAAAACCCTTATTTTTTTAATTTTTGCTCTATTAGCACATTTTCTTTTGGTTTTAAATAAATATTGTTAATTTTTTTCTTCCTAGGGTTAAAAGTGGGGGTTAAAATTTTAAACCCCCACCAACAGTATCTTTCCAAATTTAAGTTATTTTGCCAAGTTACACATAGGTTTGAAAGACTTAAAACCCGGCTTATAGCCCGCTTTTTATTCCCAAAACCCTTTCAACCCCAACCAAACCGAGGGAAGATTTTTCCTTTAAAAGTTTAAAAAAAATTTTAAAAAAAGAAAAGGGGGGAGCCCCAAAAAAAAAAAAAAAAAAAACCCCCTTTCGAAAAGAAGACATTAAAAAGGGGGGAAAAAATAATTTAAAAAAAAATGTTTTTGGACCCTTTTTAAAGGGAAAAAAAAAGACAGGGAAAACCCTGGGTATGGGTTTTGAAATTTTTTTCCCCCTTTCCCCCCAAAAAAGGAAAAGAAAAAAAACGGAAAGATTTTATACAGAAAGTGTTAGGCAAAAAAAAAGGGGAAAGGAAGGGAAACAAAACCAATTGTTCTTTCCCGTTTTTTATTTTTAAGTTAGCCCTTACAAACCCCTTGTTTAAAATTTAAGGGAAAAGCTTCCTATACTGGGCTTTTTTTTCATTTTGACCCGTGCTTTTCCCCCCCAAACAAAAAGGGGAAAAAAAAATACTAAAAAGTTTTTGGGAAAAAAAATAAAAATGGGGAAAGAAAAAGGGGGTTTGGGGCCCACCCCAAAAAAAAAAAAATAAAAAAAAGGGAAAAAAGGGGCATTTGGGGAAAGGGGAAAAAAATGGGGAAAAAAAAAGGGGGGGGGGCCCCCCCCCCAAAAAAAGGAAAAAAAAAAAGGGGGGAAAAAGAAAAAAAAAAAGATAATGGGGTTGGGGGGGTTTTTGGGGCCCCCCCCCAAAAAAAAGAAAGAAAAAGAAAAAAGACGTAAAGTAATTGGGGGGAAAAAGGGAAAAAAAAGGGGGAGGCCCCCCCCCAAAAAAAAAAAGAAGAAAAAAAAAAGAAAGAAAACAACAATAACTTCGTTCTTCATCATCACCAGGACTTCAGTCTTCATCATCACCAAGACTTCAGTCTTCATCATCACCAAGACTTCAGTCTTCATCATCGCCAAGACTTCAGTCTTCGTCATCACTGGGGCTTCAGTCTTCATCATCGCCAGGACTTCAGTCTCCACCATCGCTAAGACTTCAGTCTTCATCATCACCAGGACTTCAGTCTTCATCGCCAGGACTAAAAGGTAACGTAAACTTGCTCCCTGCAAGGTATGGTTCTGCCATCTATCATCTTCATTTTTATACAGTTTAAACAGTACGAGATCTTATGGCAACATGTTGGTATAAGTGTCTGAGGATACTGCTGTTGGAGTTGTGTGACATTGTAAAGAAGTTGAGGTTTTTTTTACTGATGAAAATATTTAAAATGTTGTAGCAAGATAGAGGTCAGTTTGAAGCCAGATGCATTGCTCATCTGCAGTAATTAGTCTGTTTTGGGATAATCATGTATTCCTGTGTGTATGATTACCAGGTCTTCTTCTTTGCCAGAGTGACTTGATCTCAAGGACTTCTTCATGGCTGCATGCACTTCTTCATCCTTGCAAAGACGTCTTCATTACAAGGACTTCAACTTCACCAGGACATCTTCGTGGCTAGGACCTCTTCATAACTGCATGGACGCCTTCACCACCACAAGGACATCTTCGTTATTGCAAAAACTTCTTCATTGCAAGGACACCTTCAGTGCCAGGACTTCAAAAGTCAACTGTTACTGGTTCTCTTCAAGGTATGGTTCTGTCGCCTGTCCTGTCATTTCTTTACACAGTTTTAATTGCACTGGATCTGATACAACACTGTTTATCAATAAAGTGCTGACGTCATATAGGCAGGACCTGGTTAATTGCCTAGCTTATAAGCTACTTGAATATTTTCTTTTGAGGTAATCTCATAATTTCAAAATGTTTTCATCATTTCGCAGACTTCAAGTCAAAAACACTTTAATCATACCATGAAGGGCAATTACAATACTGGCAGGCAGTTTGTTTAACATCAAAAATCCCCAAAGACCCCAAAAAGCTTTATTTAATTTTGGGTTTTTAAAAAAATTCCAAAAAATGTTCAAAAAAAAGGGTCACAAAACCCCACAGCACCCCAAAACCAACCCCTAAGCGCGTTTGCGAACGCACACACACCCACAACACACACAAAAAGCACACACATCGATTGTGAACCCCAATTTTAAACCCATTGTTTGAAGACATAAACTTATTTTTTACGCACATATACGCAGCAGGGCCACCCGCCTTTGGGTTGCGTGTGCAAACACCCCAAACATTTTTCCCAATATAGGGAATTTTCAAGGGTTTTAAAGGGGACCATTGTTTTGGGGACGACTTTTTTCACCCCCCCACGTCCCACCCACACAAAACTTAATTATGTATTGTTACATCATAACAATGACAATCAGGAAAGTAATTCAAGTTAAAATGAAAAAAAATTTAGGTTGTCAAAATCATTGTGAATTCATTTTTCGAATGTTACGGACAAAAAAATTTTTTTTTTTGTTTTTTTTGTGATGGGAAAATTGAAAACGGCGTTCCGAAGGCAACAACTAAAATTTTTCTGGAAAAAAAAGCATGGGAAGGATCCCCCAAAAAGGGCAGTGGTTTGCGTAAAGCTGCTGATTCCCAGAACGAAGAGATCTTTTTGGTTTTTTTCCCAAATTATTTTTGAGCGATTCTTAAAATTTCTCTGCGGGGCCATTCTTGTTTTTAACCCCAAAAGGTTTTTTGTCCCAACAAATGAAAGCAAAAACTTGGGAAACTCTCTTGTAAGATTTGTAAAACAAAGAAAAAACCCTTTTTTGTCTAAAAAAAAAAATTTTCATTTTCCTCAGAATTTTTACACACGTTGTTATCCCTTTTTGACAATGGGTCAGTTTTAAAAGCCCCCCGGGGGTTTAAAACTTGGGTAAAAAAACAGTTCCCAAAATTTTATAGTTCAAACTTTTTTTAAAACTTCTTGATTATGGTTAAAAATTATTTTTTGGGGGTATCCCCTGATCTTCGGGAGGTCGATAGGCAGGCTTTGTTTTAGAAACATTTAGCTCCAGATGGCCTCGTCTCCCAGTTTTGGGAACTCGGGGGAGGGCTGGCCCGGGGTTTGGGAACTGATGGTTAAGAGAAATAAACGAGCACTGTCGTTGGGGAACTTTACTAAAAAGGGAAATTTAGAAAAAAAAAAATTTGTTCTGCAATCTTTGGGTTTTATAGAAGGTACAAAAAGGGGGTGAGGGGGACGAAACCCTGTGGGAACCAGGCGGGGAAAATTTCTAACTGAAGAAGATTTTTTGTGGCCAAAACACACTGCACGGTTGCTAAAAAAGGGGAAAAAACCCGATCTTTAGTTTGGGGCTGGCACTTTCGCCCCGAAAACCAAAAACCTTTACCATTTGGCTGCTATCTAGGCCCCGCGCGGTCGGGGCCCAAAGGCCAGCTTTCTGGGGGGGTTTTGCCGCAACTTTCCCTTTCTTTGCTGTCTATTAGGATGGGGAATTTTTTTTTGGGAAAGGCTTATTTATCTTTTGCTGCTGGATTTTCCCAAAAGGGATTTGTACGTCTCATCTTTAGTAAACAAAATTTTTAATCCCTGCTTTTTTGTTTGTGGTGCGGTTGTTACGCTAATTAGGTTAACTTTTTTAAACTTTTTTTTTTAAAAACCCGGTTTTCCCCCAAGAAACGAAGGGTGAGTTGGTGTTTTGTGTGTGTTGTGAAAGGGTAAGAAAGTAAGTCTTCAGAAACCCTAAAATAGGAGACTGAATAAGGGAGAGGAGAGCGGGGGGGGAGGATGGGGGAGGGAGAAAAAGGGGGGGGGAAGGAGGAAGAGAGAGAGAGGGGGGGGGGGGGAGAAAAATTACTTTTTTGTAAAAATGTGTGTGTGGGGTTTTGTGCGCCCCTTTGGCATGATATGTGTGTTTTGTATTTTTGTGTGTGTGGTGTGCGGGGTTTGTGAGTGTGCTTTGCTTTTGGGCCCGCGCTTTTGTGCGTTTTGCCCCGTGGTTTGGTTTTTGGCGCACTTGCGTGGGGTTTGGCGTGTATGCGTATGTCCCCGTGTATGCAGGGGGGGAACGTGTGTTTTTGTGTGTGTGTTGTGTGTGTTTTATGGGGTTTTTGTGTGTGTTTTTTTTGGGATCGGCCCACAGAACAAGGGGGTCCCAGGTGCTTCCTGGTGTGTGTCAGTTTAAATTTTGTTATTTTTTTTTCTAAAGGGAAAATTGTGTCCCCGTGCGCATCTTTTTTTGTTACTTTTTGGTGGTGTGAAAACCCCGGCCCCTTTGGATGAGTGGGGCCGTGCGGGGTTTTTATTTTTGGGGTTTTATAGGGAAATGCGTACTTTTTTATCCCTTTTTGTTTTGTGTGTGTGAATTTTTGGTTGCTTGTGTGAGTATGTGTTTTTGGGGGGCACGTGCGCTCATGTGGGGGGTTTTTATTTATTTTGCTTATTCTTTTATTTCAAGAATAAGGAAAATAAGTACTATGTGTTTTTTTTTTAAAAATCTTTTCCCGGGTTATGCAGTTTTTGTAAATTTTGCCCTCCTTTTTGTTTTTTTTTGTGTGTGTTTTCTTTCCGTTTTTTTTTTGGGTGTTGCTTTGATGCCCAAAGTGTAGGCCTGGGGGCCCAATTTGTTGGGGGGGTTTTTTTTTACCACACGGATGTTAAGTAGTTAAACTTTTGGGATCAAAAAACAATTTTTTTAAACAGGATCAGAAAATGCTTTTTGAATGTATCAGAAACTTCGGGGGAAAAAAAAACCCTTTTGAGCCATTTGTGGGGTTTTCTTGGTTTGATGACAGTTTTGGTACTGACAAGACATTTTTTTTTCTACTGTTTTTCTGGGGGTTATAATTATAAAGCTTTTACTGGTTTTTGGTTCATGAACGAACCTTCAGTGAAAGCAAGGTTTACCGCTAAAAGCTGATAAAACAGTAGAAGGGTTTTAGTGCTGTAACCCCGGATTTGCAGGAGGTTTTTTAGAAAAGGGCAGATAGCTGACTTAAGGGACAGGGGGAAGGACTCTCCCCCCACCTCCCCCAATCCCCCGCCTTCACGGCGCGGGCCCCGCGCGGGGGTACCCTGAAAGCCGCAAACGGTGTGTTTTTTTATGGCCTGTTCTGAAAAACAGGTTGAAAATGTAACCCCCCCAAAAAGGTTAGTCTGCATGCAGACTTTTATTAAATTGTTTTTTCTATTTTCAGGGTTTAAATTTTAATATAAATATATGTTTTTTTGAGAGGGGAGGTTAAAAAATGTCGGGGGGTTTTTTTTTATTGTGTTTTTTTCCTTGCCCTCTCCTGTTTTTCTTCTTGTCGTTTAAATTGTGTAACATAAAACCAGTATGAAAGAAAGTACAGGGGAAGTTTGGGTCAAAAAAAAAGCTTTTTAAAAGCTTTTTTTTAAAAGAGTGCTTTGCTTTTTTCTTTTTTTAAAAATTCACTGTGCTGGGAGGAGTGGGGAAAAGACACAGGGAAATTTTAAAACGGCTGAAAGGTACAGCTGAAAAGCGGCTAGTGCTCCCCTTTTCCTTTTTGCCCCGTTTTTTTTTTTCCAGGCCCTCCCAAGCTCCCAGTCAGAACTTTGGCTGGGAAATTAAACAGGGGGGTTTGGAAAAAGCAGTGACGGTGGTCTTTTGGGTTTTAAAAAATTCAATCGGGCCAACAAACAATGATTGTCTACGTCAAATTTTAAAAATTATTTTTTTAACCAGAATTTTGGGCTGCATTGTTTTTAAAAAGGCTGAACAAAAAGTCAGCAAAACAATATTGGGGCATGGAGTCAGGTTTTTCCCAAAGTGGCTTTTAAAAAATTGTTCAAATGAATGGTTTGGCTTCTTTGATCCCCCTTCGAGACCTTTTACCCCCAATTTTTTGTGGGTCGGGGGTTTTTTTTGTCGTAGCGGAAAAAGGAATAAAGTTTTTTTTCGATCTTTTCTAGCTTTTTTCACCCAAAGGGATGTTGGAGTTTCCCAGGTTAAAAATCGTTGGGCCCGGAGAAGGATTGGGTTTTTTTTGGAAGGGGTATTACTTTTTAAATTTTTTCCAAATGACTGGAATCTAAACAAGATCCTTTTAAAGGGGGGGGAAAAGGCGTTAAAGGAACTGGAAAGCTCTTTAGCGCAGAATTTCAGGGTTCTTCCACTTTAAAACCATCGGGTCCGGGAGACTTGTTAAAATATTTATTTTTTTTAAAGTGTTACGATAATTTCGTCATCAACAATGACGCTATTCTTCATCATCACTTTATCATGGTCGGGATTTAAGAAGTCAACTTTTATTTGCCCTTTTCCAAGGCAGGGTTTCAGCCCACTCATTATAATCTTTTTTTATATAAAATTTTTTAAAAAAAAACTTAAGCTGTACTTGAGCTGTGATAAATTTTTCTGTTTAAAATGCTCTTGGAAATGTTTTAGATTTATGTGTTGGAAGAGGGAAAAATTTTAAATGTAGAAAAAAAATTTTGGGTAAAAAAAAAACCCCCAATTTCCCAAGTAGTGTACAGATTGAAGGTCATTTTTACTTTTTGTTTTTAGCCTGTACTATTATCTGTGATGGATTTTTTTTTTTTTTACTTTTTTATTCTTTTTAATTTTTAGTGGTTTGGGCTAATTTTCCCCACCCCGTATTTTTTCTTTTTTGAGTTAATAATTTTGTACCTGTGTTAATGGTTGCCAGATTTTGCCCAAAATTTTGTTGTTCACGGGGGAAATTTTTTCATTAAACAAGGTTTAAAGTCTTCCCCCAGGGTAACTTCACAAGCCCTTCTTCATTGTCGAAAGGACTTCATGCCCGAAAGGGGCTTTTTAATGCCAAAAAAGGCCTTCATCCCAGGATTTTAAACACCGCTTCTGTTTTTTTTGTCCGGTTATTTGTTCCCTGCCCGGCTTTCCTTTTTTATTCTTTATACAAAGAACTTTAATTTTTACTGGATCATTACCACTTTGTTGATTAAGTACCCTTGGTGCCCTGTTTGAAATTTTTTAAATTGACGTCCAAATTTTCTTAAAAAAGTGGAAGGTTTCCCTTTTAAAGAAAAATGTCGGAATAAAATTGCAAAAAAAATTTATTCAAAAAAATTTAAAAGCATGAAGTCGCAATGTTTTATGTTTATACGCAAAAACGTTCTAAAATTGAGGGGTGTTTTCTTCTAGATGTTTTTTCCCCTTTTTTTTAAAAATTTCCCCTTTTTAAAAAATGATCGAATTTTTTTTTGAGGTAAAAATGTTTTATTTTTTTTTTGGGGGAAAAGAATCTCATCATTCCCCTGGCCCTTTTAAAATTTATCATAAAAACGGGACTTCAACATGTGAAAGAATGTTAGTTTTCATCATTGCGCATTTTCAGTCTTCTTCATGCCCAGCATTCAGTCTTCTTCTTGACCAAAAATTTCAGTATTTCATCGGGCTTGGCACTTTCTTTTGTCCCCCATCACCTTTAGAACTTCAGTCTTTTTCTTTCCCGGCAGTTCGGGTTTCATCCCCTTTGAGGCCCCTTCAACGCCCCCAGAACTGCAGTTTTCTCATCCCCAGGTTTTTTTTAAATGTTTTTTTAAGGGGACTGTCGGTTTTATCGTCCCCCAAAAATTTTCATGTTCCCCGGGCTTCAGTATTCATAATTAAACCGGGGAATTTGTCTTAACTTTACGGGCTTCAAAAACAATAGAATTACTTATCTTTCCACCCAAAACATCATCTTCTTTGGCCCTTTGTCTTCGTTGTCGCCAGGACTTCAGTCTTCTTCCCCTGCCAGGAGTTCAGTCTTCCCCTTCCCAGGATTTCAGTTTCCATCACCCGGGGATTTTAAAACCCCACCAGAATTAGCCCTTCATCATCCCCCCAAGCTTCATTCCAGAATTCATCTCCAGAATGGCAGTTTTTATCATCCCGGGGACTTTAAAACCCAAACCCTTTTTACTTGTTCCCATCAAGGTTTTGGTTTTTGTTATCTAATTTTTCATTTTTTTATACAAATGTTTTTAATTGTTCTGGGGTTTGATACCACTCTGTTGTTTGAAGTATCCTGATGAAAATGCTGTTGAGTTTTCTTTTAAAAAGAAAAAACTGAATTAAAATTTGGGAAACATATGTGGAAAAAAAAGTAAAACTGCCCTTAAAAAAATGATTGTCAGTTTTTAATGTACAAAGTTCTTTTTATGATTTGTTTCTTCGTCTTGATGTTAGTTTCTTCTTTCTTTCTAATTGGGCCCGCCATAGTTACTCTTGTTTTGAAATTTTAATGTTTAAAACCCCGTTTTTTGTTTTGGGAGGAAACCCTTGGTTTTTGGGGGAAGCACTTTTCATGTCACCTGAAGTACATCACCCTTTGTTTCCCTTTTCAACACAGGACTTCAGCCCAACCCAACTTCATCAACACCAGGACTTTCCCCAAAACCAGGATTTCTTCAAAACCTACTTCAGGGAACACCAGGAATTCAGAATCACCGGGCTTCAGCAACACCAGGACTTCTTTGACACCAGCCTTCAAACACCCGCACTTCGGGAACACCCGCACTTCTTCAAACCAGACATTAGCAACACCAGCACTTCTTCAAAAAACCAGCACTTCAAACAAAATCAGGACTTCTTTTAACAACCCGCACTTCTTCAAAACCCGCACTCAAACAAAAACCAGCAAATTCAGCAACTCCAGGACTTCAGTAGTCAACATCAAATTGTTCCCTGAAGGTATGGGTCCTGTCTCCCATCCCCACTTTTTATTTTTTTTCTTTTAATTGCAGTTTAAAAATGTTTCTGGGTTTAGTTGGGCTGTCTCTTTTTTTCTCTCTTGCTCTCCCCCCCCCCCCCCCCCCTTTATCTCTTTTTCTTTGCTTTCTTCTCTTTTCCCCTCTACCCCCCCCCCTTTTTCCCTCCCCCCCCCCCCCTTTTCCCCTCTTCCTCTCAGTTTTTTCCCCCCCCCCCCCACCCTCTCTTGTCTCCAAAATTGTCTCTGTCTCTGGGCCCCCCTCTTTTCCATGTTTCCCAAAGGGTGGGGTTTTGTAGTTCAGGGTTTTCCTTTTGTTTTTGGGGTTTTAGGAAATTGCCGCTGGCCTCACCCACACATTGACTTCGAGAAATTCATTTTTGGTACGGGTTTTATGCTGGGTATGTTCATTTTAGGATTAGCTCAATATAGAATTTTTGTATTGAAACTAATCCCACAAAATCCCCCTTTTTTTGGTGAAATATAAATCAATTTTTAAAAGTGGAAAACTGGTTTTTTAATGTCGTGGTAGCGTGTTTTGTGTGTGCCGTGAAGAGATCGGAGTTAGCTGTTAATATTTACCCACAATTTCCCGAGCAACCCAAATGGGGTTTGGGTTTTGTGCAAAGGGGAGATTACACCTTTTCCCTTTTGGGTTTCGGTCAATTTTCCCGTTTTTTAAAAAATGTCTTTCGCGCACAGTATTTTTCTTTTTGCCCCAAGAAAGGGGCATTATCAGGTTTTTTTGCCCAAGTATGGCCCTTACAAAGGGACAATTTTGGAACAAAAACAGTTCATGAATTTCGATTTAAGATGATGCTTCACCCGAACTAGAGGGCGAAAATTTTTTGGCCCTTTTCCATCTCCGGATGATGCTGCTGGGGGAAACAGAAATTTAAACCCCCAAATGGCAAACCTTTTATTTCAAATTTGATTTCGGGTGATTTTAGTTTCAGTGGTGGGGGGGAAAACTGGGCTAGGACACACAGCTAATCAAAATCTCGGAAATCATGAAAGGTTAAAAGGGAAACATACTCTTTTGACCCCTGGGGTAAATTTAAACACAGCTGCGGCCCCGGAGACAAACAAATGACCAAACTCTTTCGTTCTGAAAAGGGCCGTCTTTCTCCCCTTTCCCCCTTTGGGCAGCCTGGTCAAGTTGGGATGATCTCAGTTTCCCCAAAATCAAAATTTCCAAAGGGCACCCGATTCAAAAGGGGAGGTTTCCCTAAATTTTTTCAAATAGCCTAGGTAAATTTGGCAAAAACCTTTAAAAAATCCTCTCAAAGATTGTGCAAAACCTGTGTGGGATTTAGCTCCCAAAAAAAAAGCACACCCCCTAATTTTCCCAAAATTTAAAAAATGAGATTGGAAAGTATGTCAAGGGGAAAGGGGTTATTTTACCCGTCAAGAACCCAAACCCGGTTGGTGCTCTGGAATAGTGGTTAGTCCCAAAAAACCAAAGGATCTATCGTTTCTGTGTAGATCTCACTCAACGGAAAAAAATCCGTTCAACGGGAGATTATTCCTATAGCTTTAGGGTTGGTGAAAAACTGGTAAACTGGCCCCAAATTTCCCAAAAATTTTTTTCGAATAGATGCTCGGGGGCTTTTGGCAGATACCTTTTCGTTTAAAAATAAAAAACCCTACACAACGTTCATACACCCCTTTTTGGACGTATTGTTTCAACCGACTTCCCCCTTGGGAAACAGTTCAGCAAGGGGAGGTATTTAGCGAGCCCTCTCAACAAACCCTTTTGGAATTTTGGGAAACGTTATTTTGCCACTTTGGTTTTTTTTTCTTTTCCATGCTGAAGACCCAAACCAATCATGGTCAACGTCTTTTGAAAAAGTCCCGAATTTGACCCACAAGAAACTGGTTCACTCTCAATGTAAAATTTTGAATTTTCCCAAAGACTTATTCGATTTTTTGGGGCCCCATCATCGGGGCCCTTGGCTTTTGCCCCGGGTCCAGCAAAAGTGGAGGCCTTTAAACCCAAATTTTTCCCTTTGCCCCCAACATCACTGAGCTTCCCCAAAGCCCTTTATTGGGGATGGCAAACCAAAATGGCCAAGTTTTTGCCCAATTTGCCAATCTCACGCCCCCCTACGCTGTTTTACACAAGAAAAAAATCAATGGATATGGAGCGATCAAAAGGAAACTGCTTTTCCCGGGAAAACCTAAATTTTCTTGATTTTTACCTCCCGTTCTCGCCCCACTTTCAGCCCCCGGGGAGGACTTTTTTTAGCAGCTGAGCATCCAAAGGGAGGCATTTGGGGTGTTTTTGTTCCCCAAAATCAAGAGAAACAAATCACGACGGGCCAGTCTGTTTAAATTTTAGCTCTCTCTCGACGGGTGGATAAATCGCGGTAATAGAAAAAAAAAAAGGTTTTGCAGTCACTTGGGGCCGTGAGAGATGAGTGAATATATCCTTGGCCTAAGGGTTCATGTTGAGGGTGGGTAAAAAGCCCCTGGTACCATGCCCCTCATCTAAGAAATTTCCAAAAAAGCCCCCCGCATTCAGCGGTTTCGACTTGGGCTCAGGGGTTTTTTCCCAAAAGTTGGGGACGTCGCTGGAAAAAAAAAAGAAACAGCGGACGCATTTTCAGTGCACCACATGCTCAGCCCAAAAAAGCGGACAAAAGTCTCATCGATGATGCAAAAAAAATCTATTGTAATAAATTCATCGTTAAACTGCCGGGTTCAGCCCAAAAAAGCTCTTTAAATCCAAAGGGAAATACAAAAATCGACCCCGAAAAGACACAAATCCCAGAAAATGCATCATGGATGGGCCCCCTACATGCCAGGTCACCATTCTAAGCCAGTTTCTGGGCAAACAGAGAAACACTTTACCATCGTCAATGATCTGCCTGTTTGATGGGCCCGAATCGTTATCCCCGGGAGAATTTTGAGAATGGACATTCTAAATGTTTTTCACGGGAAAGGGACCCCGGAATCAAAAAATGCAGGGCTTTGCTTTATCCTTTTGTTTTGGGGGCCATACATATCTTCTCAGATTGAAGACCCCTTTTCAACCCAAAAGTGCTAATTTTTGACAAAAACAGACTGAACGAAAAAGGGAAACCCCTTTCTTCCCTCTTCCTTTCCTGTGACAAAGGTCGGGGAATGGGAATGGTCTGTTCGAAACTACACGGGAAAACTTTCTCGTTTTTAGGACTAATTTCTCCCCCTGGGGGCAGGGGAAATACGTCGTCTTGACCCAGATAGCAGTAGCCTCCTGCCAAAATGAAAAGCATTTTTTTGCTGTTTCGGCCCCACCTGTTTTTAGTGATGTCTGAAAAGGGGCCTTTAGTTTGCCCGTGCTGACTTCCGCAATTTTTCTTCAGACTTCGGCTTCACCCCCACGACGAGCCCCGCCCCAAACCCATCCCCAGGGGAAAAGGGGAAGTGAAAAAAGCAGTAAAAAGACCGTCAAAAAATTTTTCAAAAAAGCAAAGGATCCCCCAAAATTGCACTATCCTATACAAAGCAAGCCCTTTTTTTAAAAGGTCTATCACCCCCCCGAATTTCTGGGGGGGAAAAAATTAAAAAACCCAAAATCCCCAAAACTTCCCTCCCATTTACGCCCCAAACTTGCCACTCTTTTGTCAAGCAGAAAAAAAGGAGTGCTTGAAGCAAAAGCAACGTGGGCCCCTTCAACAAAAAATTTATTTCTGCTAAAGGGAAACTCCAGCGCTGAAACTCGGGGACACCCTTTCATTAAGGGCATGAAAAAGGGCAAAGGGGGATTTTTGGCGAAAAAACCCCCAAACCCCCGTTCCTACATTTTGTTTTACGGAATCAGGGGCCCCCAGACGGGAAAAAAGAAAAAACCTTGTGGCAACTCCAAGGGAAAAATCAAAATCTGCAATCCGCCCCTACAAAGCTGTGAGAACGTCATCCCTTTACCCCTTGCCTTTATCCCAACAACCATCACCTCAGCGCGTTTTCCACCCGTCAACATTTCATCGCCCGGGTTTTTCTTCAAACCCCGCTCCCCAATATACACACTTTTAGACACCCCCCAAAAGCTTCGCAGATCAAGCAGAGTAATTTAAAAAAACCCCAGCGCCTGTTTTGTAAAAAAAAAAAAAAAAAAAAAAAAAGAGGGGGAAAAATAGTACGATAATGGACAAGTTAAAAACTCTGCTTTTCCCCATTTTAAATTTATATTATTTTCACCAAAAAAGGGGGAGTTTTTAGGGGTTAGCCCCAATATAGATCTAGTATTGCAGACGCTTCTTTTTAAGGGCCATAAATCTCTTAAAAGGGAACTAAGGGGACGGGGGATACACCCCAGGAAATTTTGGGTAGAATTTTTAACAGCTAACTTCGTCTCTTCACGGACACAGTACACACGCTACCCGAGCCCGGCCAAATTTTAGATTCATGTTTTTTGTAAAACCCCCGAATTTTGGGAAAAAAAGAAATTTTCCCGGATCTTTAAAAAATGCAAATTTGTCTTTTGCTGTGTTAAGCGGTTTAAAGAGTGTAAGGTTAAAAAATTCGCAGGGGTAGGAGGGGGCAGTTTTGTGGAGACAATTTTTAACCAAAAGGGGTTTTGATCTTTTTGATTTCCTTGTGGCACAGGCCGCCGTGGAGAGATTGCAAAAGAGGGGTAATGTGCGCAGATTTTTTTTTTCTGAGAAATTTGTCGGGGTCGGAGTTTTGGATCGTTTAAAAGGGTGTGGATAAATGATGCGGCAGACCAGACAAAAGGAAATTTCAATAGTCCCGACGTGGGCAGAATGAGAGGGAAATGAAAAAAAAAAAAAGTTTGTTGTTATATCGGGACGGTCTTTTTTAAATTTCACAAAATGCCGTAATTGATAAAATAGCCGGCTGGACAGGGCGGGGGGATGAATTTTTGTGTGTTAGAATCTCAAAATTTTATCCCAGGGTTTTCCCCAGAGGGGGGTAGAGAAAAAGATAAAATTTGCATGGAAAACTAGATAAGGGGCTTTTTTTTTGAGGGGGGGAGTTTTTTATCGGGTGTGGGGTGCTAGGTTTTTTGCTGCAGGGAAAGTATCAAAATTGGGAAACTGAGCTGCCTGTTCAGCTGTCCCTCAAACTTGGCGGGGAAACTAAACAGGGGGTTTTGGAAAAGCAGTGAGGGGTTTCTGTGGTAAATTCAATCAGCCAACGACAATTGATTGTCTACGTCAAATTTTGAAATTATTTTGTTAACCAGAATGTGAGGCTGCATTGTATTGAAAGCTGAACTAAAGTCAGCGAACAATATTGTGGCATGAGAGTCAGGTGTTTCCAAGTGGCTATACAACTTGTTCAAAATGAATAGTTTGGCATCTTTGATACCCCTTCGAGACCTGTACGCAAATTGTAGTGGGTCAAGGTCTTTGTCTGTAGCGGAAAGAATGAGAGATTTTACGATCTTTTCTAGCGTTTTCATCACAAGAGATGTGAGAGCTACAGGTCTAAAATCGTTAGGCCGAGAAGGATTGGGTTTCTTTGGAAGAGGTATTACGTTGAAGTTTTCCAAATGACTGGAATCTGACAAGTATCCAGTGAGGCCTGGAACAGGCGTTGAAGGACACTGGCAAGCTCATTAGCGCAGAATTTCAGGGTTCTTCCACATATACCATCTGGTCCGGGAGACTTGTTAATATTTATTGCCTTTAAGTGCTTACAGATAATTTCGTCATCAACAATGACGCTATTCATCATCATCACTTTATCATGGTCAGGACTTCAGAAGTCAACTTTTACTTGTCCTCTGCAAGGCATGGTTCAGTCACTCATTATAATCTTTTTTATATATATTATATACAAAAACTTAAGACTGTACTTGAGCTGTGATAAAGTTCTCTGATAAAACTGCTCTTGGAGATGTTTTAGATTTACTGTGTTGGAAGAGGGAGATTTAAATGTAGAAAATAAATTTGTAAAAAAAACCCACGTAGCAAGATAGTGTACAGATTGAAGGTCATGTTACATTAGTGTAGTACTGTACTATTATCTGTGATGATTTTTCTTCTTTATCTTTTTTATTCATTTAGTTTTAGTGGCTTGCTAATTATCTCCACACGTATTTGTCTTTTTTGAGATAATAATGTGTACCTGTGTTAATGGTTGCCAGACTTTTGACCAGAATTTGTTGATCACGAGGACTTCTTCATCTACACAAGGATAAAGTCTTCGCCAGGGTAACTTCACAAGACTTCTTCATTGTCGCAAGGACTTCACTGACCGCAAGGGCTTTCTCATGCCAACAAGGCCTTCATCACCAGGACTTTAACATCCAGCTTCTGTTTTTCCTGTCACGGTATGGTTCTGACAGCTTTCCTGTTTATTCTTTATACAAAGAACTGTAATTGTACTGGATCATATACCACTTGTTGATTAAGTACCCTGGTGACACTGCTCTTGAAGATTTTTTAAATTGACGCTCCGAATTCTCTAAAACAAGTGGAAGAGATACCTATGAAGAGAAATGTACGGAATAAAATTGCAAAAAATGTATATCAAGAAAGTAGACTGCATGAAGTCGCAATGCATTTATGATATACTGCACAACGTTCTATAATGATGTGTTTCTTCTAGATGTCATTTTCCTTTCTTTTTAATTGCCCTTCTTAAAAACTGATCGAATTTTCTTTTTGAGGTAATAATGTATTATTTGTTTTTTTGGACAGAATCTCATCATTGCCTGGACTTTAAACTTCATCATCATCTGGACTTCAACATGTGCAGAATGTTAGTCTTCATCATTGCCAGCACTTCAGTCTTCATCATGACCAGCACTTCAGTCTTCATCATGACCAGGACTTCAGTATTCATCAGTGCTTGCACTGTCTTTAGTCTCCATCACCATTAGCACTTCAGTCTTTATCATTTCCGGCAGTTCAGTCTTCATCACCATGAGGACTTCAACGCCACCAGAACTGCAGTTTTCATCATCACCAGGATTTTAACACTGCTAGACTGTCGGTCTTCATCGTCACCCTAACTTCATGTTCGCCAGGACTTCAGTATTCATCATTACCAGGACTTCTGTCTTCATCATTACCAGGACTTCAACACAACTAGAATTACTTCATCATCACCCTAACATCATCATCTTTAGGACCTTTGTCTTCGTTGTCGCCAGGACTTCAGTCTTCATCACTGCCAGGAGTTCAGTCTTCACCATCACCAGGACTTCAGTTTCCATCATCCAGGACTTCAACACCACCAGAATTAGTCTTCATCATCACCCAAGCTTCATCATCACCAGAACTTCATCTCCAGAATGGCAGCTTTCATCATCTCCAGGACTTTAAAAGCCAACCTTTACTTGTTCCCATCAAGGTATGGTTCTGTTATCTATATCTTCATTCTTTATACAAATGATTTTAATTGTACTGGATTTGATACCACTCTGTTGTTTGAAGTATCCTGATGATACTGCTGTTGAGTTTTCTTTAAACAGAAATAAACTGAATAAATTTGTAAACATATGTGGAAAGAAAGTCAGCTGCATAAAATAATGATTCGTCAGTGTTAATGTACAAAGTTCTGTGATGATTTGTTTCTTCGTCTTGATGTTAGTTTACTTCTTTCTTTCTAATTGCCTTGGCCATAGTCTACTCTCTGTTTTGAAATTATAATGTAATCCTGTTTGTGTCTTTGGTAGGATCTCCTTGTTGCAAGCACTTTTCATCGTCACCTGAAGTACATCACCCGTAGTACCTTATCAACACCAGGACTTCAGCACCACCAGAACTTCATCAACACCAGGACTTCACCAAGACCAGGATTTCTTCAACACCAGGACTTCAGCAACACCAGGACTTCAGAATCACCAGGACTTCAGCAACACCAGGACTTCTTTGACACCAGCACTTCAACACCAGCACTTCAGCAACACCAGCACTTCTTCAACACCAGCACATTAGCAACACCAGCACTTCTTCAACACCAGCACTTCAGCAACATCAGGACTTCTTCAACACCAGCACTTCTTCAACACCAGCACTTCAGCAACACCAGCACTTCAGCAACACCAGGACTTCAGTAGTCAACATCAACTTGTTCCCTGCAAGGTATGATCCTGTCTCCTATCACACATTGTATTCTTTTTCTTTTAATTGCAGTTTAAACTGTACTGGGTCAGTCTGTCTGTCTCATTTTATCTCTCTTGCTCTCCCCCCCCCCCCCCCCATCATCTCTCTCTTTGTCTCTTCTTCTCTTTCTCCCTCTCTACCCCCCCTGTCCCTCCCCCCCCCCCCCTCTCTCTCTCTCTCCTCTCAGTCTCTTCCCCCCCCCCCCCCCACCCTCTCTCTGTCTCCACTCTGTCTCTGTCTCTGTCCCTCTCTCTCTCCATGTTTCCCGACAGGGTGGGGTGTGTAGTGTCAGGTCTTCTCCTGTGCTTGTGATTTTGCAGGAAGTCTGCCTGCTGGCCTCATCCCACACATTGACTTCAGAGCAGTTCATTTTTGGTACAGGATTCATGCTGGGTATGTTCATTGTAGGATTAGCTCAATATAGATCTAGTATTGAGCTAATCCTACAACTCCCCCTTTTTTAGGTGAAATATAATATCAATTAAATGTGGAAAGCTGAGTTTTTAACTGCTCGTGGTAGCGTGTGTACGTGTGTGCCGTGAAGAGATCGAAGTTAGCTGTTAATATTCTACCCACAATTCCAGAGCACCAACTGGTTGGTTCTGTGACAGGTGAGATAACACCTTCCTTGAGCATACGGTCAATCTCAGTTTTGACAAATGTCCTGCGCGCACAGCTATTTGTTCATCTTGCCACAAGAAAGGACATTATCAGGTTGTTTGCCGAAGTACTGGCCATTACAAACGACAATATGGACACAAATCAGTTCATGAATTATCAGATGAAGATGATGCTTCACACGAACTAGATGACGAATTTTTAGGCCTGTCTTCCATCTCCAGGTGATACTGCTGGACAGCAGAAATAACCACAAATGGCAAACCTCATATCTTCAAACTAGATACGGGTGCATCAGTTTCAGTGGTGGGGGAAAGCTGGCTAGGACACACCAGCTAATCAAGTCTCGGAAATCACTGAAAGGTCCAGCAACACTACTCTTACGACACTGGCATAATTCAAGCACAGCTGCGCCACGGAGACAAACAAATGACAGAAACTCTCTACTTCTGAAGGCCAGTCATGCTCTCTCCTCAGTAGGGCAGCCTGTGTCAATTGGGATTGATCTCACGTGTCAACCAAGTCACTATCCAAAGACACCTGACTTCAAAAGTGAGTTTCCCAAACTTTTCAAGTACGCCTAGGTAAATTGGACAAACCTTACAACATCACTCTCAAAGATTGTGCAAAACCTGTGTGCATTTATGCTCCAAGAAAAATAGCACACCCTCTAATTCCAAAAGTCAAAACTGAGATTGACCGTATGCTCAAGGAAGGTGTTATCTCACCTGTCACAGAACCAACCAGTTGGGCTCTGGAATAGTGGTAGTCCAAAGACCAATGGATCTATACGTCTCTGTGTAGATCTCACTCAACTGAACAAATCCGTTCAACGGAGATTCATCCTATAGCTTCAGTTGATGAAAGCCTGGCTAAACTGGCCAATTCCAAAGTTTTCTCGAAGCTAGATGCTCGAAGCGGCTTTGGCAGATACCTCTCAGTGAAGAATCAAAGCCGTACACAACGTTCATCACACCTTTTGGACGATATTGTTTCAACCGACTTCCTTCGGATCAGTTCAGCAAGTGAGGTATTTCAGCGAGCCATCTCAACAATCCTTGTCGACTTGGAAGGCGTTATATGCCACATGGATGATATTCTTGTCCATGCTGAAGACCAAGCCACTCATGATCAACGTCTTCGAACAGTCCTGAATCGACTACAAGAAGCTGATCTCACTCTCAATGAAAAATGTGAATTTTCCAAAGACTCTATTCGATTTTTGGGCCACATCATCGACACCTTGGCATTCGCCCAATCCAGCAAAAGTGGAGGCCATCAACAATTTTCCTTCGCCCACAAACATCACTGAGCTTCAACGCTTCATGGGCATGGCAAACCAACTGGCCAAGTTCATCCCAATCTTGCCAATCTCACAGCCCCTCTACGCTGTCTTCTACACAAGAACACTCAATGGATATGGAGCGATCAACAGGAAACAGCTTTCCAGCAAATCAAAAATCTCTTGATTTCACCTCCTGTTCTCGCTCACTACAGCCCCAGACGAGAGACTTTATAGCAGCTGACGCATCCAACGCAGGCATTGGTGCTGTCTTGTTCCAAACTCAAGAGAACAAATCACGACGTCCATCTGCTATATTTCACGCTCTCTCTCAGACGCTGAGCATAACTACCTGTAATAGAAAAAGAGGCATTAGCAGTCACTTGGGCCTGTGAGAGACTGAGTGAATAATCCTTGCCTCACTTCACTGTAGAGACTGATCACAAGCCCTGGTACCACTGCTCTCATCTACAGAACTTTCCAAAATGCCACCTCGCATTCAGCGGTTTCGACTACGACTCATGCGTTCTCTCCAATGTTGTGCACGTCGCTGGAAAAAATCAGACAACAGCGGACGCACTGTCACGTGCACCACATGCTCAGCCAAAAAAACGGACAACAGTCTCATCGATGATGCAACAGTCTATTGTAATCAGGTCATCGATAATCTCCAGCTTCAGCAAACAAGCTGCATGAAATCAAGGAAGTACAAAAATCAGACCCTGAAACACACAAATCCGAGAATACTGCATCAGTGATGGCCCACCTACATGCCAGAGTCCACCACTTCTCAAGCAGTACTGGACAAACAGAGAACACTTGACCATCGTCAATGATCTGCTACTGTTTGATGACAGAATCGTTATCCCCCAGGGAGATGAGAATGGACATTCTAAATCGTATTCACTGAAGGCACCTCGGAATCACAAAATGCAGAGCTCTTGCTTCATCCTCAGTTGGTGGCCATACATATCTTCTCAGATTGAAGACCTTGTCAACAAATGTGCTATTTTGTGACAAACACAGACTGACACGAAAGGAACCTCTACTTCCCTCTTCCTTCCTGATCGACCATGGTCTAGACTGGAATGGATCTGTTCGAGCTACACGGGAAGACTTACATCGTTGTAGTCGACTATTACTCCCGCTGGACAAGAACTACGTCGTCTTGACAACCAGACTAGCAGTAGCCTCATCGCCAAACTGAAAAGCATCTTTGCTGTTCACGGCATACCTGATGTAGTGATGTCTGACAACGACCTCAGTTTGCCAGTGCTGACTTCCGCAATTTTGCTTCAGACTTCGCTTCACCCACACGACGAGCTCTCCAAACTATCCTCAGAGCAATGGGGAAGCTGAAAGAGCAGTACAGACCGTCAAAAATCTCTCAAAAAGCAAAGGATCCCTACATTGCACTACTCCTATACAGAGCAAGCCCTTTGCAAAATGGTCTATCACCCAGTGAACTACTGATGGGGAAAAATTAAAAACCAAAGTCCCCATACTTCCATCCCATCTACAGCCCCAAACTCCTGACCACTCTCCTCGTCAAGCAGAAAGAGGAGTGCATGAAGCAAAAGCAACGTGTCAACTTCAACAATCGTCATGCTGCTAAAGAAGCTCCAGCGCTGAAACTCGGGGACACCGTCTTCATTAAGGACATGAACAAGTCAGGAGAGATCTTGGCGAAACACCCCAATCCACGTTCCTACATTGTGTCTACGGAATCAGCACCATCAGACGAAACAAACACACCTTGTGGCAACTCCAAGGAAAATCAACCTCTGCAACCAGCCACTACAACAGCTGTGAGAACGTCATCATCAACCCTTGCCTTCATCGCCACAACCATCACCTCAGTCGCGTTCCTTCCACAGCTCAACATTCATCGCCGGTTTCCTCTTCAAACCCTGCTCCAATAATACACACATTCAGACACCCCCCAAATGCTTCGCAGATCAAGCAGAGTAATCAAAAACACAGCGCCTTGATTTGTAAAAAAAAAAAAAAAAAAAAAAAAAAAAGAGAGAAAATAGTACAGAATAATGACATTTAAAAACTCAGCTTCCACATTTAATTGATATTATATTTCACCTAAAAAAGGGGGAGTTGTAGGATTAGCTCAATATAGATCTAGTATTGCAGACGCTTCTGTAAGGGCCATAACTCTCATACCGTAACTAAGGTGACTGAGATACACACATGGAATTGTGGGTAGAATATTAACAGCTAACTTCGATCTCTTCACGGCACACACGTACACACGCTACCACGAGCACAGGCCAATTCTAGATTCATGTTTATGTAACCCACCGAATGGTAACATGAATTACAGGATCTTTAGCATGCAAATTTGATCTTTTGCATGTGTTAATGCGTAAAGGAGTGTACAGGTTAAGACATTCGCAGAGGTAGGAGGGTGCAGTTTTGTGGAGACATTTGTAACAGAGGGTACTGATCTTATGATTTACTCTCTGTGGCACAGGCAGCCAGTGGAGAGATTGCAAGAGAGGGGTAATGTGCGCAGATTTTTTCTTTCTGAGAACTAGTCGAGCTGCGGAGTTTTGTATACGTTGAAGGGAGTGGATATATGATGCTGGCAGACCAGACAAAAGAGAATTGCAATAGTCCAGACGTGACAGAATGAGAGAAGTGACAAGTTTGTCTGTTATATCTGTGGACAGGTACTTTTGAATTGCACTAATATGCCGTAATTGATAGTAGCACGACTGACAGGTCTGGGTGATGAATTTTTGTGTGTTAGAATCTCAACTTTTATCACAGGGTTTACCACAGAGGGAGTAGAGAAAAAGATAAAATTGCATGGAATCTAGATAAGACTTTTTTCAGAGGTGGAGTTTGTATCGGTGTGATGCTAGTTTTATGCTGCAGTGAAATGTATCAAAATTGGATAACATGAGCTGCCTGTTCAGCTGTCATCAAAATCATATATCTTTCCTCCCTCCCCACACCCCCCCTTTTTTGTTGATGGACACTATATGAGTGGTTAAGACCATTTGACTTCTATCCCATGGGTCCATGAAGTTGTGTGTTTGAATCTCAGTGGCGTCTGGTGAAAACGAATGGGGATTTTTACTATCTACCAGGTCAACTTCAAGTGCAGACCTGCCAATGCCTTAATTCCCTTTGTGTATATACACAAGCAGAAGATCAAATATGCCTGTGTAAGATCCCGAAATTCATGTCTGCACTTGATGGGTTATGGAAACACGAACATACCCAGCATTCATCCCTGATGTGGGAATGCAGCAAGAACAGTCGCATACACAACATCTCACCATTGGTGAAGCTTGGAGCTCTAGTGAGGAATGAAATATCTAAAAATATTTTTTGGTATGTATACATTTTGATTTTTAAAAATGGTTGTTTTCTGCATAAAGGTATACATTGCTGTATTGAACCATTTTCTGTGGTAATTTAAAAAAAAAATCTTATTTGGTTTTAATTGTTTGCTTTACGACTGATGCACATACTTCTTGTTTTGTTTTTGAGAAAGTAACATATTGTTGACTTTTGTCTTCCTCAGGACTTAACAGCGGGACTTCAAAACTTCATCATCGCCAAGACGTCATCTTTTCCAAGTCTTCAATGTCTGCATCATTGCCAAGAATTCATCATCACTGAGGCTGCATCAGCACCAAGACTTCATCATCACCAAAACTTTATTGTCACCAAGACTTCATCATCACCAAGACTTCATCGTCACAAAGACTTCAACAACACCAAAACTTCTCCAACGCCAAGTCTTCAATACCTGCATCATTGCCAAGAATTCATCATTAACAAGTCTTCATCAACAACAAGACTTCATCAACACCAAGACTCTTCAATGCCAAGACTTCATCAACACCAAGACTCTTCAATGCCAAGTCTTCATCAACACCAAGACTTCTTCAAAGACAAGTCTTCATCTAAAAGACTTCATCAACAAGAAAAACCTATCATTGGTGAGACTTCAGCACCAAGACTTCTTCATCACAAAGACTTTACCAAAGCCCAGCATTTCATTAATGCCAAGACTTCTTCATGATAAAGACTTCATCAATGTAAAACCCACTTCAATAAACACTGAGACCCCTTCAAAAACCAAAATTTTATTATCACTGTGACTTCTTTAAAAACCAAACACTTATAAATCAAAAAGACTTCATCAATGCCAAAAACTTTTTTCAGTGCTAAGATTTCATTAAAAATGAAGATTTAAAACCCAATCCCAAACACTTCATCATCACGGGAGACCTGTAAACCCACCAAATTTTAATTAAACACTGGATTTTCTTTTAAAACCCAAAAACACTTGAATTGAACATGAACAAAGCCTTTATAAAACACCAAGACTTGTAAAAAACTCAAAGACTCCATAAACTAAAAAGACTTCGGGAATACAAACGTCAACACCTTTGGGTGTCCACGTTTTGGACTTTCCCGGCATCCCAACAGACAGACAGACAGGCCCAGTTTTCTCCCTTTAAAACATAACCGGATACCAAGCCTTTACCCCTTGCCCGACCAACCTTTTGTTGGGTTTTTTTATATTTTTTTTTAATCATGTTTAAAAGTACATAACTTTTTTTGTTTTTTTTCTTTTGATGAGTTTTTGGTAGGGCCATAAATTTTAAATGTCAAAAAATGAAAGTAGAATTTGGGGAGGGAAAAAATGGAAGACTCAAAAAAAAAAAAAAAAGGGGAAAAGAAAAGGGGGTTGGGGGCCCCCCCCAAAAAAAAGGAAAAAAAAAAAAAAAGACAAAAGGATAATGGGGAAAAATAATGGGGAAAAAAAAAAAGGTGGTTGGGGGGGCCCCACCCAAAAGAAAGGAAAAAAGAAAGAAAGAAAAAAAAAGACAAAAAAAAAGGGGAAAAAAAATAATAGGGAAAAAAAAGGTTTTTTGGGAGGCCCCACCCCTAAAAAAAAAAAGAAAAAAAGGAGAAAAAAAAGAAAAGAAAAAAAAAGGAAAAAAGGGGGAAAAAAAATAAGGGGAAAAAAAAAGGGTGGTTGGAGGCCCCCCCCCCACAAAAAAGAAAAAAAAAAAAAAAAGGAAAGAAAAGAAAAGCATAAAAAAAAATTTGGGGGGAAAAAAATAATGGGGAAAAAAAAAGGGTTGGTTGGCGGCCCCCAACCCCCCAAAAAAGAAAAAAAAAAAAGAAAAACATAAAAAATAAGGGGGAAAAAAAAAAATGGGGAAAAAAAAGGGTGGTTGAAAACCCCACTCCTCCAAAAAAAAAAAAGGAAGAAAAAAAAAAGACAAAAGGGGATAAGGGGAAAAAAAATTAATGGGAAAAGAAAAGGGGGTTTGAGGGCCCCACCCCTACAAAAAGCAAAAAAAAAAAAAGAAATAAAGAAAGCGATGACTTCAGTTTTTAAACCCATCACCAAGACTTCAGACTTCGTCATTACAATCTCTTCACTTTACAAGGACTTAAATTTTCTTAAACCATAAACCAGGGCTTCAGTCTTCAACATCCCGGGACTTAAATCTTCATAAATCCCCAAGATTTTCGCCCTTCATCATCACAATCTTTTCATCATTACAGGATTTTCGGTTTTTCATAAACCCAACCAGACTTCGGTTTCATCTTCACCAGGACTTCAGTCTTTCATCATCCCCAGGCCCTTCAGCCCTTCATCATAATTCTTCGTCTTTACGGGGTTTCATTTTCAATCTTTCCCCCAAAGATTTTAAACTTCCCCCATCACCAAACTTCATTCTTCTTATCGCCAAAAACTTCATTCTTCATCATCACCCGGGAAACTTAAATCTTCATCATGCCAAATTTTCAGTCTTCATCTTCCCCAAAGACTTCAGTCAAACCCAAATCGCCCAAGGACTTCATCTTCATCATGCCAAAAACTTCAGCCCTTAAATCAACACCAGGACTAAAAGAAACGAAAACTTGCCCCCCTGAAAGGGGTATGGTTTGCCATCTATCCTTCATTTTTATACATTTTAAACAGTACGAGTTTCTTATAGCAACATGTTTTAAAATTCTCTGAGGATACGGGGGTTGGGTTGTGTGACTTTTAAAAGGGAATCGAGGTTTTTTTTTTCTGATGAAAAAGTTAAAAATGATTAGGGAAGATGGGGGGTCAGTTTTTAAGTCCCGATGGGGATTTAAGTTACCCATATTAAACTTCTGTGGGGGTTTTTCTTGTTTCTCCTGTGATGTTTTTTTGTTTCTTTTTTAAATGGCTTGCTCCTCATCTGCAATAATGGGTCCCGTTTTTGGGGGATAATATTATTCCCTTTTTGTAAAGATGACCGGTCTTCTTTTGCCCGATTTACTTATCCCAAAGGGGCTTCTTCATTGCTTTCATCAAATTCTTCATCCTTGCAAGACGTCTTTATTACAAGGACCCTTTTACTTCACCAGGGTATCTTCATGGCTAGGCCTCTTCATAACTGCATGGACGCCTTCCCCCCACCACAAGGACATCTTCGCTATTGCAAACCTCCTTCATTCAAGGACAACCCTTTAATCCAGGGGGCTTTCAAAAGTCCCAAATTTGACTGGTTTCCCCTTCAAGGGATGTTCTGTCGCCTTCCCCCGTCATTTCTTTTCACAGTTTAAATTAAAAACCCTTTATCTAAACAAAACTGTTTAAACAATAAAGTTCTGCATCATATAGGCAAAGGAAACGGTTAATTGCCTTGCTTAAAGCACTTTAATATTTTTTTTTGAGGGTAATTCATAATTCCCAAAAGTTTTCATCATGTCGCGGACTTCATCATCAACTCACTAATCACCGTAAGGGCTTTTAGAAGTCAACTTTTTCTTGTCCTCTTGGGGGCGGGTTCAAATCCCCCTCATTAAATTCTTTTTATTTTATTTTATATAATATACAAAAACTTAAGACTGTAAATTTGAGCTGGTAAAGTTCGGGTTTAAAAATGCTCTTGGAGATTTTTTTGATTTACTTTAGTTTTGGGAAAAGGGATTTTAAATGAGAAAAAAAAATTGTAAAAAGAATACATTACAAGATAAGGGGCACGAATGAAGGTCATTTTACATTAGTGTAGTATGTACAAATTTCCTTTGATGATTTTGTTCTTTTTTATCTTTTTATTCATTAGTTTTTTAGAGGCTTGCTTAAACATTTTCCACACATATTTTGCTTTTTTTTTTTAAAATAATGTTTTACCTTTTTAAAAAGGGTTTCCAAAAACCCTTTTTACCAAATTTGTTGATGACAAATTTTTCATTTTTTTCACAAGGGTAAAGTCCCCACCAGGGAAAATTCAAAAAGACTTTTTTCCTTGTCACAAGGGCCTTTAAATTTACCGAAGGGGTTTCTCAAAAGCCCCAAAAACGTCTTTTTACACCAGGACTTGAACATCCAGCTTGGGAATTTTCCCCCTTTTAATTTTTGGGTTTTGACGCTTTTCCTGTTTATTTTTTTATACCAAAAAACTTTTAAATTTCACTGGATCATATACCACTTGTTGGGTTTAAAATACCCAGGGACACCTTCTTTTTTTGGAAAAAAATTTTTTTAAAAAAGACACTCTAATTCCAAAACAAGGGAAAGAGAAAACCTATAGAAGAAAAGAAAGTGTTAAATGAATAAAATTTTTAAAAAAAATGTATAGGAAAAAATAACCCGCAAAGAAGTTTTGGGGGGCAAATTTTCTTAAAACGGGAAAAACGTTCATAATTTATTGTTTCTTGGGAGATGTTTTTTTCTGGGCAAAAGGGGGAATTTGCCCAACAAAAACTGACCAAATTTTTTCTTTTTGAGTAATTAAATTTTTTTTTTGGTTTTTTTTACAGAATCCATCGTTGCCTGGATTTTAAACTTCATCATCATCATCATCTGGACTTCAACATGTGCAGAATTTTAGTCGTCATCATTGCCAGCACTTCAGTATTCATCATGACCAGGACTTCATTCTTCGTCAGTGCCAGCACTTCAGTCTTCATCACCATCAGGACTTCAGTCTTCATCATTGCCAGCAGTTCAGTCTTCATCACCATGAGGACTTCGACGCCACCAGAACTGCAGTTTTCATCATCAACAGGACTTTAACACTGCTAGACTGTCAGTCTTTATCATCACCATAACTTCATGATCGCCAGGACTTCAGTTCTCATCATCACCAGGACTTCAGTCTTCATCATTACCAGGACTTCTGTCTTCATCTTTTCCAGGACTTCAACACTACTTGAATTACTTCATCATCACCCTAACTTCATCATCACTAGGACCTCTGTCTTCATCGTCACCTGGATTTCAGTCTTCATCATTGCCCGGACTTCAGTCTTCATCATTACCAGGACTTCAACACTACTAGAATTACTTCATCATCACCCTAACTTCATCATCACCAGGACCTTTGTCTTCATCGCCACCAGGATTTCAGTCTTCATCATCACCAGAACTTCTGTCATCATTACCAGGACTTCAGTCTTCATCATTACCAGGACTGCAGCATCACCAGAACTTCATCTCCAGAACGGCAGCCTTCATCATCACCAGGACTTTAAAAGCCAACCATTACTTGTTCCCATCAAGGTATGGTTCTGTTATCTATATCTTCATTCTTTATACAAATGATTTTAATTGGACTGGATTTGATACCACACTGTTGTTTTAAGTATCCTGATGATACTGCTATAGATTTTTCTATAAATAGAAATAAAGTGAATAAAGTTGTAAGCATATGTGGCAAGAAAGTCGGCTGCATAAAATAATGATTCGTCAGTGTTAATGTACGATGTTCTGTGATGATTTATTTCTTCTTTCTTGATGTTAGTTTATTTCTTTCTTTCTAATTTTCTTGCCCATAGGCTACTCTCTGTTTTGATATTATAATGTAATCCTGTTTGTGTCTTTGGTAGGATCTCTTCGTCGCAAGCACTTTTCATCATCACCTGAAGTACGTCACCCTTAGTACTTTATCAACACCAGAACTTCAACACCACCAGGACTTCAGCAACACCAGGACTTCAGCATCACCAGGACTTCTTCAACACCAGGACTTCAGCAACACCAGCACTTCAGCAACACCAGGACTTCTTCAACATGAGCACTTCTTCAACACCAGCACTTCAGCAACACCAGTACTTCAGAAGTCAACATCTACTTGTTCCCTGCAAGGTATGGTCATGTCTCCTGTCACTTGTATTCTTTTTTTATAAATTGCAGTAGTGGGTCTGATTCTCTATCGCTCTCCCGATCTTGCTCTCCCCCCTCCCCCCCCCAAATCTCTCTCTTTAGCTCTTTCTCCCTCTCTACTCCTCGCCCCCCCCCCCCCCCCCATCCCCCTCCCTCTCTCTCTCCCCCTCCCCTCTCTGTCTCCTCTCTGTCTCTGTCTCTGTCCGTCTCTCTCTCCATGTTCCCCGACAGGGTGGGGTGTGTAGTGTCTGGTCTTCTCCTGTGCTTGTGATTTTGCAGGAGGTCTGCCTGCTGGCTTCATCCCACACATTGACTTCAGAGCAGTTCATTTTTTGTACAGGATTCATGCTGGGTATGTTCATGTTTATGTAACCCACCGAATGGTAACGTGAATTACAGGATCTTTAGCATGCAAATTTGATCTTCTGCATGTGTTAATGCGTGAAGGTAATTAAGGCACTGGAAGGTTTGTGCTTGAAGTTGACCTTGGAGATTG
>CM054138.1:57679863-57728853 GCA_028751875.1 Rapana venosa
TTCTTTCTTTCCATTTTTTCTTTTTCTTTTTTGGGGGGTGGGGCCTCCAACCACCTTTTCTTTTCCCAATTATTTTTTCCCCATTATCCTTTTATGTCTTTTCTTTTCTTTTCCTTTTTTTTTTCTTTTTTGGGGGGTAGGGCCTCCAACCACCTTTTCTTTTCCCCATTATATTTTCCCCATTATCCTTTTACATCTTTTCCATTTTTTCCCCCTTCTTTTTTTGGGTGGGGAATGCAGCTGGATAAAAATGACAAAAAAAGCACGAGCTACTCAGGCAACTGCTTTTCCACTTCAACCATCTTCTTTCTTTTCTTTTTTCCTTTCTTTTGGGGTGGGGCCTCCAACCACCTTTTCTTTTCCCCATTATTTTTTCCCCATTATCCTTTTGTCTTTTCTTTTTTTTTCTTTTTTTGGGAGGGCATGTTCAACACCTTTTCTTTTCCCCTTTTTGTTTGTTTTGAGTCTTCCACTTTTTTCATCCCGACTTCTACTTTCATTTTCTGACATTTAAACTTCATGTCACCTACAAACCTATCAAAAGATAACATACAAAAAAGTGATGTACTATACAACATGATTAAAAAACAGATTTTAAAAAACCTCAACACACAGGTAGAGGTCAGGGCAAGAGTTAAAGGGCTTGGTATCTGGTATGTTTAAGGATAGGGACTGGGCCTGTCTGTGTGTGTGTATGCAGGAATGTACGCACGTAAACACAATGGTGTTGACGTCTTGGTATTCCTGAAGTCTTTGAGTTGATGGAGTCATTGAGTTGATACAAGTCTTGGTGTTGATAAAGGCTTTGTTCATGTTCAATTCAAGTGTTTGGATTTAAAAGAAGTCACAGTGATAATAAAGTTTGGTGTTGACACAGTCTCAGTGATGATGAAGTGTTTGGCACTGATGCAGTCTTCATGATAATGAAGTCTTAGTACTGAAGAAGTCTTGGCATTGATGAAGTCTTTGTGATGATGAAGTGTTTGGTATCAAAGAAGTCACAGTGATTATAAAGTTTGGTGCTGAAGGAGTCTCAGTGATGATGAAGTGTTTTACATTGATGAAGTCTCTGTAATGAAGAAGTCTTGGCGTTCATGAAATGCTCGGCTCTTTGGTAAAAAGAGTTTTTTTTTGTGATGAAGAAGTCTTGGCGCTGAAGTCTCAACAATGATAGATTTTCCTTGTTGATGAAGTCTTTTAGATGATGAAGACTTGGCATTGAAGAAGTCTTGGTGTTGAAGTCTTTTAGATGATGAAGACTTGGCATTGAAGATGTCTTGGTATTGATGAAGTCTTTTAGATGATGAAGACTTGGCATTGAAGAAATGTCTTGGTGTTGATGAAGTCTTTTAGATGATGAAGACTTGGCGTTGAAGAAGTCTTGGTGTTCATGAAGTCTTTTAGATAATGAAGACTTGGCGTTGAAGAAGTCTTGGTGTTGATGAAGTCTTTTAGATGATGAAGACTTGGCGTTGAAGAAATGTCTTGGTGTTGATGAAGTCTTTTAGATGATGAAGACTTGGCGTTGAAGAAGTCTTGGTGTTGATGAAGTTCTTTTTAGAGATTGAAGATTGGGTTGAAGAAAATGTCTTGATGTTGATGAAGTCTTTTAGATGATGAAGACTTGGCGTTGAAGAAGTCTTGGTGTTGATGAAGTCTTTTAGATAATGAAGACTTGGTGTTGAAGAAGTCTTGGTGTTGATGAAGTCTTTTAGAAGATGGAGACTTGGCGATGAAAAAGTCTTGGTGTTGATGAAGGCTTGTTGTTGATGAAGACTTGTTAATGATGAATTCTTGGCAACGATGCAGGTATTGAAGACTTGGCGTTGGAGAAGTCTTGGTGCTGATGAAGTCTTGGTGCTGATGAAGTCTTGGTGCTGATGAACTTTTGGTGATGATGAAGTCTTGGTGCTGATGAAGTCTTGGTGCTGAGAATTCCTTAGGCATGATGCAGGACATTGAAAGACTTGGCAAGCTGATGTCTTGGCGATGATGAAGTTTTGATAGTCCGGCTGTTAAAGCTGAGGAAGACAAATGTCATCAATATGTTTATTTCTCAAAATAAACATGAAAGAAGTAATGTGCATCAGTATATAAAGCAAACAAATAAAACCAAAAAGGGTTTTTTTTAACGACCACAGAAAAATGGTTCAATACAGCAATGTAGCGTTACCTCCAAGCAGAAAACAACCGTTTTTTAATCAAAGTGTTTACATATAAAAAATATTTTAAACAAATTTTCATTCCTCAGCTAGCACTCCAAGGTTCACCAATGGTGAGATTTTGTGTATGCGACTGTTCTTGCTGCATTCCCACATCAGGGATGAATTTTGGGCGGGTATGTTGGGGCGTTTTCCATAACATCTTTGTGCCAGAACCATGAACAAATATATATTACTATTATTACCACCTTAACATGAATTTCGGGATTCTTATAACAGGCATTATGTGATCTTCTGCTTGTGTATATATCACGGGTTTAAGGATTGGCAGGTCTGCACTTGAAGTTGACCTGGTAGATGGTAAAAATCCCCATCTGTTTATTCACCAGACACCACTGAGATTCAAACACACAACTTCATGGACCTATGGGATAGAAGTCAAATGGTCTTAACCACTCATATAGTGTCCACCAAAAAAAAAACGGGGGGGGGGGGGGGGGGGGGTCAGGGAGGAAAGATATATGATTTTGATGACAGCTGAACGGCAGCTCATGTTATCCAATTTTGATACATTTCACTGCAGCATAAAACTAGCATCACACTGATACAAACTCCACCTCTGAAAAAAGTCTTATCTAGATTCCATGCAATTTTATCTTTTTCTATACTCCCTCTGTGGTAAACCCTGTGATAAAAGTTGAGATTCTAACACACAAAAATTCATCACCAAGACCCGTCAGTCGTGCTACTATCAATTACGGCGTATTAGTGCAATTCGAAAGTACCTGTCCACAGATGTAACAGCCAAACTTGTCACTTCTCTCACGTCTGGACTATTGCAATTCTCTTTTGTCTGGTCTGCCAGCATCATCTATCCCCTCCTTCAACGTATACAAATCTCGCAACCTCGACTACTAGTTTTCAGAGAAAGAAAAAAATCTGCGCACGTTACCGCTCTCTTGCGATCTCTCCACTGGCTGCCTGTGCCACAGAGAGTAAATTATAAGATCAGTACTCTCTGTTATAAATGTCTCCACAAAACTGCACCCTCCTACCTCTGTGAATGTCTTAACCTGTACACTCCTTCACGCATTAACACATGCAGAAGATCAAATTTGCATGCTAAAGATCCTGTAATTCACGTTACCATTCAGTGGGTTATATAAACATGAACATACCCAGCATGAATCCTGTACAAAAAATGAACTGCTCTGAAGTCAATGTGTGGGATGAAGCCTGCAGGCAGACCTCATGCAAAATAACAAGCACAGGAGAAGACAGACCACTACACACCCCACCCTGTCGGGGGAAACATGGAGAGAGGAGATGGACAGAGACAGCAGACAGGAGACGGAGGGGGGACGGGGGGTGGGGGGGGAGGGGGGAAGAAGAGGAGAGAGAGAGAGTGGGAGGAGAGGGAGGAGGAGGGGCGGAGGACCGGGAGGTATTAAAGAGGGAGAAAAAGCAGACAGAGAGATGGGTGGGGGGGAGGGGGTGGGGGGAGGGGGAGTGAGAGCAAGAGAGAGAGAGAGACAGACCCACTACAGTTTAAACTGCAATTTAAAATATAAAAAAACAATGAGTGACAGGGGACAGGACCATACCTTGTAGGGAACAAGTTGATGTTGACTGAAGACCTGATGTTGCTGAAGTGCTGGTTTTCCTGAAGTGCTGGTGTTGAAGAAATGCTATGTTGAAGAAGTCCTGGTCCTGGTGTTGCTGAAGTCCTGGTGTTGAAGAAGTCCTGGTGTTGAAGAAGTCCTGGTGTTGCTGAAGTCCTGGTGTTAATGAAGTTCTGGTGGTGTTGAAGTCCTGGTGTTAATGAAGTTCTGGTGGTGTTGAAGTCCTGGTGTTGATAAAGTACTAAGGGTGACGTACTTCAGGTGATGAAGTTTGGGTGATGATGAAGACTAATTCTGGTGGTGTTGAAGTCCTGGTGATGATGAAGACTAGTCCTGGTGACGATGAAGACTGAAGTCCTGATGATGATGAAGACTGAAGTCCTGGCAGTGATGAAGCTGAAGTTCTGCGGATGATTTGAAGACTAATCCGTGGCGACGATTAAAGAACTGAAATCCTGGCGACAAATGAGTACAAAGGTCCTGGTGGATGATGATGTTAGGGTGATGATGAAGTAATTCTAGTAATGTTGAAGTCCTGGTAATGATGAAGACAGAAGTCCTGGTAATGATGAATACTGAAGAACTGGTGATGATGAAGACAGAAGTCCTGGTGATGATGAAGACTTTAGTCCTGGCAATCGTGAAGTTAGGGCGACGATGAAGACTGACAGTCTAGCAGTATTACAGTCCTGGTCATGACGAAAACTGCAGTTCTGGTGGCGTTGAAGTCCTCGTGGTGATGAAGACTGAACTGCCGGCAATGATGAAGACTGAAGTCCTGATGGTGATGAAGACTGAAGTGCTGGCACTGATGAAGACTGAAGTCCTGGTCATGATGAATACTGAAGTGCTGGCAATGATGAAGACTGAAGTCCTGGTCATAATGAAGACTGAAGTGCTGGCAATGATGAAGACTGAAGTCCTGGTCATAATGAAGACTGAAGTGCTGGCTATGATGATGACTTAATAGTCCTGGTATAATGAATACTGAAGTGCTGGCATGATGGAAGATGAAGTTTCCTGGTCATGATGAAGAACTGAAGTGCTGGCAATGATGAAGACTAACATTCTGCATTGTTGAAGTCCAGATCCCCAGGGGGGATATTGGGGATGGATGAAACATTAAAGTCCAGGCAATGATGAGATTCTGTCCAAAAAAACAAATAATACATTATTACCTCAAAAAGAAAATTGGATCAGTTTTTAAGAAAGGCAATTAAAAAGAAAAGAAAATGACATCTAGAAGAAACAAACCATTACAGAACATTGTACAGTATAGCATAAAGGAATCACGACTTCATGCAGTCTACTTTCTTGCTATACATTTTTTTACAATTTTATTCCGTACATTTCTCTTCATAGGAATCTCTTCCACTTGTTTAAGAGAATTCAGAGCTTTAATTAAAAAAATCTTCAAGAGCAGTGTCACCAGGGTACTTAATCAACAAGTGGTATATGATCCAGTACAATTAAAGTTTTCTGTATAAAGATTAAACAGGAAAGCTGTCTAGACCATACCTTGGAGGAATAATACAGGTGGATGTTCAAGTCCGGGTGATGAAAGGTGTTGTTGGCATGCGAAAGCCGTGCGGTTCGTTCAAAGTCCTTGCGACAATGAAAGAAGTCTTGTGATAGTTACCCTGGTGAGACTGTTATCCTTATGTAGATGAAGAAGTCCTTCACCCCCCCCCCCCCCGTCATCAACAAAATTCTGGTCAAAAGTCTACGCCGGCAACCATTTTAAAGGAAAACCTCACCCCTCGCGCTCTCCTTCTCTCAAAAAAGCTCACTCTCATATGTGTGAATGATATTAAACACACCTCGCCTAAAACTAAATGAATAAAAAAGATAAAGACGAACAAATTCATCACAGGTAAATAGCACTAATTTCTCTGCTCGCTAATGTAACATGCTTCAGTCTGTGCACTACTCTTGCTACATTGTATTTTTTTTAAATTTATTTTACTACATTTTTAAATCTCCTCTTCCAAAACAGTAAATCTAAAACATCTCCAAGAGTAGTTTTATCAGAGAACTTCATCACAGCTCAAGTACAGACTTAAGTTTTTGTATATAATATATTAAAAGGAGATGAAAATGAGTGACTGAACCATGCCCTGCAGAGGACAAGTAAAAGTTGACTTCTGAAGTCCTGACCATGATAAAGTGATGATGATGATGACTGAAGTCCGCAAAATGATGAAACATTTTGAAATTATGAGAGTATCTCAAAGAAAATATTCAAGTAGCTTATAAGCAAGGCAATTAACCAGTTCCTGCCTATATGACGTCAGCACTTTATTGATAAACAGTGTTGTATCAGATCCAGTGCAATTCAAATTGTGTAAAGAAACAAGAGGACAGGTGACAGAACCATACCTTGAAGAGAACCAGTCAAAGTTGACTTTTGAAGTTCCTGGCATTGAAGGTGTCCTTGCATTGTAGAAGGTTTGCAATAATGAAGAATGTCTTGTGGTGGTGAAGGCGTCCATGCAGTTATGAGAGGTCCTAGCATGAAACATATCTGGTGAAGTTGAAGTCCTTTGTAATGAAGAACGTTTCTTTGCAAGGATGAAGAAGTGCATGCTGCCATGAGAAAGAAGTCCTTGAGATCAAGTCACTCTGACAAGAGTACCTGGTAATCATACACCACAGGACTTACATCATTATCTCAAAACAGACTTATTACTGCGATGATGAGCAAGCCATTTATAAACAACAAAATAACATCACTGGAGAAACAAAGGCAAACACCACAGAAGATAATACTGGGTAACATTAATGCATCTGACTTCAAACTGACCTCTATCGTGCTACATCATTTATAACCTTTTCATCAGTAAAAAAAAACCCCTCAACTTCCTTACAATGTAACACAACTCCAACAGCAGTATCCTCAGAGAATTTTACCAACATGTTGCTATAAGATCTCATACTGTTAAAAACTGTATAAAAATGAAGATGATAGATGGCAGAACCATACTTGCGTGGGAGCAATGTTTACGTTACTTTTAGTCTGGTGACGATGAAGACTGGAGTCTTGGCGTGTTGAAGACTGAAGTCTTGGTGATGATGAAGACTGAAGTCCTGGTGATGATGAAGACTGATGACCTAGTAATGATGAAGACTGAAGTCCTGGTGATGATGAAGACTGAAGTCTTGACGATAATGAAGACTAAAGTCTTGGCGATGATGAAGATTGAAGTCCTGGTGATGATGAAGACTGAAGTCCTGGTGATGATGAAGAACAATGTCCTAGTAATGATGAAGACCATGTGGTGATGAAGACTGAAGTCCTGGTGATAATGAAGACTGAAGTCCTGGTGATGATGAAGACTGAAGTCCTGGTGATGATGAAGACTGAAGTCCTGGTAATGATGAAGATTGAAGTCCTGGTGATGACGAAGACTGAAGTCCTGGCGATGATGAAGACTGAGGTCCTAGTAATGATGAAAGACTGAAGTCCTGGTAATGATGAAGACCTTGTGATGATGAAGACTGAAGTCCTTGTGATGATGAAGACTGAAGTCCTGGGGATGATGAAGACTGAAGTCCTGGGGATGATGAAAACTGAAGTCAACGTTTTGTGTCTGTTTTTGCTTTTTGTAGGGATGGGGCCATCAACCACCTTTTCTTTTCCCCATTATTTTTCCCCCATTATCCTTCTGTCTTTTCTTTTCTTTCTTTCTTCTTTTTTTTTTTTTTTTTTTTTTTTTTTTAGGGGGGGGGGGGGGGGTTGGGTGGGCTCCAACCACCTTTTCTTTTCCCCATTATATTTTCCCTATTATCCTTTTTGCCCCCTTCTTTTGTTTGGGTGGGGAATGCAGCTTGATCAAAATGACAAAAAAAGCACCAGCTGCTCAGGCAAATGTTTTTCCACTTCAATCATCATACACAAAGTGATGGTAGTTGTAAGGCTACATTACACAATCATATAAACAAGTACTACAGTACAACAAACATCTCGTCCAGCCAGTCTACAATAAAGGTTTCAATGAACAACTGAACACATTTCATGATTTAAATTATGATTTTTAAAGTCACAACCAAGAGCATAAATGGTGACATAAGTACAGCCATACCCGAGTCAGACACACTGGGTTCTTTTGAGGATTTGTCTTTTTTTCACTTTTTTTTGTGGGGCCTCAAACCTCCCATTTCTTCCCCTTTATACTTTTATGTCTTTTGTTTATGGGTTGGGTTTTTTTGCTTTTTATAGGGGTGGGGCCTCCAACCACCTTTTCTTTTCCCCATTTTTTCTTCCCCATTATCCTTTTATGTTTTTTCTTTTCTTTCTTTTTTTTCCTTTTTGGGGGGAAGGGGCCTCCAACCACCTTTTCTTTTCCCCATTATTTTTCCCCCATATCCTTTTGTCTTGTCTTTCTTTTTTTGGGGGGAAGGGGCCTCCAACCACCTTTTCTTTTCCCCATTATTTTTCCCCCATTATCCTTTTATGTCTTTTCTTTTTTGGGGGGAAGGGGCCTCCAACCACCTTTTCTTTTCCCCATTATTTTTTCCCATTATCCTTTTATGTCTTTTTCTTTTTTTCTTTCTTTCTACTTTTGGGGGGAGGGGCCCCCCAACCACCTTTTCTTTTCCCCATTATTTTTTTCCCCATTTTCCTTTTATGTCTTTTCTTTTTTTCTTTTTTTTGTTGGGGGGTGGGCCCCCAACCAACCCTTTTCTTTTCCCCCTATTTTCCCCTTTATCCTTTTAGTCTTTTCTTTTCTTTCTATTCTTTTTTTGGGTGGTTGGGGGGCCTCCAACCACCTTTTCTTTTCCCCATTATTTTTTCCCATTTATCCTTATATGAGGTCTTTTCTTTTTCTTTCTTTTCTTTCTACTTTTGGGGGGTGGGGCCCCCAACCACCTTTTCTTTTCCCCATTTTTTTCCCCTATGGATCCTTTTATGTCTTTTCTTTTCTTTCTTTCTTTCTTTCTACTTTTGGGGAGGGGGCGCCTCCAACCACTTTTTCTTTTCCCATGACCTTTTATGTCTTTTCTTTTTCTTTTTTTTCTTTTTTTTTGGGGGGAGGGGCCCCAACCACCTTTTTTTTCCCCATTATTTTTTCCCCATTATCCTTTTATGTCTTTTCTTTTCTTTTCTTTCTTTTTTTGGGGGGTGGGGCCTCCAACCACCTTTTCTTTTCCCCATTATTTTTTCCCCATTATCCTTTTGTGTCTTTTTTCTTTCCATCTTTTTTCTTGCTTTTTTTTGTGGGTCCTCCATCCTCTTTTCCCATTTCTATGTTCATTTTCTGACATCCAAACATCATATCACCAAAAGAGCATAAAGAATAACACACAACAAAGTGATGTATCAAACAAGATTTTAAAAAAATTATACTTTAAAAAACGAACAAACTATGCAACAAAAAAATTACACCAAACTGAAACAGCATCATTATGGCAGGAGCAATTTGTCTTGAAGAAGCATGTACATAAGTAATGCAACTGTAGTGCTGATTTTACAACAAAACCAAAAGTGTTACTGCTGTCATGGCCACATATCCATGAGAATTTGTGATTATACAAGTGCACAGATTTAATTGGAGCACAAACTATTCTCCATGTACACACACACACCTACCTCCTTTGCCACACTCCCACTAACCTGAAAATGCATAATTTAGGTCTTCCTGAACACCCCTTTCCCCACCACTAACCCCTCCACCAACTGCATACATGCACAGTCATCCCTCTGGCTGTCTCCCCATGTTTCATTGTATAAATATCTTTCTGCATCTTTGGTATCTGAACATCCCTTTTTCTAAATTCCCCATCCGTCTTCTTTAAAAAAAGAAAACAAAAGTGCTTACTCGAACCCCCAAAAAGCACCTCTTTTGGATGAACCTAAACCAAGGTACCATGAGTGACCCCACACATATCCTGCGCATACATTAAAACCTGTTCTGCCTTTCAGATGAGTAGGTCATTGTGTGCCTGAGGAAATGGATGACAAAATTTAGAAGATCACAGGCACATGCAGATCAAATTTTTTAAAAAGCACAAAATTGCTGATTATTCTTGAAATAAAAGAATTTGGAAAAAAATATAAATGTAAACCAGCTTTCCAATGAACTTTAATAAATATCTATTTCCGTTCTGCTAAATTCAAGTTTTCTCAAATTTTACTCTTCCCGGAATCTTTTTATGGGTTTCATGACAGTCAAGTTACCTATACTATTATGTCCATGTACCTTTGCATCCATCTCCTAGTCTCTTCACATGTAGGGTGGGGGTCAGGGTAAGTGTAATGAGTTAATATAAGGTTATGGTTAAGACTTAGTACTTGGGACTGGGCTCGTCTGTCCGTATGTATCGTTGTATACATAATGTATGCATGTGGACACAATGATACGTGTACACCATGGTTCTTTTTTTTTTTAACCACAAATTACTATTCACACCAAACCCACATGGCATTTTTCATTTTTACTCAGTTTGAGCCCGAAAAGCAAAAAAAGGCTTCAAGGCTTAAATGTTTTTATAAGAATGGTGGCAGAATGGTTTAGATGTTCACCTGCCTAACAAGTAAATTGTGAGGTTCTGGGTTCTACCCCAGCCTGGGCCTTTCTCAACAGTTTGACAGGAAAATTGAAACAAAAATCTGTCTTTCAGAGGAGACTGTAAACAAGTCAAGACCCATGTGCTTACAGATTTGGGCATGTAAAAAGACCCAACAGCAGCTGAAAATCAGCAAGAGCAGGAAGTACCTCCTGACTGTACTGGCAAAATTGAAGAGTTCAATTCCCAACTGTACCCCCTTATTTGGAATGCAGCTGCCTTAATGACAGGAGAGAAAAATTAATGGTTGCACATGCAAACTCACCACTGGTGAACCATGGAGCATTACCCAAAGAATGAAACCAAAACATTTTTTTCATAAAAATGAATCCATCAAAAGAAAGATTAAGTATGAAGCAAATCAGTTTCCCCACCCTTGCTATAATCTGCCCTTAATTACTGATGTGAAGGTGTATCTTACCCCTTAATCTGAAATATTCCTTTACCTTAAATCTCTGTCCAATAAAATCATAACATTATGCTCCCCCACCCCTTCCACAAGCACACATACACATGCCCACACCAACTGTGCCACATCCCTCACACCATCTAACTTATAATCATGTAGAACATGGGGGTCAGACAGCCTAGTGGTTGGAGCCTTGCGCTCATAATCTGATGGTCCAGGTTCCAGCCATCACAAAAGACACTTGTTTTAGGGGATTTTTCCCAGGAGAAAACTTCAGTACTGATGCCACTCCCCCGAAAGTACTTCAGTTGAGATTATAAACCAAGGCCCTGCATGTAAAATGCACACAGAAAATCTTGTGCATGCGTTAAAAACCCATTCAGCCTTTTGGAAGAGTAGGCCACTGATGACAAAATGTTTAAAACACAAGCACACAGTCACAGGTATCATGTTTATAGACCACCTCTGAAATCTGAATGCAGATACTTAAATAGTGGGTAAAAATGATCGCGTACACAAAATATCACGATTGGTGAACCTTGGAGATTTAGCCAAGGAACAAAAAAAAATTGTAGGACTGATATCTAATGCAACTTTCTCTAAACGTCTCTCTCATGCACACACAGACACACATTGTATATGAAGTCTTGGTGTTGTTGAAGTCTTGGCATTAAAGGAGTCTCAGCGATAATAAAAGTTTGGTGTTTAAGGAGTCTCAGTGATTATGAAGTCTTGTTGTTGAAGTCTTCACAATGATGAAGTCCTGAGGTTGATGAAGTTGTTGAAATCTTGATGTTGATGAAGTACTGAGGTTGATAAAGTCTTGTTGTTGAAATCTTCACATTGATGAAGTCTTGAGGTTGATGAAGTTATTGAAGTCTTGAGGTTGATGAAGTCTTGATGTTGATGAAGCTTGATGTTGATTAAGTCTTGACGTTGATGAAGTCTGAACTTGACGTTGATGAAGTCTGAACGTTGATGGCGTTGATGAAGTCTGGATGTTGACATTGATGAAGTCTGGACGTTGATGAAGTCTTGATGTTGATGAAGTCTGGACGTTGATGAAGTCTGGACGTTGATGAAGTCTTGACGTAGTCTTGATGTTGTTGAAGTCTTGATGTTTATGAAGTCTGGACGTTGATGAAGTCTGGACGTTGATAAAGTCTTGACATTGATGAAGTCTTGATGTTGATGAAATCTTGACATTGATGAAGTCTTGATGTTGATGAAATCTTGACGTTGATGAAGTCTTGACGTTGATAAGTCTTGACGTTGATGAAGTCTTGGCATTGATAAATTGAATGATGGGTTTTACGTTGAAATCTTGACGTTATGAAGTCTTGACGTGATGAAGTCTTGGACGTATGATAAGTCTTGCATTGATAAGTATTGACAATGATGAAGTCTTGACGTTGATGTCTTGATGTTCTTTAAGACTGGACGATGATGAAGTCTGGACGATGATCAAGTCTTGACATTGATAAGTATTGACAATGATGAAGTCTTGACGTTGATGTCTTGATGTTCTTTAAGACTGGACGGTGATGAAGTCTTGACGGTGATAAGTCTTGACGTTGTTAGGTCTTGATGTTGATGAAGTCTTGATGTTGATGAAGTCTTGACGTTGATGAAGTCTTGATCTAGATGATGATGAAGTCTGGACGATGATGAAGTCTTGACGGTGATAAGTCTTGACGTTGTTAGGTCTTGATGTTGATGAAGTCTTGACGATGATGAAGTCTTGACAATGATGAAGTCTTGATGTTGATGAAGTCTTAAAGTTGATGAAGTCTTGACGTTGATGAAGTCTTGACGATGATGAAGTCTTGACGATGATGAAGTCTTGATGTTGATGAAGTCTTGATGTTGATGAAGTCTTGACGTTGATGAAATCTGGACGTTGATGAAGTCTTGACGTTGATGAAGTCTTGATGTTGATGAAATCTTGACGTTGATGAAGTCTTGACGTTGATGAAATCTTGACGATGATAAGTCTTGACGTTGATGAAGTCTTGATGTTGATGAAGTCTTGACGTTGATAAGTCTTGACGTTGATGAAGTCTTGACATTGATAAGTATTGACAATGATGAAGTCTTGACGTTGATGGCTTGATGTTCTTTAAGACTGGACGATGATGAAGTCTGGACGATGATGAAGTCTTGACGGTGATAAGTCTTGACGTTGTTAGGTCTTGATGTTGATGAAGTCTTGACGTTGATGAAGTCTTGACGTTGATGAAGTCTTGATTCTGAAGTATGACTTGAATCTTGGGCGATGATGAGTCTTGACGTGTAAGTCTTGACGTTGATTGAAGTCTTGATGTTGATGAAGTCTTGATGTTGATGAAGTCTTGACGTTGATGACGTCTTGACGTTGATGAAGTCTTGACGTTGATGAAGTCTTGATGTTGATGAAGTCTTGACGTTGATGAAGTCTTGACGATAATGAAGTCTTGATGTTGATGAAGTCTTGACGTTGATGAAGTTTTAACGTTGATGAAGTCTTGACGTTGATGAAGTCTTGACGTTGATGAAGTTTTAACGTTGATGAAGTCTTGACGTTGATGAAGTCTTGACGTTGATGAAGTCTTGACGTTGATGAAGTCTTGACGTTGATGAAGTCTTGGATGTTGATGAAGCCTTGACGTTGATGAAGTCTTGATGTTGATGAAGTCTTGATGTTGATGAAGTCTTGACGTTGATGAAGGTTTGATGTTGATGAAGTCTTGATGTTGATGAAGTCTTAACGTTGATGAAGGTTTGATATTGATGAAGACTTAACGTTGATGAAGTCTTGATGTTGATGAAGTCTTGACGTTGATGAAGTTTTGATGTTGATGAAGTCTTGACGTTAATGAAGTCTTGATGTTGATGAAGCCTTGACGACGAAGATGTCTTGAAGTCTTGTTGTTGATGAAGGTTTAATGTTGATGAAGTCTTGGAAGTTGAGAAGTCTTACGTTAAAGAGTCTTGAAGTTCGATATACGTCTGATGAAGCTTAACTTGAAGAAGTCTTATTTGATGAGTCTGACGTTATGAATGTTAGTTTGATGTTGATTGATAAGTCTTGATTTGTTAATGAAGTTTGTGTTGGAATGAAAGCCTTTGACCAGCGAAATGTCTTGAAGTCTCATCTTGTTGATGAAAGTTTAATTGATGAATCTTGAATTTAGTAAGTCTCAGCAACTGTGAAGTCTCAGACGTTAATGACGTCTTAGTGTAAGAAATTCTCGACCTGAGAAGCCATATTGAAGATTTGGGCAACGACGATGGTGAAGTTTTGAATGTACCTCCTGGATGCTAATGACTTTTTTTTAAACAAACTTGAGGTGTAGCATAATGAATATTTATTTAAATAAGAATGGTATATTTAAAGTCCATGAAATCCAATATCATAATGTATTGTGTTCGATTGAAGATCCACTTTGGTGAAAAAGTTTAATTTTAAAAATCTTATTTTTAGTAAGCTCCAGACTGTGAAGTCCATGTTTGAAGAATTCAATGGCTAAAACATTCACGACCCATGCAAATATTGAAAGACGCAACAGATTGACGGTAATGGTGAAGTTTTGAAGTCCTGGTACTCAGTCCTGAGGATGACAAAATAATGACTGTTATTTTCTCAAAACAAAAACTAGGTGCACTAGTCATAAAGTAAATAATTAATAATAAATAAAATCGTATTTTTAAAATTACCACAGAAAGTGCAATATAGCATTAATGTATTGTGACTTCTATCCAGATAACAGCCACTTTTGGGTAAAAAATGTTTACATGTTTAAAAAATTATTATATGATTATGACAGCTGCACAGGAAGCTGATGATACCAAATTCTGATAAATTTCAATGCAGCATAAAACATCACACCTATACAAACTCCACCTCTGAAAAAATCGTATCTAGATTCCATGCAATTTACCCCCCCCCCCCCCCCCCCCCCCCCCCATCTTCCTTCGTTTCCCTGTTAACATAGTTTTCAGTTAACAGCTGAATAGAATTTAGAATGGCACTATTCCTTTTTTGAAAGAATTCTGAAATATGGAATCCTAATATATTTTTCAGACAGAAGTTTGTAATAGCAAAATATGTGTACTGTCATACATAAGTTCTTTCAATCTTCCTTTCACATAATATTTATACATATCCGATTCTTTTGCATGCTACCCACTATTGAGCTACATTTTTTTCTTCACAACTTCATTCAAACACATTTTTGTTTTTGACATTCACATAGATAACTGTGGCCCACATCTTCACCATTTTCTAACCATAATTAATGGGGTACCATTTACACAAAGACCATATGAGTGTTACCCTTTGTAGTTTACATAGATAGATCCATATGTTACATTAAACTTAATGTCACCAAGTTTCATTACTTTATCCTTTAAGTTTTTTACTTTTTTTTCTGATGCATACAAATGGCTGGTTTCTGTGGTCTTACAGGATCTTAATATGCTTGGCATGGTTAAAGTACATCCAATAACTTATAATGCCTATGCCTGTTGTGCTTCAACTGTGCAAAGAAATTATTTTTTTAATTATGTCACTGATCTAATGACCTGGACAAAAGGCCTAATCTGAGGTCGTTCTACATCTTAGTAGCTTTCATATGAGATTAGATAGTGAAACAATGTCATGATAATGCTGGGTGGACTAACCAAAACAAAAACAAAAAACCAAAAAAAAACCGAAATAGGTCTCGTATCTTTAAAAACAACCATGGGTTTTCTTATGGTATATGCATCAATTTGTTCAATTGGTGATAAACGAAACTAAAAAATTGCTTTGATTTTGCAGGTTTATTTTCGGTAGGTTAAAGAACATTCATTCACAGGTCGACGTTTTCCCAATACCAAGCGTCTCACCCAAACGGTACTGACAAGGAAAATCGATCTCCAGCAGTGGTGAAATGTTAATTAATGTCAGGTTACCGAAAGGTTCATGTAGGCCTACACCGACTAGTCATTCCACACTGACTAGGGAGCCGAATCTCCAGTCATCCCACACTGACTAGGGAGCCGAATCTCTAGTCATTTTCAAAATGTCCGTCTGTTTGTCTGCGAAAGCCCGGCTGGACAGGAAGTTCAGCATAAAATGCGTGTTGAACTCAAAACAATAAGAAACATGCATACATATGAAAGCTTTTAAGCAACATTTATTATTTCCAACTAGGAATACTTACCAATGTTTAAGCTAGCAGACTATTTCCATCAGCACCATCAAAATGGTGGTTTTTTTCTCACCCCTAGATCTCGCTAAGGTGGAATAACTCTAGGCTAAGGCTAGGCTACTTGTAGCATTTGCAGCAGGAGCCTGTTTCAAAATTGCTGTGATTTTCAACCAGGATTCTTTCCAATCAGTGGAATGAATATGCTCTATTCAATATCATGCAGCCTGATGCAGGGCAATCAGCTAGATAATTTATACGAGTTTTGAGGTGTTTGGTCCTTTAACTCGTTTTAAATAGGCCTATATCCACCCCCCCCCCCCCTATCCCCCAAAGTTGGAAATGAGCTGCCTTAATGGTGGGTAGAAATGGTTGCTTAAGGAAAATCTCGTCATTGTCGAATCCTAAAGCTGTAGGCAGGGGAAAACATATCTGCACCTTTTCTAGTTTTCAAATCTCAATAAAGGAAAATGGGGATTTTTTTTTTAGGAGGGGGGAGGGGGGGGGTCGTGGTGGTTAGATTTATTTATGTCTATTCATTCATTCATCAATTTATCTGTTAGTTTACCCTGCTATAATGAAGCCAATAAGTGATGATACTGGCCTTGTAAGGTAGTACCAGCCAGGTTCGATCTACTGACTACGCATTACCGCAAAGGCCTAGTTTGTTGTTTTTTTAAAGGGGGATAAAGAAATAAAAAGGGGGGTTGGGGGAACCCGGCCAAATGATAGATTAAGAATATATTGATGATCAGACGATGGTAGGTTACTATACTGCAAGTGACCCCCCCCCCCCCCCCCCCCCCCTCCTCTCTCCCTTAAAAATCGGGTTTAAAAAAAAAATTTGTCCTGGTCAGCAAAGATTTCTACTTCCAGTCTCTCCTCTTCTAATACTGTGTTGGTTCATTGAATGTCCTACTGTATAAAATGATAGTTCGGTTTTCAGGAAGGGGATGAGGAGGGGAGAATCATAAGCAGGCAGAATTCACTACAAAGCCCTTTGGAAGTATGAGCCTACATGTATGAAAATGTTACAAACTGCATGTAACTAACTCAAGCTGGAAGCTAGGTCCCGAAGGAAATAATAGACCTGTAGCTATGGTCAGATCGTAACAGAAAGGAAAGCACTTTTTTCATGTTTGCTTTGAAATAGAAGCGTGTTATATATGTAAAACAACTATTGATAAGTGAATTAACAGCTGAAAAGTAGGATTTGTCTCAAACATGATTTGCCTTAAAATTTTAACAGCATTTTTATTCCAACACAGCCTAAAATAAAAAGTGATAGAGAGCAGGAGGGAGGAAAGGGGGAAGGCATAACAAAGGAGTTGTGGTTAAAAATTATGCTTGGTGCTAAACAGGTACAAAAGGAAATGATTTCTTCAGCTCCTTGAAAAATAATCAGCCTCGAATACAACAAAATCTAGTAGTTCTACAGTCTCATGTTTTATTGCAATCAGGGCAAGTAACAATAATCATTATCATAATTTATAGCCACAAGCAAGAAACGCTTGAGCAATAACAGCACACTAGCTCTAGCCCTACATGAAATCCCTAACATTCAGACCAGCAGAAGTCAACCAAAGTTGGTTGCTCCTGAGGCCTGTGTTTTTATTTTATGCAAGTAATAGTAATATCAAAATAATCATTGCATAGCCTATAGCCTACACAGCTACAGCAACAAAAACATTAGTACTTGCGGCACTTACATTGTTACAATGTTATCCATTTAGTCCTTTCAAGTCAGAATGGTAGGTCATAGTACCAATTGTGCTATCCATGCGCTGAACTGTACTCATTGCCATAAATCACCATTGCGTATAGGTCAACAGAACCGACCTAAGGGTGGTGGGTGAACTGTATCCCTACATCCGATCGGCAGGTGAGTAGTTGTTACCCATCTACTTGTGCCCTTCTTTGCTGCCACCCCCCCCCCCCCCCCCCCCCTAAAAAAAAAGTGTGGATATTTTGTGGGGGTGGGTTGGTTTGTTTGGGTTTTTTTGGCCTTTTGTTTAGTTTGTTATGAGAAATAGGGTTTGGCATTGGCAGGTTATTTTAATGTCATTATCACTAAACGTCTTACCTCCATCGTCATTACAGCTTCTGGAGCAATGCTACAGTTTTCGACTTTCTCTCTCTCTCTTTCTTTCTCTCAATGTATAGTACGTGTCCTCACTCATATTCTCAGGTGTATTGAAGACCCAGATTATCTAAAATAAATAAATAAACGAAATAAAAGCAGCTTGGCAGCCTTAAAAATAGCCTACCCAGATCTTGAGGCCCTGAACGAACTATTATTTGCTGACGACCAGTCCTTGATGAATCAGAACAAAGCAGCTCTTCAAGAACACACAGACCAACTCAACACAAGCTGCGAGAGGTATGATATGAAGATCAGTATCACCAAAACAGAAGTTATGTCTGTCAGCAGAAATCCAGGAAAGCTGGACATCAACATCAACGGCACCCAGCTGAAACAGACCAAAGAATTTAAATACCTTGGAAGCCTCTTCACTGAAGATGGAAAATTGGACAGAGAGATAGAAACAAGATGCCAGAAAGCCAACAGCAGTCAGTTACCAACTTGCCCCCCTTCTAAAACATTCCAGCATCCCAATGAGCACCAAGGCAAAACTCATCAACGCCATCTTCGTTCCAACACTCACATACCAGTGTCAGACATGGGCCCTAACAAAAGCCTTAGAGAGAAAATTGGTCACATGTGAAATGTGCTGCCTGAGAAAAGCTGTCAACAAGACCAGACACCACAAGATCAAGAATGCGGTGATCAGAGACATGGTCGGACTAACACCAATTCTCCACCATATGAACAACAAAGGATCAGGTGGTTTGGTCACCTCACTAGAATGCCGCCCAACCAACCAGCCCTACGGGCATACACCACCAAACACAATGGCTGGAAAGCCAGAGGTAGACCTAGGAGTCGATGGAGCGACTCCGTGGCTGACACCCTGGAGCCCATGACCTGTCACTACATCAAGCCTCCCGCCTTGCTGCAGACAGACGTCTGTGTCTCCCGGCGACGCGGAAAGGCACCAGCACCAGATGAAAGAAAGAAGAGAAAAATAGCCTACCATAAATATCTATTTAAATTGCTGTGGAATTTCTTTGATTTTTTTTTTTTGGGGGGGGGGGGGGGGGGGGGGGGGGGAGTGGCATTTTTTTTCATTTCTTTGGTTTTTGTTGGCTTTTTTTCCTTCTTTTTTTCTTGTGGGTAGGGTGGTTTTTTTCTGCCTTTGCCACATAGAGTTCTCCTTTTACAGAATATTTTCAGAGAGTATAATTGACAGTTGTTATTACTCTAATAATACCAGTTGCGGATACACTAACAGTTGTTGATGTATTGTAAAACAAGACACTTGTTCATTCTTATTGTTTGTATTTATATGAACAAGTACATGTATTGTGTGTCCCCACCCCCCCCCCCCCCCCCCCCCCCCCCCCCCCCCCCCCCACGGTTTTCTGTTCTTGTTTTGTTTTGTTTTTTGCTTTTGTTGTTTTTTTGGTTGTTGCTGTTTGTTTTGTGCTTGTTTGTTTATTTAGTTGGTTTTCTTTCCTTCTCCTACTACTGCTGCATTGCTACAGTTGCTTCTGCCATCAGGAGCTGGGGTGGGGGGAGTCGCTGATTTAATAAAAGAATAAAACAGAGAGGTTTAATACTGACACTGACAAAATACTATTCATGAGCTCAATGTTAAATCTCTGTCCTTTGGTGCCAGCTGTAAGTTAACCAAATCAATGCTGTGGTTACCTGATTCTGTCACTGGTCAGCTGCCACACTGGTAGAAGAATAAAATGTGACTGTGCTTTCTAGAGGAAGTGGTGATGGTGAAGGGACTGAGGAGAGGGAAGAGGGAGAAAGGGAATGAATGACTGATGGAGAAAGAGCACAGTAAGCTTACTGAAAAAAACAAGAGTAAGAGCAGAGAAGTGTAACCAGAAGCACACACACATGTGTGCATGCACACGTGCGCATACAGACAGAGGGAAACAGACAAAGAGAGAGAGAGAGAGAGAGAGAGAGAGAGAAGAGAAGCATCCATGCACTGTACTGCATACATGTGCACTGTAATATTATACCTTGAAACAAATATGAGCATCACCACAATCGAGCGTGTGTCGGTGTGTGTGCCTGTGGTTGTTGACTTCAATTTTACGTCTGTTCCACTTTTAGTGATATTAGACCCCCCCCCCCCCCCCCCCCCCCCCCCCCACCCCCAAAAAAACCAACAAAAAAACGAAGAGTGATGGGTGTTAAAAAATTTTAAAAAAAAAAAAAAAAAAAAAAAAACTTGGCAATGCAACAGGAATTTAAAAAAAAACAAAACAAAAAACAAAAAAAACAAGTTCATTAACGTTAAAAATGTCCTATGGGACTGTGACAAAGACCTTTCACAATTTCAAATGCCAGTTTTAAATTACTGAATATGCTGGTGAGGGAGTTTTCAGAAAAATGGGGCATGAAAGGTTTTACACTCTGGCAGTCAAAAAGTATATGAGTATTAGTGATATTCTCACCACACAGGCATTTACCATTTTTGCTGAATTTGGTTATCAATGCATTTAGTTTCATTCTATAGAATAAAGTATTAATTCTCCTTGACGTAAAAACACTTGTACTAACTTCTGAATGGTTCCCCACTGTTAGATTATCGGTATAGATTGCAGTTCTAGTTAAAAGTCTCTCATTGTGTGTGTGTGTGTGTGTGTGTGTGTGTGTGTGTGTGTGTGTGTGTGTGTGTGTGTGTGTTATCTTAGTTTAACATCTATTCACATCTACTGATTTTAGACAGACAGACAGACAGACAGAAAAAGACACAAAAGAAAAGAAAAAAAGGGGGGGAGGGCAATTGAACTATGCTTGAAATTCCAAAGTAATAAAAACAATTATACAATAACTGAAAAACAATGTCAAATAACACTGTGGAATAAAAACAACTATAACGTACTAATACTAATGCTAAAACAATGTCCAACAATAGCTATGGATCAGATAAAACTTGATCCAGTGATAAACCAGACACAGCAAGTAAAAATTCTTTTAGATATCCACAATTAAAAGAATATGACTATTTGTTAACTTATCAGAACAACCACAGTTTTATTTTAACCACAACTACAGTTTACATCCTCCTAGCATTTTGTCCTGAAAGCATTTAGTTTACATCTGTACTTGAAGGATAACCCATTTCTGTGGTTATACCAATCAGAGACTTTGCCTGAAATTAAAACCAGTGCAAAAATTTACTATACATTTATCATTAACAAATCACCCTAGATACACTTCTACTTGCTTCTGACGCAGGAAAAATCTCCCTCCTCACTCTTCTTGACTTATCTGCAGCCTTCGACACTATAGATCACTCAATTCTTCTTTCTCGCTTCCAAAATACGTTTGGTATTAATGGCACAGCCCTCACCTGGTTTAGTTCATACCTCACAGACCGATTCCAGAGAGTTATTGTAAACAAAATTCAATCAGAACCTGTCAAACTGGAATGTAGAGTCCCACAAGCATCTGTTCTGGGCCCTGTTCTCTTCAATCTCTATATTGCTCCACTCTTATATATAATAAACCACCATCATATTGATCATCATTTCTATGCCGATGATACTCAGCTTCAATGCAGTGATACTGTTGAAAACTTGCCTTCCCTCCTGACAAATATATCCAACTGCCTTCAAGACATTCAAAACTGGATGACTCAGAACAAGTTACAACTTAATGCTGATAAAACCAAAGCCATGCTCATAGGGATCAAACATAAACTTTCCTCCATCACAACAACTTCAATAGAATTCAGCAATACGTCAGTTCCTTTGGCCAACTCAGTGAAGTATTTAGATGTAGCTCTTGACAACACACTCTCTATGAAAAAATTCATCACCCAGATCTGCCAGTCTTGCTACTATCAATTACTGCGCATAAGCGCAATTCGCAAGTATCTGTCCACTGTCGCAACTTCCAAGCTTATCACATCTCTCATTCTTTTACGGTTAGACTATTGGTAATTCTCTTTTGGTTGGCCTTCCAGCATCATCCATCCACTTTCTTCAACGCATACAAAACTCTGCAGCTCGACTGGTCTTAAGAAAGAAAAAATGCATGTTAATGATTTGAGTACAAGCACTTCGATTTGTTTGTTATACAAGATTCAGCGCTATATAAATTCCATATATTATTATTATTATTAAGAAGATTAACATATTCAAAAGACTTATCATGATTACCTCAGAATCTACATAGATGGATCCATTCTAGATACTAATGAGGCAGGTGTGGCTTTCATTATTCCATCATTAAAAGTGAAAAGATCTTTCAACGTGGGGAAAATATAAATCTGTATTCATTAAAAAAAATACAGCTGAGCTAACAGTCATACTGCTGGCACTATACATACACGTAATATAGATGACCTTGACTTGTGTGTGCATGTGTGTGTGTGTGCATGTGTGTTTAAGTCATTAAATGTGTGTGTGTGTCCATGTACGTGCGCATGTGTGTGCATTTGATGTATAGGTGTAATACAAAGAAAAATGTTTGAATTACAAGGTATCAGATACATGTTAACCCTTGCCAATTCACAGGGGTATTTTCAAAAATTTCCAATACTGAGCTTTAAAAAACAGTTGAGTTTTTTTGGGAGGGGGGGGGGGGGGGGTGTTTCTTTGTTTTTTACCATAGCCTGCACCTCTCTAGTCTCTGGCAAATAACCATAGGAAACAAAAAATGTCTTAGGTTATTTCAAAAACACTTGAAGTATGCACTACATGATAAACAGATCAAAGCAACCAACCTTTCAGAGTCAAAATGAGGAATATTACAGTGGATGAGTTCAAGGGAGAGGTGTGACATCCCCTCCCCCCCCCCATGAAACTTTTCGTTTAAAAAATCTAGAAAAAGTATCTCCTGAAATGAAAACCAAATTTAAAAAATCATGTATGAAAACAATATTTTTAAAAATCCCTTTACTGTAAAAAAAATTTTTTTTGAATGAAGTAAAAAGTAAAAAGGGTTGGAAGCTTTGTTATGCGAGTATTTAAGCAGAAAGCCTTTCAAAATGTTTGGGATCATTAACATACATACATGTACATGACAACTTTTCCCCATTAGATATGTAAAGGGTTATAAAAACCTCTCAATATTAACAGTATGAAATTGAAAGACATTTCAAGGAGATTTTTTAAGAAATTCAAGTGTGATAAATACAATATTGATATTAATAGAATAAGAGCGCATGTGCTTGCATGTGTGTATGTGTGTGTGTGTGTTCAAATCCACTCAAAGATGATTACAAAAGCAGTCTAGTCTTATCATCCAATTTGTTCTTGGACAGGCACATGTCACTTGGTAATAAACATAAAAACTTGAAAATCTCCAATTTTCAATGAATACAGATTAGTTCTGTATAATGTGTGTGTGTGTGTGCGTGCATGTGTGCGCACACTTGTGTGTGTGTGTGTGAGCAAGTGTGTGTGTGTGAGAGTGTGTTATTTATTATTATATTTTTTCATCTTCTATTTTGAGGCTAACGGAATAAGCACTCATGTGCTTTTTTACATCCACTCCCCGTGTGTATGCAGTTTTGTATATTTTGTCATCTGTTCCCAATGGTACACAATGGCCTACTCTTCTGAAAAGTAGAACGGGTTTAACATGAGCGCAAGACGTTCTGTGTGCATTCGCACACAGGACCTCGGTTTATAGTCTCATCCAAAGGACTTTTGGGGAGTGGAGTCGGCATTGATGTTAACTCCTGAGTAAAAAATCCTCTTGAATGAGATATGAACCCAGGTCAGTAAATCACGGGTGCATCACTCTAACCACCAGGCTATCCTGTCCCCATGTTGTAGTCTTTCCACTTTAAGTGATATTAGACAAATCCTGTCCCCATGTGTGTGTGTGTGTGTGTGTGTGTGTGTGTGTGTGTGTTGTGTGTGTGTGTGTGTGTGTGTGTGTGTGTGTGTGTGTGTGTGTGTGTGTGTGTGTGTGTAAGTTTTGTTGAGTGAGATTGTTTAACTTATAACAGTAATACTTAAAAGGCACAACATCTCAGTTACTGCCAAACTGTTGTGCTGTATTTAATCTATGGTGTGTTTATACTGGAATTGTTTTGTATCTTTCAATTTAAAAAAAACAACTAAGACTGTAAGAGTAAATGTTTTTTATGGTTAAAATGATCTAGTGTACAAATCTTGGAACTTCATACAGGTATATCTCTTCGCAACGTTGGACAAATGCTACAATTACCGATTTAGTCAGCAAAATAATGTCGTTTTATTTCAGACGAAATGGCCACATGTGGAAACCGAAAGTACAATGATCACTTGTCTTGCTCACATCGTTTTTAATAAATTAATTAAATCAGTGCATATTTTAGTTTAATCCCGAGCGTTGAGCACTAGTTGCATCGAAATTTGATACCTTGTATGTTTCGCAGCAACTTGAGGCCAAACAAAGTGCCAAATCTTGGTCAGCTGGTGGGAGCATGCTGATTCTTCAAAGTTGGTTTCAGCTTCAAACTCTTGTCCCCCTTTGCTTGCAGGCTAAAGCGTTTTATCACACGTACAGCGTAAAAACCTGTTTTGTTTGTTGCGCCTTCGTTAATCTAGCCTATGAGCTATCCTGTCGTCAGTTACATGGAATTTAATGCACAGTTTTTGCCTTACTTTGTCGTTTAACAGTATGACAAGAAATTCTACAACTTTCATGACTGTAAACATCTTCCACTGACATACTGCGCATGCGCCAAATCATTAATTACCTCCCTTGAACACTTTGTCGTCTGCTGCTATTTTTCGCGCCAAATGTCTGATACTCTGTCCACGCGCTTGAACCTCTTTTTTTTTTCGCACAAGAATGTATCTCTCGTTAATTATCATCTTTAAAGGGGATACCTTTAATAGACAAGTCTTGTTTCTCAAGATTTTTATTATAGGTTATTTTGTTTATTTTGAAGAGGATTCAAGTCTTAAATTTAATATTCTTTAAAAATAAAAAACCCTTGTTTAAAATGGAAGGGAAATCACCTCTGTCTTCTGCATGTATATATACATGAAGGGAATTAAGGCACTGGCAGGTCTGCACTTGAAGTTGACCTGGAAGATCACAAAAATCCCTACCCTTAATCACCAGTTGCCACCAAGATGCAATCGGACTTCATGGACCCATGGAATTGAAGTCGAACAGTCTCAACCACTCGGCTATAGAATCCATCATCAGACTGTTTAATTTGGCAATAAACTAACATCTCATTAACATCAATTTTTCATGAATACAGATTAACTATGTGGACGTGTTTGTGTGTGCATGTGGTGAGGAGAAATAATTTCACTTACAATACTCTCACAATACTTTTCGGCATACCAAGGCAAGTTACTGTCAAAGTGGGTGGATCAGTGGTCTAGAGGTAACGCGCCTGCCAAGAAAGCTAAAAGTCCGATTAGAAGTGTGCAGTGGTCTGAATCCCATCTGGGCCGGAAACTTTTCCCCAAACCATTAGACAATAAGTGGTTGTCTGAGTCTTTTGGATGAGACAATAAGCCAAGGTCCCATGTGTTACACAAAAATTATTTAGTGCACATAAAAGAACCCACGACAACAAGAGTTGTCCCTGGCAAATATCTGAGGAAAAAAGCTACGGATAGGGAAACAAATACAGTTGCAGACGGGGGGGAAAAAAGGGTGGCACTGCGCTCTCCCTCGGGAGGGCAGCCCAAATTTCACGCTGAGAAATCTGCTGTGACAAAGTGGTATTAAATTAAATAAGGAAAGTGTTATGCAGTATGGTGTATTTGTACCGGAATTGGTTTGTGTTTCAAGGTTTAAAAAAAAAATTTGCTTGCTTCAAGTTTGAAATAGTAATTATAAACAAATTAAAGTTGGTAACTTGCCTCTTGATGTCGCATCTGCTGATTTAGTCAGCAAGAGTGCTGAATTTGAGATGAAATGTCATGTGGAATCTTAAGTACAATGATCACTCTTTCTTGTTCACATTGTTTTTCAGAAGTATGAAATCAGTACATGATTTCCTTTAGAGCCAAGCATTGAGCAGCAGTTGCTTCAAATTTTACTTTGTATGTCATGTTTCATAGCAACACGAGTCCAAAATCTTTCGTGAGCTGGCTTCAACTTCAGTCTCTTGCCCACTATTGTTTGCAGGCTTAAAAGTTTTATCACATGCACAGCAAAAACACTTTCATTTACTGCAATGTCATTAAGGGTATGTCGACTGAGCTCTGCTTTCATGTTTCATGGGATGCAATGCTTATTTTTTGCCTTGTGTTTATCATTGTCAATGAAGAGACTATCTTGATTTTCAAGGTTCTTGTCACAGAGGATTCAAGGTATTGGATCTGTCTTTTTTCTCTCCTCTGAAATCAGAAAGTTGTCAATTCAGAATTGTTTAAAAAGAAAGGAAAATCACTCATGCAATCTTAAGTGGGCTTGAAGACAGATACGTTTGTTTATTGTAATCATCCATATAACATTGTTTGCGTACCTATTAAGGCTTGATCATCTTGACATTCGTTGCTTTTTAAATATTTTAATGTTTGCTTGTGTTGAATCATTCATATCACACTGTGATGAAAATTGTATATGGTGAAAGTTTGCCTGGTTATGCATGTTTGTATTCATCCTCATGTCATGTTCCTTTGACTATATGACAAACATTTATGCAATGTAATGTTGTCTTACAGACTCCTTGTGGACCTAAGCAATCACTTCAGACAATTTTTTTCAGACACAAATGTGCATCATAGGAAAAAACCAACAAACCCACTCAAAACAATGTCAATATTACATATCAAAATTCTTTTATTCACATGATGACATCAGATATTCCCTACACACAGCTAAGACATTCTGAAATCTGACAACAGTATGCGAGAAATAAAAAGAAATCTAGGACAAGTGAACCATTACAAAAGTCAATACTTATGTATATTCATTTAAACACACCCCTACCAGCCATACACTCACTTCTCAGCAAACAATAATTATGTTATCTTAATTATACAAATGGTGAAAAACCTGGCAAAATTTCAACCTGAAGAATGTACATTTTAATTTTTTTTTAAAGACTATAAATAACTATATATAGCAACTTGTAAGAATAACACAAATCTAGATTAAAAGGGAAAAAAAGACCCCCTACCCCTAACACGAAAACAAAACCAACAAAAATACCACCACAAACATAAAGACAAGACACCTCTCTCACCAAGGAAGCTGTTTCCCCCTGACCCTCCAGTTGCTAATATCACAGGACAACACTATGGATGTCGATCACAAGAATTTATAAATCCCAAGTCTGATCTGCTACTCCTTCCTACAATCATGTTCTTCAGATTTGTTGTTCTACTTCCCTGTGCTTAGAGTATCACTGAAGATAATTATTTCCTCACAGCTACATGAAATAAGACCACCTTTTTACCAGCAGTATATAGGTGGAATTTCAGTCTATGCTTCACTCTCTTATATTTCATGGGCCCATTGACATCTATTTGACGCCACACTTGTTGCCTTAGGATGTCAGGTGTCATCAGCTTCAGGCAACACCAAGTGGTGGATTGAATGAAAAAGTCAATTTGTACCCCCCAAATTTCAGCATATATGGAAATCAGCACACCCTGAAATGATTTTAAGAGCTTCTAGTATGATACATGCACTTAAACATTGAACTTTCAAAATGTAAAAAATTTGCTGACGACTTCCAGCATACATTAATTTAGCGCATTGTCTGAGAAGGAACACATTGTGCTTTTATTTCATTTTTGACAAAAATGAAGTCCTCTTTGGAAGGGTAGAGATCAAAATTGCATTTCAAAAAGCTTGTGCTCAAAGAGAGCCCTAACCCACACCAGTCCATTCAGCAGTAGTGCTACACACAGATGCATCCACACACCAGTCTCTCATCAACCACACTCCACATGGCCTTACGCAGTCACACGCATGGGAAGGTCAAAGGGGTGAAACAGTTCCATTATAAAAAGTCACTCCTTTTGCAACAGTTTCACCAACAATATAACAAAATAAACAATAAACTAAAACATACAGCCTCTCTGGCCAGTAACTGATACATAATAAACTATAAACATACCATTACCTGGTAAATAAAAGCACATGGACAAAGTATATATTTAAATCCTTCCTACGGTGAGATGGACAAGACTGATCTAAAAATAAAAGCACATGGACAAAGTATATATTTAAATCCTTCCTACGGTGAGATGGACAAGATTGATCTAATGAGCAAAATATGTCTAAGAGCCGTTCAGACGACAAAGGCTAAACCAGGGCTGTCACTTCATTCAATTTCAGCAACTCCAATAACATTCACTTCAAATTTAACATCATCCATCCCCTTGAAAAACCCTGAACTGTCAATCAGAAAAATAACATTAAATGACAAAATACCTTAATTATTTTATTCCTTCAGACCAACAGGCTGTGCTGAGGGTGCCAGCCATTCTGCTTTATTATCCCCAGGTTACAAAAATGCACATTTCAATGTACAAAAATACAAAATAAAATGGCAATGTAGGCAAACAGCACTGTAAACCGGACATCATGTGCCCATCCTAGTGTTACAATTTCACTAACAGGTCACCAGTGACAAATAATGCAGGCAAAGTGTTATATAATAAAGAAAAAAAAAGATTATTTGAAAGATTTGCTTGAAAAAGGACATGGAAGGCAGAAAAGATTTCTAGCACAGAACTTCCAGAAGGTGGGGATGCTATTTATACTGAAAGGGCCCCCACCATCTACACGGAGGAATGTGCAAAATTTGGACTTCTAGATGTTTGTCCAGGGTTCATACAGACTTGGTGGGAAAAAATTTAGGGCCTTTTTAGGGGCCATTATTTCCAAATTTAGGGCCTATCCGCAGGGTATCAAAGTGTATGTTATCAACCTTTGTACACATTTACTTTGATAAACCAAGCTCAAATTCATGTAAGCAAAGTCTTCTCGTCTACAACTGCATGATGGATATTGATTATTGACACAAATTCAAGTGAAGTTCTAGAATAAAATGTCTTTCACTCATAGATACAACAATGAATTAAAATCCTCACACAGTAAAACATCCATGGTGTGATGGAAGTGTCCATCTCTTGAAATACAAAGTAAAGTGAAAACTGAAATGTGTCTCTGATTCCAAGATATTTTTCACAAACAGCTAGCAAAGTGAATTTAAAAGACACTATCCCTCAAACTTCATCTGATGTGAACTAGTCTCCTTGCCTTACCAAAGATGCAGATGGTTGCCCAGTATTAGAACTGGTAATAACAATACCCTCACACAGTCACAGTGCCTCTTCCAAATTCTGCTCCTTTATTTCAATCCCACACATGCGTACATGCAGGAATTCAAACAAACACACACACGCACGTGCGTGCATGCACATGCATAAAAGAGAGAGACAGAGACAAAAACTGAGAAAGACACAGAGAGAGGCTGCTGGACGCAAGTTCTCTTCACTATGAATACATGTACAAGTCCAGTATGGTCAATGCAGACAGAGAGGTAGGCCAAACACTGGCTTGAAAAGGATGCCAACACCCTCTGCCCAAAGTTTGTTTTTTTTAAAACAAGAATCTTCAGATCAAGTCGGCCAATAACTGAATAAGCTGCAAATTTTAAAGTAAAGTCAACTAAATCGGCCACATAGAGCGGTGGAAAATATTCAAACATTTGTATTTTACCTGTACATTTGTAAATTTTAGGCGTTTGTGACTTGCCTTATGAATTGGATTTGTTTCTGTATGCATTCTGCAGGAAATCTGTGGGATAATCTCCTCAAATAAAGAATAGATCTGGCTACAGGTTTTATTGTATTCCCATTCTGACACACGTCTCTATCACTGACTGCCATTTTGTAAAATGCGCACAGGAGAAACAATAGGCCTTGCTATTCACAGCTCAGCTGTGCTAAAATTGAAAAATCTCATAGAGAAGGACTGTAGCGCAGTAAACAGAAAACTGGTAATATTTTAACTCATGATTGCAGTTTCATAGTTAAACATCATTTTCCAAACAAATTACGGACATACCATAGTGGTAGGTAGTTTTCGGCATGTAAAAAATAACTGATGAAAGCAAAGCGAATATGCCCTTCCAATGGAGGCAAATTACCTCCCTTGGCAAAATAGGTGGCGCGACATGAATAGCAGACGACAGGCTCTATCAGTCATAATAGGATCTTTGGACATCCTTCTTGCTTTCATTTCTCATAAGTTTTATTTTGTGTATTTGTTTAATCTACATTTCAACAGAAACTCTCACTCATGGTTCCCATTTTTAGGGCTTTTTAGGTCCTCCAGGGCCATAGGTCTCATTTTTAGGGGCTTATTTTGGATCTTCAAAAATCAGGGCCTTTTAGGGCTTTTTAAGATTTGTACGAACCCTGTTGTCATTATCTCAGAACACATTTGGTGATCAATGTTCAAAATCTTTGAAATTTACATGAGAACATTAACCCATGGTTTCCCACTGAAGACAGACCACAAATATTGAACCCCCCCCCCCCCCCCGGAAATACGATAACATTCATATATACAAGCATACTCAAGACCGAGTGATCAATCTAACAAACTATCAATTTACAAAAATATATTTAGAAAATACAACACTGAAACAACACAAATATACCACTCAAAATGCAAATGAAACAGTCGACAGCCTTGCAAACTGAAGCAAAAATCTTTCTAATTGAATACTCATAGAAACATTCCCCCCAAAAAATCGGAAAATAAAATAAAATTTAAACCCTACACATACACAGAAACATCACCCACTTCAAAAAGAGAAAATAAGGTGGTGGTGGCAAGACGGTTAAGATGTTACCTGCCTAAGGCTGTAGTTTGTTATTTTCCAATCATAGCAAGTGGCTGACAGTTGAAAAATAAATTGTTCATATTTACATGAGAAACTGGGTTTCCCCTTTATCTGAATTGCTTGAAAAACAATCAAAATGACCCCACCCCACCCTTCCGAAAAACTAAAACCATAACATGCACAGTGACCCTAAATCAACAGTCAATTTCACACGCAAATTTCCCCAAGACACAGTTATCCTGATCAGCAGGTTCACTTCACTCTGTACAGCAGCTTGCGTTGCATGCGGTGTTGGATTTCTCCCCGACGAAGCATCAGCGCCAACACCTTCTGCACGGCTCTTTCTGGGTATTTCTGAAACAGTTCAAGAAGCAAGATCAGTTGCATATGGTCGACCCTCTTTTTTTCTGGATGGCAGCAACTAAATATGATAGGCCAGTGGTGCTGGATTGGAACACAGATTTTGTGTGTACAAATCTTCACCCTGCATCATCTGTCAACTAACCAACCAATCTCAGCACACAAAAAGGAATTGTCTTTTCGTCATTTATGCATACTGTTTTCAGTGTGTTTGGCAGATTCCTGGATGGAGAAGTGAACATGAAATATTATTTCTTGCTAGGAGCAGAAGATCCAGGATATGTTGGAGAGTGGGTTCACATTTCTGAGCCATGCAGCAATGGAGATTTTCCCCTGAAGTTCCGACTTCATTCTCTTGCATTTTGGGTGGGACTATCATACCCTGTGTGCAAACACATGTAACATATCTAAGCAAATATGTCAGTGGGGGAAAAAAGAGAAGAAAAACATGAAAAAGCTTTCCGGTTTCCATGAAACTAGACCAATAACTACTGACAACTACCTAGCACACGATCTGTACTGTCCAACATCTACATGAACACTGGGACAGAACAAAAGCCCATTAGAACGGAGAAGAAACGGCACCAGCGACCCACCTGCCTAGCAAAGTCCTGGATCATGGCATGCTCGGAGACCTGGGAACCGATGACAAAGCGCCGTTTGATCTGCTTCTCAATGCGAGATATCAGCTCCTGATCCTCCTGAGTGGTAAAGCCCTCCGCACCTGTCAATCAAAGAATATAATTATGCATGTACAAGCAACCCATAAAAGACAAATTTATCAACGTGTGAATGGGTGAGGGAGATGGACTGCTGGTGGTCCAACATGGAAAAAGTCAAAAGCTTTATGCAAGTATTTAATCAAAGCCTGTTACCGTTCAATAATACTGTACAGCCACTCAAGCGTCCCTTGTAATATGCACTTTAAATCTCAGATTTTGTCTCAGAAAGCAGTCAACAAATAGTTCCACAATAACGTACCCCGTTGCTCCTTTGATGAGTGCTTCATGGCTAAAACCTTTCAAACCTGCTGTCAGTCCCAGCCTTTGCCATGGTACTCATTAAACTGCAATTTCTCTGTTGGGATGCCAGCGGCCTGACAGTATAAATAGCATCCCCATCATCTGGAAATTCAGAGCTAGAAATTTCTTTATTCTGACTTGTTCCTTTTCTTTCTGCCACCTACAGTTACTTTCTGCCTTATCTGGCCCTTCTCCTGCCTTTTCCCATAGAGACTTTATGACAGACAACACTAATTGCTGTCCGAGTGTTTGATGAAGATGAACCGAGAGTATTATATCAACACACTGTTTCATACAATAACAGCAAGAAGAGGATCATGCCTGTACCTGCCAGGTTGCCAGAGGTGGCAGCATCCAGTGTGGACACTTGGAACAGCCGCAGAGCTTCGTCCACATCGGCATCATTGGCAAAGGCAGCCAGTCTCATCTTGGCCTGGGACTCTGCGATACGAATGATAGCTTCCAGTTGTCTGCAACAGGATGACAACAAAATACATAAAGAGCTGCAACATAGATTTGTCTATCTTTCTAAACTTTTTTTTGGAAAAAACTTCAAGCTCTGATTATAATATCAAAGTTTTCCATCTTATTTGGCTACAAGAATGCCATTTCATGTTGGTAGGAACAGATGACAAAATTGTTTAGGCACCATCCCCGAATCGGGGTTGGCTACCTTACTGGGGGAGGGTGCGTCCGTGTCCGTGTCCCACATGTGAAATACCATTGGTAAGCCTAGGAGCTCTAGATAAGGAACACAAATAAAACCAAACAAAAGATACCCCCTCACCCCACAACAACCAACTGTATTTTCTTCCAAACAAAATGTTAAAATAATTTAAAAAACCATTTTGGAACAGCATGACAGTTTTGACCCACATATGAATACAAGAGGTTTTCAAAAATAGTTTGCAGATGTCAAACTATGACAAGCGTATAAATGGTCATTTCTCACCTGACAGTGATGGGGATGCTGACTCTCTTCCCCGTTTCTCGTTCGTACTCCCCAGCATTGTTTCTCATCAGAATGTAACGGTTCTTCAGTTTCTCAGCAGCTTCTGCTGATAAGCGCGGTCCACATTTCCTGCAATCATACATAAAATTCATGATTGGTTAGAATACTTTCGTCAGAACAAAGCCACGTTAACCAAAATGGGCTTTCTCTCAGATGTAATTGATTAACTCTCCTACTACCGTCGGCGGGTTGACCCACCCTCTTACTACTTGATCCGCGAAGCTGCGGGCGGGTATGCCCGCCGGATACCTGGGGACACCCCTGTCTCCCTTTGCGCTATTTATATACCATGGTCTCACACCCCTTATCGCTTTAACATGCGCAGTGAGCTCCCAGATAGTGTAGCTGCGGCCATTTGCAATTTTCGCTTCAGTTTTTCGATTTTACGGCGATGTCATCGAGTGACAAATTTTGGAGGGAGCTGCATCAATATGGCGACTACTTCAACAAACTTTTTGGAGGATTTTCTGTGAAAATAATGGCAGAATCTGAACTTTTGTGGACTGAAATGGACTTAGAAGCTGAACAGAGGATTCAAAGAGTTGCAGAGTGGAATCGATGTGCTGTGTTTATTGGCGATTCGAGTGATGAAGATGACTATGACAGTGGTGTAAACAACGATCCTGCCAAGGGGGGCTTATGACTGACTGGCTTAAAATGAAAGAATTTCGTGAAAATTGTGGCTCCAGAAACTTGCAAAATGATGCTAGTGACTCGTGGGTAGTATGATGGTTTTTTTTTCCTCAGTTCTTCACTGACGAAGTGCAAAATAAAATTGGAACAAACCGTGACCTGATTTCAATGGCCGTTTGTTCGTCAGCCTGTATGCTTGTTTGTGAGTGTGATTGCATGTTATTCTAATATTATCTGAACATTATTACTTATTTTGCATGTTTGATTTTATTTTACTTCATCTTTACAATTCTTTACCTCTTGAAATAGTCATATTTTTTAAATTATTGCATAACCACCATAACCAACAACAACCGCAACATCATCGCCATCAGCATTCCACAACAAGTCACACAAGAGTCAAACGAAGAAATATTGGATTTTTATTCACAACTTAACAAGTACAGAAAGTTTCATGTAGATCTGTCTTTATTTCGATGTTTTATTATTTTTTAAAGTCAGTAGGTGTGAAACTGAAAGACACTGCAGAAAATACTTGGTATACAGTGGTAAGTAAGAGAAACAGAACGCGGTAGTAGAAGAGTTAATCTGACTTCGTTGAATGCTCAGACAGAAACCTATTGTTGTCTGTCAAATTCAGAGTGAAAATGCACTGCGCTGCTGTTAAGCACCTGACAAATCAGGCCAAGAGCATCCAACTTCAGGGTGATTAATTTGACTCAAAAGTAGTCTTAGCACATACTTGACATAAACTGATTACTCTGTGAAACATATCAATACAGCACCCCACAGACACTCTTTTGTGAGAAGGTGATGCTGACATTATGGATATCCCCGATTATTTCCATGGCCAGGCACTAGTCTCAGAATTAACTAAATAAATACGACAGTTCTACATTTCTGTTCATTTTATAAACCACAGAATGACAGTAATTAGGACATACCCTCCCTCCAAATTCAAAACCTGACACAAAATGTTGCCACCGAGTACCTGCATATATTGCAAGGATGATCCCCCCCCCCCCCCCCAAATCATGACAGTCCATTCTACTTACGATCTGATAAAGGCGATGTATTTTTTCAAGGTGTTGAGAGGTATTTCCCCCTCTGGCGTTTCATCCAGAGTTTGAACAGCGTTCAGGTGAACGTTCATCACATGCTTTGCCAAGGTCTGCAAAACAAAAAGCACTGATCAGGCTCTGGCGTACTCACTCTGAAATCTATTTCTTGAAAAAAAGAAAAAGGAAACCACTAGCCTCTACCGTAGCCAAGATGAATATTTTCATAGCAGAGGAGAATTTTCTTTTCAATAACTTTAAGCTCAGCAGACTCATACACACATAAAAAAAATGTTCTTACTTTATTCTCAATGGAGTATTCTATACAAATGCATTTTCTACCCATACACTTGTTACTCCAGCTTTCCAGTACTTATGGAACTGAAGAACATATTTCTATGAAAACGTTATGCTACTGTTAATTGTGGTAAAAATAAAATTACACAGGTGGCTCTTGGAAGAATGACAGAGAAGAAAAAGAAGCAATCCATAAGAAAATGTGAAACAATCCTTCTCACAACAAAACAAGTACTAACCATGTCCCGCTTTTCATCGTGCTCATCCTTGACAATGAAGATCATGTCAAAACGGGACAAGATGGTGGGCATGAAGTCGATGTTCTCGTCTCCCTTGGTGTCGTCCCAGCGACCAAAGACGCTGTTGGCAGCTGCCAGCACGGAGCAACGCGAGTTCAGGGTGGTGGTGATTCCCGCCTGGGCAGCAAGCAATGACGTGTTAGCTAGCAGGTTATATAATAATGCTAACATCCTGCAACCCAACCCAACCTATAAACTGACAACCCATGAGCAAGTGCAGGTTATACAATAATGCTAACACCCCCCAACCCAACCCAGCCTATTAACCCTAGTGGCGCGGTTCCCGGAATATTCCGGGAAAGGCGGGTCTAGGCTGTGTGGCGGATCCCGGAATATTCCGGGATGACGTGGGTGGTCATAGTTGAAAGCTTACTTTCGCTTTCAAAGGTCAGCCAATGAATGTTAAGGCCGTTGTAGGCCGCAGAAAGGGTGGAAGGTCGTTTGACACACACAAGCAACGAAGAATCTGATTGGTTTAAGAGTGTATTTTAATTTTTTTTCGGACCAGCAGAGATCGTCTTCAACAAAAATGGCGGCCAGCGTTTGCACTAGAATTTCTTCAAGCGTTTTTCGAGCTTTTTTTACAAAATTGACAGCGAGGAGGAGTTTTAGAGGCTGATTTGGTTGAAATAAACAATGAGAGAGACGATGAGGTAAGGATTGTGGAATATTTTTGAAAAACTTGGTAAAAATCGATCGCGATCGGACTGAATCGAGCGGTGCTAGTTTTGCTGGATGGACTTTTTCGCTACTTCGGCGATTTCGACGTCACAGATTGTTTTAACTTTATTTTGACGCAACGAGGCTTCGAAATAACTGTTGTTGAGTCAAATCGCTATGCTGCTGAGTACTTTGCATCACATGAAATCAAGCGATCTTTGTATTTTTGTCATAGAAAGCCACCACTTCGCACATTCCGCCATGACGGTCGCGATGGCGTCGATCCTGTCGCTGAACTTTTCCGAGTATTTGTTGACCGATAAAGCGATACAAACTCCTTATTTTTTTAAAACTAATGTCAAGAAATAGTGTTTACCTAATCATGACATTTATGCACCGCAAGAACTTTGCTTATCGTGTTAAAATCGATCCGGGGCCCTGACAGTGGAACAGTGATCGGTAGTGCAAACATGATTTTTTTTTTTTTTTTTTTTTTTTACATAATCATAAACACTACACACTATTATAAAATTATACTCATTTAAAAGCATATTATCTCTTCTTTCCAGTGATCTATAGCTTAACACATTTAATTCAGTTTTATATATCAATATCAAGGGTTGTTTGAGCCCACCCTGCTCCAAAACAATGCTAGCCAATGTTAATTCAGCCAATAGAAGTGAGGCTTGTTGCTGTTTATTTAGCGCTACTAGGGTTAACTGACAACCCATGAGAAAATGCAGGTTATACAATAATGCTAACACCCCCCCACCCAACCCAGCCTATAAACTGACAACCCGTGAGAAAGTGCAGGTTATACAATAATGCTAACACCCCCCAACCCAACCAAGCCTATAAACTGATAACCCATGAGCAAATGTATGCAGAACACCTCAGGCACACATTAAAAGCTGTTGCACCTTTCAGAGAGAAGGCTATCTGTGCCGGTGGGAACAGATGACAAAATTTACCAAACCACATGTACAAAGAGACTGGAAGTAAAAAAGCACAGGAGTGGTTTTTTCCCGTTACCATCAAAATAAGAATAAAAAAGACGACCCCCCCCCCCCCCCCCAAAAAACAAACAAAAAACAAGACCCACCACACACTGTACATCTTCTTACCTTGGCAATGGAGATGGTCTGCTGTTCCATGGCTTCATGAATGGCCACACGGTCGTCCTGTCGCATTTTGTCAAACTCATCGATGCACACCACCCCTCCATCAGCCAGCACCATGGCTCCGCCCTCCATCACAAAGTTACGCTGGAAACAGACATAAACGACTGAATTTTCAGACATGTAAGGAAATGCATAATCCTCCCAAGTCAATTCACTTTTTGACCTGGTATGAACAATCCCACCCAGAGAGTACTCTGCGTGTGTGTGTGTGTGTGTGTGTGTGAGTGTGTGCAGGCTCGCGCACATGAACGTGCTTCTGATCTAAGCAAGATAAATTGTCCCTCCAAATTTTTTACACGTGCACATCTAAATTTACAAGCTTTGGAAAAACAGCAACATTGTCAAGACCAAAAACCACAGAAACATGAATGGCTGCTTTCTCTCAAAATATCTCCTTTATGAACATGCCATCATTACCGTCTTTATTCTTTCACCAAAAAAGTCATCATAACCTTCCAGACACAAACAGAAGGTACCAGGATGATAACTTCAGTTTTCCCACACCAAAAATACAGGATTCACAGGCAGCCAGTCCACACATTTCTCCTAACAGTTGGCAGGTGGTATTCCAAGGCAACATCAAGACATGTTGAGCTTTGAAGGACTTCTATTTCATTTTAGAAGAACGTCCCCCATAATAATAATAATGTATGGAATTTATATAGCACTGAATCTTGTAAAGCAACAAATCAAAGCGCTCAAAGAAAAGAATAGACCAATGCAGGCTTGTACTGTATACATGTATGAGAATCAATGAATAAACTACTCTGAGAAAACATAAGCTAGCAGAAAAGCAATTTCTTTCCCCCCCCCAAACAAATGTGCAAGAAATCAATAATTCATCATTACTTTTGATATGTTAATTATTGTTGCATGTTCTTGCATCCACCCTCCCTCCCACTTCCAACAGAATTGGCGAAGCAGACAATATCCTGCAAAAACTTACTGTTTGTGGGTCTCTGTTGACAGATGCTGTTAGACCTGCCGCACTGCTTCCTTTTCCCGAGGTGTACACCTGTCAAAACAAATACAACTGTAAAATAAAAACCAATAACAAAAGCACAGACTTTGAAAAATCCTGAGAAACACACACCCAAGAGTACATTCTTTTGGATACACCATTTTTTCACACTAAAAGGTGAACTTGGCACGCATCAATATACTTCACCAAGGAATTTTTGTCCAGACAAGAAAAACCTTTTAGTTCTATCACAAAACTTTCATTCCTTTTCCAGTTGTTACTAATGGGTTCATTCCTTCCTGTTCCATATTATTCATAATCATACTTGGCCAACTTAGTGTGGAGAAAAACACTAATAGAAAAGTCATTTTCATGCAATAATCAAATAAGTAACATCAACAGTGGACACATACATTCTACACATATGAACTAATAAACTGTTATACGTCAATGTCAGAACAAAGAGGTGACAGAACAATAAACACAAATGTACAACAAACTATGTTATGTCGATTTCAGAACAAAGAGGTGATACCAAAACAACAAAAATTCCAGAGAACTGACCCCAATGGGAGAGCACCTCTCCACAAACTTGAGCAGCTGACTCTTGGCCGTGCCAGGGTCTCCCAGCAAGAGGAGATTGATGTCTCCACGTCGGGTCAACCCATCCGGCAATCTGCCCACAACCACCTCGGTAAGTATTCACAACGGTTGCCATTTTTTCAAACTCGACACCGTTTCAACGACTTTCATGTTTCAATAATACAGATCCCACATAAAAATGTGCTTCAACAATTTTTTTTTTTACTACATCCTTTATTAAATCTTCACAAAAAATTCAATGAGAAATATAAAGTCAGTAAACTCTCAATTCTACAAACTGCAGGAAAATTCACTGTTTACAACCTATTATCTGTAAGTCCTGTTCTTAGATTTTTTGATTTTTTGAAAAACATCAATCATAAACATCACCACCCAAAAATACAACACAAAATTTCACACCAACATGAATTTCTGATGAAACTACAAACCAATGTTCAGTGCACACAAACACCTGTCCCACTTTTCAAGAGTAGGCCATTTCTTCCAGTGGGAACGGATGACGAAATTCACACAATTGCATGCACATGAGGACTAGATGTAAGAAAGCAATCAAGTGCCTATTTATTAATTTCAAAATAAAAGACCCCCCACCCCAAATTCACACAATTGCATGCACATGAGGACTAGATGTAAGAAAGCAATCAATTAAGTGCCCATTTATTAATTTCAAAATAAGACCACCCCCCCCACCCCTCCTCAAAAACCAGGGGTTTGATTATGAATTTATGCCATGAAATTTAGTAGGCATTTAATGATTTTTAAAAATCAATTTGTGACCTAATCAATGCAGAGTGTATTAATCCATCCAAGACCGCTGTGCTGGGTTTTGAAAATACCCTAAATTTGTAAAACCTAGAATGAGCCACACCTGCACTTTTATGGTACAGGAATAGTTGAATTATGTAATGCAGAGTCCTGAGATTGCTGCAGTTTTGATTCAGGCATCAGATGAGCATGGAGTTTATCATTTTCCTATAAGCCTTAAAAAGCACAAGACATTCATTTGAACATGAGCTCAAAATGAAGGGCTCAATATGGACACAATGACTAAATCGATCATACAGGCACAAAGGTTTCAAATTTCCTTTCATGCTAGCACATCATCTATTACCTTATCCAGTTTAGTTATTTATTATTATTTCTTTTGGGGGGCTAACCTATGTTTAAAACAATAAAATACACAAAAATTATGTCCAACCTTTTGCGTGATCCACCAAACAGAAGGCAAGCAATGGCCTTCTTGATGTCCAGGCTGCCATAGATGGAAGGAGCCACGCTTTTCGCCAGTCTCTCGTAGATGTTGGGTGTGGCAGCCAGTCGTCGGAACTCTTCCTCCTCCGTGGGAGTCAGTGCACTCTGAGATGTCCGGCCGGTACCTTCTGTGTCAACCTGAATGCCAACTACCCGAAAGTATGGCTGTCGTATACCCACGTTCACCTTCTCTCGTGGATTTTTCTGGAGAAAAAAAATGTTTAAAAAATCACTAAAACTTTCAGATTATAAAGTACTTTCCTTGCATACTTAACTTATTCCAGTTCACCCTCTCCTTTGTTTCAACCAAACAAAACAACAACAAAAACGAGAAGAAAAAGCCAAACAAACCAGTGAAGGAGCAGAGAACAGGAAAGAATGACTTGGAATTGATTGATAGATATTGCCAGAGAATAGGTGACTAACTGCTGTCATTTCCTGAAACAAAGTTCTACTCAAATGTCACAACATTATTGTCTGTGATCTCTTATACATTACATCAACTACACTGAATGTGTGTGTCCGTGTGTGCAAAAATGCTGGAAATAATTATTGGTACTTACAGAAGGTTTGGATATCTTTTTGATGGAATAAATCCCAATGACAGTCACACGGTTTCCAGGCACCACACGGTCACAGATGTACCTGCACAGAGAAAAAGTTTATGCTGATATGACTCCATGATTTCCATCACTGGAAGTCTAAATAAAATTACAAATGCAAGATGTTCTCACTTCAGAGCAGATAAACAAAGATGGGAAAGTGATATACTTTATGACCAACTTCTAAATTTTCTACCTAGAAAGTAATTTTACTTGTTTTTGTAAGTGTTGCAGAAAATTTTATGGCACAATCACAGTTTTCTTTTTGTAAGGTTTGTGTACAAGTTTGTGTGTCAGTGTATGCTATGAAAAGGAAACATTGCCACACCACTAGTTTTTTGACACGGTAACTTCCATAGCTTCAGGGAACTAGCCCCTAACAAATCTCCACTGAGGTTAAAAGCACCCTAGAGTTTTTCAGAATCTAAAATACTGGGAACGTCTTCCACAGCATTCGTATTTATACACTATACAACAACCAGAGCACAGGAGCTGGGATAAAACCAATTCTCTGGCCACTACTATAATCCCCCAACATCAACTCACCTGTCACAGTAGAGGGTCATGTGACGGGGCATTTCACCATTGGGCACGTCTTCGGGGGCCTCCTGAAGTTTGAGGATCTGGAAGTCCACACAGCGACACTTGTCGGGCATGATGAAGTAGGGGTCCACTGGGCACTTTGGACGTCCTGGCAGCTCACTGACACACACACACACATCAGAGCAATGACTTAGAGCCATTGTGTATCATTCTATCTTACACCAGAGAAATGACTTAGAGCCATTGGTGTATCATTCTATCTTACACCAGTGCAATGATTTAGATCTGTTAGTGAATCATTCTATTGTACACCAGTGCAATGATTTAGAGCCATTACTGCATCATTCTATTTTTGCCCCATCTTTCTGCAGGAGCATGTCTTGTAAACACCCAATACATGCTACATGTTTGTAATATCTGTTTGTTTAAACTATTGATTATTTATCATTGATTGCATGACTGTAAGATTAAGTTGAATGCACGCGCTTTGATTTGTCTTTGCAGGATATAGTGCTATATAAGTTCCATTTATCATTATTACAACTTCTTAGCGGCAAAATATACTTTCATTCAAGAACACAAGCTATTTAGTGTTGTGATTGCATACAATTACTGTAGAATACTTGAAACAAAATATTTGGAACTTTGAAGTCACAACAGGGTTTCAAAGCCGTTTTCTTATCTCCACAATGGAGAGAACCCCTCTTTCCCAGTACACTTGCACCGAGCACATTTGTACGTTACTGTTACCCCGTAGTGGGTGATACAGAAAGGTTAGTAGATAGATGGTTACCCTTAAGGCAAAGGCTACCCCCCCCCCCCCCAAAAAATCAGATAGCACATATTTTACAAAAATTGTACGTTGGATGCCACAGAGCCAGAAGTAATAACCAGGGACCTTTCTATGAGCAACAGCAAGACAGCAGAAACACTGTTTTGCTGAAAGGTGTAATAAACATCTCTCAACACATTACCTGTTACATTTTCGAGGCAAGGTATAGCCCTCCAGCCCTGGCTTCACATGGATGTTGCTGAGCACATTGCTGCAGCCGCGACACTGGATCGCCAGACGAGTGGCCTTGGACTTGATGCCTGATGATGAAATCACAATCCCAGGGATCTTCACCAGGCGCGACATCTGGTCCGACTAGAGGAAAAACAAAGAAAGATACCAAATAAAGTCAATTACAGAATATTGATCATAGTGCTGAACAGTTAATTTTAAAGAAAGCAAATACAGTGCTAAACAGTTGGGTTTTTTTAAAAAACCTAAACAATTTGGGATTTTCTGTCAAAATTTGACAAGTAGACTTCTGCACGACACCAAAGCATTCTTTCAACGAATCATGAGGGATAACAAGAGTTCTGATAGGTAATACCGGAGCCTGTGAAATTCTGCTTAAATCTATCGCAATTTATTTCTGCGGGGTGGGGCATCTTTCTATGGATATTAGCTTAGTTCTAGACCGAGACACCTACCTTAAATTTATTTTCACCAGCCCGTTTGCACTGACGATTTTAACATTCCAGTTGAAACAAAACAAAAAAGCCATACCGACACAAAATTACCTTAAGTTCTCTCAGCCCACAAGCAGCAGAGCCAGACGACAGCATCACCTGGATGTCTTCCACATCGTCATCCCCATCTGGTCGAGGCTGGTGACCTCATCAGCCACATCCTTCGCTGCCTCTTCAAACTGGTAGTCAAGGCAAAGAAACCAATACTACATTACAACTTCATTGATTACAAACGAGATTATGAAATCCATCAAAATTAGAAAGAAAAAAACCCCATACCATCCTTGCTGAATCTGTATTCTTTCAACAAAGCTAAGGCTAAGCAACAAAATATAAAGTGACCGAAGGCAGGGTATGTACACACAAGACTAGAACCGGATCAACATTATCTACAATATTTTGACCAATAACATTTAGTGTTTCTTCCTAGTTTGCACCACCTGTTAAAATGTTTAATACTGAATTGCAGGTAAAACAAAAAATTCATTAGAACATTTGTCAGTAGCTGAATTAAGTACTGATTTTTTAAAAAATGATTGAAAAGAAAAATATATTAATTTAATTATCAGTATCACAGCTGCCAATGTCATAATCTGAAAGAAAACACAGATCTATACACACCTCAGTCACCTTCAACAAGCATATTTGAAAATTAAAATGTAAACAGGTTTCAGATTTCAACATGCAAAAATGTGCACAATGTCAAACCTGACAGGCCTAAGCCAAGAACCATGGCCTACATGAAATATTGTTTGAAATGTTCTCAGATTGTCTTCAGCCATGACATGGTCTTAGCATAACGATCGGTCTCCACCAATGGAGAAAAATACCCTGAAGCCGGAGTATGGCTGCCTGAAGGGAGAGGTGCTTGGAAACAGCCATTCTCAAACTTCTCACCCAGTGTATACATTGGGTGACCCCGGGGTGTTAAGCTAAGGAATGGAAACAATAAACCTGACAAAAACCCATGTTGAAAATTCCAAAAGCTTCAAAATCATGAAATGCCATTTTGTGTGAAGCTTTCTTTTATCATTTAAAACACCAAGCAAATATGAAATTATCATAGTCATCATCACATCTCAGTAACACTTAAACTGGATTCTTACCAAAGGAAGGTACTCCGATGGCATTTTAGCCAGGTTTTCTGCCAACTGTTCATCAAAATTGGTGAGATCATCGAGCTCTACTTCCAAAAAGTATTGTCCCAGGTTATACTGCCGTTTCAGTTGGTCCCTGAAACACACAAGAAACTAGTGCTGAAACAAAACTTTATGCACTGATGTCATGCTGCCATTCAAAGAATGCCAACACTTCATAAGCCGGAATATACCATTCCGTCTTCTCAAGTTAGAAAAAGTCAACGTGCAAAATCTTGTAGACTATAGGCCTAAAGACTAAATAAGCAACAAACACAAAAGTTCTAAAAGTAGTAAAACCATGGATACATGAATTCATTACCAATTGGAATTTATGCAACACTATGAATTTTTATTTATCTATTTATTTTATTTATTTATACCACTTTAAGTCACGGCAGATTTCTCTGCGTGAAATTCAGGATGCTTTCCCCGGGAGAGCATGTCGCCACAAGAGCAGCGCCACCCTTTTTTTTCTTTTTCCCCTGTCTGCAACAGTATTTGTTTCCCTATCAGAGTGGCTTTTTTTATTTACAGAATTTTGCCAGGGACAACTCTTGTTGCCGTGGGTTCTTTTGCGTGCGCTAAATAATGATGTGCAGCACACGGGACCTCAGTTTATCGTCTCATCCGAAAGATTAGCGCCCAGACATGAATGGAGAAAAAGTTTCGGGTCCAAGCGGGATTCGAACCACCCACACTTCCTACCTGGACTTTTCACTTTCTAGACACTAAGGCTAGAAATATAGTGGTCCGTACGACAGCCGTGCGCCGCGAACAGATAAGCCGCGAGGTCGGAAGGGGTGATTATATTGGTCCGCACGTCTCCCCACGTCTTTGCAAAAAAAATGGCGCTGATCAGGCGGCAGAGACTTTTGTTGTTGTGGTGGTGGTGGAGAAGAAGACAGAAAAGGCAGCGTTTTCGGAGATTTGGAGTGCATCCCATAAACCGATCTAGAAAAGAGACTCACTCACACACACACACACACACATACATACACACACACAAACTAACACACATGCGTGCCACACACACACACGCCACAATGCACAAACACAAACACGCACGCACACAAACACACAAAATCTACACACGCACGCACACACATCAATACAGATTTATAAACAAGATGCAAAGGTGATAACCCAGACTGGCTTGCTGTGCACTGTCTCCTCCCTCCCCCCTCCACCCTCTCCTCCCGGCGGGCATGAACGGAACGCTTCGATAGTAAGGCGGGCCCATCCTTCCAGCCTGAAGAAGTGTGGTATGTCCGTACTTCCATTTCCGTCCGAGCGTCTAGTCGTGGCACTATGCGTTGCGATAGGAAATAAAGAGGAGGGCACGTCTTCATCCGTCTTTTATCGCGGCGCACTTCTAGACGTGCGTGCCACTATATTTCTAGCCTAAGACAGGCGTCACCTCTAGACCATTGATCCACCATTCTTTTCGGGCAAGTCTGTATCACTTGAATATTTCATGTGAGACTATTTTATTAATCATAAAATTAAATGTATGCAGATACACATAAAATGATAATAGGCCTATGTATCATTGTATGTTAACTATGGCTACTTTTCCTTTATTTGTCTGATATCCTGGCCTTTACAATTTAGCCACGTTCCACAAAAGGGCAGTTTCCTTTTTATGTGTGTGTGTGTATAATATATATTACACTTTTACTTTTTTTCAGTCTAGTACAAAGTTACTGAGATGGTTGGGGGTTGTTTCAAACTGAAATCTGTAGGACCTACAGAAGTGGAAATGAGCGCCCACTTCAGAGATCTACTTTATGGACTAATATAGCCTAGTGTTAGCCATTGAACTGACTTAACACTAGTTATACAGACACTAGTTATACAGGTCACGTTTAAGCTACTTTTTAAATCTTACGGAAGCCCCCTACGCTGTTTTCTTAGAAGTGCATGGAAAACCGTGCAATGAAGATTCAAACAATGAAACGGCCAATGTTCGCAGTTAACTTAGTGCGCTGTTGCTATGCCGCTGCCTAACTATACATATCAGTCAAATAATGCACTCTGCAGCTGCACAAGGAATGACTCATTAGCTGACATCTCAGTTAGCCTAATGAGTTACAAAATCGATTATCACGATCGTTGAGCGCTTGCTTCTAGTTCTAGTAACAATGTGGCAACGCCAATTCTGCACACAAACCTGTATCTGTAAGAAAAATTCCCCTCGTGGAACTGTCGCACAAACTCTTTGAACTTGGACTTGACATGCACACGATCGATCTGATTTCCATCTGTTTGTCCCTCAGATTGAAAGCTGTCGCTGTAAAAAATGCCAGCATCGTCGAAACCCTCCATGTTGGCGTCTTTGTAAAGATGGTAGTATGTTGGCGGGAAAATGCCTGGCCGCGGGAAAGTGTACCCGAACGGATACTGCCGAACACATTACGACACCAAATAATATGCACGACAGTTTACGAACACAAACGAGTTAAGACAACTGGTGCCAATTTTTTTGTAGTTTTAGGAAAGAAACACTGATTAAAGTTACATTTCTATTCACATAGCATATTCTTGAATTTTAAGCCCTGAAAAAAAAGTAATAATATTATTGCAGGCTTATAGCCTCGTTATCAATACTCGGCCAAAAGCATCAATCCCGAGAGTTTTGAGGTCGTATGCAAATATCAAGGTGCGGCTCAGGTCAGTTCAGTAGATCCATTCCGTCCATGACCTCAGAGCTGGTCGGTTAGATTAAAACCGAAAGTTCAGACGACACTCGTAGATTTCGACTCAGCTTTAGAAACACGTAGAAACAATTGAAACCACAAAAAGAAGAAAAAGAAACTCGTCTGCCCTAAAGACAGCATGGCATCAATAGACTGAGATCTCCACTTTAACTACATCGGTTCCATTTCAGTCAGGAAACGTAAAAAAATAAAGTGGTCATTTCTATCTTATTTATTTATTCATTCATTCATACCACTTAAAGACACGGCAGATTTCTCTGTGTGAAATTCGGGCTGCTCTCCCCGGGGAGAACATGTCGCCACAAGAGCAGCGCCACCCTTTCTTTTTTCTTTTCCTGTCCGCAGCTGTATTTCTTTCTCTATCCGTGACTTTTTTCTACAGAATTTTGCCAGGGACAACTCTCTTTTGCGTTGTTTTTTGTTTGTTTTTACGTGCGCTAAATGATTTTGTTTAACACACGGGACCTCGGTTTATCGTCTCATCCGAAAGACTAGCCCCCAGACCACCACTCATGGTCTAATGGAAGTAGTGGGGGGGGGGCGAGTTTTGGGCTTAAACGGGTGATCGAACCACCGCACACTTCCGACCCCGCACTTTTCGCTTTCTAGGCAGGCGCGTTACCCCTAGACCACCATCCACTATCATTCAATAAAGACATTGAATAACTTCATATAAATTTTTTCGGGGTGTACTAGTACTTTTTGTTGCACAGTATTAGTTTCAATGTGTGGATTATTCCATTTTCATTGCATCACTTACACGAAAGATAGAAAGTGTTCGTGTATGCGCGCTCTCTCAAGTGTGTGTGTGTGTGTATGTGTGTGTGTGTGTGCGTGCGCGCGCGTGTTTGTGTGTGGGTTTTTTTTTTGTTTTTTGTTTGTTGTTGTTGTTGTTGTTTTGTTTTTTGTGTGGGTTTTTTTTTTTTTTTTTTTTTTGCGCGCGCGCGCGCGTGTGTGTGTGTGTGTGTGTGTGTGTGTGTGTGTGTGTGTGTGTGTGTGTGTGTGTGTGTGTGTGTGAATCTTGACAAAAGCTTTTATTAATGAATTATCGTAATTATTCATTTTGGTGTTGTTGTTGTTTTTTTGCGCGCGCGCGTGTGTATGTGTGTGTGTGTATGTGTGTGTGTGTGTGTGTGTGTGTGTGTGTGTGTGTGTGTGGTGTGTGTGTGTGTGAATCTTGACAAAAGCTTTTATTAATGAATTATCGTAATTATTCATTTTGGTGTTGTTGTTGTTTTTTTTGCGCGCGCGCGCGTGTGTGTGTGTGTGTGTGTGTGTGTGTGTGTGTGTGTGTGTGTGTGTGTGGTGTGAATCTTGACAAAAGCTTTTATTAATGAATTATCGTAATTATTCATTTTTCTTCAATGGAATGTTTATAACCATTCAGGTTTCGTAATGCAGAGTGGTGCTCTGTGTCCCTTTGTATGTGTGTGTGTGTGTGTGGGGGGGGGGGGTTAAGAAGTGGAGGAAGGGAAGTGTCAAAATGACAAATTTTAATCTCTTTTCATAATTTGGGCAATCTGTTGCTATTATTGTTGCTATGATTGTTGTCGAGGACTAGCGTTGTTTTGCATTGTAATGTTTTCTCTTACTTTGGGTGGTGGTTTTTAAAAAAAAATATAAAGTGGGATTAGATTTCTAACATTTGTTTTGATCTTTGGGGTTTTCTTGATCTTCCTTTTCTATAGATGGCTTCATGGGGACAAAATCCCACAGACATGAGGGTCGAAACTGATGAAATTTTGTTTACAAGCTCATGTTAGAAGTTGTATACTATATTCAAAGGACATCACTTGTAAAGCACAAAATATATAAATTACTCAGTTTTATGCACTGCTGCCATGGAAACAACCCAAAATGGTCGCCAAAACTAAATGTTTAAAACTTCTAAACCTCTTTATCTATAACAAGAACAATAAACCTGTTTCTACAGAAATGTTTTACGACCTAAATTCTTTAAATTGACATAAGGAAATATCCATTTTTGCAAAGAACATTTTTCGTTCTTACAAAAACATGATTGTGGCCACTTTTAGACCTATGTACCAACTTTAACCGTCCTACCACCTTCCTTCTTAAATTGTATAACTGTTGGCAGTTTCCAGAGCCAAATGACAAGAACAGCCTGATAGATGACCACAGCAGCATACCAGCCAGATCATATTGTATTGTTTTGTTTTGTATTGTATTGTATTGTATTGTATACCATTTGCAATCATGGCAGATTTCTCTGTGAGAAATTCGGGCTCCTCTCCCTGCAGCGAGTGCATCCCACAAGAGCTTGACTTACTTTTGACTTATGCCTCTTGGTTCCTTGGGGAACATAGGGCTGGGGC